>OW569418.2:31196830-32446830 GCA_937662695.2 Halyzia sedecimguttata | reverse complement strand
TGTTTACAATGTCATGTAGCATGATGATTTGAAATAAAGAGGAATTATTATTATTATTATTTTTATTGTATCTTGGCAGTTGGTTTGACTGACGAAAGTTGACACATTATGAAATTTGAATTTGATCCCGCTTCACATTTTCAATGTGTGAATAATGAACTTGTGGGTGAGTTGTCCTTAAATATGACAGTTGATTCTTCCAGGTCTAATATATTGAAAAGACATAATTCAATTCCTTCAAGAATGTATGGATTAGGGAAGACACTCAAAATAGAAAACATAAGCTTGAGAATCATAGTTAATTGTATAGACTGCCAGGTGTACAACTTATCAGTATTGGTCCATGAGATTTTAGCACACTAGATAACCACCGTTGAACTCAATATTAGTAATGCAACACATATTGTAGAGTTTATCCGTACGGTTGCCAGATGACTGTGAACTTATATCCTTGGATGTGACTTCCTTATTCATCAGCTTACCTAAAGAACTTGTACTTGATATAATCAGGTCCAGTTGGAGTTGCATTTCAGCGTATACTGATATTGGAAGACCTTTATTCTGGCGTATAGTTGAGTTCATTTTTGAGTCCAATTACTTCACTTTTGATGATTTTGATTCACATAACTGATGTAATAACAAATAGAATGGACAGCCATGGGTAATCCAGCCAGCCCAACTCTAGCTAATATTTTTATGAATAGGGTGATCACTGATAGCATAGAACAATTAGCATTCAATGTCTCGTTCTTGAAGTTGTATGTAGATGATACTATTCCGGCAATACCTAGAGGAAAAACACATGAATTATTGGTAATCTTTAATATTTACCATGAAAGAATTCAATTCACTGTTGAACATGAGGTTGGCAATTATATTTAAATGTTGGATGTCACTTTGATTAGAAGTGAGGATGTTTCAATTGCGACGAATGGGCATAGGAAAGAAACCTCATCCGGGAAATTATTGAATTATTATTCTAACCATCCTTTATCTCAGAAACTAGCGACGATAAAAAATCTTTTGTTTAGAAAATTTACATTGAGTGATCCTAGATACCATAAAGATAATGAAAAGAAAATAAGGGCTTTATTAAGGAACAGCAACTATCCTAATCGACTAGTCAACAGAGTATCAACAATATGCAAACATAAAATAGATCGAAGAAACCGAAAGAAAGAAGGGAAGTAGTTTATTATAGATTTCCATACATTTCTGAGCTATCCATGAAGCTGAAAAATACAATACCTAACTGTCAGCTCGCCTTTTATCACTAGAAACTGTAGGAAGTTTATTTAGTAAACTTGAAGATCCAACCCCTAATTCATTAAAATCAAACCTAATTTATTACTGACAATGTAGAGAATGTAGTCGTGTATACGTGGGTATGACAAAACAATATCTGATGAAAAGAATTTATCAGCATTTTTGTGATTGCAGAGAAATTAATCGAACTAAAAATGAAAAAACAGCCTTAGCCACCCACCATTTCGATAGTAATCATGATTTTGATTCCGAAAATGTAAAGATCTTAGACAGAGAAATAATTATTTCAAACGTTGCATTAGTGAAATGATTCAGATTGCAATACATGATACGGTCAATTTGAGGGCTGATGAAGAATCATTGAGTGTGCTAACATACTAATTTATCAACAAAAATTAGGATTAAATGATCTGTTTGCTCATAGGTCGCACTTGTCGAGTATTAGAACGAATTCATCAAAAACATGATAACTATAAACAACACAATACGTTCCATTCGTTCGCGGTCCCAGATTCAATTGAATTTATAAGGGATACATCACCTGACTATTGTTTACTCCTGTTCTACGGTGCTTGTTTTATAGAAAAATATAACGGTTTTAGAAAAATCGACCAATGGAAGTCACAGATTACAGATCACCACTCTGTTCCGAGGAACAAGAGCGACAAAAATGCACTTCATAACAACTTCATTAATAAAATTGGTTCAAGCTCTGTGGACAGGAGCCTTGGCGCTCTTGTTCAAACTTTGACAAATCCTATCTCCGAAATTATTGGTATCTAGAAATTATATATATGAATTCTTACGATAAAACTGCATCATGAATGAAATCAAATTCAATCAAACCGAGTCTCCCTAATAACGAACTTATCCGAGATATTCATTCCTCAAATCTACTCTGAAAATTATATTATATCAATTAAAAATTATACAATATTGCAGTTTTCCTTTTACTGAAGATATTCTGAACCCAATTTAATTATGTATCTTACCAAAGAATATATATCCATGATCATATGGATTATCCACGGGCATTATATTATCACCTTATAATATCATATCATCCTCATAATTCTACGATTGCTGAGGTTATTTCATTGAAATAATTTTGACATTTATCTCTCACAGAAAAATGAGATGGCATGTAAGAACACAGATCATATAATAATTCATAGATTGAAAAATTAAGTAAAGCATTCTGTGAAAAGATAGAAGTACGATTCATTATTGAAATTTCGAAAAATCATATCTCCGAAAGTATTAGCTTGTTAGAGTTTAAAATGATTTCAATAGGTTTTTGTGGGAAAACTGCATTTTGAAAAAAATTGAATTAGAAATTTGTAATGTGAAAAATTTTTGTTTATTTCTATACTCCGAAATCGTCTAGCCAATTTTGACCAATAACAAACTTAATTAAGATACTTACCTCCCAAACCTACTCTAAAAATTTCAACTGCCTAGCTCATTCTGTTCGAGAGTTATTGTAGAAACAAAATTTGAAAATTTAAAGTTTTTTTTACACTTTACGACAACACTATCTATACAAAACTTATCATGCGTTTGAAGGTCATCATTCTACAATTTGATGGTAAATTTCAGATAGATCGAATGATCGGTTTCGGATATATTCCTAGAAAATGGTTTTAACTAAAAACAGCCATAACTCCGAAACGGCTTGGTAGATTTCGCCCGTTAATGAACTCGTCCAAGATATATACGCTCCAAACCTACCCTGCAAATTTTAATCATCTAACTACTTTCGCTCAAGAGTTATCGTGTCAACGGCTGGCCGGACGGCCAGACAGAATTGTTTTCGACCACGGATTCCTGATCAGTGTGTCGAACCATATCGTTTAAGACCATTTTCAGCCAAAAATTCGAATATAACAGACATCTGGACATATTGATAAGCACTCTGTTCCGAGAAATAAGAGCACCAAAAACGGTTATGAATTCATCTTCAAGGCATGAAAGAGGAAAAATTATCTCATCAAATGGACAAAATTTTGCAGTTACAACAAGAAAGGTACTCATACTAGATATTATTAAATCATTGTTAGATGAAGAAATGTCATGCTCTGTATCCATAATTCGTATATTGGATATGGGACATAAAACGGAGTAAAATCAGTATATATCGAATAGTCGGGCAATATGGAACTTTAAATAATTTTTAATCAGGCGGACCTATCTCTTAAATGATGGTGCTATTAGAAGCAGTTCTGCTGTCAAAAAAAATTGGTGTTAAACGTTACCAACGCTGGAAAATATGAGGTTATGATTTCAATGTGTATGAAGTTTATGCATTACGTCAGTTAAAATAATTTTGTGACTATCCTCTTTAAAAATAACTTCGTTTGAGAGTACAGTAAGTTCGTTTAGGCATGAGGAAGTCAAAATCCAATCGATTGTTCATAATAACAAAATACAATATTAGTTTTCTTTTCGTTTTGGAACGCGGGTAATAAGGAATATTCGATATTTACCCAATATTGCTATTCTATATATCATCCACTCTAGTTCCCCCAACTCAGAGTTTGAAGCATCAGTTATTGAGTATTCATCTGCTGATGACCTTTAACTGAGCTGATACACTAAAACGGCATCCAATGATGAGATACGTGGATTGTCTTTTTTGTCACGAACTTTTCCATGAGTGAAAGCAGAGAAATATGGCTGATATGCGTAATCTGCAATGTATAGGTTCACGAAGCAAACAGTCCAGAAAAAGATGTTTTTGTTTGCGATTTCTGCAATTCCTTATATTCACCGTTGTTCACCTGTTATGAAAGATTTCTATCTATTCCATTTGCTCTATTCCATATCACCCTCCATATTTTTTTCATCGACTAAATTCATTTTTAAAACATATATTTATAAAATTACCGAATACAATTTTATATTCAATTCAGTATCTGATACTCTCTGCATATACTTTTTATTGACCAAATATAGCTGTTCCAAACACATTAGTTTCTACGGTATTATGACGGTTGATTTTTTAAGAACTTTCGGGTTTGATTTGAGTTAAAAACACATAAAATTCAGAAAAATGTATGAAATCTTTATTTGAGTCGATAGAACAATTCATATAATTCAATGTTAGAAGATTATTTCATTAATATGTTGTCTGCGGCTACGCTTCAAATGGTCCATACGCAGGGTCCAATTTTGGCATACTCTCTCCAACATATCGGCCGGTATCTCACGATTATATTCTTCAATATTGGCTTCCAGCACGTCTATCGTTCCGGGCTTCTCGCTATAGACATGATCCTCAACATAGCCCCACAAAAATAATTTAGAGGCGTTCAATCACACGATATATACGGCGACATAATTTAGCGATAAAGAAGTGGATCTTCATCCAACTTTGCCAGCGCCCATTCATTAAAACTTAGCCGTTGTGTTAGGTCGTGCTGCTTCAATTCTTGCACCAGCTGTATTTCAAAAGGTTTCACGACTAAATCCTTCCGTAAGATTTTCCACATAGTGTAGTAACAGAGGCCCAATTGCTGCGAATGGCGCCGAATCGACAATTCACTGTCGTCACTAACACCGGCGGATACAGCTGCGATATTTTATCTGTCCGAATTCTACGTTTGCGTGATGGTGGTTTAATATCCAATAATGTAAATTTGGTGCGAAATTTAGTCAGAAGATTCCGAATAGACGCCTGAGAAGGTCGACCAAACTGACCATAAAATGGGAGAAGTGCACAATACACTTTCTGAACCGAGCATACATTTTGATAATAAAATTCAATAATTTGCAATCGTTGTTCGTTTGTAAGTCGATTCATAGTTGAATTATAGACCAAACTGAACATGTTTGACAGTCACACAAGGCATGAAACCTCCGTCAGCTGTAATAAACAGGGTTGCCGAAAAGAAAGTTTTAAAAAAATCCTCGTTATGATAAAAATATTCTCCATTAGTACGAGCGCTAATTCGAACACATTTTGTGGTATTTAAAATACACTAGGGTCCTGCAAAATACGCTGAAGACTCCGCGAAACGTGTAATTTAATTCCTGGGGTTTAGAGGAGTACGTATTAGCTATCTTTCCGGTGCAGCAAACGTGTCCTGCCGAAGTAATAGGCTACGGCGTAGCCGGAGCCCCTATCGCATATTCACGATCATGTCTTATTCATGGAGCATTTGTTACGGTCAACTGGATACCCAGATAGTGGCTCCGAGGTTGAACGTGCATATCATCGGCCCCTGCAATAAAATTCCGATGAATCAACCATGTGATTCCGTTTCAAAGGAGATAGATGCTATGACCAACAAGCGAATTGCGGACGTACCTTAAGTCTTGACTCACCTCTGTTCATTTTGGCGAAAAGTCCTAGATAAATTCAGAGATTGAAATATGAGTACCTATACAGATTACAGTGATATATTCAAAAATTGGTTCAAGCACTGACGTGAAGTCAGGAGATTTGGCGCGTATCGTCTATTGCCCATTCTACTGTATTGGACACTCTTAATCGAATTTACTATGGTAAATTATATTGTCCATTCTCCTGTATTGGACACTCTTAATTCGAATTTACCATGGTAAATTCGATTAAGATTGTCCAATACAGTAGAATGGACAATAGAACATACGTGGAAAAGCTCCTGACTTCACGTCAGTGCTGGAACCAATTTTTTTTGAATTTTCTAGGGGTACGGTTCTGACAAAATTTTAAAGCCGTCTTCATATCGATATTCTACAACTAGTTACCAAGATTCAATTTGATCGAGTCTATATTTTTTGAGTAATCGAGGAAATAATATTCCAGGTGGGTAGAACTCCGGAACCGTTGGATCGATTTTGCCCGTAAACGAACTTAACTCTTCCATTTGGATATGTAATATACCCTGAAAATTGCAGGTCCCTATCTCCCTTCGTTCAAAAGTTATCGAGGCAACGGTCACCCATCCATGTACTGAACTCGCACAAGGCTGCTCGAATCTCCAACAATATATATCCGGACGTGTCCAAACCTGGAACTTTGCAGTAGAATTACGTTCTAAAGGCTCTCCCAAAATTTTAGCGATGTCGGACGAATAGTTATTACTGATATATAGATTTTTGTTCAATAGTTTTCAATGGTTTTTCAAAAATTTTCTAGTGATACGATACTCTCGAAATTTCGCAGGAATTTTCGCGTAGGCATTCTACAAATAATAACCATGTTTGAGTTAAAATGGTTCTGTATTTCTCGACTTATTGAGGAAATGATATCCAAATTTCAGATGGGTATAACTCCAAAAACGTTTGACCAATTATGCCTATAGACAAACCCAAATGTCACTTTTAGTTGCACAACCTAACCTGAAAATTTCAAGTCGCTATCTTTTTCTGTGGATATCGTGACATAAAAAATATTATAAAATATTTTTTCTTTTTATTTTCTAGTGATACAATTCTCACAAAATTCCACGAAAGTGCTTAGGTTTATTTTCTACAACAATTCACCAAGTTTCAATTCGATCGGATTTGTATTGGTTGAAAACAAAATTATTACTCGGAAACCATTAGGCCGACTATGCCCATTAACGAACTTTTTCGTCACATTGGGGTACGCCACCTACGCTGAAAATTTCAAGTTGCTAGCTCTTTCCGTTCTCAAGTTATCGTGGCAATGGCCGGACGGACAGACGGCCGTACTGCCGGCCGGACGGACAGACGGCCGGACTGCCGGCCGGCCGGCTGTACTAAATTAAATTTGACCCCGAATTCTTCATCGCAGAGTCGAACCCAATCGTTTGAGACCATTTTCGGAAAAAAAAATCGAAAATTACAGACATTGGGGCAAAATGATAACGCGATCTTCGCCAGAACATACGCGCAAAAACGTAATTCATGCCGATATGAGTAGATAAAATGAATTTGTAATTTATCCCTCTCGTACCAAGACTCTAGGATCACGTCCATATGTCTATATTTTGCGAATGAATAAGTTTCTTACTACGAATTTAGTTATTTCGTTTATCTGTCTCTTTGCACGATTTCTTTAGAAAAAATGATTTAGGGACATTTTCAAAGTTAATTCTGAAGCTCAAATAGAAGCCCCAAGCTATTACCTACACAAATTATTTGAAATTATTTCATCCTCTATATTTAAGCGCTTATACAGGGTCTTCATAAATGATTATGACATCGTAGTTGGTTCTGGAATTCTTTCATTTTTTGGACCAGAAAGTTTTATTATACAAAATGAATTAATTCAATAGTTGATATATTTTATGTAGTTTGCATTAAGTTTGTAGAAAAATTAAATTTTCAAATAAATGAATTTTTGGATTTAAGTTATCATTACATGTGATTTTGGGTAGGGTAAGATGGGGTACAGTGTAATAAAAAACTATATTGTAGCGACAGAAATGTTGTTTTAATCAGCTTGTTTTCGGCATGGATGTAAACTATAATATTCTATCTTTAATTAAAATTATTCAAACATGAACATTATTAGCAACTACATACTTTGGATTGCAGTTTAATTAAATCAGTCAATTTTAACACTTATCCCCGTATCTGGGGTACTCTGTTATAGGATAAAGGACACAATGTCACAACATAAAATAAAATAAAAATTAATAATAAGAGTAAAGAAAAGATGTCTAACCAATATAATATTTTTTTATAATATTCTTTGAGAATGTATAGACATCCGCCTGACGTTTGGTCTTTCTTGTTGCAACAAGACAAGAGGAAGCACAGTGTCAATATCCTTAACGATAATATCGCCATATACGGTTTAATAGGAAAATAGAAATGATCGTTAACTTTGCTACTTCTACGTAGAGAGCTAACGCCATACTCATTATCCTCAATGTCCGTCAGTAATTGTTGATTATATTAGTGTGTCACAGTGTCCCGTAAAACAGTGCCCAGAGAGGCAAAACCGAATAAAAAATTCAAATTAGTCTTTCAAGTTATGTTTACAAAAACCACTTAACATTGTTAATTTGTAACATAATATACAGTAAACAGAGGAAAATCATCATCACTTAAATAAATATAATATGTTCGGAAAGAAATTTGAAATTCTGGAATGTCCTTTTCTTCGATTGATTCAGATTTTTTTTGTTGTAACTACTGACAGCTAAATGCATACTGTTGAACTAATTTCAATGTTTGAATGGAGGTAATGAATCAATACAAATGGATAGAATACATTGAAGCACGTTGGAAAGGAAGGTTGTAGTCCTCGACTTAAATTACGGTTGCCATAGAACTCCTGCAAATAGCTTCACTAAAAAAGGCTAAGTCCTATAATCTGTGGACATTGCAAATTTGCTTTTATTTAAATATTTTATGGTACCCAAGGGGACACCAGACTGTAAAGATAATTTATTCAGGGAACTTTGAGGATTTTGTTCAACTCGTTTTCTCAGTTCTTCGACAACATCTTGAGAAACTTGAGGTCTTCCTGTCGATTTTCCTTTGTTCACGTTTCCACTCTGCATGACTCTGTTATTACACCTCTGATGTGGGCTTTCAGATAAGCTTCTAGATAATGAACTTCAGGATATTTCGCCAGATAGTACTTTTACAAACCTCCACAGATAAAATTCATTCACCATTGATAAATATACCATTGCGGTGATAGGCCATCACAATAAATGTGTTTTGTTCTAAATCATAAATCATTTGGATACTGAATTTTCAGGAATTTTAAAAAGAAACTGAAGAATTGACAATAATTCAATATTGACTGTCAGTTTAGTAATTCTATGATATATATAGAATACAATAAGTGAGAAGAGGCAAATATAAATCAAAAGCCAACTGCGATGTTACAATCATTTATAAATACCATGTTGTATAATACTGCTATATCAAGGTCATCGCAATACTTCTGTCACCCTGAGCACTAAATCTTAGGAACCTTCAGCATGCAGAATGTATTCAAAGTTCATTTGGATTATCAACTTAGTGAATGGCAATGTTTCGCTTGTAAGGTTGGGAACTATGACCATTCAAAACTTCGATTACTTGATACCTCGAAGAAAACAGATCCCTCAAAGTTGGAATATAGGAGTTGTATTAAGAAATTACATATTCAGAAATTCAAAAGGGCCATGTAGTTCAGTTTCGAAACAAATAACACAATACACAATATACAATACGAAAGGTAGATTGAAACAATTTCGATCCGAATAGGATTTCATTGATAATCATTTCATAAAAGTAAAAGGTCTCGAGCTCGGTCTCGAGTCACAATGTGTAATGCTGCGTGTTCCAGCATTGAAGGAATATATTTAGAAATTAATTGGAGCCGTCTTGTTATATCCTAGATCGTATTTGACACGTACCTATGAGAGTATGCATAATGAATATTGTACCATAGCCATTAATCAATTGAACGATTAATGACATTTTACTAAAAAAAAATGGGTTCAAGCCCTGTGGACAGGAGCTTTCTGGCGCTCTAGTTCAAACAGACAAATTATATCAAGATTAAATGAGCAATTATGAGAATGAGAACTGCACCATGGAAGAAATCAAATTAAATCTGGCCAATTTTGCCCAATAACGAACTTAACCGAGATATTCATCTCCCTAAACTACTCTGAAAATTTCAACTACCTACCTCATTCCGTTCGAGAGTTATATCTATGTCTATGGATGAAAAGCAGTCTCACTACTCTCAGATCTCTTACTTCATGTTCAGTTCCGAAATGTAAGAATTTTCTGAGAAAAACTAATTTCGGAGCAAACAACTGAGATTTTTCTCACTTCGCCCACAATCTTCGATTGATTAGATAATGTCTCAGGAACATCATTTGACATTATGACAATTCATAGAATAATATCATTCTGTGACAACGTTGAAATACGATTTATTATTGAAATTTTGAAAAATCATATCTCCGAAAGTATTAGCTTGTTAGAGTTAAAAATGATATGAATGGATTCTTATGATAAAACTTCTTATTAAAAAAAATTTAATTTGGAATTTGTTTCGTAGAAAAAAAAATTTTTTTTTTGTTACTCCGAAACCATCTGTCCGATTTTGCCCAATAACAAACTTAGCCGAGTTATTTATCCCCCAAACCTACTCTGAAAATTTCAACTCTCTGGCTCATTCCGTTCGAGAGTAATCGTGCCTACGGCCGGCCGGACAGAATGAATTTCGACCACGGATTCTTGATCAGTGAGTCGAACCAAATCGTTAAAGACCATTTTCATCGAAATATTCGAAAATTACAGACATTTGGGCAAATTGATAAGCACTCAGTTCCGAGGAACTAGAGCGTCAAAAATGATGATAGTTCAGAAGCAATAGTAAATAATGATAGCCTTTATGATAATTGATAAAACGAACGAAGCCCGTTCATATAGGATACAAAACATAGCTTGACTTGATGTTTATTCTTACTTCACATGAAATATCCATCAATTATTGAGGTTTCCGGAGAGTCATGTATCTGTCTCGTTTGCCCTAACGTCCTCTCAATGTTGGTATCTCCAAGAAAATAATGTATTATTTGCTATATGAACTTGACTGCTGTATATTTATGTTACGTCTGTAGAAAATATACAGGGTGAGTCTTTGACTTGTACATTCATTTTAACCATAGATTTTTCTCGTCAAATGAAACACTTTTTTCATTTACCATTTCTCCAAATTCAGCACAGGAAAAAAGATACTGAAAAAAAAATCAGTTTTCCTTTTTTGGCTTTGTCATTGTTATTCAGAATGAAATGAATTTTGACGTAAAATTTTCTCTAACTATGACACATAATCTCCAACTAACAGTTTTATCCTACTTCCGTGAAAGTTTTCACGTTGATAACCATGTTTGAATTGGATCGGTTTTGTATTTTTTGAGTTATTGAGGAAATAACAACCAAATTTCAGAAGGATATAACTCCAAAACCGTTTGGCTGATTATGTCTATAAGCAAACTTAAATGTAGCATTCAGATGCACAACCGAACCTGATATTTTCAAGTCACCATCCCTTTCCGTTCCCAAGTTATCCTAACATAAATAATATTATTTAATAATTTTTTTCTGATTTTCTAGTCGTACGATTCCCACAAAATTCAACAAACGTCACTAGGTTTACATTCTACAACTACTCACTAAATTTCAATTCGATCAGATTTGTATTGGTTGAGAAATAAATTATTAGTCTGAAACCATTGGGCCGATTATGCCCATTAACGAACTTGTCCGTCATATTGGGATGTTACACCTACCCTGAGAATTTCAAGTCGCTATCACTTTCCGTACTCAAGTTATTGTGGCAACGGACGGCATAATCAAATTTGACCTCAGGGAGTCGCGAACCCAATCGTTTGATAACATTTTCGGCAAAAAACTCGAAAAAAAATAAACAGACATTTGAAACAAATTATAACGCGATGTTTGCCAGAACATACGCGCAAAAAAACCATCAGGCTAATTTTGCCCAATAACGAACTCAACCGAGATATTCATCTCCCAAACCTACTGTGAAAATTTCAAATTGTCTAGCTCGTTCCCTTCGAGAGTAATCCTGTTAACGGCCAACCGGACATATTCGTTATTGACCATGGATTCTTGATCAGTGAATCGAACCAAATCGTTTAGAACCATTTTCATCAAAAAATTCGAAAATTATTCAATTAAATGAACAAGAGCGAAATAATGCCAACCTAATGTCATTGCTTTACTTAAGTTTTTTCATTTCATTTAATATATAACTTTGCGATGTATTAACTTTGGCCTCGTATATATTTTTTTGGGACGAAATCCACGAAGCGGTTTCGGAGTTATGGCCGTTTTTAGTAAATACATTTTTTATGAATATTTCCGCAATCGATCACTCGATTTATCGGAAATTTAGCAACAAATTGTAGAATAACGACCTTTATACGCATTCGAAGTTTTGTATTGATCGGGTTGCCGTAAAGTGTGGAGCAACATTTCTAAATTTTCTTTCTACAATAACTGTCGAACATAATGAGCTAGGCAGTTGAAATCTCGGTTATGAGTAGATGAGCTAGGAGACTTCTAAGCCAAAATGCCCCATTTTTACATGTAAATCCCCATAAGGAGATCTAAGGTCCATTATGCAAAAATTGTACCCATATGAACGCGGAGTCAGCGTTTTCAAGGTCATTCGTTTTGGACGGTTGAACAGTGAGTTGCGCAACGCCACGCCCCCTCCGCTGAGGCTTTGGTAGGGGGTAGGATTGAAGCACTGACGTGAAATCAGGAGCTTTTGCGCACATTATCCATTCTCCTGTATTGGAATCGGATATTCGTACAACATTTATCCGGTATAAATGATGAAACCAGAATCGAACGCCATATGGTACATTTCAGGCTTGTAGACCCTAACTAGCGGACTCTTTTACATAAACAAAATATAGGTCTAGATTTTCGAATTATTATTGGGGTGGCATTTATCGTTTATATGAAAGGGAATTATTTATTAATCTTTCGGTTTACGCAGACGAGCAATATAAGGGATTCCAGCGTCATATGGTAAATTTCACGATTGTAGACATAAACAAAAGCAACCGCAATTTTAGTTGAGTCAGTTGCCATATGCACACATACGTGCTGTTCGCATTATGTAGCCAACTAGGGGTTCTATTGTATAAACAAAAGCAAAGATGAGCAGGGTCGTACTTATTCTTCCAATTTGAATCTGAAGAATTAGTGAAAATGAAATGTTTGAAAAAATTCATTCAATTTGAATCGTTTGAAAGTTGATGAAAGAATGGATCCATGAACATTAAGAACAATCTTTGAAATGTGAATACGAGTAGGTTTTGTAAATCGCAGCAATATTCAGGTTCCATTTTGCATCTATACTTTTCAATTCGTTGATTTGAAAAAACATCAGATCTGAAAACTGTTTAATTAGCAGTAGATTCAATGAAGAAATTTCATTCAAGTGAAAATAAAATCTGTCAGTTATATTATCGTTATGCAAGGAGCCGTGAACAAAGTGCTCTCAAAAAAAGATGTAATTATGATATTTTTCACCCCATATTTAGGAAAAACCTTAATGTATCGAAAAAATTTCCAATAATTCGATGATTGTAGATAGCATTGAGCAGACTTTAACGAAAATATTGAAAATGTTTGAAAAGATGAAAAAGTTGAGCAAATCTATTTCAATAAGTCAATGAAAAAAAATGTTTCCATGAATTTACACATCTTTGATATGCGCGAGGCTTTCAAAAATAATCTGCATATTCAACATCAAAAGCATTTGGGGAAAAGCTGATATTTTTCCCTTGAATCTAAAATAGCATTGTAGAAAAAAGCGGAAATGTATAAAAAAGAATTGCTCCCTCTTTAATTTCGATTGTTCAGATATGGCTGAAAATATAATTTGACAGACGCCTAGGAAAATATTGTACTTTCCAATTTCATGTATTTTTTCTGTTCGTTTCCGATCTGAAAACTTGAGATTTTTCTTAAAACATAAAATAGATAATCACAAATTCCAATATTTAAAGCTGCGGTAGACTCTTTTGTGTACGATCGACTAAAATGTAAACATTTGCGTGACTCGTGATCTCCGGCCGAGGGTGGCCTGATTATATAAACAGCCGTTTTGCTTAACGTAAGTCAGTTTTCTATTATTTCCATATAGGAACACCTCGTTGATCATTCGTGTGCCGATTGAAATTTTCATTTGTACTTTGTCGGAGCATCTGAATTTGTGATAGTGTGATCTTTGTGTAAGCATCAATTAGAAAATTATGTATCCATATATATTAAAATATTTTTCTTTCCAAACAGCAGTAGCAGAAAATCGTATATTACCCAAACAGCAGTAGCAGTAGTTCATTAGAGAAATTTTGATACCCTACAGAACAAAGTAAGTTTCTGTTCATCTTACATCTCATGCATATTTTTCTTATTCATTTTCATTATAGACAGGGATTTAAACAAAATTAACCAAAAATCTCTTCTTGAAGATAAGCCAACAAGGCGTATAGCAGAGTTGGAGAAGGATAAGAAATACCACATTCTAAAGTGTATTTTGGTGAAGACCAGGTTCGGCCCAGCTGTGCTCTTTGAATTCAACGAATTCAAAGCGTTCCTGCCAAAAAGGCTGACGGAGGACTACAGCGCACGTACGACCGAGCTGTCATCAGGAAAATATTCGCTAATATTCCGAGGGACCATAGATACTGGGAAAACACATCCAGCCATTTCCTTGGAGATTGTAGATAAATAAGGTAATTCATCAATATCACTGCATCTCCACTTTCTTCTTTTTCTTTTTTGGTGTTATTGTACTACGCAGAAATGAATCGTTTTGAAGGTACATTGCGCAATATAGATATTTTGGAACATAGATTTAAGTTCAAATCAAAAAGATTTAATATTTGCTCAGCACTGAGAATAAAATATGTCCATTCGGAATTTTATATTCTTACAGGCTCAAAAATACAGATCAAGCGTAGTTGAGCTCAAATAGCTAGTTTGTATGGGTGTTCATAGAGAAATCGATGAGGTAATGTTACCATATCAAGAAGAATTATTCTTATGGGGCCAGGAAGTTTTTCAAGGAACGTCTACATATTGTTTGAATACGTCATAGTAATAATATAACTCGCAGGTACGCCTGGGAGGTCTTTATGATGAAATAAAAATCTACTATTCGGACGGAGCATAATTTTCGATTTTAGCGAACATTGAGTCTGATGAGTATCCATTCCATCTCCACTCAAAATGTAGAGGCCGGTTTTATTGTATTATCCAAAATAAATCATTCATTAATCGCATATTTCACAATACAATAAATTTATTAAAGATATCGCATAAGAACATTCCCATAATTAACCGAATTACCTACACTTCATGAGTAATTTCTCAGATATATATTTAGAACAAAACCACGTCAAGGCGTTCAACCTACTTTTTAAGAGACTTTTGATGATACCAGGAATTGCTCTATAATTCATTAAAAATCGATTCTGAAACAACAAAAACAAGTGAAATTGCAGTATTACATTTATCTGAGAGAAACATTTACATAGTATCAAAAATGAAATATTTTTTGAATACCAATCTTTAGCTAATCTGAAATCTGTGACTTTTTTCCGAGAAAAATGAAGATTGTCAATAGCCATCCGCCCTTATCATCGAGTCTTTTGAATCGGTTATCTTCGGATATCCTCGTATGTATTCGGGTATTTTTGTGAATCTCTAAAAGTTGAAACAAAGATGTTTTCATTTCAGTTGTATCGAAAGGTTCAACATGGAAGGCTGTATTCGAGCTATAAAGTCGTTGATGACTCTATTCATTGCAACAAATGATGAAAGTATATTTGTCGACGGGTTGAAGCAGTGTTCTTTAGCTGTGCGAAGAATCAACAAAAAACTGAAAAATGCTACGACTGTTGGAGAAAAGCAGAGTCTCTTAAGCACACTGAATCACGTGAAAAGTTACAGATCCAAATTGAAATACTTGCGTAAAAAGGGATCTGGCATCAAAGATCGAGGGGAAACAGCAACAAATAGAGTTAAATGGGGTGAATCGACATCTGCATTCGAGTCACGAATTCGAACTGGAGTTATTACTAATTTAAAACATAAAGACATAAAATATTTCCTGGTAGATGCCGAGGCTATCTTACGTAGACGATTGATGAATGTTCTAAAAAAAAATGATGCAGTAAAGGTGAACGCGGTGTTTTGTGGAGAGTTTAAAGTAATGACAGCTAATAAAATTCAAACAGAATATAAATACTTTACCACATCTAACGCTGCTATATACAGAAGCACCAATTTGAGTGACTGGTTTCAAGAGAAAGTTAAAGCACCAATTCTTACAGAGCTCCAGGAATTCCAAGAAAAAGATAGTGGCTGGAGTCTTTCGAATATTGTTAGCTTGGGCGTCAATATAAACAAGTTCACACCGCAACTCGGATCTTCATACATCGAACTCCCCCCTCAAATTCAAAATAAAAAAGCCTGCGTCAATGTGAAGAATGAGGATGAAGCTTGTTTTGCATGGGCTGTGACTTCTGCATTACACCCCGTTGGTGAACATGCGCAACGTAGATCCGAGTATCCTCATTACTCAAAGATATTAAAACTGAAAGGAATACAGTTTCCAATGACACTGAAACAGATACCGAACTTTGAGAAACAAAACCAAATATCTATTAATGTCTACATCTTAAAGAAAGAAAAACATTTCATCACACTACCAACCTACCTAACCAAGAACAAAATGGACACACATGTTAATTTACTCCTAATACAAGATAGCTATACAGATGAAATTCCTGTCCGATACCATTACGTATGGATAAAAAATTTATCACGACTTGTATCGACTCAGTTGAGTAAACGCAAGGGCCAGAAATTTATTTGTGATAGATGTCTACGATACTTTCGATCCAACGAAAAACTTGATAACCATTCAGAAGATTGT
This sequence comes from Halyzia sedecimguttata, assembly GCA_937662695.2. Lineage (NCBI taxonomy): Eukaryota > Metazoa > Arthropoda > Insecta > Coleoptera > Coccinellidae > Halyzia > Halyzia sedecimguttata. The sequence goes on along the minus strand of OW569418.2, from coordinate 32,430,164 downwards.
GGTAATATGAATGAAACAGCTATCAAAATGCCTACATCAAAGGATAATATTCTGAAATTTAAAAATCATAAAAACAAGGAGAGGGTTCCTTTTATTATTTATGCGGATCTCGAAAGTATATTGATACCAACAAATACCAAAAATAATTATCAAGAACAAAAAGCTGCAGCAGTTGGCTATCATGTGAAGTGTTCATATGATGATACTCTCAGTTTCTATCGTTCATATCGAGGCCCCAATTGTATGAAATGGTTTGCAGATGAGCTGAATCAATTTGCTGAAGATGTTGAAACTGTTTTCCTATGCCCCTATGATATCGATATGTCACAGCAGCAGGAAGCTGAATTCCAGAAAGCAACACAATGCCATATCTGTGAAGAAATATTCAAACCTAAAGATAAAAAGGTACGTGATCATAATCATCTTATAGCAGGAAACAACTACCGTGGAGCAGCTCACGATGGATGTAATATCAACTATAAAGATAGTCATATGATTCCTGTAGTATTCCACAATCTGAGTGGGTATGATGCCAATTTTCTGATAGAAGATATCGCGGTAAGAATGGAAGGAAAGATCAGCTTGTTACCCATAACGAAGGAAAAATATATCAGCTTTACTAAACATATCAACAGGCATCAAATCAATTTCAGATTCATTGACAGCTACAGATTTATGGCGTCCTCACTAGACCAGTTATCATCAAACTTGGAAGATTTCCCTAATCTCAAAGCACAATTCCCTGACGAGTCCGAAAAACGTATCAATCTCATCACGAAAAAGGGGGTTATGCCATATGATTATATCGACTGTAGCGATCGATTTAATGAAACATCTTTACCACCCATTGAAGCATTTTACAATAAATTAGAGGACAGACCATGTCCCCGAAGGAAGTATATGAGTGCCCAGCTTGTATGGGAAGAATTTCAATGTCAGAACTTGGGCGAATATTCAGATCTTTATATGAAAACAGACATTCTATTGTTGGCTGATGTATTCGAGCAATTCCGTTCAAGCTGTTATAAAACATATGGATTGGATCCCGCTCATTATTTCACCTTACCAGGATATACGTGGGATTCAATGCTGAAACATACGAAACAGGAATTGGAACTTCTCACAGATGTTGACATGTTTTTGTTTGTTGAAAGAGGTATCCGTGGCGGTCTGAGTCAAGTTTGTAAAAAACGACGGGCTCATGCAAACAACAAATACATACCCAACTATGATCCAACTAAACCAGAAAACTACCTTATGTACTTCGATATCAATAATCAATATGGATGGGCTATGTCGCAATATCTTCCATATGGAAAATTCCGATGGTCTGATACAAATATAGATGTTACTCAAATGGCCGATGATGCTCCAGAAGGATATATTTTGGAAGTTGACCTGGAATATCCTAGAGAATTACACGATAAACATATAGATCTGCCGTTCTGCCCTGAACATTATAATTCTAAAACTCGAACACCATGTTATGCTTCTCAACCAAATGTGAAACTTATGGCAACGGTGAATTCCAAGAAGAAATATATTATTCACTATCGAAATTTGAAGATGGCATTGAAGAATGGATTGATTCTTACAAAAATACATCGAGTTCTCAAGTTCAAACAATCTGCATGGCTCAAATCATATATCGACCTCAATACTAACTTGAGAAAAGAAGCTAAGAATGAGTTCGAGAAAAATCTCTTTAAGCTGATGAATAATGCCGTGTTTGGTAAAACGATGGAGAATATACGGAAGAGGGTTAATGTTCATCTTTGCACAAAATGGGAGAATCGTTATGGCGCAGAAGCGTATATTTCCAAGCCGGAATTCAAGAATTCTGTTATTTTCAATGAGAACTTAGTGGCAATCGAGCTTCGAAAACTGGAAATATATTTGAATAATCCAATTTATGTGGGAATGAGTATTCTAGATTTAGCTAAAACCACTATATATGATTTCCATTATGATTATATGAAAGAGGCTTTCGGAGACAGTTGCATAGCACTGTATACTGATACAGATTCTGTGATTTATGAATTATTCAAAGATCCATATGAAATATTGAGAAGAGATTGCCATAAATACTTCGATACTTCAGACCTTGCCAAGGATAATCCTTATGGAATTCCACCGGTGAACAAAAAGGTATTAGGGATGATGAAAGATGAAAACAATGGTATTCCGATGACCGATTATGTGGGCCTACGATCAAAACTATACGCATTGAAAAACTCAAGAACGATTGATGAAATTAATCTGAAGAGACTTCAGTGGGAAAAGGAAGAGTATGATCCTGAGGAGATTCATTCTATGCTCAAGAATTATTGTACCTCGAAAAAAGCAAAGGGTGTGAAAAAATCTGTCGTCAAGAATGAGATATGCTTTGATGATTATATAGAATGCTTAGAAACTTGGAAACATAAAATTATCTCTCAAAATTTGATTCAGGCGAAGGAACATCGAGTGCATTCGTCCACGCAACAAAAGATAGCTTTGAGTCCAGAAGACGATAAAAGATATTTGGTACCTGGAACATTTGAAACATTACCATGGGGGCATTATTCTCTCAATAAACGAAAGAATGAAGAACCCGAGGAATCTAAGAAGAAGATTTCTATATTAGAAATATTATTAACAATGTAATTGATTTTTCTGCGATTGTACAATAAACGATAGATTTCTTCTTATAGTTTCAATTTACCTACCTATATTCTATTACAGAACAGCTTGTATATTAGATGTGATCAAGGTTGAGTTTCCATTCACCTCATAATATGTCTCAGAGAGAGAAAATAGCTTTATTGAAGTCAATCAATTTCGCTGAGGAGTATCAAGACATGTATTCGTTTTATAGTTTGGATATATGCATACACTCGTGCATTTTTGTCGTATTCCATATGAATTCATCACGAAAAAGATGTAAGAACAAGCGAATCTGATGATGATTTAGGATTAAAATACAACCTACATACATACGTAGCCAAGAAAAAGATGGAAAAACATGCGTCAAGCTATCATCAAGCTATCATCAAACTACCAACAAGCTACCATCACATTAGCATCAAACTATCATAGCAACTACTTCATGTATAGTTTATATCAATTTTGTGTATTTTTCGTAGATATTCGAGCATCTTCGTATACATTCGTACATCTTCGTATACAGTCACGAATCAATTTTGCTTAGGAGTATCAATACATGCAGTCGTATTATAGTTTGGATATATGTATACAATCAGGCATTTTGTCATACTTCATATGAATTAATCACGAAAAAAGATGGAAGAACATGCGAATTTGATGATGAATTGGGGTGAATATACAACCTACATACATACGTAACCAAGATAAAGATGGAAAAACATGCGTCAAGCTATCATCAAGCTATCATCAAACTACCATCGAGCTATCATCAAACTACCATCAAGCTACCATCAAATTAGCATCAAACTATCATAGCAACTGCTTCATGTATAGTTTATATCAATTTTGTGTATTTTTTCATAGACATTCGAGCATCTTCGTACACATTCGTACATCTTCGTATACACTCATGAATCAATCAATTTTGCTGAGGAGTATCAAGATATGTATTCCTTTTATAGTTTGGATGCCGCAGTGCAGCATTCTAAACTGCTGCAGTCTTAACTACGGCAGTAATGCGGCAGTCAAAACCGCAGCAGTCAAAATTGCGGCAGTCAAACTGCAGCAGTCTGTCTGTCGGGGCAAAAAAATTAACAGTGCTGTGTCTAAGCTTCCTGAAGGGTGCGGTGCTGTGCCTAAGCTTCCTGAAGGATACAGCAACTATTTTGGCGCGCCAAAATGGTTGCTGTATCCTTCGGGGAGCTTAAGCACAGCACCGCATCCTTCAGGAAGCTTAGACATAGCACTGTTAATTTTTTTGCCCCGACAGACAGACTGCTGCAGTTTGATTGCCGCAGTTTTGACTGCTGCGGTTTTGACTGCCGCATTACTGCCGTAGTTAAGACTGCAGCAGTTTAGAATGCTGCACTGCGGCATCCAAACTATAAAAGGAATACATATCTTGATACTCCTCAGCAAAATTGATTGATTCATGAGTGTATACGAAGATGTACGAATGTGTACGAAGATGCTCGAATGTCTATGAAAAAATACACAAAATTGATATAAACTATACATGAAGCAGTTGCTATGATAGTTTGATGCTAATTTGATGGTAGCTTGATGGTAGTTTGATGATAGCTCGATGGTAGTTTGATGATAGCTTGATGATAGCTTGACGCATGTTTTTCCATCTTTATCTTGGTTACGTATGTATGTAGGTTGTATATTCACCCCAATTCATCATCAAATTCGCATGTTCTTCCATCTTTTTTCGTGATTAATTCATATGAAGTATGACAAAATGCCTGATTGTATACATATATCCAAACTATAATACGACTGCATGTATTGATACTCCTAAGCAAAATTGATTCGTGACTGTATACGAAGATGTACGAATGTATACGAAGATGCTCGAATATCTACGAAAAATACACAAAATTGATATAAACTATACATGAAGTAGTTGCTATGATAGTTTGATGCTAATGTGATGGTAGCTTGTTGGTAGTTTGATGATAGCTTGATGATAGCTTGACGCATGTTTTTCCATCTTTTTCTTGGCTACGTATGTATGTAGGTTGTATTTTAATCCTAAATCATCATCAGATTCGCTTGTTCTTACATCTTTTTCGTGATGAATTCATATGGAATACGACAAAAATGCACGAGTGTATGCATATATCCAAACTATAAAACGAATACATGTCTTGATACTCCTCAGCGAAATTGATTGACTTCAATAAAGCTATTTTCTCTCTCTGAGACATATTATGAGGTGAATGGAAACTCAACCTTGATCACATCTAATATACAAGCTGTTCTGTAATAGAATATAGGTAGGTAAATTGAAACTATAAGAAGAAATCTATCGTTTATTGTACAATCGCAGAAAAATCAATTACATTGTTAATAATATTTCTAATATAGAAATCTTCTTCTTAGATTCCTCGGGTTCTTCATTCTTTCGTTTATTGAGAGAATAATGCCCCCATGGTAATGTTTCAAATGTTCCAGGTACCAAATATCTTTTATCGTCTTCTGGACTCAAAGCTATCTTTTGTTGCGTGGACGAATGCACTCGATGTTCCTTCGCCTGAATCAAATTTTGAGAGATAATTTTATGTTTCCAAGTTTCTAAGCATTCTATATAATCATCAAAGCATATCTCATTCTTGACGACAGATTTTTTCACACCCTTTGCTTTTTTCGAGGTACAATAATTCTTGAGCATAGAATGAATCTCCTCAGGATCATACTCTTCCTTTTCCCACTGAAGTCTCTTCAGATTAATTTCATCAATCGTTCTTGAGTTTTTCAATGCGTATAGTTTTGATCGTAGGCCCACATAATCGGTCATCGGAATACCATTGTTTTCATCTTTCATCATCCCTAATACCTTTTTGTTAACCGGTGGAATTCCATAAGGATTATCCTTGGCAAGGTCTGAAGTATCGAAGTATTTATGGCAATCTCTTCTCAATATTTCATATGGATCTTTGAATAATTCATAAATCACAGAATCTGTATCAGTATACAGTGCTATGCAACTGTCTCCGAAAGCCTCTTTCATATAATCATAATGGAAATCATATATAGTGGTTTTAGCTAAATCTAGAATACTCATTCCCACATAAATTGGCTTATTCAAATATATTTCCAGTTTTCGAAGCTCGATTGCCACTAAGTTCTCATTGAAAATAACAGAATTCTTGAATTCCGGCTTGGAAATATACGCTTCTGCGCCATAACGATTCTCCCATTTTGTGCAAAGATGAACATTAACCCTCTTCCGTATATTCTCCATCGTTTTACCAAACACGGCATTATTCATCAGCTTAAAGAGATTTTTCTCGAACTCATTCTTAGCTTCTTTTCTCAAGTTAGTATTGAGGTCGATATATGATTTGAGCCATGCAGATTGTTTGAACTTGAGAACTCGATGTATTTTTGTAAGAATCAATCCATTCTTCAATGCCATCTTCAAATTTCGATAGTGAATAATATATTTCTTCTTGGAATTCACCGTTGCCATAAGTTTCACATTTGGTTGAGAAGCATAGCATGGTGTTCGAGTTTTAGAATTATAATGTTCAGGGCAGAACGGCAGATCTATATGTTTATCGTGTAATTCTCTAGGATATTCCAGGTCAACTTCCAAAATATATCCTTCTGGAGCATCATCGGCCATTTGAGTAACATCTATATTTGTATCAGACCATCGGAATTTTCCATATGGAAGATATTGCGACATAGCCCATCCATATTGATTATTGATATCGAAGTACATAAGGTAGTTTTCTGGTTTAGTTGGATCATAGTTAGGTATGTATTTGTTGTTTGCATGAGCCAGTCGTTTTTTACAAACTTGACTCAGACCGCCACGGATACCTCTTTCAACAAACAAAAACATGTCAACATCTGTGAGAAGTTCCAATTCCTGTTTCGTATGTTTCAGCATTGAATCCCACGTATATCCTGGTAAGGTGAAATAATGAGCGGGATCCAATCCATATGTTTTATAACAGCTTGAACGGAATTGCTCGAATACATCAGCCAACAATAGAATGTCTGTTTTCATATAAAGATCTGAATATTCGCCCAAGTTCTGACATTGAAATTCTTCCCATACAAGCTGGGCACTCATATACTTCCTTCGGGGACATGGTCTGTCCTCTAATTTATTGTAAAATGCTTCAATGGGTGGTAAAGATGTTTCATTAAATCGATCGCTACAGTCGATATAATCATATGGCATAACCCCCTTTTTCGTGATGAGATTGATACGTTTTTCGGACTCGTCAGGGAATTGTGCTTTGAGATTAGGGAAATCTTCCAAGTTTGATGATAACTGGTCTAGTGAGGACGCCATAAATCTGTAGCTGTCAATGAATCTGAAATTGATTTGATGCCTGTTGATATGTTTAGTAAAGCTGATATATTTTTCCTTCGTTATGGGTAACAAGCTGATCTTTCCTTCCATTCTTACCGCGATATCTTCTATCAGAAAATTGGCATCATACCCACTCAGATTGTGGAATACTACAGGAATCATATGACTATCTTTATAGTTGATATTACATCCATCGTGAGCTGCTCCACGGTAGTTCTTTCCTGCTATAAGATGATTATGATCACGTACCTTTTTATCTTTAGGTTTGAATATTTCTTCACAGATATGGCATTGTGTTGCTTTCTGGAATTCAGCTTCCTGCTGCTGTGACATATCGATATCATAGGGGCATAGGAAAACAGTTTCAACATCTTCAGCAAATTGATTCAGCTCATCTGCAAACCATTTCATACAATTGGGGCCTCGATATGAACGATAGAAACTGAGAGTATCATCATATGAACACTTCACATGATAGCCAACTGCTGCAGCTTTATGTTCTTGATAATTATTTTTGGTATTTGTTGGTATCAATATACTTTCGAGATCCGCATAAATAATAAAAGGAACCCTCTCCTTGTTTTTATGATTTTTAAATTTCAGAATATTATCCTTTGATGTAGGCATTTTGATAGCTGTTTCATTCATATTACCACAATCTTCTGAATGGTTATCAAGTTTTTCGTTGGATCGAAAGTATCGTAGACATCTATCACAAATAAATTTCTGGCCCTTGCGTTTACTCAACTGAGTCGATACAAGTCGTGATAAATTTTTTATCCATACGTAATGGTATCGGACAGGAATTTCATCTGTATAGCTATCTTGTATTAGGAGTAAATTAACATGTGTGTCCATTTTGTTCTTGGTTAGGTAGGTTGGTAGTGTGATGAAATGTTTTTCTTTCTTTAAGAGGTAGACATTAATAGATATTTGGTTTTGTTTCTCAAAGTTCGGTATCTGTTTCAGTGTCATTGGAAACTGTATTCCTTTCAGTTTTAATATCTTTGAGTAATGAGGATACTCGGATCTACGTTGCGCATGTTCACCAACGGGGTGTAATGCAGAAGTCACAGCCCATGCAAAACAAGCTTCATCCTCATTCTTCACATTGACGCAGGCTTTTTTATTTCGAATTTGAGGGGGGAGTTCGATGTATGAAGATCCGAGTTGCGGTGTGAACTTGTTTATATTGACGCCCAAGCTAACAATATTCGAAAGACTCCAGCCACTATCTTTTTCTTGGAATTCCTGGAGCTCTGTAAGAATTGGTGCTTTAACTTTCTCTTGAAACCAGTCACTCAAATTGGTGCTTCTGTATATAGCAGCGTTAGATGTGGTAAAGTATTTATATTCTGTTTGAATTTTATTAGCTGTCATTACTTTAAACTATCCACAAAACACCGCGTTCACCTTTACTGCATCATTTTTTTTTAGAACATTCATCAATCTTCTACGTAAGATAGCCTCGGCATCTACCAGGAAATATTTTATGTCTTTATGTTTTAAATTAGTAATAACTCCAGTTCGAATTCGTGACTCGAATGCAGATGTCGATTCACCCCATTTAACTCTATTTGTTGCTGTTTCCCCTCGATCTTTGATGCCAGATCCCTTTTTACGCAAGTATTTCAATTTGGATCTGTAACTTTTCACGTGATTCAGTGTGCTTAAGAGACTCTGCTTTTCTCCAACAGTCGTAGCATTTTTCAGTTTTTTGTTGATTCTTCGCACAGCTAAAGAACACTGCTTCAACCCGTCGACAAATATACTTTCATCATTTGTTGCAATGAATAGAGTCATCAACGACTTTATAGCTCGAATACAGCCTTCCATGTTGAACCTTTCGATACAACTGAAATGAAAACATCTTTGTTTCAACTTTTAGAGATTCACAAAAATACCCGAATACATACGAGGATATCCGAAGATAACCGATTCAAAAGACTCGATGATAAGGGCGGATGGCTATTGACAATCTTCATTTTTCTCGGAAAAAAGTCACAGATTTCAGATTAGCTAAAGATTGGTATTCAAAAAATATTTCATTTTTGATACTATGTAAATGTTTCTCTCAGATAAATGTAATACTGCAATTTCACTTGTTTTTGTTGTTTCAGAATCGATTTTTAATGAATTATAGAGCAATTCCTGGTATCATCAAAAGTCTCTTAAAAAGTAGGTTGAACGCCTTGACGTGGTTTTGTTCTAAATATATATCTGAGAAATTACTCATGAAGTGTAGGTAATTCGGTTAATTATGGGAATGTACTTATGCGATATCTTTAATAAATTTATTGTATTGTGAAATATGCGATTAATGAATGATTTATTTTGGATAATACAATAAAACCGGCCACTACATTTTGAGTGGAGATGGAATGGATACTCATCAGACTCAATGTTCGCTAAAATCGAAAATTATGCTCCGTCCGAATAGTAGATTTTTATTTCATCATAAAGACCTCCCAGGCGTACCTGCGAGTTATATTATTACTATGACGTATTCAAACAATATGTAGACGTTCCTTGAAAAACTTCCTGGCCCCATAAGAATAATTCTTCTTGATATGGTAACATTACCTCATCGATTTCTCTATGAACACCCATACAAACTAGCTATTTGAGCTCAACTACGCTTGATCTGTATTTTTGAGCCTGTAAGAATATAAAATTCCGAATGGACATATTTTATTCTCAGTGCTGAGCAAATATTAAATCTTTTTGATTTGAACTTAAATCTATGTTCCAAAATATCTATATTGCGCAATGTACCTTCAAAACGATTCATTTCTGCGTAGTACAATAACACCAAAAAAGAAAAAGAAGAAAGTGGAGATGCAGTGATATTGATGAATTACCTTATTTATCTACAATCTCCAAGGAAATGGCTGGATGTGTTTTCCCAGTATCTATGGTCCCTCGGAATATTAGCGAATATTTTCCTGATGACAGCTCGGTCGTACGTGCGCTGTAGTCCTCCGTCAGCCTTTTTGGCAGGAACGCTTTGAATTCGTTGAATTCAAAGAGCACAGCTGGGCCGAACCTGGTCTTCACCAAAATACACTTTAGAATGTGGTATTTCTTATCCTTCTCCAACTCTGCTATACGCCTTGTTGGCTTATCTTCAAGAAGAGATTTTTGGTTAATTTTGTTTAAATCCCTGTCTATAATGAAAATGAATAAGAAAAATATGCATGAGATGTAAGATGAACAGAAACTTACTTTGTTCTGTAGGGTATCAAAATTTCTCTAATGAACTACTGCTACTGCTGTTTGGGTAATATACGATTTTCTGCTACTGCTGTTTGGAAAGAAAAATATTTTAATATATATGGATACATAATTTTCTAATTGATGCTTACACAAAGATCACACTATCACAAATTCAGATGCTCCGACAAAGTACAAATGAAAATTTCAATCGGCACACGAATGATCAACGAGGTGTTCCTATATGGAAATAATAGAAAACTGACTTACGTTAAGCAAAACGGCTGTTTATATAATCAGGCCACCCTCGGCCGGAGATCACGAGTCACGCAAATGTTTACATTTTAGTCGATCGTACACAAAAGAGTCTACCGCAGCTTTAAATATTGGAATTTGTGATTATCTATTTTATGTTTTAAGAAAAATCTCAAGTTTTCAGATCGGAAACGAACAGAAAAAATACATGAAATTGGAAAGTACAATATTTTCCTAGGCGTCTGTCAAATTATATTTTCAGCCATATCTGAACAATCAAAATTAAAGAGGGAGCAAGTCTTTTTTATACATTTCCGCTTTTTTCTACAATGCTATTTTAGATTCAAGGGAAAAATATCAGCTTTTCCCCAAATGCTTTTGATGTTGAATATGCAGATTATTTTTGAAAACCTCGCGCATATCAAAGATGTGTAAATTCATGGAAACATTTTTTTTCATTGACTTATTGAAATAGATTTGCTCAACTTTTTCATCTTTTCAAACATTTTCAATATTTTCGTTAAAGTCTGCTCAATGATATCTACAATCATCGAATTATTGGAAATTTTTTCGATACATTAAGGTTTTTCCTAAATATGGGGTGAAAAATATCATAATTACATCTTTTTTTGAGAGCACTTTGTTCACGGCTCCTTGCATAACGATAATATAACTGACAGATTTTATTTTCACTTGAATGAAATTTCTTCATTGAATCTACTGCTAATTAAACAGTTTTCAGATCTGATGTTTTTTCAAATCAACGAATTGAAAAGTATAGATGCAAAATGGAACCTGAATATTGCTGCGATTTACAAAACCTACTCGTATTCACATTTCAAAGATTGTTCTTAATGTTCATGGATCCATTCTTTCATCAACTTTCAAACGATTCAAATTGAATGAATTTTTTCAAACATTTCATTTTCACTAATTCTTCAGATTCAAATTGGAAGAATAAGTACGACCCTGCTCATCTTTGCTTTTGTTTATACAATAGAACCCCTAGTTGGCTACATAATGCGAACAGCACGTATGTGTGCATATGGCAACTGACTCAACTAAAATTGCGGTTGCTTTTGTTTATGTCTACAATCGTGAAATTTACCATATGACGCTGGAATCCCTTATATTGCTCGTCTGCGTAAACCGAAAGATTAATAAATAATTCCCTTTCATATAAACGATAAATGCCACCCCAATAATAATTCGAAAATCTAGACCTATATTTTGTTTATGTAAAAGAGTCCGCTAGTTAGGGTCTACAAGCCTGAAATGTACCACATGGCGTTCGATTCTGGTTTCATCATTTATACCGGATAAATGTTGTACGAATATCCGATTCCAATACAGGAGAATGGATAATGTGCGCAAAAGCTCCTGATTTCACGTCAGCGCTTCAATCCTACCCCCTACCAAAGCCTCAGCGGAGGGGGCGTGGCGTTGCGCAACTCACTGTTCAACCGTCCAAAACGAATGACCTTGAAAACGCTGACTCCGCGTTCATATGGGTACAATTTTTGCATAATGGACCTTAGATCTCCTTATGGGGATTTACATGTAAAAATGGGGCATTTTGGCTTAGAAGTCTCCTAGCTCATCTACTGTTATGTTCATTATTGGGTAAAATGGTTTCGGAGTAACGGAAGAAAAATTTTCTTACATAGCAAATTTCAAAATCAATTTTTTTTAAATGCAGGTCCATCATAAGAATCTATTGATTCCATTTTCAACTCTAAAAAGCTAATACTTTCGGAGATATAATTTTCCAAAATTTCAATAATGAATTGTATTTCTATGTTGTCACAGAATGCAGTACTTAATTATTCTATCTATGAATTATTATATGATGTGTTCTTACATGTCATCTTATCTTCCTATGGGAGATTAATGTCAAAATTATTTCTGGTTCTTTATTCTTGATATAAAATACACCTCCTGTGCACCTGATCCAAAATGACGAATGAAATAACCTCAGCTATCGTAGAATTATGAGGATGATATGATAATATACTTTTAAACCGATAAAATAATGCACGTGGATAATCCATATGATGATGTAAATATATTCTTTGGTAATATATATAATCAAATTGGGTTCAAAATATCTCCAGTTACAACAAAACTGCAATATTGTCTAAGTTTTAATTGATATACCGCCGTATTCACAAAGCAAATCAATCTCCGTTAAGTCCTAACTGAGATCCTCAGTTAAGGGTAAATAAGAATCGCAACCTCAGTTAACGTATGTAACGGTGCTTAGACAGACCTGTTTCACGTTAATTTCCACTCAAACTGAGGTTGCGATTCTTAGTTATCCTTTACTGAGGACCTCAGTTAGGACTTAACGGAGATTATATGCTTTGTGAATACGGCGGATAATATAATTTTCAGAGTAGATTTGAGGAAGAATATCTCGGATGAGTTCGTTATTGGAGAGAATCGGTCCGTTTGAATTCAATTTCTTTCATGATGTAGTTCTATCGCAAGAATCCATTTATATCATTTCCAGAGACCAATAATTTCGGAAATATGATTTGTCAAAGTTTGAACAAGAGCACCAAGCTCCTGTCCACAGGGCTGGAACCAATTTTATATATTTCTGCCGTTTTTTAACGATTTGAATGCGATCCTCTGAACCGATACCGTTCTCGCATATCGTACTCACGAACTGAAGAGACAGACGGCCGAATTGAATTTAACAACGATATTTTTCGATAGGATGGCATCGTTTCAGACAACTTTCTGATTCTGATAGGATGATAGCTCAGAGAGACAAACTTGCAAAATAGTGTATTCGTAAACCAGTGGAATAGTTGGCTCCTTTGAAAACACGAATGCGAATTTTTCGAACGCATGAGTGTTGAAATTGACTTCTGCAACGATTATTAGACAATAGTTTCTCTATTTCAGGAAATTTTTGTAAAATACTGTTGAAATTTATTAAAAAATTCGGATTATACATCCTATTGGATGTATTATATCTGTATTTTATCTTGGCAGTTCGTGTGACTGTTACAAAAGTTGATATATTACGGAATTTGAATTTGAATCGTACGTAGGGCATGGAGATCAGATTTAAATAGTTTCCTGATAGCATGAATGATTCAAAATTAGCAACAAGAAAATCTCTAGTATACCTTATATTCAATGAAAATAAAACTTTTCCTCTCAACAATAATTTCACTATATCCAGATTATATTATATTGGCAATTCACGTGTGTTGAAATTTGATAGGATCGAATGTCAGTGCAGACTACCACAATACGAAAAGTATAACTAGAAGCAATGCGGAAATGAGTTCATTACAGCACTGTTTTTAGAGCTGTAATGTACTCATTACGATACTGAAATAGAGAAAAGTTATCACTACACCATTTCTGAAACTAATTATTGTCATACGTATCCTCGATTGTTATTCAAAGCGCACGAAACTGCTTCATATTCCCTCAACGACAGTGAGAAATTGCAGAAATCGAAGAAACCTACCACCGAACACGTACAGGAAAGAACTCGAATTCCCTTCAGCGACTTATTTATTTTGAATCGAACGCGATACAAACAACCAATTGGCTAGATTGCCCTATAACTTCCGTTTCGATAACTGCGAATAGTAAATCAACAAAATAGCTTTTGCATCCAAGATATAAATTGAATTTCCCTTGTAACAATGTCATATGCAGTCCATTTCAAGATATTGCTCGCCGTAGGAATCGATTCTTGATCTAGAAGTGTTTTGAAGGTTGTAGAACTTGTTATGTCATTGATGGTGAGTGTTTGAGGTGGGTTTCCGGCGTTTGTAACGACTATTTCGATTCGAGTCAGATTATCTCGACTGCTGAACTTATCCTTGTTGCGGACGGACGGCGCGTCCATCCAGTCCGGACTGCCGTTAGCATGATAATTCTCGAACGGAATTAGTTAGAGCGTTGAAATTTGCATGGTAGTTTTGCTACGTAAATATCTCAGACAATTTCGTTAATGGGCAAAATCGACCAAGCCGTTTCGGAGTTATGGTCATTTTTAGTTGAAACGTTTTTCTAGAATATATCCGAAACCGATTACTCGATCAATCTGAAATTTAGCATCATATTGTATAATCATGACCTTTATACGCCTGCGTTTTGTATTGATCGGGTGGCTATAAACTAGAAAAAAAGTCAAATATTTGAAAATTAAATTGAAATTTTGTTTTCACTATAACTCTAAAAATACTGATCTGATTGAATTGAAGTTCGGTAGTTAGATGCAAAGTTCAACGGAAATACTTGTGCAGAATTTCGTGGGGATAGCATGAGTAGAAAAAATTTTAAAAATGTTTAACTATTAGCGGAATATTTTGCTTGAAATTCCGAAACCAAATATCGGATAGTGTTCAGTTTTGGCACTCCAGTGACGAACTATGACCTCTTGGGGTGTGTAAAATTTCACTAAGAACAGACCACAAGGAACCTAAATAAATAATTAATAATTTTGAACTTCCAAACTAGACAGATTGTAACGTTCCTTTTTGATCCAGGCAGAGGTTTGTTCATGCTTTGCTTGCAATAAGTTCATCGTCCATTTTGTGGAACTTCAGCGAAGGAAGCATAGGTTATACGCATTTTCGAAACATTGTCAGCATTATTGGAATATTCTTAGTTGGATATAGTTTCGAAAATCAAATGAGTGAGGGTTATATTGGTTTGATTTGCAAAGATAACAGGTAACCTTCACTTATTCGAAAGAGGATTCAAAGACCTTTTGCGAATCCAAGTTGACCACGTGAATGTTCTTGGCGACTTTGACAGCTATGTGTTAAATGTTCTATTGTCGTCATTTCTAATAGGAACAGTTCATGTAATAATTATCTTTCTGTATCCAGAATATTGCTGTGTGCTTGAAGAATTATTTGGTGGAGGCACGGCCAGATTTAGTTTTGAAGCGAACTTATACAGGACAACCCCTACTATCAGGGTATGTACGGAGTATATAAATGTTAAATAACAACGAATAATTGTCTGTTTGATATTCTGATACCCGAAATTATTATGCATTGGAGGAGATTCATTTATTTCTTATCTGAGAGGAGCGAGGGGCAAACCACCCATAAACATGTGTACACCATAATTCCACTTAGTGAAAAAATTCCATGGAATTCCAAGTAATTCCATGGAATTCCACGGAATTCCAAGTGATTCCACGGAATTCCACGGAATTCCTAGTCATTTGGGTAGTTCATCTATTTCGATTAACTTCTCTACTAGACATATGTATTAGCTATTTTGACAGGATCTATGGGGACAAATTCGGGGTCCACTATGCAGGTTAATTTTTTTTGCGATATTTGAAACAATAATGTTGATGCTATGCTTGGTATCAGGCAGCATTAACAATTTCCATAAATGCCCTATGCAACATTCTTTCTCTCCTGCTAGGTTGTAGCAAAAAAAGTGCTTCGAATAAATGAAGCATGTTTTTTCCGTATTTCATTGATTAGAAGAATTTCACATCAGTTGGAGTACAGTTACTAACACACCAATCAAATTCTTATTATTTTGTGCGGATGTTCTGGGAAACATCGCGTAATCATTTCGCGCAAGTGTCTGTAATTTTTGCCAAAAATGGTCTCAAACGACTGAATCCGACTTCCTGATGAAGAATCCGATATAAAATTTGATTCTGTCCGACCGGCCGGCCGGCTGTTTCCACGATAATTTTTGAACGGAATGGGTTTGCGACATGAAATTTTCAGGGTAGATTGCAGATCCGAATTCGACGGACGGGTATAATCGGCCGTACGGTTTCGGTGTTATACCAATTTGAAATTTTGTTTTTCCGATAACTCCAAAGTTCATGTCCAATCGAATCGAAATAAGTTGTAGAATGCCGAGACGAAGACTCATTCGAAATTTGGTGACAATCGTATAACTGGAAAATAAAAAAATAATAATAGACAGCCTGTATCTCGGAAACTATTCGTCCAATATCACTGAAATTTTCCGAGAGCCTTCAGAACCTCATTCTAAAGCCTAGTTTCAACACGATCGGCTCTACATTGTTGGAGATTTTGGCAAATATTGGAAATGCCGCAGCGTAGGGCAGGTTCAGCATCTGCATGTGTGATCGTTACCACAATAACTTACGAACGGAAAGAGATAGCGACTTGCGATTTTCGGGGTAGGTTCCGCATCGGATTATGACAGTTGATTTCGTTAATCGGCTCGGCGGTTTCGGAGATATTCCCGTATGAATATTTTGCTTTTTCCTCAATAACTCAAGAAGACCGAATCTGATCCAATTCAAACTTGGTAGCAAATTGTAGAATGCCCAATTTTTCAAAAATTATTCAAAAAAATCACATCTTAAATTTTGTTTTCCAATGACTGGAATAATACAGATCTATTCGAATTGAAATTAGATAGCTACCTGAAGAATAGCTTGAAGATCTTTGAGAAGTTTAGTGAGGATTGTTTTGCTAGAAAATTAAAAAAAAATCATTTAAATTTCGTTTTAGGAAGCACTGTCGGGAAGTCTTAAGCTGTTGTGCGCATGTTCGATTGCCTATTCAATCCTACTACAAAGGGCAATAAAAAAAATGGATCAAGCGCTATGGATAGGAGCTTTTTGGCGCTCTTATTCAAACAGACAAATTGTATCTCCGAAAGTATTGGTTTTTCAGAGTTGGGAATTATATCAATGGATTCTCATGATAAAACTGCATAATGAAAGAAATTAAATTAAAAAAAGTGTCGTTTAAAAAAACATTTTTCAAAAATTTTCATTTAAACAAAGAGCACCAAAAAAAAGAGCAATCTACAATGCTTCAAAAACTGTGATTAAATTTATTTATCCAGATTAAATGAGCAGTCTGCAATGATTCAACCTCGTGGAATGGGTTGTTGCAACTTACACTCGGTGCATAGTTTTCACAACTCGAAATACCTAAGGAAAGTATCATCGAAATGTCTAGAGCAAGGCTGGAGATAATCATAGCAGATTGTCAATTTATTCCTGATATTTGAGTAGATAGAGGCTTACGAACAGATTATTTTAATAGTTCAAAATATATTAACTAGCAACATTATGAAAATACTGTATATAGGAACATGTCTTACTACTTAAGGAATTAAAATGTAATATTAACCTCAGCGGTCAACGAACAGTCATTTGTTTTGATGATTCCATTATGTTCTTCTTTTCTTCATAAACTATATCATTGAAATGATCCAAATCTAAATCTTCTCAAACGTCATCCCGAATTTATACGTAAATTATTCAATATGCAACCAGTCAATATTATTTTCGGTTTCAAACCATTCTTATATATTTTCACAAATTCAAGAACAGGATACTTGTTTCCAAACCTAGAATTGACATGACTCTAATCTAATAGCTAGAAAAGATGACATTTATGAACAGTGAACACAGACAGTATTGACAGTTGAAATTTTGAAAAATCATATCTCCGAAAGTATTAGCTTGTTAGAGTTGAAAATGATATAATTGGATTCTCATGATAAAATTTCATCTTAAAAAAAAATTAATTCAAAAGTTGTAACGTAAAAAAATAATTGTTTTCGTTACTCCAAAACCAATGACGCGATTTTGCCCAATAACGAACTTAACCGAGATATTTATGCCTCGAACCTACTCTGAAAATTTCAATTGTCTAGCTCATTCCGTTCGAGAGTTATCGTGTTAACGGCAAGACGGACGGCCGGACAGAATCGATTTTGACCATGTATTCTTGATCAGTGAGTCGAACCAAATCGTTTAAGACCATTTTCAGCGAAAAATTTGAAAATTACAGACATTTGTGCAAATTGATAACCACTCTGTTCCGAGGATCAAGAGCGGCCTCTACGTAATTTCCTTCGTTATCGTGCATACGGATGGTCAGCCAGAAGGACAGCAATGAATTCGAGCACGGAATTTGCATCAGTGTGAAAAATCCCTGGTAAACCCTTCGATTGAGGCCATTCCTGGTCAAAATACCAAAAATACAGACTTCGCTAGTATTAGTAGGACGAGCGCGTGAAAAAACGAGGAATTCCACTCGGAATTCCACTCAGAATCACACGTAATTCCAAGGAATTCCAAGGAATTACACTCGGAATTTCTCTCGGAATTCCACGGAATTCCACAGGGAATTCCATATAATTCCACGGAATTCCTCCAACTTGTACACCATAATTCCAAGGTAGTTTGCCCCTCGGAGAGGATTCACTGATGGTTTCTTCTCTGTCATCAGGGTTTTTATTTTAGGAAGAGTTGAACTGAGGCTTTGGATTGTATACAAGGTGGTCCATAAGTAACGCTGTGACACAGCCACGCAGGGTTGCAGATTCCGAGTATATACCAGGTGGTCAGTGGACAACGCTGTGGGTCATCCAATCCAGGGTTGCAGATTACGAGCACCGAGGGAACGAGGACAGTATTGCGAGACCATCGACGTAATAATACGTTCAGAATAGGAATAGCCAGCACGCAAGTTATTGGAAATACATTTCGAAATATATCCTATACCTGTTATATACGACCTGAATATATTATCATCAATTATATAAATTATTATTGTTGTAAAGCGGAAATTGAGGAAAGATTTGTGTTAATCATATATGATCATAGATAAGAAACTTGGATGCGCCTGAGTTCAAGTGACGCGTATTCTAATCAAGGAAGAATCTACGTACAATTCCCGCCGCACCCTATTCAGGGTTTCACAGTAGTGTTTTTTGTTGAATCTACAGATCTGGGTTGTAAGCTACTGGAATAAATTGTCTCTTTTTAGCGTGAATATTCTTTTGGTATATTTAGGAATTATTACATTACGCTTGGGTATCTGGGAGAATTAAATTTGCCTGCGCCCATTTACTAGATTCCCTTTTGGAATCCACTCCCACCTCCACTGAAGCTAGACCGCAGATCCCCGAGTTCTAGTAGCTCCGAGTTTAACTGCTGCGACTTGTAGAGTCATAGAGGTTATAAAATTATTTCAGTTCCAATTCCTACGTGAAATACTAGTATATAACATCTGGTGAACATAATTTCATCTCGTTTTTTTGCGCGTTTATATGAATCAATGAGATATGTACGAGGGCAACTGATAAAAATATGGACCGGTTACTAGCGTGGCAATTGAATTAATGCGTGAACGATGTGTAGAATTTCAAATTGGTTTTCAAAAATTTGTCTGAACGGTGAACGACTGGGGGTGTAACTCTCTCTTTTGGGCATTTTTTGTTTTTCGCATACGCAGACGGAAATAATTTAACTGCTCGAATTTTCTTCTGAGAGGATTGAGTTGGAGGATGCTATTCCTCCATAGAATCCCCTGGTGCGGGTCTGCGCATGCGTGAATTCAAGATGCGATATCTCCTGAGGGACTAGTGTTGGAGAATCGGAGTTTTTTGTGAGCTGTGCGATTTTAAGAGGACTTTCAGCTGCGAGTGGATTGCGCATGCACAGAGGAGAAGTGATTGTTTTTGGGTGGTATGGGTTTTGTTTGGAGTGGCTAAGGACTATCGGTCATGGGTGTAGTGCTGAGCCGATATTTAGAGGTTTTAAAATAATATTCATGGCAGTTCTGTGCACGGACAAGTCAGTTTGGGGGAAATAGCGATGTTTGCGAGTTGGAGTGTCTGTTCCGTGGCCCAGGGGCTAATTTTGAGAATTATATTACTGAGAACTGATTTAACTGTTGAAGTTTTCGTCTGCGAGGATTGGGGCTTGGAGGTAGGATGCTATTCTCTTATAGAATCCCCTTGGGAGTGTCCGAGCATGCGCGGATTGAAGCTGCGATATCTCCCGAACCAATGTTGTTGAGGAATCAAAGTTTTGTGTGAGGTGTGTGATTTTTGGAGGACATTCAGCCGCGAGTAGATTACGCATGCGCAGATTAGAAGTGGCTCGTTTTGGGTTGTATGGCTCATGTTGGGAGTGATTTGCGTCTAGCGGTCATGGATTAGGTGCTGAGCCGATATTGTGAGGTTTTAAGAGACATTTCATGGCAATTTTGTCACCAGCAAGCCAGTTTCAACGAAATTGATTTATTTCTGAGTTCAATTGTCTGTATCCTAGCACTGGGGTTAATTTTTAAATAACTATATTTGGAAGATCTATATTAAATCACGTTCGGATTTGGAGAATAGGTGTAACCAATTTCGCTCCCGACGGGGGCACCATAACCGCATTTTGTTTTATTTCAATCTACGGTAAAACTAATAGCCATAATGTATCGATAGCCAGGTTTGTTAAAGGGACTCTAAAAAATATAAAATCAATGACTTGACGTCGATACTTTCTGGTGCGCGTGTTCACGTTGGCTAATTTGAACTGAATTATGAGTGTTTCAAGCTCAGTGAATTGAACGAGCTGGAGAACTACCCAGAGGGTAGTGGACACCATACACTGTCGGGTCATGAATTGAGTGTGCTTTGTCGAAGCAGGCATAAGGATAGAGTAATAAAGTTGACGAAGAACACAACTGACTTTCCTTAGTCGCACAAGCTCCTAGGAGGTTCTGAGGTATCTCTTTGGGGAAGACTTGGGAGGGTCAGTATATTCATAATCATGTTTATAGCATCCACGCCAATTGCAGATTGACTACAAAATAAAAGAAAAAGGCTAAAAGAGCATAGATGTGGGGTTGATCTGCTCTGGCGTGCGTGCTATAAACATGATTATTACTATGCTGACCCTCCCAAGTCTTCCCTAAGGTGATACCATAGAGGCTCAGAAAGTCTGTTGTGTTCTTCATCAACTTTGTTACTCTATCCTTATGACAGCTTAGACAAAGCATTCTCAATGTATGACCCGACAGTGTATGGTGTCCACTACCCTCTGGATAGTTCTATTCACGGAGATTGAAACACTCATAATTCAATTCAAATTACCCAACGTGAACACGCGCGCCAAAGAGTACTGACCTCACGTCGGTGATTCTTTATATTTTTTAAGAATGTCTTGGACCTTTTCCAGTAGCGAGCTTCTGCAATTTTTTTTTCCTGAGGCCTGTTGTAACGGGAGAGGTTCCCTTTTTACAGCCTTTCCGATTCACAAGTCGAAATTCACTTTCGGAAATTATTATATTAAAAGTTGAAAAAAGCATTGTCGTTAAGTCTGAAGATTTTGCACGCATGTTCTATTGCCTATTCACGTCTCATACGAAGTCCATCGAACTGAAATTCGGTACTCGATTGTAGAATGGCGGCTTGCGTCTAAATGCCTCAGCTGAATCTGGGGCATAGTTTCTGAAATAATTTTTCTTTTCATTTTCTAGGCGTACGATGTTCACAAAATTTTGCAAAAATTAGCGTGCCAGCAGTCTACTTATAACTATACTATATATATATAAATATGAATATATTTAATTAGATCGGTTTTGTATATTTTGAGTTACAAATAACAGAAATATATCAAGGATGTAACTCTAAAACCGCTCGGCTGAATATGCCTATAAACAAACATAACATAAACAAATGTCGCATTTGGATAAGCAACATACCCTGGCAAATTGCAAACCGCTTCCTTTATGGCCTTATTGTTCCCCAGAACAGAGTGCTTATCAATTTGCCCAAATGTCTGTAATTTTAGAATTTTTGGCCGAAAATGTTTTCAAACGTTTTGGTTCGACTAACTGTTCACGAAGCTGTGGTCAAAATCGATTCTGTCCGTTAACATGATAACTCTCGAACGGAATAAGCTAGACAGTTGAATTAGTCAGGGTATTTTGGGAGATAAATATCTCTGTTAAGTTTGTTATTCGGCCTGTTAGTTTCGGAGTGAGGAAATTTTATTTTTCAAATTATCAAATTCATATTTATTTTTTTTTAAGATGCACTTCTATCATAAGAATCCATTGATACCATTTCCAACTCAAACAAACTAACACTTTCGGAGATATGATTTTTCGACCTACCCCGCAAAGCCATGCTGACATGCGGACAAATGGGGGCGAACACCGTGAGATATACTTCTATATAGGTCTTCTTCATAGATTTTTGCGATATTGGAGAGTATGGAGATGGGTCTATAGTTTTTTATTTCAGTCCTATTACCCTTCTTGAAGACAGGGACAACCCGAGCTCTTTTCCACAAACTTGGAAATGTAGAGGTTTGCAAACTCCTCACTGTCATAAGATGACAACTCTAACAGAAAATTGGTTCAAGCCCTGTGAACAGGAGCTTTGGCGCTCTTGTTCAAACTTTGACAAATCATATCTCCGAAATTGTTGGTCTCTGAGAATTATATTAATGGATTCTCACGATTGAAACAGACCGATTTTCCCCAACAAACTCATCCGAGATATTAGTTCTTCAAATCTAATCTGAAAATGATATTATATCAATTAAAACAATATTGCGGTTTTGTTTTTATTGGAGATATTCTGAACCCAATTTGGTATCTTACCAAAGAATATATTTTCATCATCATATGGATTATCTACGGGCATTATATTATCACCTTAAAAGTATAATATCATATCATCCGCATAATTCTACGAAAGCTGAGGTTATTTCATTGGTCATTTTGCATTCAATCATACTTTGTTTTCTAGAACAAGAGGTGTATTTTGTATCAAGAATAACGAACCAGAAATAATGTTGACGTTGATCTCTCATAGAAAAATAAGATGACATGTAATAACACAGATCATTTAATAACTCATACATAGAATAATTAAGTACATCATTCTGTTAAAACATAGAACTACGATTCATTATTGAAATTTCGAGAAATGATATCTCCGACAGTATTAGCTTGTTAGAGTTGAAAGTGATATCAATGGATTTTAATGTTGAAACTGCATCTTTAAAGAATTGAATTTGAAATTATTAATGTAAAAACAAATTCTTTTTTTTGCCACTTTACGGCAATCTGATTTATACAAAACTCTGCATGCATATATAGGTCGTTGTTCTACAATTTGATGCTAGATTTCAGACAGATCGAGTAATCGGTTTCAGCAATATTCATAAAAAATATTTTTACTAAAAACGGCCACAACTCCGAAACGGCTTGGTGGATGTCGCCCGTTAACTCGTCCGAGGTATTTACGCTCCAAACCTAACCTGCAAACGTCAATCCTCTAACTCCTTTCGTTCGAGACTTATCGTGTTAACGGACAGCCGGCCGGACAGAATCGATTTCGACCACGTTTTCTTGATCAGTGAGTCGAACCAAATCGTTTGAGACCATTTTCAGCCAAAAATTCGAAAATTACAGACATTTGGTCAGATAGATAAGCACATTGTTCCGAGGAACAAGAACGCCAAAAAAGCAGGGAGTTGGTCATCTCTAGCTGTGATCAATTGTTTTAAAAGGTGGCGTAATTTAGTTGAAAGACTCTTGTAATTAGTAATGCCAAAATTTAATATTGATTACAGTATAATTCTTCTAGAATATGATCCCTACATTCTGTGAAACCAAACCAATAGGTGTGAGTGAAAAATAACGTCAACCTAATATTTTTCATCGATATAGCTCAATAAACGACGAATAAGCTCGTTGTAAATTCAGCTTCAAGGCCATAACGCCAAAGTACAGATCGTAATCTGAAAATCGTAATATTTTATTAGTATCCCAAGATCGGCAGTCCGTTAAAACGCGAGCAAAAGAGAGCCACTTATAATAAGAATTTCAATTTTACAGTCTCTGGTAGACTCAGTATCTTATCGTGTCGATTCAGATCGGTAAAATCCTTTTTCAGTAACTGAAAATTACTTCCAATATAACTTCGGAATCGCTCTGATCTAAATAGCGAACGGGACGATCAGGAAGAAGTTCGATGACGCCATTATGATAATCTAATTCCGGGATGGTGAAAATAAGGAAATTCACGTAGTTCTCGGCCCTGAGATCCATCCGGAAAATCATTTGGAAAGATTGGATAGATGAGCGGGTCATTATCTTTATGCATTCAGATTGGTAGATGTAGAGGTTGTTGGAACGAATCTATTTATCCATTGGTTTTCGAGTTTGATTTTTTTTCAATTTTTCCTGAGGGATATTATCTTAGTTGGATCAATATTTATAGAATAGATATTTTACGGGTGTCTCAAACCTTCCTCAGTCTAGATTCAGTTCAGATCACAATTTGTATTTTTGCGCGTATGATCTGGGGAACATCGCGTTATCATTTTGCCCAAATTTCTGTAATTTTCGAATTTTTCGCCGAAAATGGTCTAAGACGATTGGGTTCGACTCCCTGACGAAGAATTGGAGGTCAAATTTGATTCTGTTCGTCCGGCCGTTGCCACGATAACTTGAGAACGGAAAGAGCTAGACTCAAAATTTTCAGGATAGGTGGCGCATTCCAATACGACGGCCACGTTCGTTAATGAGCATAATCGGCCCATTGGTTTCCGAGTAATAATTTCGTTTTCAACCAATATTAATCCGATCGAATTGAAACTTGGTGGATAGTTGTACAATATAAGCCTGAGCACGTTCGAGAAAATTTCTTAAGAATCGTATCACCAGAAATTTAAAAAAAATCATTACAAAATATTTTTTTTGTCACGATAACCTGAGAACGGAAAGAAGTAGCGACTTAAAATTTCCTGGTTAGTTTGTAAATCTGAATGTAACATTTGAGCTTGTTTATGAGCATAATCGGCTAAATGGTTTCGGAGTTACACCCATCTGAAATGTTATTGTTATTTCCTCAATAACTCGAAAAATACGGAATAGATCCAAATCAAACATGGTAATTAGTTGTAAAATGCCAGCGCAAAAATTTTTGTGAAATTTTGTGAGGATCATATCACTGCAACATTCTTAAAAAATCATTGAAAGTCATTGAACAAAATTCTATATATCAGAAACTATTCATCCGACATTTTGCGAGAGCATTCAAAACCTAACTCTACTACCAAGTTCTAAGTTAGAACACGATCGGATCATTATTGTTGGAGATCCGACCAGCCTTGTGTGAATTCAGTAGCTGGATGGGTGACCTTTGCCTCGATAACTCTTTAACGAAAGGAGATAGGGACTTGCGATTTTAAGGTTAGGTTGCGCATCTGAATGGGAGAGTTAATTTTACGGTTGGCTATAATCGGCCGAACGGGTTTGGAGTTATACCCATCTAGAATATTATTTCCTCGATAACTCAAAAAATATAGACTCGATGGAATTGAAGCTTGCTAATTACTTGTAGACTATCGACATGAAGCCGTGTGTAAAATTTTGGACCATACCACTAGCAGATTTTGAAAAAAATTACGAAAAAATATTATGTATCTCACGATACCATTGAGAACGGAAAGAAATAGCGACTTGCAAATTTTAAGGGTAGATAGCGTATCTGAATGCGACATTTAAGTTCGCCAATTAGCATAATCGGCAAAATGATTTTGGAGTTATATCAATCTGAAATTTGGTTATTATTTTTTTGATAACCCAAAAAATACGATGCCGATCCAATTCAAACATGGTAATTAGTTCTAGAATGCCGACGTAAAAATTTTTACAAAATTTCGTGAAGATCGTATTACTAGAAAATAAAAAAAAACATTGAAAACATATTTATAATATATCAGGAAGCAGTAATTCGACATCGAATCGCTGAAATTTTGCGAGATCCTTCAAAATCATGAAGTCATGATGAAATATCAAAATATATAAATTTTCGGGTCGATTCATAATAGATAGTGAAGCATGTATCTATGGGAGATGATAGCCCTATATTAGGGGCCTGTAGCGGTCTTCGTACATCGGAAGTTCTGAATAATCACCTGGTAGACGTTCGTTGCTTGTTTGATGAAATTGCTAATGAACTTGGTGGTCATCGATTTTCAGGGAAGGTTTCACAGCCCTTTTGGAGAGTTAAGTCCGTTTTTGGGCAAAATCGGTCCATCGGTTTCGGAGTTATACCAACCAGGAATATTATTTCCTCGATAACTCAAAAAATATAGACTCGATCGAATTGAAGCTTGGTAACTAGTTGTAGATTATTGACATAAAGGCATGTGTAAAATTTTGTTAGAACCGTAATAAATTACGAAAAAAAAATTGGTTCAAGCACTGACGTGAAGTCAGAAGCTTTTGCACGTATATTCTATTGTCCAATCTCCTGCATTGTACACTCTTAAACGAAGTTACCATGGTGAATTCTATTGTCCATTCTCCTGTATTGGACGCTCTTAATCGAAATTACCTTGGTAAATTTGATTGAGTTTCTTAAGTTTCTTCATCGCAGAGGGTCGGAGTTAGTAAGGATTCTCCATAGGTGGTGCTGGTGGGGTCCTTTCCCCAACCGGTCCTCAACCAATGGAAATAAGTTTCCTAGAACCCCGTCTGTTTTCATTCGGTGTATAGCTAAGTCACACTGATGATTGGCAATATCCATGTAACCTTGGGGCCTGTGTCTGCGCTTGAATGATACTTTCCTCTTTGGGGACCACTGAGCGATGAGGTGACTAGCCCGGCCACGCGGAATATTTCTTGCTGATTAAAATCAATGAATATTTCACCATGTGTCTTGTTTTAGAGAATCGCTAGTTAACACTGACCTCTGTTAATTTTAGCTCTAGCCTCCTCTATCTACTTGGAAATGAAAAAATATTAGTAATTTGTGTAGGTAACGCAGGAATACAGCGAGGCAAAAAAGTAAAGTAACTCGTCAATAATTCTTGTACGAAGAACTATTAAGGAATATCCTCGCACCTCGATTTTTAATTTCAAAAGCAATTTATCCTGTACTTTTTTAATTTGATATTTCTCACCCACTACGCCCCGCACCCGAATACTTAATTTTTTCAAACAGGAAAAGAGAAACAGAGTTGGTTGTGCCATTTTTTCATTAAAAAATTAGGAAATAATTCACAATTTGTGATTGAAAAGTACTGCAATCAGACAATTATTCTTCTACTAATTCATACTAAGGGAAATCCATGAATCCATGAATTTTTAATTTCGAAAGCAGGTCTCCCAATACTTTTTTGAATTTGAAATCTCTCACCCTTCACGCTCCACACCCCTCTACTGTTTTTTTTTCAAATAGGAATATATGGATTTTGATTTATCAAATGAAAGGACATATGGAGGCACATTGAGCGGTGTGACTGAAAAAAGAATTTGTTTAGCTATCTTTTTATTACAAAATTAACAATTTGTGATTTTTGTCAGGCTCTCATTCTTGAAATAATAAATATTGAGAAATTTCCTGCAACCCGCCGATTTCTATTTTCGAAGTTTGAGAAATGCATGCAGTTTTGAAGTTGGGGGTTTATACTCTTGACTCTGAACAATTTTTTTTTTATTGAAAAAATATTGTTGTGATATACGCATCAAAGGAGATTCAATGAGCCATTCAGTTATATGAACAAAAATATAATTTTACCTCAAAAATCTTGCTATAAATATATTACGATGAAAAGAAAAATGTATACACAAGTTGAAAGCAATTGCGAATTAATTTATTAGATCGCAAACAAAACAATAAACAGATAAGGATGATGGTGTCACTTCCACACACATGAAGATGTTCTCGGAACTAGGTGAGGAGGTCAAGAAAAATTTCAGTGATTGTTGAAAAAATATTCTTTCGTCAATCTAGCAGATCAACTAAGGATAACAAAAAGTATGGTATCGTTTTAGTTGCTAACTGATCTCTCTAAGGCGAATAATATCATATTTCCCGAGAGTTTTCCATTCGATATGAATCAATTGAGTGAAAAGCAGCGAATAGAAATCTTGATTTTTCTGGGACATGGGGATCGCAAGCGGACCTATGAACAAGTGTGCCAAATTTTTAATGAGCGTTTTCAAGACAGAAATCCTATAAGTAAAACTTCTATATGTCGGGTGGTTTAACATTTCGAACAAACTGGAAATGTTAAAAACTCTCCAAAATCTGGTAGACCTTCAACTACGACATGTGGCCCTCTATATATTACTTTCCATAGAAGAGAATCCGAAACAATCTACACGAAAACTGATCGATGAATTCGATGTGAGTAAGCAGTCAGTTGGTAATCTTCTTAGAAAAACTAAGTTTCATCCATACAGGATTCAAGGAACACAAGAATTATCTTATGAAGATTTCGACTGACGAGCGCAGTTTTGTAAAGTAATGCAGGAGAGATGCAATGAGGATGATACCTTTTCATGGAGAATTCTCGTAACGGATGAAGCTAATTGTCGCTTCTAGTCCACAGCAAATCCTCATTGGGTGCAGACAGCTCACACCCAACATCCCGAAAAATTAAATGTGTGGTTGGGCACAATTGGCCATCATATTATTGGACCTTTTTTTATAGAAGGAAATTTGACTAGTGACTCCTATCTACAGTTACTGAGGAATCGAATATTACCTGCAGTCATTGATCTCTTTCCCAGTTTGAATGGTTGACAAGTAGCTGACAATATTTGATTTCAACAAGATGATGCGTCTGCTCATTATGGATTTGAACTGAGGAGGTATCTTGATGGCGCATTTCCTGAGAAATGTAGGAAGGTAGGAAGGTAGGAGAGGATCAGTTGAATCGTGACCCCCATCTCCAGATTTGAACCCTCTCAACTATTTTCTGTGGGACCAATTGTAGAGTAGGTAATATTTACCAAACTCGGCCAAATAATTTGGAAGAAATGCGACTTAAAATCAAGAGAGAAGTCAGATGAATACCTGTTGCTGCGTTGAATAATTCATTGAGTAGTTTCGAAGAACAGCTTGCACATTGTCAAGCAGTGAACGGTGCTTAATTCGTACATTTAATACATTAAAATTAATTTTCATCCTTGAATAGGAAACTCTTCGACTTCAAACAGCGAGTAAATACACCCAATTGATTATTTTCTATTGTCTTGATAAAAAAAACGGCACAACAAATATTCCTTTCATTCACACCGTTGAGTAGGTATTCAAATTACCTTTCATCTGATCTATCACAATCCGTATATTCCCATTTAAAAAAATAAAGTAGACGGGTGCGAGGCGTAGGGGATGAGAAATGTCAAATTCAAAAAAGCATACGATAAATTGGTTCGGAAATTAAAAATCGACGGGTCTGAGCATTTTTCGTACAAGAATTTTTGACGAGTTACGTTACTTTCTTTGCACGCTGTAAAATAAATTTTTTCCTCAGACTTCTCCGAAAGTGTTTAGAGATATGGGTACATCTCTATTCGTTTTATTTGATTTGTACTCAATAACTTTCGTTGTATCTTTGGTTCTGATTCTGTTGAAATATTCAACCTTCTGAAAGATTTCTCCCAGATCTCATAAACCAATTAAATAGGGCAATCGAAGTATATTAATCATTATTCTGAGAGTGCTTTCCTAACCACCTCGAATTTACCGAGAAAGCATCAACTAATTCACCCCAATGAACAACACCCTCATCGGATCAGTTAACCTCTACGGTGATGGGGAGACGAGAACTGACGATGCCTTTGAAAAATTTAGGCGTGGGCCAAGAAGGTGCGCCTAAGTTTAATCGCCAAACTCAATACATATTCATCTCTCTGATTAACTTATGAGCAAAATCCCTGTCACTCCACTCTCAGACTTTCATTATCTTGCCCCCGTATCAAACTCTAACTTAATTAATTTTCCGTAGCGACGTGTCTTCTGTACCTCAAGTAGCATTAGCAAGTCGTGACTTGACATCAATGACGAAGAATAATTAAAAAGTCCCGAACATCGACTGAAGTGTCATAATTCGCAAAATTGATTACGTTCACGCACACCCCTGTGAGGAAGCAGAAAAACTAGTGGAAAAAATCAGTTCAAGCACTGACGCGCTTTTGCGCGTATGTTCAATTGTCCATTCTCCTGTATTCGACACTCTTAGACGAATTTACCAGGGTAAATTCGAGTTTGAAATTTGAGTTTCCGAGGTGATAATATTCCAAATGGGTATAACCCATTACAACAACGTTAGTGTTGTGATTTATGAAAACTGAAATTGTTAACAAAGTATGCTGAAATATTAAATAATGAAGGGCATCTTTTTCTTTATTATCGCTTCTTCCTTCAACAAGCAGATAAGTTTCTCTAAGGTTCCCGAAACCCAGTCTGGAAAAGGAGAGGACAAAGAGAGGAAACGAACAAATTAAAAATGGAATAGTCTATATATTATTAAATAGATTTGAAACTCACTACCCAATATAAAAATAATTCAGAAACATTATGAATAGCCCTAAAACCATCTTTGAATCTATATATGCGACAATTATTAACTAAATCATCTATGGGTTCCTTTGCTTCCCCGCATTCACAACTAGGGCTCTCAACTGAAAAGCATGCTGTTGCAATGACCATGACCTGTTCTAAGACGATTCGGAATAGACCATTTTCTCCTTGGAAGATCACACCCCGGAACTCTATTTGAAGGATCAGAAATTAAATATTTGTTGAAAAAATTTCAAGAAATCTTTTCAGACCGCCAAACTTCCTTCTCACTTTCATTCGAATTAGGAAAACAGTTGAACCATAAAGGGTTTCGTGACTTCAATCTGTGATTCTTATTTTCTGGAATGTAGGAGAGGATCGGAAATGAATTCAGAAACGAATGAAATTTATTCCAAGAATTTGAAAATGCATTCTGCCTGCGAATGTGGGACGGGACAATGTGTGAAAGAACTGGCAACCAATGAATAGGTCTAGATCTAAAAGTTCCAGTATGATCCGCATAGATGAATTCAGCTATGCATCAATTTTTTGGTTATGAGCACTATTAAACCAGACGGGGCAACAATACTCAGCGGCAGAAAAAATCAAGGCTAAGGCTGCCGTTCGAAGAGTAGCTGCATCAGCACCCCATGAAGTACCAGCTAATTTCTGCAGAATATTATTTCTCGTTTTCAGCTTCAGACGCAAGTCATCCAAATGAGCTTCGAAATTCAAAGAGGAATCTAGTTTCACTCCTAGATATTTAGGATACAAATTATGTCTCAAGAAAGAATCACCGAAAGTTACTCTCAATGTTCTATATTTTTGGTGATTGTTCAAAAGAAAGCAAGAAACCACAGTTTTATTCAGATTTGGACACAAACGCAACTGAAATAGGTACTTTTTCAGAATATCTAAATCTGCAGATAGATTATGAACTGATAGTTACTCGCCAACTGAACCGTACGAATAGACTCCACAAACTAGTATAGGTATCCATGGTGCTGGAATCTCATGGACCAATGGCGATAAGTTGTACACTGGTGAGTCTATACAACTAATTATGGGCCTTACACGCATGGTTTGCATCTTATGCGTTTTTCTTAAACCTCACATTCTGAAGATGTTGCATTATGATTTTTCAACTCTTTTGCTATTGCAGAATTCATAATCAAGCTCTTGGAAAACTCAGCGACAAGTTCGCTATTCTTGAGTTGGAAACGTGCAGTGTGGTCAGTTGTTATGACCATATATGTTGTTTTATCATTTAGTAGTTGATTCATTTTTTTCTATATACTCTGTTTTTGCGTGTATGTTCTGAGGAACATCGCGTTATCATTTTGCCCAAATTTCTGTAACTTTCGAATTTTTTGACGAAAATGGTCACAAACGATTTGCTTCGAGTCCCCGATCAAGAATTCAAGGTCGAATTTGATTCTGTCCGGCCGTTGCCACGATAACTTGAGAACGGAAAGAGCTAGTGACTCTAAATTTTTGGGATAGGTGGCGCATCCAAATACGACGGACAATTTCGTTAGTGGGCATAATCGGCCCAATAGTTTCCGAGTAATAATTTTGTTTTCAACCAATATCAATCCGATCAAATTGAGACTTGGTGAATAGTTGTAGAATCTAAACCTAATGACGTTTGTGGAATTTTGTGAGAATCGTATAGCAAGAAAATTTTTAAAAATTACTAAGGAATTTTTTTCATGTCATGATATCTTGAGAACGGAAAGAGATAGCGATTTTAAATTTTTAGGTTAGATTGTGCATCCGAAAGCGACATTTGTTTTTGTTTATAAGCATAATCGGCCAAACCGTTTCGGAGTTATACCAATATGGAATTTGGTTGTTATTTTCTCAATAACTAAAAAAATATAGAACTGATCAAATTCAAGCCATGTTATTCGTTGTAGAATGCAAACAGGAATGTTCTTGCGAGATTTTGTGAGGATCGTATAACTAGAACATTTTTAAAAAATCATTGAAAATCATCGAAAACAATTCTTTATATCAGAAACTATTCTTCCGACATGGCAGAAATTTTGCGAGAGCCTTCAGAACCTAACTCTACTACCAAGTTTCAAGTTTGAACACGGTCGGATCTATATTGTTGGAGATCCGAGTCGCCTTGTGTGAGTTCAGTAGCTGTATAGGAGACCGTTGCTTAGATAACTCTCGAACGAAAGGAGATAGGAACTTGCAATTTTCAGGGTAGGTTGCGAGTCTGAATGGGAGAGTTAAGTTTGCTGTTTGCCATATTCAGCCCTACGGTTACGGAGTTATATCCATCTGGAATATTATTTTCGCGATAACTCAAAATATTTAGACTCCATCGAATTAAAGCTTGCTTACTAGTTTTAGAATATCGACATAAAGACGTGTGTAAAATTTTGTGAAAACTGTACCGCTAGAAAAAAAATTGTTTCAAGCACTGACGTGAAGTCAGGAGCTTTTGCGCGTATGTTCTATTGTCCATTCTCCTGTATTATTGGACACCCTTAATCGAATTTACCATGGTGCAAAAGCTCTTGACTTCACGTCAGTGCTTGAACCATGGTAAATTCGATTGAGAGTGTCCAATACAGGAGAATGGACAATAGAACATACGCGAAAAAGCTCCTGACTTCACTTCAGTGCTTGAACCAATTTTTAATATTAATACAGTGCTATTACCTGTATTGTATCTCATAGGGCGCGTTCTTCCCGTTCCACATGCGTTTGACTAGCTCGTGGGTATTTCGATTATCCTATCAAGTGGAACGGGCTCATGGGTTTGATCGAAGTAGAGCGGTGACGTTTGAAAATCCAAGGGTTAATTTAAATTTAATGTTTCCAATTCGTCATTTTTTGTTTCAATATTAAATAGGTAATCATTATGAACTTAATTAATCAACATTTTCTATTTTTGAACAGGATAATAAAACAATAAATATAATTGATTTGATTGTTTATTTAAAAAGCATTTTATTCATACATAAAAAAAATGCAGCGTGTTTATTGCATACTGATTCTTCAGAACATTAATATATTTGGGAAATATGAAAGTTGATATACGATGAATAAACATTATAGGTATTTACCTCAGTACCTACTATAAAAAGATCAGTGGTATCTGACCGTTAGCATGATTTTTCTCAATATTATCTAATCGTTTGTTAGTTTCGCAACAGTTTTTTGATCTAGCGCAACCTTCAATACCTTCACAACATTGGCATAATCTGAAAATTTTTTTCAAGCATCACTGACGTGAAGTCAGGATTTTTTTTTGCGCGTATGTATTGTCCATTGGCCAATGGACAATAGAACATACGCGCAAAAGCTCCGGACTTCACGTCAGTGCTTGAACCAATTTTTTTGCTGTAATTTTTTTTAAATTTTCTAGGGGTACGTTTCTTACAGAATTTTAAACACGTCTTTATATCGATATTCTACAAATTTAGTTACCTACCAAGCTTCAATTCTATCGAGTCTATAATTTTTAAGTTATTTTGAGTAAAGAAGGTTATGATGAACTTCATGACGTATTTTAACAGCTAATTAAATTGGAAAATAATCAAATGTCGCAAAAGATTACACTCAATTCCGAGTTCTCGAGTTAATCCGATCACTTTCCAAAAAGCCCTAATGTTATTGTTTTGGTCGCCATCATGAATATTCGTAAACGCTCACTTCGACCCACCACAAGACGTGGGTCTCGGATAGCTAGCCGCGGTCGAAAACAATGACGTCATCTATGACGTATTCGACATGCCCACAACGACGGCGATCGTCATGTGGAACGACTCTACGAACGTTTTGGACGTTGCGATCGCCTAGTGGAACACGCCAATAAACAAACATTCTGGGTGACCTCCAAAAAATGTTTTTATTTTTTGCTCTAAAAATATATAATAATAATAATAATAATAATAATAATAATAATAATCACTTTATTTCCGTATAATGTCAATGATACGTTGTGGAAAAAATCATACAAGAAAGATAAATACCAAAAAAAATAATCCCCTAATGGAGAAATTCCGATAGACTATAAAAACATTTCTCAATTAAGAAGGCTTTCAGCCTTTTTGGCGCTCTAGTTCCTCGGAACTGAGTGCTTATCAATTTGCCCAAATGTCTGTAATTTTCGAATTTTTCGATGAAAATGGTCTTAAACGATTTGGTTCGACTCACTGATCATGAATCCGTGGTCGAAATTCATTCTGTGCGGCCGGTCCGGCCGTCCGGCCGTAGGCACGATAACTCTCGAATGGAATGAGCTAGACAGTTGAAATTCTCAGAGTTGGTTTGGGGGATAAATATCTCGGCTAAGTTCGTTATTGGGCAAAATAGGACAGATGGTTTCGGAGTAACAACAAAAAATTTTTTTTTTACAGAACAAATTCCAAATTAAATATTTTCCAATAAGCAGTTTTACCATAAGAATCCATTCATATCATTTTCAACTCTAACAAGCTAATACTTTCGGAGATATGATTTTTCACAATTTCAATGTAAATCGTATTTCTACGTTTTCACAGAATGATAGAATTATTCTGTGGGTATTCTATGAATTGTTATATGTCAACCTATTTTCCTGAGACATGACGTTGTCTCATTGTCATTCATTCCAGCAATCGTATAAATATGAGAATTATAATATTGTGACGCCCTTTCTTGCGTACTACGTACAATAGAAGCGGTTTCTCGGGCGCCACCTTGATTATAGTGGTGAGGTCCACTATACGGACCTGGCACGGTTCTTCGGAGCCAGGTACCCAGGATAACTTCACAGCCAGAGACGGTAATTCCAGGGGTCACGCCTCTGTGTCATACTGGAGAACTAAACTATACTTCTAAGGCAATCAAACTACGAGTTAGCTATATACATCTATTTACACTATTTACAAGTTGCTTCTATCTACGGTGATTAATGAAGAGAAAAATGCAGTGATCTTTGGTCTTGCGAAGGAGAGGTGATGTCATGACTAAAGCAGTGAATACGGAAACGGTTAAACGGTGCTTTCGGTAGAGAGGTTACGGTAGGAGAGGGGAGGGTACGGAAAACGGGGAGTCGGCAAACAGTGATGCAGCGAGCTTTTGTGCATGATTAATGGTGTGTAACAGTTAAAAGCTACAGGCTAATCTACAACCAACAAACGGATAAGTATAAAGATTAATGCAAACCAAGTGATGAGTGATGTACGGTGGAGTGATGAGTCTTCACTATTTCGGGTTTCGCGGCCATTAATTCGGGTTACGTCGGTCTTCACGGCCATTAATTTATTAATTCGGACGTTGCAGCTAGTAATTCACGGAAACTATTTATTATCGCGCACTTCGGAGACCCTCTGGTCGGTTAATTTAAGACTAGTACCTAATGCTATTTGCTACGGTCCTCCCTTAATACGAAAGGTGCCAGAAGGCACTCCGCACAAGGCATGCGCTGTGATGACCTCGGTAACAGGTCACTCACCCAGCATCCCTGTCTCGGTCAATGGGTGGACACCTTTAAGTAGCTGCGTTCAAAGCATTCCGGCACTATATTTAATATTACTCACAACACGGACCGGCTCACGGATTTCACCGCTGACTGAGAGCATCGCAAGAATGTACGGTCGCTAATTTGAAACAGACCGCTCACTCCAGAGACACCACCATCCATCGGACAACCCTCGGTGTTTCTACGGTTGTCCCGGAATTCCAGCACAACGTGGCAACGTTAATTTGAAACAGTTCCCACGCATACTGTCCTTCCGAAAACTACCGGTATAACGCACTCCCGTCAGCGTATTGGCATTGTTTACTATGCTGCAACGCATACATGCTGTTGCAATGCGGTAAAGAATGACTGAACCAAAGCTCTCTCTACCCAGACATATCTTACCACGACTCAGCACAGGCAGGTGTTCAGACGTAGTAACTATTGTATTATTGATACGCTGCTATTCCCGAGACATTGTTTACCGCTTTGCAGTCCCAACCACGTTCGAATTTGCTTTCTTCTACAATTTTGCAGTTCGCGTTCATAAAAATAACCATAATATACTATCGCTAAAAATAGTCTAAACCACACTTAAATACAAAAAAATTATTTATAGTAAATAATATAATACACGTAAAAATAACAGTAGTAGCTGTACCTATAATATAGTCAGTATCGCTAAAAAAATTATTAAAGCACACTAAAATACAAAAAACTACATTAAATGCAAAATCCACTGAAGTATAATCCTAGTGTGCATTTCCATGTGATTTTGCATTTGGTCTATTACGGTCAATATTTTCCTTTAAAGATCTTTGCCTTTTAGGATTGTTTGGCATTTCTTTCTTGGACAGCCTACCAGCTTGAATACGTTTTGCGCCGCATGACAAACCACGTCTAAATTTTCTTCGGCTCACTGATTTTGGCTGAACAGAAAAGTTTTTTAGTGGGATATTTTTTGATATATGAATAAAATTAAATAAGTCAGAGGGTGTTATAATTTTATTTAAAGTTTTATGAAATTTTTTCATGGCCTTAACCATATCATCCGTTTTATTGTTGACTGCTACTTTACTAATTCGCTCCAAATTTTCTGTTACAGCTGGGGAATGTTCTTCACCAAAATTGTTTTTTGTGCATTCTCGACAGTGTTTATTGTTTCGATAGAAAAATTATCCTGTTGCATAAAAACATTGCTTTTTTGCTCTGTACTAGTTGGCAAGTCATTTTCTATACCCACATCACTTGACATGTCTTCATAAAATTCTGGCCATATGTTTTCTCCTAGAGCTAATTTTGCCAATACTTTTCTGTATTGGTGGTGTTTATTTGCATACAGGTCCTACACGTTATTCCAAACTTATTTTGTATGGCGTAAAGGCCCTTACAATACCTCCCACCCTGTCTGAAACTACAGTCGCAGAATGCAATATCTAGTTACCTATGCATTATAAAACAAATTAGCAATTAGAGAGCAAATTTGAACGTGGTTGGGACTGCAACGCGGTAAACATTGTTTCGAGAATGGCAGCATTTCAATAATACAATAGTTACTACGTCTGAACACCTGCCTGTGCTGAATCGTGATAAGATATGTCTGGCTAGAGAGATTTTTTTTTTTTTTTTTTTTTTTTTTTTTTTTTTAAACAGGAGAAACCCTTTATGGGCGAACCTTAAAAGGAACAGTGTGGGAGTCCATCTTCTCCTGAAGATGTTTACCGCACTAAAACTCCTGTCTCCATCAGGGCGTCGATGGGTGTTTTGAGTTAGTATTCAATACTTTTACTCATGTTGTCTCTCTTTGAGAACTTCTTTTTAATTAATTGATAAGTGGGACTTCTTCACTTCATTTGATGTCGGTTTCTTCATTGTCCTCCGACAGTTATTAGTGCCCTTTTTGGCCGTTTGATCTTTGATGGGTCTTCTGGGTCATAATTCAGAGCCTCTCTTAGTGTTGTATTCGTGTGTCGTTCGGTGTTTTCCAGGATCTTCTTGTTCCTTTGTCGTATTTGGTCTTCCATCGTGCTCATCCCTAAGTCTTGCCGGATGTTCTTATTCCTGATGAACCAAGGCGCATCAGTTATTTGTCGCAGAAGTCTATTCTGGGCAATTTCCAGTTTCTTCATGTGGGTTTTGGCTGTCTCTCCCCATGCAGTTGAACAGTACAAAATGCGTGGAATTATGATGGATTTGTACAATCGCAGTTTGTTACTAATGCTGAGCTTACTCTTTCTAGCAATTAGTGGATGTAGTTCTATTTTCCTCACGGCAATTTTCTGCTGTATGTATTCGATGTGGTCTTTCCACGTAATTTTTCTATCAAATATTACCCCTAGGTATTTGATCTTCTCTTTCCACGGAATCTTCTCTTCGTCTATCTCTATTTCGTCTGAGGGTAATGTGCTTTTCTTGCTGAATACAATCGCCTGCGTCTTTCTTGAATTCACTTTGATTTTCCATTTGCTCATCCATTCCAGGATGGTGTCTATTGCAGTCTGTGCGTATCGTTTTCCTAGGTTCACGTTTCTGGAATGTGCTAGTATTGCCGTGTCGTCTGCATATGTGAACACTTTTGTATCGTTGGGGAGGTCACTCGGTATATCCGCAGTATATAAATTATATAGCTTGGACGATAATACTCCTCCTTGTGGAACTCCGCCTGTTATGGGAGTTTTGCGGGATCTATGTCTTCCTATTTTCACTTGAAAGGATCTTTTCCTCAGGTAGTTTCCAACGATCTTTATGAGCGGTAGGCTTATATCAGCTTCCTTCATCTTGTATAGTAGACCTTCATGCCACATCTTGTCAAATGCCTTCGAAACATCCAAGAAGGCTGCCACGTTTACGTGTTTCCTGTTTACGTTGTGGATTAAATTTTCTGTTAGTCTTAGGGTCTGTAGTTCTGTTGTCCAGCTCTAAATCCAAATTGTTCTGGTGGGATCACTTTCTTCTCTTCCAGTTCCTCTTCTAGTCTTCGTAGAATTAGTCTTTCTACCAGTTTTCCTAGTGTACATAGTAGACTTATGGGTCGGTGATTTTGTGGGAATAGCGTGTTTTCTCCAAGTTTCGGGATCATGATCACTGTGGCATTCTTCCATGCTTTAGGGAAGTATAATTGTCGTAGGATGCCGTTGGAAAGGTTCGCGATGAATTCCAGGTATTCAATCGGAAGGTGTCGGAGTTGAGTGTTGGTAATTCCGTCTTCGCCTGGAGCACTCTTCTTTTTAGTGTGTTTAATCTCTTCTTTCAACTCGTCAATTGTTGTAGGTCTTATTTCTTCTTCTGTTTCATTTCGCATTATTCGTGCTGCTGTTCTTTCCACTCTTTCTTCAAAGTCGATATCGTCGTCTGGATATCTATGCGGTGAGAATTGTAGTTCCAGGGTCTCAGCGAAGGCATTCGCTTTATCTTCGTCCGCATATACTATGCCATTTACTCCGTGTAAAGGCCGTGATCTGTTGCTCTTGTTCTTCAGAATTCTATTCAGACGCCACATTGGTTTGTAGTGGGCGTCTTGCTCTTCACAGTCTTCGTTAATGCTTTCTAGTAGCACTTGCCATTTATCGTTCCTGTATTTCTGTATTTCTTCTTTGACTAAGTTTGCTAGTCTGTTGGCCTCTCTCTTGTCTTCGGGATATAGGGTACGTTGTGCTATTCTTCGTGCTCTGTTTTTATTTCTGATCAGAGCCTTTATTTCAGGGGGTAATTTATTGACGTCTTTGGAATTCTTCTTGGTTATCCTCGTGGCTTTTTCCAGCGAAGTTTGGATTTCCTTGGTTATTTCGTTTACTTCGATTTCGATGTCGTTGGGAGTTCGTAGGTCCGGTGGGATTCTTTCGGTGTTTTTCAGTAATTCACTGAATTTTCTCCAGTCGATTCTTCTTTCTTCTTGTTGGTGTGGTACTGAATCCCAGTTATCCAGTGTCAGGATAACTGGATTATGGTTGGAGCTCAGTACCGTCTCGGTGTCTATGGTGGTGGGTTGACTAATATTGTTCATAATGAATACGTCCAGTAAGTCGGGTCTTCCTGTGGAACCGAAGAACGTCGGTCGGTCCGGACCGATTACCGTGTAATTATTTGTTTCCGCGTGTGCTGCTAGCATTCTTCCGCGCGCGGTCGTTACTCTGGAGTTCCAGATACTGTGTTTCGCGTTCAAGTCACCGCCTAAAATGATTTCATTGGTCGAAGGGAATATTTCGTCCAAGTCGGATGCTAAAAAAGTGACTGACGGCGAATTATATGCCGCTATGATCGTTATTGTCCGATTGCCAGTCATATATACGTTAATCGCGGCGTTCTCTAGATTTACAGTATTGAAATTATTAATTCGCTCGTGCTTTATTGAATTTTTAATGAGTATAGCCACACCCCCGCTATATTCTGATTTATCACTTCTGTATATCGCGAAATTCGGTAAAGCTAAATGAACTTGGGGTGTGAGTTTTGTTTCGCTCAGTAGAGCCACGTCGAAATTTTCTTCGGATAAGTAGTCACCGAGTTCTAGGATTTTGTGCCTGATGGAATTCGCGTTCCACGCAAGTATCTTTAGTGATCGCGGTTTTATTCTATTGAAGACTACTGGCTATCTTGTTCATCAGCACGGTCATTTGTGCTAGCATTTCTGCGACTTGCCTTGGGCTTGTACTATTCTTTTCTGGCGCCGGTTTCACGGATTGTTTTGTTGCTGATAGGTATGATTTACCTTCAACAACTTTATTATCGCGGACTGGTCTTTTCGGTTGACTTTGATTTTTGTCGGTCGATTTCCGAATATTAGCCGGGTAAAATTTACATCCTCGGTAGTTAGCTGGATGAGGTAGGTTGCAGTTTGCGCAAACTGCTGGGGTATCCGTTGTCTTTTGGCAGTCGTTGGACCAATGTCCTTCACCGCATTTAACGCATCGCGGGTTGATGCGACACGTCGATTGTGTGTGTCCGTAATTTTGGCAACGGTGACATTGAAGATGTCTTTTGGTCGATCTCTGTGGCTCGACTCTAATTCTAAAATATCCTAGAAATTCTAGGTTAAAAATCTTTTTATTTTCCTCAATTCGCGTTAGTTTAACCAGCATTAACGGGAATACGAATTTGTTACCCGCTTCTCGCTTGTACATTTGGGTGACTTGAAGTACGTCGAAACCCAGGTCAGTCAGTTGTTTTTTCACCGTCTCTTCAGTCTCGTGCGACGGAATTCCGCGAAGGACTACCCTCATTACTTTTTCGTCGTCGCGCGTATACGTGTAGAACTGTTGGCCAAATTTTTCAAGACCTTTCGTGAGGTTGCGGTGGTCTTCTTCTGTTTCCACATGAATGTGGAGGGCATTACTATTTTCCGTGGCATATTTGATTTTAATATTTTGACTTTTAGCCAATTTTTCTACGGCGGGAAATGAATTTTTGTTTAGAATTTTGATCGGTGAAATTCTCTTCACCGATTTCTTTTTAAATATTTCAGCTGGTTTGCTGATTGGCAGTGGGGGGAAATTGATTGTCGAATCATCATTATTTTGGGGGGTTGTTATTGAATTGGTCGCGGGGGGGTTGATGTCTTCGATTGCGGGCTCTGTTGACATAAGCATGTCATCATTCCCGTCTTCTTTTTGCAGAACATCGAATCTATTCGATGTTCTGACGGGGGAGTTAGATTCCGCGAATTGGACTCTTGCCCTTTTTCTTTTTTCAGTAGCTTTTGGCAACTGCTTAGCGTTCAGCGGTATACCTAATTTTTCGGCAATTAATACGAATAAATTATAAAGGGCAGCGCGGTCGTCCGCGATCGTTTCGAAAAACGAGTCGACGGTCAAACCGGCCATTTTCAAAGTAGAAATATACACAGACTATAAGTGGGGCGAGAACATATTTATAAAAATAAATAAATAAATCACAGTAGTGAACTCACCTGTAGTTTTCCTGTGGAACCAACGAT
This sequence comes from Halyzia sedecimguttata, assembly GCA_937662695.2. Classification (NCBI taxonomy): domain Eukaryota; kingdom Metazoa; phylum Arthropoda; class Insecta; order Coleoptera; family Coccinellidae; genus Halyzia; species Halyzia sedecimguttata. The sequence goes on along the minus strand of OW569418.2, from coordinate 32,388,212 downwards.
CCGAAGATCTGGACTCAACACATCACTACAAACTTCACTCACTTGACACCAGTACCCGTAACGGGTCGATCGAGTCGGCTAACCCGTCAGACGGGTTGAACTTAACAGCACTGCACACTGGTACGGGAGCGCATGCGCACTTAGTCAGACGATGCTCACTGCTTGTTGGCTAGAGAGAGCTTTGGTGCAGCCATTCTTTACCGCGTTGCAACAGCATGTATGCGTTGCAGTATAGTAAACAATGCCAATACGCCTCCCGTCACGGTGCACTTATTACTCACTCTGTTGGCCTGGCACTACACACTGGATCCGGTACTCCCACTCCACCTCCATCCTCCATCGCTTCACTTACTTACTGCGGTATCGGTTCTGCTCACGGCTGCACGGTTAGCGCGACTCCCTGAACTACGGTGGGACTGTGTGTTATACAGGGTCTTTCACGAGGAACCTCACCCATATTTATACGGGAAACTACTGAACGTATTTTCATGAAATTCAGCACTTATGAGTATTTCACGATGCTGATGAAATCTTAATTATTTTCAAGGCATGAGCACCTCCGGCTTTTCCGGAAATGACGTCAACTTCCGTTTTTCAAATTAGAACACCATTTTTTTATTGCAGAAATAGATTCCTTAGAAAATTTCAAGTTATTTTGATGTAACATTTTTCAGTTTTGGTTGGAAAATTCTCTCTGAGCGGGAAAATTCGAAAAAAAAATCAAAAATAGAGCTCCGCTGAAACAAGAATAACTTCGAGGTTTTTGAATGGAAAATTTTCATTTTTGGGATTTTTCAAGATATAAGATTGATGTATCCACTTTGAAAATCGAAATCGCGATTCATAATACAGGGGGTGAAAAAATCGCTTTCAAAGTTAGGGATGACAAAATCGTGAAAAATCAATTTTTTCAATTCAGAACCCCATTTTTTTATGGCAGATATTGAATCTACGTTAAAAAATAATGTGAGTGTATGCATCACACCCTTGCCCTAAAATGGATATTTTCTGAGTTATTCACAAAAAACTGTTTTTCGTCTTGAATTTTCAGCTATTTCTTTTCCCTTCACGCCAAAAAGATGAAATTTTCAGGAACTGTTATTTGAACCATGCTGTAGATTTTTCACCCCTTCTTGAAACCGACTTCAAGTTACTATTAGGAGAACCATGGCAAACTCTCGCAGTTATGACTAGAGAAGATGCTCAAAATTTTGACCGTTAATTTCTAGACATTTATTTATACGTCTCAGGAATGCTTCGTGCGTTGCTCTTCTTATTTCATCGGGAGGAAGAGATCTGCAAAAGTGTTTAAAAACCAAATTGAGTTTCAAAACTATGAATCTAAAAATCTAAACAAACCGGAACGCATTTCTGACTCGTTCTATGCAGTCCTCTTTATCAGTCAGGGGAGTTGAGTAGACAATATTTTTTATCCTACCCCAAACATAATAGTCTAAAGGAGTTAAATCGGGAGAACGTGGTGGTCAAAGATGTGGACCATTGTTTGCCAACCATCGATCTTCAAATAGCCTGTAGAGGATATTTGACACATTGAGTGAATTGTGTGGAGGCGCGCCATCTTGTTGATACCATAAGTCATTATGGTTCTGTACTAGCGGCTCAATTATTTGAGTCAATATGTCAGAATATCTATCTCCTATGGGAGAACATTCTTTAAATAATGCAAACATGTGTAGTGTTCTATCTTACCAGTTAAAGTCCCATCATAAATGTGAACATCGAGAATTGCATTATTTTTGATGGCGCAAAAAACATTGAAACTCCAGGTCTCTTGAAAGTTCCATTGTCTGAAGTGGTGGCTGTTCTCTTCATCCCAATAATGACTGTTATGCATATTGAAAGAACCATTCTTTGTGAATTTAGATTCATCTGTCCAAATTATACAGTCCAAAAAGTTTTCATTCTCTTGAAATCGAATCATCATAGCTTCGCAAAACTCTGTTCTCCTGACGAAATCAGTTTCCTTCAAATGCTGTACCCTATTGAATTTATATGGGTGCATTTTATGTTTTTTTAATATTCTCCAAACACTCGATTGAGATAATCCCAGATCAATCTCGGCATCTTTGAGAGAATTTTGAGGATTCACACGAAAATATGCAAGAACTGTAATTTCGTTGTTCTCATCTTCTACTTCACTTTTTTCTCTGTGTATAGTTTTCTTAACGAAAGATCCGACATTTCTCAAGTTTGTCATGGTTCTGTTAATGGTATCTCTCGTTGGTCTGGGTCGGTCAGGAAACCTCTCAATGAACAGTCGAATCGTTCTATCTACAACTTTATTACATTCTCCATGAAGTAGAATGAGAGTTAAATAATCTTCATTGGTAAAATTAGGCATAGTGATCGATTTTATAACTTAATACGAATTATCACCAAATTAAAAGTAAACACAAAATGCTACTGAATAAAGAGGAATTTGGCAGATGTAATTAATGATATCTATCATTAAAAAAAAAAGAATGTAAAACATGGTAAGTTTTTGCATATGGTTCATAAGGAATTATTTATTTATCACTGGAGAGAAAACCGATGGCCGATTAGTTGAAATAAAGAGGTTTCCGATACAAATTCGAATCAAAATTCGCCATCTATTTAGGAACAACCTGTAACTTTTTTCTCTTGCATATTAGGGTAGTAAAATCTAAAACATGGTTTAAGTAACAGTTCCTGAAAATTTCATCTTTTTGGCGTGAAGGGAAAAGAAATAGCTGAAAATTCAAGACGAAAAACTGTTTTTTGTGAATAACTCAGAAAATATCCACTTTAGGGCAAGGGTGTGATGCATACTCTCACATTATTTTTTAACGTAGATTCAATATCTGCCATAAAAAAAATGGGGTTCTAATTTGAAAAAATTGATTTTTCACGATTTTGTCATCCCTAACTTTGAAAGCGATTTTTTCACCCCCTGTATCATGAATCGCGATTTCGATTTTTAAAGTGGATACATCAATCTTACATCTTGAAAAATCCCAAAAATGAAAATTTTCCATCCAAAAACCTCGAAGTTATTCTTGTTTCAGCGGAGCTCTATTTTCGATTTTTTTTTCGAATTTTCCCGCTCAGAGAGAATTTTCCAACCAAAACTGAAAAATGTTACATCAAAATAACTTGAAATTTTCTATGGAATCTATTTCTGCAATGAAAAGTTGGTGTTTTAATTTGAAAAACGGAAGTTGACGTCATTTCCGGAAAAACCAGAGGTGCTCATGCCTTGAAAATATTTTAGATTTCATCAGCATCGTGAAGTACTTATAAGTGCTGAATTTCATGAAAATACGTTCAGTAGTTTCCCGTATAAATATGGGTGAGGTTCCTCGTGAAAGACCCTGTATAGGATTCGATCGGCTTTCTTCGCCGCGACTCGGTTACTCTGCGCGTAAATTAATTGATTTCGCTAGCTTGTGCTGACAACGGAATTATTGGAAACTAGTAACAAGCATAATATTTTCAAAATAAATGTGCTTTGTTACAATATAATATAATACTTTTTGTTGGTTGATATTTTCATGCCGATGGTCAATCCATATGATGATGGAAATGGTAATGGTAAGTTAATAACATTGTCATTCATTCCAGCAGCCGTATAAATATGAGAATTATAATATAATATCATACTTTTTGTTGGTTGATATTTTCATGCCGATGGTCAATCCATTTGATGATGGGAATGGTAATGGTAAGTTAATAATATTGAGTTCAGAATATCTCCACTAAAAACAAAACTGGAATATTGGTGTATTGGAGTAGATTTGAGGAAATATATATATTATCGTTCATCATAGAATTGAGGAATGAATATCTCGGATGGGTTCGTTGTTGGGTAGAATTCGTCTATTGGTTTTGGATTGATAATTTTTGGCACTCTTGTAGAATTTAAATTCTTCTATGATGTTTGAATTCAATTTCTGCTAAGATGAAGTTCTAAATTTCATTAATGAATCGTACTTCTATGTTTTCACAGAATGCTATAATTATTCTATCTAAGCTTTATTATATGATCTGTGTTCATACTCGTACATTTCATCCTGTTCTATAAGAGAGAGTCAAATTCATATCAGCTATTTTAATTTGGTTTCTTCCATGGTGCAGTTCTCATTCTCAGATTGCTCATTTAATCTTGATAAATAAACTATTATTTGAATTGATTTTCCTTTATGATGCAGTTCTATCATAAGAATACATTGATATAATTCCCAACTCTGAGAAACCAATACTTTCGGAGATATAATTTGTCTGTTTGAACTAGAGCGCCAGAAAGCTCCTGTCCACAGGGCTTGAACCCATTTTTTTGAATAAAAATTTATTATTTGAGTTTATATATATAAATTATGACATCACTTCATTTCCCATCCCACAAATAGTTAAAGTCACCCAGCTATTCCCCCCTGAATAAATTGTATCCCCGAAGGGTTAGGTTGGCAGACAATATTAAATTAGACTCCCTATTCTTCATCAATATGTCCATAGTATAATTACAAGACCAGTTTCGGTTGAGAATAGTCAAAAAACAGGCATGTGTACCACATGATAACACCCCGGGTCGAGCTCCCACAAATGGGTTTCCCCTAAAACATATTTCAGCATTAACCAACCACTGAATTTTTAAAACTCAAAACCAACCTTTCCAAAGCAGGGATTCAGATACGATAGAAGGTAATCTGGGTCATCGACAAAGAAATCCTTTCAACCCTCGTTATGAACAGAGAAGAAAGTATCGAAGAGCCTTAAGCTTTCTGAAATTTGATCTGTGGAGAGATAAATTTAGAGTATGTTGCGAGTAAACACATATAGCGATGAAGAAGATCCAGATAAAATGCAAATACCTACGGCCGGGCTAAGTTTTTTGTTTGTGAACAACGGAATTCGTTTCATTGGACCGCCCCGAGTTGTTTGAGATTTACGCAAGATATCGAGCGAAAAGGACCTATATTAAAGAAATATTATTCGAATCTTTTTCATGGAGTTTTTTGGCTTTCATGTTATAACGGTGATAAAATAGACAGTGAAACTTGTTATCGAACTACATTGAAAATTAAATAGGCACTGAAATCTGTTTGCTTTCGCACGCTTGATCATGTTGACCAATCAGACTGTTCAGGTGAACAGAGGGCCTATCAATTCGTCCAAATATGTGTCATTTTAAAAATTTTTGCTGAAAATGGTCTCAAACGATTAGTTTCGACTCACTGATGTAGAATCCGAGGCCAAGCTGGTATCTGTTCGGCCATCAGGACGATTACGCTCGAACGCAAAGAGCTAGAGCAGTTTTTCTCTACTTTTCACTATTCGTGGTACAAATTTTAAAAATAATATTCATAGCGCTGCCCCGATACAATAAAATGTATAGTATACGTACTGGGTTTTCCACTATAATTGGACCCCCCCCCTTTGACTTTGTCACGAATGAAGATACAAAAATATATGCTGTACAAAAGTTGTACCAAATCAACTGAGTTTTTTTAGAATGTTTTAACGAATGGAAATATATACAGGGTGGACAAGATATTGAATCCGACTTAATTTTTTCAATGAAACACTCTATATATTTTTTTATATTTGGCTAGCTCTTTCTTTCCTTATTTCGAACATATATACATGTCTTAGTTTATCTTTCTTATTTTGAGAACTACAGAGTCTTAAATTCTGGGAACCACCTGGCAAACTCAGTAGTCAGTTGTCAAGTGTTAGGCTGTGATAAATGAACTAACTGCATTGGTAACGATATGACACACGTTTGACATTCAACGAACATATTTCTGAAACATATGTTACACAAAAGGTCAAACATATCAGGATCAAATCAAATATATTTTAACCAATTAATATATAAAAAGATATCATTGAGTACACTAAATCTATCCTATATTTTATGTGGAGACCAATAAGAAAAAGAAAGCTAAAAGGGGAGAATATATGACACATCATCCAATTCCAACTGAAAACACATTTATTGTATGTATTTACGGCGTTTTGAAATAAACAGTTGAAACTGAAAAAATTGCTCAAAATGTCCACCATTATTTAATATACTTAGTGCATATCGTTTTCTTAAGTCGGTTAGACTATTCGAGATAGAGTTATTATAGTTCTGATTTAGTTCATAAATTGACGCTTCAATTGTTTTCAATAATCTCAACACATTCATTATTATCAAAGTAATTGTTTTCCTTCAGGAACGGCCATAAAAATGTGTCCAACGGTGTTGAATCCGGACCATTCGATGGCCATGAAATAGGTGCACCATAACCGATACAAAGATCAAATTGGCCACTCGAATATTCGCGGACTCTGTGCGAGGGTGCTCCGTCCTGTTGCCAAATTATTTGCTCTAATTTCTCAACAGAAAACAGTTGCTCCAAAAGCTGAGCTACCTCTGGAAGTATATTTTCTGAATATGATTCACGTGTTAATGTGTACCACACCTAACGTTGACAGACGTTGTTTTCCCAAGAATGTCTATTTTTTCTGTTGAACATGTCTGCTGTAGAAAACGATGATTTATCCGGTCACATTATAAAATTCTTGCTTCTGTGAGCAGTTTTTCTGGTAGTAATTTGTATGACCAATAATTGTTCTTTTGTAATACTCTATGAGTCTTCGAACGACTCATTCCCAGTTCACATGGTGATTCCTACAATCCATTTCCTAGAATTCCTGAAACAATTTCCATGAATTTATGCTCCTAATTTCAAATACAATAATCTTCAAGTTCAGCATTTATCAACAAATTATTATATACTTAGTAACATTAGCTTCAAAATAAAGCATGTGTCGGGTTTTTGATTCTCATTTCAAAAGACGCTACCCATGGTTACTATTCTTAGAAGGCCAACGCAAAAATCCTTGCGAAATTTTGTGAGGATTGTATCTGTAGAAAATATAAAAAAAAATGGCTTAAGCACTGACGTGAAGTCAGAAGCATTTGCGCATATGTTCTCTTGTCCATTCTCCTTTATTGGACACTCTTAATCGAATATACCATGGTAAATTCGGATTGTCCAAAATAGGAGAACAGACAGTAGAATTCACCATGGTAAATTCGATTCAGAGTGTCCAATAAAGGAGAATGGACAAGAGAACATACGCGCAAAAGCTTCTGACTTCACGTCAGTGCTTGAACCAATTTCTTTATTCAGTGATTTTTTAAAAATTTTCTAGTGCTATGATCCTCACGAAATTTTGAAAGAATTTTCGCGTTGGCATTCTACAACTAATAACCATCTTTGAATTGGATCGGATTTGTATTTTTTGTGTTATCGAGGAAATAACCAAATTTCAGATTGATATAACTCCAAATCCATTTGGATGATTATGCTAGTTAACGAACTCAAATGTCGTATTCAGATGCGTAATCTACCCTGAAAACTGCAGGTCGCTATTTCTTTGCGTTCTCAAGGAATCATGAGATACATAATAATTTTCCTAATTTTTTAAAAATATTCTAGTGGTACGGTCCCCACAATATTTTACACACGTCTTCATGTCGATATTCTAAAACTAGTCACTAAGCTTCAATTCGATCGAGTCTATAATTTTTGAGTTATCGAGAAAATAATATTCCAGATGGGTATAACTCCGAAACCGTTGGGCCGATTATGGCCAACAGCGAACTTAACTGTTTCATTCAGATGTGCAACCTATCTTGAAAATTGCAAGTCCCTATCTCCTTTCGTTCGAGAGTTCCCAAGGCAACGCCCACCCATACAGCTACTGAACTCACAGAAGGCTGCTCGGATCTCCAACAATATAGATCTGATCATCTTCAAACTTGGAACTTGGTAGTAGAGTTAGGTTCTGAAGGTTCTCGCAAAATTTCAGCGATATCGGATGAAAAGTTTCCGATATATAGATTTTTTTCAATAATTTTCTATGAGTTTTTAAAAATTTTCTACTTATACGATCCTCACAAAATTTTGCGAGACTTTTCGCGCTGCCATTCTACAACTAATGACCATGTTAGAATTGGTTCGGTTTTGTATTTTTCGAGTTATTGAGGAAATAACAACCAAATTTCAGATGGGTATAGCTCCAAAACCGTTTTGCCGATTATACCTATGAACGAACTCAAACGGCGCAATAAGATTCTCAATCTCACCTGGAAATTTCAAGTTGCTATCTCTTTCTGTTCTTAGGTTGACGTGACGGGAATAATATTTTTTAATGATTTTTCTTAAATTTTTTAGCGAAACGATGTTGCGCATATGTTCTGGGCAACATCGCGTTTAAAAAAATTATTAAAAAATATATTTTATGTCATGATAACCTGAGAACGGAAAGAGATAGCGACTTCAAATTTTCAGGTTAGGTTGTACATCTGAATGCGCCATTTGAGTTGGCTTATAAGCAAATTCTCGAATTCTTCTTCGGGGAGTCGAACCCAATCGTTCAAGGCCATTTTCGGCAAAAAAATCGAAAATTACAGACATTTGACAAAATGATAACGCGATGTTCCCTAGAATATACGCGCAAAAATTGGTTCAAGCACCGATGTGAAGTCAGGAGGTTTTGCGCGTATGTTCATTCTCCTGTATGGGACACTCTCAGTCGCGCAAATGCTCCTGACTTCACGTCAGTGCTTGAACCAATTTTTATAGCTTCAATCAAATCATTTCGCATATACAAATTGGATAATTCTCCGGAATGCGCAAAAATATGTGCCTATTATTAGTGTCATCCAATACCGCACATTCCGAACATTCCTGTATGACAGAACCATCATCTGTATACAACCTATGGTGATCGGAAAAATAGTGGTCAATATATGATTGAAATTCGGCAGCTGCTCTATATCCTTCAACTCATCGACTGACTCCATCGAAGACTCATTGCATCGAAAGTTCACTGAATCGAATGTTCACTGTATCGGAGGTTTACGCCATCGAAAACGACGCCCACTTACTCCTGATACGCCGAACGTGAAATCTCCTATATCGATCGTCGTCGTCCGTAGTTTGGCTGGATGAGAGATAAGTTGTTTCGTTGAGTGTACGTCTACGTCTACAAAGCTGACTATGTGTAACCCAGGGGTCGGCTGCTGTTTGGTAATGAAGCTGCGGCTCTTTAGTTCCATACGCAAATATTATTTATTCTAATGAATAAATCGATTAGTTTTTCTTATCAAAAAACTTTATTATTGAAAGTATTATTTATTGATGGCAAGAATTATTATTCTTGCTCTTCAAAAACTTTGATTTTGTAAATTGTAATGTTCTACTCTTCTGACTCAAAAGGTTGCCGACTCCTGGTCTAACCTAAAATTTTAAAAAATTTAAGGATGAATGTGTTCGACAATTCTCAATTAGTGAACCATTATAAAAAATCTTGGTACCTATGCGTTATAATTTGAATTTTGTAACGTGCAAAAATTTGTCAACAAGAAAACATCCACCAGTGATATTGCTTATGAAAATATCACGATCAATACTTGATAATCAAGCAGGACTATGGCATTTTCGCTGAATTGGAATGCTGACAACAAGGAATAACATTGGGAAAAGAGGAACATCTCATTTAAAACATTTACTGTACAGCGATTGTTCATGGTTTTTTATTCAACTCACTTGCATTGTCTGTTAACATCAGAGGCAGTTGATACAGTATGTCCATCTTCCAGAGGAATATTACTGCAGGACTTGGAACTGAAGAAAACTATTTCATTGATTCACACAATATTATCCATTACCTATAGATCTTATGTCATGTAAGAATCTATTTTACTCGAGTATCATATCCTGATTGGAAATAAAATTGAACAAAATATGAAATTTGCCAAAAAGAAAACAGCATCCAGATAAATTGGCTCGGTGCGAAACCCGTTCAACCCCAATTTTCTTCGAATTTTAGTTATTGACTTTGAGAACAAACAAAGACAACATTATTGATTTAAGAATTTAAATATCCTTCTCATTGTGCACGTAAGTAATTTTCTTCTTGCCAAAGTGGAAACACTGAACAGGAATTGAGAACTTTCAAATTAATATATACTTACATTTCAGAATTCTTTTGAAAAGAATTGAATTTGAAATAAAAATATATTAATATACCTATCTTTTTCCTTCATTCCGGGCATCCTGCCATCGTTCTCGTGATATATTTCTAACTCAGTATAAAAATGTTATATCTTTAAACAAATTTCTTTATTACGAATGGGAAGTAATACAGAAACCAATGAAATATAACTAGAGTTCTAGAGTGTAACAAATTATCCTACTCTTTTCATTGATGAACATTTGCTTCGATAGATTTACTAAAATGATATTTATCTGTCCTCAGATTAAAAGAGTTATATGATACAGCATATTATTTAGATTTCAATTTCATTTCGAATCAGGATATGATACTCGAGTAAATATTATAATAGGTTGTCAAATATCTCCCTTCCGCTTTTTTGCTCTTTATTCAATGCTTTATAAAAAGTGTTACAGTGATCGGATTTAGTTCAAATATGCGCCGTTTTGTTCGATAATCTGTTTCCATCTAGACGGCAACTTCATAATACCTCCCTCGTAGAAGCCCCCCTCCTTATTTGCAAGGAACTCGGACAGCCACTTTTCACAATCCTCTTTTGAGTTAAACTTTACACCACAAAGGGCGTTTGCCATGGACAGGAACAGGTGGTAATCACTTGGCGCTATGTCCGGGCTATATGGTGGATGTGATAAAACCTCCCATCCGAGCTCCCGTAGCTTCTGACGAGTCATCAACGAAGTGTGTGGTCTGGCGTTGTCCTGGTGGAACACTACACCCTTCCTATTGGCCAATTCTGGACGCTTCTGGTCGATCGTCTGCTTCAAGCGGTCCAGTTGTTCGCAGTAGATGGTAGAATTAAGCGTCTGCCCATATGGGAACAGCTCATAGTGGATGATTCCCTTCCAATCCCACCAAACACACAGCAAAATCTTCCTGGCCGTCAATCCCGGCTTGGCCACTGTTTGGGACGATTCACCTGCCTTCGACCACGACCGTTTTCGCTTGATATTGTCGTATGTGATCCATTTTTCGTCGCCAGTCACCATCCGCTTCAAGAATGGGTCGAGTTCGTTCCGTTTCAGCAGCATATCGCAGGCGTTGATTCGGTCCAGAAGGTTTTTTTGCGTCAAATCATGCGGCACCCAAACATCAAGCTTTTTTTGTATCCAGCCTTCTGCAGATGGTTTGAAATGGTTTGGTGACTAACTCCCATCTCCTGGGCAATGTCACGAGATGCCACATGCCGGTCTAACTCGATGTATTCCATGATTTGATCGGTATTTGTCGTCACAGGTCTTCCGCCGGCTGGCTTATCCATGGTGTCGTTTTCACCGGCTCTGAATCGTCGAAACCATTCCTCCGCGGTTCGATCTGATAGAGTACCATCCTCCAAAACACCATTAATCTCACGGAACGTTTCTCTAGCGGATTTGTCTTTAACGAAGGAAAACTTTAAAATAGCGCGAATTTCGGCCTTAGTGAACTCCATGTTTACACGTCTATAACTGTTGAACGCAATATCCAAACTAATCATGCATACCGTCGTTTTGTAGGTTATGTCAAGACCTTTCAAATTATGTATGGTATTGCCAGTTACGAGCTCTGTAGCGCTTTGTACATCACCGCGAAATTCAAAAGACAAAAAGGCGGAAGGGAGATATTTGGCAACCTATTATATTCATATTTTCATAGCATCACTGGAGAATGTTTTCTTCTTGACAAATTTCTGCATGTTACAAAACTCTACTTTACAAAATTTCAAAGTTTTTAAAGAACCAGAATAATTATTCTTGCCCATAATAAATAGTACTTTCATAAATACAGTTTTTTGATAAGAAAAAACTAATCTATTATTTCATTAGAATAAATAATATTTGCGTATGGAACTAAAGAGCCGCAGCTTCATAACCAAATAGCCCGCTGACCCCTTAGTCCACTTTGTTGACGTACACTCAATGAAACAAAGTACCTCTCATCCAGCCAAACTACGGACGCTGGCGATCGATATAGACCACATTAGTTAGGTTAGAATCATTCTCTTGGCGGGAGATCCATATTCAAATTTTTTAACAAGGAATTTCAACTTTGAGATGAAACCACCCTTTTTAAAAGATAATGTTAGTACAGAGACATCAAGTATTGGGTACCTTCATCATTAGTGCATGTTTTCATGTTATTTCCACATTAAAATCTACTTCAATTTATTCTTAAATCAAAATTGAAACCAGTGTAGTTCGAAAGATTACCGTATGTCGTAGATGACTTCTGTTGTTTGTCATCACAAGGCCGATTTAGGGTTATGTTATTATTTTTGACTGATTTCAAGTGAACTAAGACATACGTTAATCGAATTTGGTGAACACTTTTATATTTATTAATTATTTTGGAAATATACAATTTTGTTATGAAAGCTCGATTCTAGATGGTTGAGAAAGGTTCATAGAATCTATTTCAACCGGAATAAACCTTAAGAAATTATCCACAGTATCTAAAAACAGGCGAGAAATTCGCGTAAATTTTAGGTCAATAAGAAATGCATGGGGAATTCAGTGCTCGGATCCACGGATGGATCGTAATTCAAATTTCCCGCCTAACCTAACTAATGTGGTCTATAGGAGATTTCACGTTCGGCAAATCAGGAGTAAGTGGGCGTCATTTTCGATGGAGGTAACCTTCGATGCAGTGAACTTTCGATTCAGTGAACTTTCGATGCAATGATTCTTCGATGGAGTGAGCCCTACTCCTTCAACCTCCTTGAGATAGAACCAATAATCTCCTACCGAGTCGTTCCTTGACGACATTGAATTCTTGATGAAAACAAAAAAAAAGGAGATCACGGCTCACCAGGAACGTCTAATAGATTTGGGTTTGAGAATACTGCTAAACTTTGTTAACCGGCCAAATCGAAGTAAAGAACAAGGCGTCGCAAATGAAGATTTATGTGGGACGTCAGCATCGGTGTGTTCCATTAATCTGCAAATGGGTGTTGATACATTTCTCCCTGCCTCTGACCAGACTTACATCACTCGGATTCAGAGGCGGATCCTTCTCAAAGAAATTCCGACTAATGTTCGGCTAATGAGGGCAGATGAGGGGAGATAAATCTCAGAAGTCTTGGTATGGCAGACTAGAAAACAAACAAATCATCCTGTAATTCGGGAGGAGGCACAATAATGGAATAAATAATTTTTGAGTTATTTTGATTACTTTTGCAGAACAGCGGGTACAAAAAATTGTTTCCCCTGTTCCTTCTATTAATTATTTGGTATAACTATTTTGAAATGGAACGTGAGATTATAAATGCATTGAAGTTGTTTAAGGAAATTCAGCAAATTCGTACAGTAGTAGTTATAATATGTATATATTCTTTTGAACTTCGAGAATTGCGTTTTGTGGATCTAACAACAAAGCTGAATCAAACAAATAATTTGTCACAATTTAAATTTTAATAATTTGTTATGAATCTAAAATAAGTTGAACATATCTTATATATAAAATTCTCGTGTCACAATGTTCGTTCCCGTACTCCTCCGAAAGCGCTTGACCGATTCTCATAAAATTTTGTGAGCATATTGAGTAGGTCTGAGAATCGGCCAACATCTATTTTTCATACCCCTAAGTGATAAGAGATGTTCACCCCTAAAATTGGTTTTTTGATATTTGGGCGAAATTTTTTGTTTTTATTTTTATATAATGTTGCATTAAAAAATACATACAACCCCAAATTTTTACTTTTTTATCACCAACCCGTGTTTTTTTATAGCCATTTTAGTAATTAAACAGAGTTGGAGTAGGCGTTAGGGTTGGAGTTGTCGTTGGCGTAGGGGTTTGCATTGACGTTGGAGTTGGAGTTCGCATTGTAGTTGGCGTTGGGGTTAGAGTTGGCGTTGGGGTTAGAGTTGGCGTTGGGGTAAGAGTTGGCTTCGGAGTTGGAGTTGGAGTTGGAGTTGGAGTTGGAGTTGGAGTTGGAGTTGGAGTTGGAGTTGGAGTTGGAGTTGGAGTTGGAGTTGGAGTTGGAGTTGGAGTTGGAGTTGGAGTTGGAGTTGGAGTTGGAGTTGGAGTTGGAGTTGGAGTTGGAGTTGGAGTTGGAGTTGGAGTTGGAGTTGGAGTTGGAGTTGGAGTTGGAGTTGGAGTTGGAGTTGGAGTTGGAGTTGGAGTTGGAGTTGGAGTTGGAGTTGGAGTTGGAGTTGGAGTTGGAGTTGGAGTTGGAGTTGGAGTTGGAGTTGGAGTTGGAGTTGGAGTTGGAGTTGGAGTTGGAGTTGGAGTTGGAGTTGGAGTTGGAGTTGGAGTTGGAGTTGGAGTTGGAGTTGGAGTTGGAGTTGGAGTTGGAGTTGGAGTTGGAGTTGGAGTTGGAGTTGGAGTTGGAGTTGGAGTTGGAGTTGGAGTTGGAGTTGGAGTTGGAGTTGGAGTTGGAGTTGGAGTTGGAGTTGGAGTTGGAGTTGGAGTTGGAGTTGGAGTTGGAGTTGGAGTTGGAGTTGGAGTTGGAGTTGGAGTTGGAGTTGGAGTTGGAGTTGGAGTTGGAGTTGGAGTTGGAGTTGGAGTTGGAGTTGGAGTTGGAGTTGGAGTTGGAGTTGGAGTTGGAGTTGGAGTTGGAGTTGGAGTTGGAGTTGGAGTTGGAGTTGGAGTTGGAGTTGGAGTTGGAGTTGGAGTTGGAGTTGGAGTTGGAGTTGGAGTTGGAGTTGGAGTTGGAGTTGGAGTTGGAGTTGGAGTTGGAGTTGGAGTTGGAGTTGGAGTTGGAGTTGGAGTTGGAGTTGGAGTTGGAGTTGGAGTTGGAGTTGGAGTTGGAGTTGGAGTTGGAGTTGGAGTTGGAGTTGGAGTTGGAGTTGGAGTTGGAGTTGGAGTTGGAGTTGGAGTTGGAGTTGGAGTTGGAGTTGGAGTTGGAGTTGGAGTTGGAGTTGGAGTTGGAGTTGGAGTTGAAGTTGGAGTAGGAATAGGAGTTGAAGTTGGAGTTGGAGTTGGAGTTGGAGTTGGAGTTGGAGTTGTAGTTGGAGTTGGAGTTGGAGCTGGAGCTGGAGCTGGAGCTGGAGTTGGAGTTGCAGTTGGAGTTGGAGTTGGAGTTGGAGTTGGAGTTGGAGTTGGAGTTGGCGTTGGACTTGGGCAGGCGTTGAGGAGGCAATACGAAGTCTGCCGGGCAGCTAGTAAATAAATATTAAATGGTTCTTTTCTGGGTCTTTTATTGTTCTACACGTCACTTCTGACAAATATGGACGCTATTAAATATTGAAAACAGTTGAAGCACAGTCCTATAGACTCACAATAACAGAATTCAACAAAATAAGTACTTCAAGAGCAGAAAATTAAATTACGATAAAAAATAACAGGAAATAACAAATTGGTAACGAAAGTTATTGAGAGTCGAAAATTAGTGATTACAGAGCCAGTTATCATATGAGTTGTTGAATGCATTCGCAGAAACCGAACTCAACAAACTTGCAGGCAATCCATTCCACAATTCAAACATACGGATTGAAATAAAATGTTGTCTAGTCACTGTTGAAAATTCCTCTTTTTTCAGCTTAAGGGTATGTCCTCGGAGACGGACGTCACGTTTCGTTTCGAAAAAGTGCTCGAAACTTGAATATTAGATCTTCCCGAACTTTACGGGACACGAACGATGTAAAGTTCATCATCGAGAGCCTCTCGTCATAGATTGGGCAGAAAATACCAGAAGGCACTCAAGTAGCTGCACATTTTCCAACATCACAGCATTGCGACACAACACCGAGCTCCAAACCAGACCAGCGAATTCCAAAATAGGATGAATGTACGTCTGAGGAGAACGTCCGTTCATGATGGTGACCGGATCACACTTTCGAAAAGTCTTCTGCACCAAAAACAGTTAGCTTTTGGCTCGTTGCACAATGGTTAATGTGCCACCAGAGCAGGTCTATTTGTCTGTTATGATTACGCCTAAATCGCAGTGACTGGATACATCGATTGTCGAGGGTTACATTGAAGTCGAGGGTTATTGGCACCCATATGTAAAACGGGGCACTTATCAAAATTGAGAGGTACCTGCCAATCTTTGCACCATCGAGCAATTGACTTCAGATCCTGTTAAATCGTGAGATCAATTTTACAGGGGATGTCATACGTTTTCGTGTCATCGGCAAATTGAGAGAAATGTGATTTGATAGAGTACGGTAGTTCAGACAGAGCTCTGGGGCACGCCGCTAGAGACTCGTCGAGTAGATAAAAACGACTGACCGACCCGTACTTGAAAGGAGGGATCAGAAAGGAATGCTGCTTTTCAGTCCGGAAGGTTACCACAAAGGCCAAGATGATCCAGCACATATTGAAATCGTTTGTGGGGCATGTGATAAAACGTGCGTGAATAATCCAAATAGAGGACAACATGAGACTTGGCGTCAAGACTCTTGGACTAGTCATTCAATCCTTCCAGAAGATTGCTAATCACTGAACGGCCACGAAGGAAACTATGCTGGCAGTCGGGAATGATTTTGTTTTCCGGTGCGAACTTCAGAATGGAGTCAAACAATATACTTTCACAGCAATCAGAACTAAACTGATAGGGCGATAATAATTTGACGCAACGAGCTTGTAACCCTCTTTGCTTATGGGTGCTAATAGAGCACTTTGCCAAGATAAAAGCTGTGATAACATCTCAAATGATCTTCTGAAAATTTTTGAGATAGGAGTACCCCAGAAATGAGAGCACTCCTTGAATATCTTAGCTGAAAGATAATCGCTACCAGGAGGGGAGAGAACATTTAGAGCAGACAAATGTTTCTCAACCAAAATAGGTGAAAAAAGTGAACTAGTCACGTGAGTGAAACAAGCAGAGAAATATCAGCAAAGCTACAGCTGCCACACCTCATCAACAGGGGGCTTCTACTTCCTCAATACAGATATCAACCATTGATGGTCAATCACAGAGGGAACCAGCGCAAGATAACCTCTACTACGTGGCAGAGCGGAATGTAAACAATCAACAACAAATATTAACTGCAGACAAAACTAGCAATATTGGAGAAGAAAATAATTTCCAGAAGGTTGCATACAGAAAAACAAGACCAAGGAAAAACTTGGGAACAGCAGAAATCAGAGAAGATCAACATAAGAATGGGTTCGCAGGTGGAGAAAGAAAAGTTTGGCTGTATATAAACAGAGTGAATAGAGTGACTACAGAGGAACAAATTATAGATTACATTAACAATAAACCAGGATTTGAGAAAAAAACAACTGATGTCGAAGAAATTCCAAGTGAGCCAGGACAATTAAAAAGATTTCTGGTGACAGCCCCACTAGAAAAAAGGACATTATGTATCAACCACAATTTTGGCCGAAAAATGTTGGCGTGAAGAGATTCAATTTTGAGAAAATAAATGGGTTCAAGCCCTGTGAACAGGAGCTTTCTGGCACTCTAGTTCAAACAGACGAATTATATCTCCCTAAGTATTGGTTTCGCAGAGTTGGGAATTATATCAATGTATTCATATGATAGAACTTCATCATAAAATAAATTCAATTCAAATAATAGTTTATTTATCAAGATTAAATGAGCATTCTGAGAATGAGAACTGCACCATGGAAGAAATCAAATTAAATCTGGCCAATTTTGCCCCATAACGAACTTAACCGAGATATTCGTCTCCTTAACCTACTCTGAAAATTTCAACTACCTAGCTGATTCCGTTCGAGAGTTATTGTAGAAAAACATTTTTTTAATTTTCAATTTTTTTTCGACACTTAGCGGTAATCTGGTCAATACAAAACTTCACATGCGTATAAAAATCATGATTCTACAATTTGATGCTAAATATCAGATAGATCGAGTGATCGGTTTCGGAAATATTCATAAAAAATATTTTTACTAAATAGGCCATAACTCCGAAACCGTTTGATGGATTTCGCCCATTAACGAGCTCGTCCGAGATATTTACGCTTCAAACCCACCTTGCAAATTCCAATCCGCTAACTCCTTTCGTTCGAGAGTTATCGTGCCTACGGCCGGCCGGACAGAATCGATTTCGACCTCGGATTCTTGATCAATGAGTCGAACCAAATCGTTTGAGACCATTTTCAGCCAAAAATTCCAAAATTACAGACATTTGGGCAAATTGATAAGTACTCTGTTCCGAGGAACTAGAGCGAGTTACATATTCCTGGCCGTGCATTCCTGACCGTTGCAGCACATCGTCTTCCCGTGGGAACCGATGACTAGGCAAACCTCGGAATGCAACACAGTGCAGCGTTGACAATATTATATATACATGCTCATTATTCATTTTTCCTCAGTCTTGACTTAAAATCGAATTGTTAAACATCAATAACTTACTTTGCTTTCTGTATCAATAAAACCAATTTTTAAAATCTTGTTTTGCCTTGCACAAAACATAATTGGCGCAGTCGACGGAGTTTTCGCAGTTAGTAAAAACATTGAGTTTCTTCCGTTTGTGAAAACAGAACCTTCAAAAGTTGGACTATTGGTGCAGTTCTTCCAACAACAATTGGTGCTGGTCAAAAAATTCATCGTGAAGAAGACGAGTAATGCAGTTGTGGATAGTAATAACGAGCTGGTGAGTTATACGATACTTTGAATATTATTTATGTCAGACTCCTCTAATTCTTCCATTGATTCTTTCATAGAAAACGATTGTGAATTAGAGTCAGATTTATTGAATTCCTTTAATAACCTTTCCATTTCATCGAGAAATACGTTACTAAATAATATAGAATTAAATAATTCAATTAATAATTTAAACATGCCAAATACAATCCCAGTTTTTGACATTAAAAATTTGAGTATTGTTCCCGATTTCGATGGGAACCCTAATAAACTACACAGATTCATTCAATCTGCGGAAGCACTTTTGCTTCACTATTTTGATACAAATAATTTAGCTAATTTTCAGAATACCCTTCTGCTAAATGGCATATTAAATAAGCTCCATGGAAGAGCTGAAGAAATTGTGGCTATTCACGGAGCCACTTCTAATTGGCATGACATAAAGAATGCCCTTTTATTACACTTTGGCGATCAAAGAGATGAGAATTGTCTAAATCAAGATTTAGTTAATTTAAGACAGAATAATGGTGAAACCCCAAAAGAGTTTCACGAAAAAATCATGTCACTATTAAATACTATTTGCAACTATATTGATTTGAAATGTGATGCGGCATTGAGACCGAGTAAGAGGGAATTTTTCACAAAGCAAGCTCTTAAAACTTTTTTGGCTGGGTTAAAGGAACCTTTGGGTCCAATCATTAGGGCGATGCGACCCCAATCTTTAGCTCAAGCGTTACAGTTTATTATCGAAGAAGATAATATTAAGCATTATCAAAAATCAGGTACGATTGTTAATAATGTAAAAAAGAGTACTGTAGAAAATAGGCCTTTTAACAATAGTCACGCAAACGCTTCACGTTTTCAAAATCAAAATAGTATGTTCCAAAATCAATTACTAAACCATAATCAATTTCCGAGTGCCCCAATACACCTAAATCGATATTCCAATTATAGAGAACCAAAATATTTCACAAATTCACAAGTATTCGGTAGACCTCAAGCGGCTAGACCCACACCTATGAGTATTTCAACTAACCAAACTAGCCAAAGACCCACCCCTATGAGTATTTCGACCAATAAAACTGTTCCAAAATTTCAATCCTCAAATATTAGAAACACCAATAGAAATTATTTTCCAGATAAAAACGCTCAACCGAGACAAAATTTTGTGAGTGAAGAATTGTTCAATACAGAAAATTACGAGGAGGAAATTCCTCCAGAATTCTCCGAAAATTTAGGCGAACCTTTTCCAACTGAATATTCGTTAGATGATAATGAAGAAAATTTTCAACCGGATCTTTTACAAGACCAGAACACATAGAGTATCATTTGTCAAGCAAAAAAAAAGAATTACCCTATATTACTATAAAATACCCTCCCCTAAAATTACTTATTGATACTGGATCAACTAAATCGTTCATAAATCCTGATCTTGCAAACAAGTATTATTCTAAATTTATCTTCGAAGAACCATTCACTGTTTCGACTGTTTTTCAAAGTTCTTCACATAATTATTGTGCGGAAATACCGATATTTTCAGAATTCAACTATGATGATCAATTCAAATTTTACCTCTTTAAATTCCACAATGTTTATGATGGCCTTATAGGTCTTGATAATTTAAAACTTTTGAAAGCAATCTTGAATTTCGGTGAATCAACATTAGTTACACCTTCTGCAATAATTCCCATTAAATATCAACCATCTCTAAAGAAAATTCCATTCAGAATCAAAATTGATGCCAACACTAAAATAATAACTAAAATTCCTGTAAAATTAAAAAACGGTGATATTCTTGTTCCGAAACAAATTATTCAGAAATGTGAAATTCCAGAAATATTAACTGTGTCTAATAATGGATTAGCCTATGTCGAAATTTTAAACAAAACTAATGACAATTTAATCCTTATGCTTGATGATCCGATAGAATCATTTCCATTTAATGATAACAATTACGAAATTTTTTCTATAGAGTCTGAAACTGTCTCAAAAAATGCAGACATAGAAAAATTAATTAGAACCTCTCATATGAACAATGAAGAAAAACATCATATTTTGAATTTATGCAAAAAATATTCTGACATCTTTCAATTAGAGAATCAACCTCTTTCATTTACTAATCAAGTCAAACATTCAATCAATACTAAAGATGAAACACCCGTATATACAAAATCATATAGATATCCATTTGTCCATAAAGAAGAAGTTCAAAAACAGATCAATTCCATGTTAGACCAAGGAATTATCAGACCGAGTCAATCACCCTGGTCCTCACCGATTTGGGTAGTTCCAAAAAAAGCTGATGCATCAGGCAAAAAGAAGTGGAGAATAGTAGTTGATTTTCGAAAATTAAACGAAAAAACAATTGACGACAAATACCCACTTCCTAACATCTCGGATATTTTAGATAAACTTGGAAAATGCCAATATTTTTCAACCATTGACTTGGCAAGTGGATTCCATCAAATTGAAATGAATCCTGATGATATACCGAAAACAGCATTCACGGTAGAAAATGGACATTACGAATTTGTCAGAATGGCTTTTGGTCTTAAAAATGCCTGTTCAACTTTTCAGAGAGTAATGAATACTATGTTGAGAGGATTGATTAATGTAATATGTTTAGTTTATCTTGATGATATCATAATATTTTCAACATCCCTTCAGGAACACATAATCAACTTGAAAACAGTTTTTCAAAGGCTTAGAGACGCAAATTTAAAAATTCAACTAGACAAATCTGAATTTTTAAAGAAACAAGTAGCATATTTAGGGCACATAGTGACCCCCGAGGGAGTGAAGCCCAACTCAGACAAAATTGTAGCAATAAAAAAATATCCATTACCAAAAACAAGCAAAGATATAAAAGGATTTTTAGGACTTTTGGGCTATTACAGAAAATTTATCAAGGACTTTGCCAAAATCACTAAACCATTAACCGCTTGTTTAAAGAAAGGAGCCAAAATTGAACATACTCCCCAATTCAAAAATTGTTTTGAATATTGTAAAAATTTATTAGTCAATGAACCTATTCTTCAATACCCCGACTTTTCAAAAGAATTTATCCTCACAACGGATGCTAGTAATTTTGCTATAGGTGCTGTATTATCCCAAGGAAAGATTGGTAGCGATAAACCCATTTCCTACGCATCTAGGACTTTAAATGACAGCGAACAAAATTATAGTACAATTGAAAAGGAACTTCTGGCAATAGTATGGGCAACAAAATATTTTCGACCTTATCTCTACGGCAGAAAATTCAAAATTATCACAGACCACCGACCCTTACAATGGGTTATGTCCCTTAAGGAAACCGGCAGTCGACTTTTGAGATGGAGGCTGAAACTTGAAGAATATGACTTCGAAATTATTTATAAAAAGGGAAGTTCCAATACCAATGCTGACGCTCTTTCTCGAATCGAAATTCATAACAAAGAATTATTAGACTACATAGAAAAGTTTAACGATAATGAATCAATGATGGTAAACATAGACGAATCAGAAATTCAAAGTGAAGAATTAGACGATAATTTATCCTATGAAAAATTCTTGGAACTCCATAATTCAAAAAAAATTGCAAATTGCTTTAACGTGAAAGAAGAAAAGGGTGATTTATTCAATGCCCCTCCAAATTACTCTTTGGCTCATTGTGTATCCAGTGATTTTTACATGAATGACGGAATTGCACTTACTTTCAAACAAAGATTCGGTCAAGTTAACAAACTTAAATCTCAAAATAAGGGATTAGGCGAAGTTGCTTTTATTGAAAATAATAATCGAAAATTATATTATCTCATTACAAAAGAACGCAGTTATCAGAAGCCAGACTATGAAACGGTTTTCAAAACACTAATAAATCTCAAGTCATTGTGTGAACAAAATGACAAAAAATACCTAGCCATGCCAAGAATTTCATGTGGTTTAGTTAAATTAGATTGGAGCACAATTTTTCCCATGATTAAATACATTTTTGGAAATTGTGATATACAAGTAGTCATATATTATGTAACCGATCCAAAATTAAAGATATTAGAATATTCTGAAGACATCTCCGAAGGTAATACTATACATTCAAACCATGAAAATCCTATACAAGAAATTCCGATTTCTGATAAAGTCCTCAACACTTTTGATAATCAAGTAATCTTTGAATTCGTGCATCACTCCCCAGCAAAGGTGAAAGTAGAAAGAATATTTCCAAATAAACAGAGAACTTTTGTCCAAATCGCCACAAATAATTTTAGTAACGATGTTGTACAATTTTTCAAAACTTATATGCGTCCAAAAATCTTGTATGCATTGCATTTCCAGCAGGATAATTATTACCAAGAAATGTGTGAGATTCTCAGATAAACCTTCAAACAATTGGCTTTCAAACTAGTAAAATGCAATAATATTTTGGAAGATATTATTGATAAAGATCAACAAACCTTGACCATTCAATTTATTCATGAGACAAAAACGAATCATAGAGGAATTGCCGAAACAATTTCCAGAATAAAAAGGACCTATTATTGGCCCAGTATTCAAAACGATGTTACTGAATATATAAATAATTGCGAACTATGCCAAATTAATAAATATGACAGAGACCCTCCGAAACAAAAACTAATGTTAACTCCCACACCTTGTAAACCATTCGAAATTATTCACGTAGATACATTTCAAGCTCAAAATAAAAAATTCCTCACAATAATAGATTCATTTTCTAAGTACGCCCAAGCTTATCCCTTAATTTCATCTACGGGAATTGAAATCGTCAAATCGCTCTTAATATTCATGACACATCATGGATCACCGTCAACGATCGTAATGGACAACGGAACGGAGTTCAAGAACGGTGTCGTTATAGAATTTTTGAAAGTCCATCAAATAACACCCCATTTTGTTACAACCAATAGTTCTCAATCGAACGGTTTAATTGAGCGATTACATTCGACCTTAATAGAACATTTACGTATAATCAGGAACAAAGATAAGCAAAACCTCAGTATTGAAAATATTATGCCTTATGCAATTTTCGGCTACAATTATTCAATTCATTCTTCAACAAAACAAAAGCCAATCGATGTTATAAACGGTCATCTAAATTCACAAGATCCAATGAATATTGATTTAAATGAAAAACTTACCAATAATTATATCGAAGAACATCGGGAAAAAACCAAAGAACTTTATAAACGCCTAAACGAAGAAATGGCGAAACGGAAACAATCAATTACCAACAAAATTAACGAAACGAGGGAAGAACCCCTTCCATATAAATCAGGTTCTACCGCTTACCGTAAAGTGAAATCGAACAACCGTAATAAACTTTCTCCGAAATTTTCTAAAGTAAAAGTTGTTAGTGACAATAATATCAAAATTTCAAGCGAAAATAAAACCTTACATAAGCAAAATCTAAAAAGGACTAAATCTAAAACGAGAAAACTTTTACAGGATGCTCCTACTGCCGCTAGCTGTAACTCAGGAGATAAAAATAACTGACCTCCAGGACAACCCAGGCATTCTTCCGATTCATCTAGGCAATGCAAGAGTCAGATCAAAATTTCACGACTTTATTCATTTTTTCGATTTATTACCGATTAATGACGTATTAAAATCTCTGCGTCACCTATATCTTCATGCATCGAAAACATTTCTCAACAAACCAAACAGCACTTTTTATAAAGAATTAGAAACTCACAAAAAATACTATCAGCATCAATTAGATTTGGCCGAACAAAAATTAAAAGGGCTAATTCCTACAATACGATCTAAACGTGGCTTGATAGATGGGCTCGGAACCGTTATCAAAGGCATTTCAGGTAATTTAGATGCAAATGATGCAATCCATTATGAAACAGCAATAATGCAACTGCAGTCTAATCAAAAGGATATTATGAAAAATCTAAATAGTGACGTATCCCTTACTGGAGATATTATAGAAAAATTCAATGAAACTGTGTCAGTACTTCAACAAAATCTACATCTTATTGTTTCCCAGTTTCAAGGAATGGTTGGAAATTTCACTAAACTATATGATAATTTTTACTTTTATTTGAGAATTAGAAATATTATCGAGCAAATGGATACATCCATAAACATCGTAATGGAGTTCATCAACGAAATCGAAAATGCCTTAAGTTTCTCAAAATTAGGAACGTTGCATCATAGTGTAATAAAATTTTCCCAATTAAAAAATATAATTGACATTGTTGGTGAAAAATATTCTCGAGAAAATTTAATTTTTGCAGATGAAAGTCAATTTCATAATTATTATGAGCTTATAAAAGTTGATGCATATTCAACAGGTTCTAGAATAGTTTTCATTCTTCACTTTCCTATAGTGAATTCGCAAACGTTTTCTCATTACCACCTTTATTCAATCCCAACCATTAATAATACCATGATTATTCCAAAAAACTCTTATCTGACTATAAATGATAAATTGTATCAGTATACCTCTTCACCTTGTATCAATTTGCATACGATCTTTTACTGCGAAATCAATGATTTGATTGAAGAGTCAAAAACCAACGATTGTATATTCCAACTACTTCAACTAAAAAAAGCTTCGGGAACATGTCAGCGATACGCAGTATCAACCAATAAAAATTTCATCCAGCAAATAGATAATAGCAAATTCATTGCCATATTTTCGAATGGAATCAAAATACGAACATTCTGCAAAAGAAGTGATTTCACTGAATTGAAAGGAAATTATTTGATAACTGTACCCAAGGGATGCTTTTTCGAAACAAAAGAAGAAAAATATTATAACAACAAAGAAATAATTAAGAGCCAACCGATGTTCCTGCCAAAAATTTCTGATGGTTTCAACACTTCAACTCTCAGTATATTAAAAATTCAACTTCAAGATGTTTCTCTAGATCAGATCCACATCCTCAAACGACAACAAGAAAAAATTCATCCATTAATTGCTGACCATTACAAAACGAAGAATTATCTGCATGGAAGCCTCATTGGCCTTATCTATGTTATACTAATAATTATTGTCATTTATTTCTGTTACATTAAACTGAAACAATCCTTGGAAACCAGAAACCCATCTAGGAGCGTGGAACGTGACGATGGTACCGAGCCAAACCAAGTGTCATTTTTCTCCCCGTAATGACTCTTCTGTGGATGGAGGAGTTACATATTCCTGGCCGTGCATTCCTGACCGTTGCAGCACATCGTCTTCCCGTGGGAACCGATGACTAGGCAAACCTCGGAATGCAACACAGTGCAGCGTTGACAATATTATATATACATGCTCATTATTCATTTTTCCTCAGTCTTGACTTAAAATCGAATTGTTAAACATCAATAACTTACTTTGCTTTCTGTATCAATAAAACCAATTTTTAAAATCTTGTTTTGCCTTGCACAAAACATAATTAGCGCCAAAAAACAAGTTTCGTATGACAATTGCCCAAAACAGGTTTAAAGTACCTACAAATAGTAGATATTCCATAACACAAACACATGTATGAAAGAAAAGAAGTAATCATGAAAAATTACCTTGTAATCGATCAAAAATTTCCTGATCTACGTTCCCCAAATTTTCTCCACTCTCGAACTACAGAATTATGCTTTCAATATTTACGTAATATTTTCAAACATTTTTGGGTGAGGTCCCTGTTGCATCGCTAAAATATGAGTATTTCAACCCCAATATTTTTGATGTTATAATATTCCCTTCCGTCAGTCCCGTCATAAATTGAGAGAACTGAGCATTCTATGTCTATGGATGAAAAGCAGTCTCACTACTCTCAGATCTCTTACTTCATGTTACGTTCCGAAAGTAAGACTTTTCTGAGAAAAACTAATTTCGCTCAAATTTGGGAATACCATTATTCTCATAATTCTTCGATTTATTAGATAATTTCTCAGGAAAATAAGTTGACATTATGACAATTCATACATGGAATAATTATATCATTCTGTGAAAACGTAGAAATACGATTTACTTTTGAAATTTTGAAAAATCATATCTCCGAAAGTATTAGCTTGTTAGAGTTAAAAATAATATCATTGGATTCTTATGGTAAAACTGCTTATTGAAAATTTGATTTGGAATTTGTTTTGTAAAATAAATTTTTTTTTTGTTACTCCGAACCCATCTGTCCGATTTAGCCCAATAACAAACTTATTCGAGATATTTACCTCCCAAACCTACTCTGAAAATTTCAACTGTCTAGCTCATTCCGTTCGAGAGTTATCGTGCCTACGGCCGGCCGCACAGAATGAATTTCGACTACGGATTCTTGATCAGTGAGTCGAACCAAATCGTTTAAGACCATTTTCATCGAAAATATCGAAAATTAAAGACATTTGGGCAAATTGATAAGCACTCAGTTCCGAGGAACTAGAGCACCAATAAGAAATTTCTGAGTGAGAGAAGTGGAAATTTTCAGACAAATTCTCAGCTGGCCTAGACTGTATCAGGAACAACAATACAAATGATACTCATAATATATCTCAAATCAGTATAAGTGCTATTCATCAGAATGTGCAGTCTATTGGTAATGTTGCTAACCGAATTCAACACTTTCTCCAAACTGAAAAAGGGTGCAAATTCTTCATGATGACGGAACACTGGAAAACACTGGTGCAGCTACAACTAATATCAATTGGTGACTACAACTTAGCGGCACAATGGTGTAGACGCGAGGGTGAGCATGGTGGTGTTGCAGTGTATGTGCACCATGGTGTAAAATACAAACATAGAAAGGAGCTTAGTGAAGTGTCAGTACTTGGAGAGATGAAATGTGCTGTTGCAGAATGTGAGCTACACAAATGTAAATATTTGATCATTTCGATATATAGGCCCTGTAGTGGAGATAAAGACTTATTTCTTACTCTCTTGGAGAGCTTATTGCTGTCAATCCAGTATGAAAACAAAATAATAATATTAGGTGCAGATTTTAATATCGATCTTAAGAATGAAAGCAAATATAATACTGAATTGACATCACTTCTATATTCCTTCTCATTGGAAGAACACATACATGAATACACAAGAATCATTGGTAACTCTAGAAGTGGTATTGATAACATATTTTCCAACATAACTAGAAATGTGAAAAGCAGTGTAATTTTCAACCATATCGCTGATCACAGTGCACAGAATATATTGTTCAATATTGGAGTCAATAAAATAAGTAAAACAAAACAAATAAGAGTGTACTCTGATCAGGCAAAACTGGACTACTTAGAGGAACTAGGAGGACAGAACTGGGAAAATGTTCATGAGGTCGAACCTCATTTTATCAATAAACAATGGGACTGTTTTTCGATTATGTTTTTCAGTATTTCTGAGAAACCATTCCCTAAGAAAACGATAATTTTGAAAAAACAAAAGACCAAAGAAATTTTCAATAATAATCCAGAATTGATGCAGTGTAAGAAAAATTTAGATATGTTATTCACTTTAAGTAATAATGATGAACGATATAAGTCATTGTACAAAAATGAAAAAAGAATGGACAATAGAACATACGCGCAAAAGCTTCTGACTTCACGTCAGTGCTTGAACCAATTTTTTTTTTGTGATTTTTTTGAAATTTTCTAGGGGTACGGTTCTTAAAATTTTTTTTCTCGTCATTTTTTTCAAATTTTCTAGGGGTACGGTTCTCACAAAATTTTAAACACGTCTTTATGTTGATTTTCTACTACTAGTTACCAAACTTCAATTCGATCGAATATTTATTTTTTGAGTTATCAAGGTAATAATATTCCAGATGGGTATAACTCGGAAACCGTTAGACCGATTATGCCCAAAATTGAACTCAACTCTCCCTTTCGGATACGCAACCTTCCCTGAAAATTGCAAGTCCCTATCTCCTTTCGTTCAAAAGTTATCGAGGCAACGGTCACCCATCTACTGAACTCACACAAGAATGCTCGAATCTCCAACAATATTTAACCGATCGTATTAAAACTTGAAAATTGGCAGTATAGTTAGGTTATGAAGGTTCTTGCAAAATTTCAGCAATTTCGAACGATTAGTTACTGATATATAGAACTTTTTTTTTTTATTTTCAAAGATTTATTTAAAATTTTCTACAAACGCTATCCTCACCAAATTTTGCAAACGTTTCCGCATTGACATTCTACAACTAATAACCATGTTTGAATTCAATCGGTTCAGTATTTTTCGAGTTAATGAGGAACAAAAACCACAAAATTTCATAAAATTTCAGATGGCTATAACTCTAAAACCGTTCGGCCGATTAGGCTCATAATCAAACTGAAATGTCGCGTTGTGGTGTACATCCTAACCTGAAAACTTGAGGCCGCTATCTCTCTCAGTTCTCAAGTTATCGTGACAACAAAAATATTTTTTAATAATTTTTTAATAATTTTGTAGCCATACGATTCGCACAAAATTCCACAAACGTGCTTAGGTTCATATTCTACAACTACTCACCAAGTTTCAATTCGATCGGATTCATATTGGTTGAAAACAAAATTATTACTCGGAAACCACTGGGCCGATTATGCCCATTAACGAACTTGTCCGTCGTATTGGGATGCGCCACCCACCCTGAAAATTTCAAGTCGCTAGCTCTTTTCGTTCTCAAGTTATCGTGGCAACGGCCGGACGGCCGGACGGACAGAATCAAATTTGACATCGAATTCTTCATTGGGGAGTCGAACTTAATCGTTTGAGACCATTTTCGTCAAAAAATTCGAAAGTTACAGACATTTGGGCAAAACTATAACGCGATGTTCCCCAGAACATACGCGCAAAAAGGAAATAGGATGATATATTAATTGAGCTGAAAAAAGAACATTATAATAATAAAATTGTAACATCTGATAATAAGAACAAAATAATGTGGAATGTTTGTAAGCATATTCAAGGGAAAATATCCAATGGGGAAGAATGCCAATTAAGCGGATCTCCTGAGTATATCTCAGAATCATATAACAACTTTCTAAAGAATATAATTCCTAACATGACTCATAAAAATTGGTTCAAGCACTGACGTGAAGTCAGAAGCTTTTGCGCGTATGTTCTATTGTCCATGCTTCTGTATTGGACACCCTTAATCGAATTTACCATGGTTAATTATGTCGTCCATTCTCCTGTATTGGACACTCTTACTTCGAATTTACCACGGTAAATTCGAATTAAGTGTCCAATACAGGAGAATGGATGACATAATTAACCATGGTAAATTCGATTAAGGGTGTCCAATACAGAAGCATGGACAATGAAACATACGCGCAAAAGCTTCTGACTTCACGTCAGTGCTTGAACCAATTTTTTTTTCGTGTTTTTTTTTTAATTTTCTGGAGGCGCGGTTCTTAAAATTTTTTTTTTCGTCATTTTTTTCAAATTTTCTAGGAGTACGGTTCTTACAGAATTTTAAACACGTCTTTGTGTTGATTTTCTACTACTAGTTACCAAGCTTCAATTCAATCGAATATTTATTTTTTGAGTTATCAAGGAAACAATATTCCAGGTGGATATAACTCGGAAACCGTTAAACCGATTATGCCCAAAAACGAACTCATCTCTCCCTTTCGGATACGCAACCTACCCTGAAAATTGCAAGTCCCTATCTCCTTTGGTTCGAAAGTTATCGAGGCAACGGTCACCAATCTACTGAACTCACACAAGAATGCTCGAATCTCCAACAATATTCAACCGATCGTATTAAAACTTGAAACTTGGCAGTAGAGTTAGGTAATGAACGCTCTTGCAAAATTTCAGCAATTTCAAACGTATAGTTACTGATATATAGAATTTTTTTTTTTTTTTTATTGATTTATTAAAAATTTTCTACAGATGCTATCCTCACCAAATTTCGCAAACATTCTCGCGTTGGCATTCTACATCTAATAACCTTGTTTGAATTCAATCGGTTCAGTATTTTTCGAGTTAATGAGGAACAAGAAACCGTTTGGTCGATTATGCTCATAAGCAAACTCAAATGTGGCATTCATATGCACAACATAACCTGAAATTTTCAAGCCGCTATCTCTTTCCGTCCTCAGGTTATCCTGACAAAAAAATATTTTTTAATAATTTTTTTAAAATTTTCTAGCCATACGATTCGCCCAAAATTTCACAAACGTGCTTAGGTTCATGTTCTACAACTACTCACCAAGTTTCAATTCAATCGGATTTATATTGGTTGAAAACAAAATTATTACTCGGAAACCACTTGGCCGATTATGCCCATTAACGAACTTGTCCGTCGTATTGCGATGCGCCACCCACCCTGAAAATTTCAAGTCAGCTCTTTTCGTTCTCAAATTATCGTGGCAACGGACGGCCGGACGGCCGGACGGCTGGCCGGCCGGACGGACAGAATCAAATTTGACCTCGGATTCTTCATCGGGGAGTCAAACTTGATCGTTTGAGACCAATTTCGTCAAAAAATTCGAAAGTTACAGACATTTGGGCAAAACTATAATGCGATGTTCCCCAGAACATACGCGCAAAAATATAGCTTGTAACTTTTCCTGCCATGTTAATACAAATACTTCCATGTATGTAAGACCCTTTACACCATCAGAAATCAAAGAATTAGGAAATAAGTTGAAGAATAAAATGAGTAGTGGTAGTGATGAAATTCCTATATGTATTGTTAAGCTTAGTGTAGACTCTGTCAGCGATGTTTTGTGCTGCATACTGAACAATTCACTGAGGTTTGGCATATTTCCTGACCAACTCAAATTGACCTCGATAATACCAATTTTTAAATGAGGGAACCCAGATGAATTTGAGAATTATAGACCAATCAGTCTCTTAAATAGTTTCTCCAAAATCTTTGAGTTAGCTATGGCCACGCGTATTATAGATTATTTAAACGACTGTAATCTTTTTAGTCTTTCTCAGCATGGCTATTTGAGGAATAGCTCAGTGCAAACAGCAATTTGTCAATTTACTGCTAACATCCTGAAATTTCTAGAAGAGAATAAACTTGTAGCAGGTCTTTTCATAGATCTATCAAAAGCATTTGATTGCGCGAATAGGGAGTTCTTGTTACGAAAACTTGAACAGTATGGTACAGTTGGCTGTACTCTTGGCTGGCTTGCTTCGTATCTGTCAGAGCAGTGGCAGCGGGTCAGGATAACAAAAAACAATGTAACTCACCTTTCTGCGTGGTTGTCGGACGACTTTGGTGTCCCTCAGGGTGGTATTTTAGGGGTCCTACTGTTTCTGATAATTATAAATGATTTAGAAGAGGTGACAAATGCAATAGAAGATTCAGAACTTACAAATTATGTTGATGATACCAATGCTTTGATAGCTGGGGTGGATGCTGGCGTGCTGAGGGAGAGATGTAGCTTGCTGCATAACCACATTGAGAACTGGTTTATCAAAAATGATTTTACTATAAATAACAAAAAAACAAGCGTAATAATATTTAGAGCAAGTACTACAAAGGAGAAACCTTCAGATGTTTATCTCGGAGGCCAAAGGATTGAAACTGTCGGGAGCACCAAGTTCTTGGGAGTGATAATAGATTAATTCTTGAAGTGGAGTACACATACTGAATATCTCTTAAAAAAACTCAACAAAGTTATATTTGCATTCAGAATTATTAATAGGTATGTCAATGAAAATGTTTAAACAATTCTATACTATGCCAACTTCGAATCATTACTAAGATATGGAATAATATTCTGGGACACAAGTACATTTGTGCAGTCCATATTTAGGAGCCAGAAGCGTATCCTCAGGATATTCTTGAAAATGAGGTTCAGAGACTCTTGCAGGGGTAAATTCAGGGAGCTAGGGTTGCTTACGGTGCATGGCCTATACGTCCATGAATTCCTTCTCTACCTTCACAGAAATAAAAATGAATTCCTTAAAAATAATAGAAATTTCACATATAACACAAGAACAGCTAATATTACTTATACTCTACATAAACTTACATTAACTGAAAAGAATCCATTATATATGTGTATAAAGGTTTTCAATAAATTACCGGATTATATGAAAAGAATATAAAATTAAAAGATATTCAAGATGAAAAAAGAAATTTTTAATAGTTCAGGAACCATATAGTTTAGGAGATTATTTGATGTGATGGTATTTATGTATATAAGACACAATTTCATTTTATTATTTTTTTGTATCAGGAAATTTAATCATTTGAAATAAAGAATCTATCTATCTATCTATCAATCTATCTATCTAATCAGGCAGAACATTGCCGTTTCTTTGGAGTATTGAAAAAGTTGGATTTTTTCATTCCTTGCTAGTGGTGTATCAAATTTAGTGTTGAGGGAGCATATAACGTACTTGAAGAACCGTTCTCTATCCTTGGACAGGACAAGCTTGGATTCAAAATCTTTCTTTGCATTGGCAATATTGGTGGAGATTGATTTTTCATGTTTAGCCATTCCTGGAATGGCATTATTGATACAAGGTTTGGAAGCTAGAGAGGTGATCATTTTTGTAGATTTATACTCCTCTATCGCGTTTTTCAAGGCAATCTCGAAGCGAGCCCACATAATTACTTGTCATATAATTCACCTCACGCTGCTGGAGTGACTTTGTATCTTTTATTGTTTTTAGAGACTAATCACGTGATTTTTTGAACCTGAGTTTTTTAACCTCACTTCTAGTGAAGAAGTGAGACATGATCGGACCGAATAGAGGATGTCATTCATTCTATGTTAGAAACTAGGTCGGTATCATTTACTAATATGAGACGCAGTTATTGATTCTTTTGGTTCCTGAAAAATGTAGGTTACCCAACCAGCTGTACCAGATTAGAATCACGAAGATAATCAACATAAGGGCTGAAAGGCAAGTTGAAGGTTCTGGAATTAAGGGGCCAGCTGACTTCGGGTAGGTTAAAATCTCCAGCCTTATACAAAATATGTTTTTCTCTCAATTTGACTATTTCGTATTCCTTATTATAAAATATATGTATAAATGTTCGTGGGAGTGGAATAAATTTGGAAAAAGACGTTAAGTCATTCCTTCAAGCGACGTTTCGCAACCTTATTGTTGCTTCTTCAAAGCTCTACAAACAACACATAGATAATATACAACAACAATGAAGATTGTAATATTATATAATACCTCGGAATACTGAAAGTAGCTTGACTCAAGACAAAAGTCAACCATCTCCATGAACAGTTTTCGCGAAATTTTAGTGTACGCCGGAATAAATTTCCATCTCTTGTTCAGTATAGTTCGAACTAGTTGTTTAGGTATGTTCGTACACAATGAGATCGAACTATACTGAACAAGAGATGGAAATTTATTTCGGCGTACACTAACATTCCGTGAAAACTGTTCATGGAGATGGTTGACTTTTGTCTTGAGTCAAGCTACTCTCAGTTTAGGGGGAGTATTTACCTACAATTGGATGTCAGTGCTATGGGGACTCCTTTAAGCCTAGTTTTGGCAGAAATTATAATGGACGAATTGGTTTCTTCCGTCATGACTGAGTTAACGTTCATGGTTCCGTTTTTCTGGATATATGTTGACGACTCAATAACACCAATACCCGAAGGATACCACGATATTATACTTGAGGTTTTCAATTCCTTCCACCCTAAGATACAACGAAAAAGTTACCATCGAAAAAGAAGAGAACAAGAAAATAGCGTTCTTGGATGTGAAAGTTCAGAGGACTGAGAGCGGAGAACTGATGACAAACTGGTATTGCAAGCCGACAAGTTCGGATAGAATATTAAATTTTCATTCCAATAACCCGATCAACCATAATACATAATACAACCAAGTACAATAAAGGGACTGTACAGAATGGTGAATTTAAGCCATTTTTCATATCATGATACCAACTTGGAGCGAATAAGGGCCATCTTGAGCAACAATAACTACCCTAGAAGTTTTGTCAACCAATGCATACGCTCATTTTTCATAAACCAAGGTCGTATAAGTATTCAAAAAACTACCTCAGTAACAACAAAAATCACAATCAGGCCAAAACGAACAAAACAGCGTCAGCTTTACATCACTTCAGTACTGGTCACAATTTCAAGTTTGAGGAAACAACAATTTTGGATAGGGAGTTCAATTGGTTCCAGAGAAATATGGGGGAAATTATACAGATTCACTTAACCGATAATGTCAATCTAAGAACTGACTGTTTGGGCTTAAGTGCTATCTACCAAATATCCTGAATCTGTTTTCCCGGGCGGGATTTGATGTTTGTGATTTGAGTTGATTTTATTTATATTATTTATTTGAGGGTCTATTGCCCATTTGTATTATTTTGTTTGTTTCATTTGTGTATCTCAGCGGTATGGTGTATTACTTGTGGGGGTGGTAGCGACCAGTCATTTCAGTACATTCGACAATCAAGAAACTAGTTTTCATACATCTGTACGCCAGCGAACCACGTAAATGTTTATTTATTTTATCATACGACAGAGTAACCAGCTGACTTATGCGATCATTTATTTAATGAATTGTCAGTTCGCTAATCTTGAATGGAAATTGATGGACGTTTGCCGCTTCCGAGGTATTATAATATTACAATCTTCATTGTTGTTGTATATTATCTATGTGTTCTTTGTAGAGCTTTGAAGAAGCAACAATAAAGTTGCAACACGTCGCTTGAAGGAATGACTTAACGTCTTTTTCCAAATTTATTCCACTCCCACGAACATTTATACATATATGTTTTTTTCTATTGATAATTCACATAATCATTATGTTGCCATCATTTTTATATCTACTTTTGAGGGTCTATAAACGCAACCGATGGTAAAGCAGCATGACTGACTATCAAACAGTTCGATGAATATATTGTCAATTCCAGGAATGTTGGGAAAAAAATTAGTTCGAGGCCTGTGGACAGGAGCATTGGTGCTCTTGTTCAAACTTTGGACAAATCATATCTCCGAAATCATTGGTCTCTGGGAATTATATAAATGGATTCTAACGATAAAACTGCATCATGAAAGAAATTAATAGAACGATTCCCTCCAATAACGAACTTATCCGAGATATTCATTCCTCAAATCTACCATCACCATTATTTGCATTCCTAAATGAATATTTGTTCTGGCAAAATATATTATTGTTTTATGATTCAGTTAAATTACCCGTAACCGATACACTTTACCGTCAAATTGAAGTTTGGTTTTCGCAAATACATAAATAAAAGATGACCCCATCGTTCTGTCTCTTTTTAGGGATCGTCCAATTCTGTCTCAGTCCATATTCTATATAGAGTCCGAGGCAGCCACACCGTCACGGGCAAGGAGGTGATGGGATACCATTGGGGTGTCACACTTCCTGTTGTTAAAATGTCCTCCGGATCTTCTAATGGCAAATAGGGATGGTTAATGCCAGGGGCGAGTTTCCTCATTTTGCAAATATTTTAGAGACCAGTTGAGATACAGCAAGAAATAAAATAAATATATATATATAAATATATATAAATAATAAAATACTTTGTCATATTTGAATTCTACTACAAATTTTTCATGCACTTGGTGGCCCCGGAACCTGATTATGAAAAACTTATGCTGGCAGTTTATTTTAACGAACACATATCTTAGATCACAGATGGTAATCATGAGGAAACATTCCATCAAACTGCTGATGTGTTAGTCTGTCATTATTTTCATTTCTTCTACCTTCTCCGCCACTGATTACAGCCGCCCTACGGCCCCGAACCTCCGTTCTTGACTGATCGTCTTGGAGCCACAAGCTCGAATATTAATTACGACACTTCGTGAACCGCTTTCTAGGACGGGTGCGATAATAAATGGGGAAGCGTAAATTATTTCACCTTGCACATCCCAGATTGGATCCATCTAAAGTCGGTGACGTAACTGAGTTTCCGTGGTGGTTTTCGATCCTGAATTGGCGAGATTCTGTAGATACACGCCGCAAACGACCTAGGGTACACTTCAGAAATCACAAGATGCCTGTTGGCAAGAGTATTGTTAGAGCTGCCGCACACGGGTCGACCGGGATATTATTATTATTATTATTATAATAATAATATTTATATTTAATAATCTGTTGTACTCTGGTTGAAAAATATTTTCAGTTCAAAATAAGTTAGGTTGGCAGGAAGATATCGCTTGGCGATATGCCCACCTATTGCACATTATATAAAACATCATGTACTTTCTTTAGTTCAAGCAATGAAGAGTTCTAATAATAATAATTATATGAGTTGTGCAGGGTAGACGAAGCCCGCCCCTCCACTGGGACCAGTCGGTCTATTGTGGCACACCTATAGTATATAATATATACTTCACCCACAAGCTCAAGTCTCTTGATGAGGGATATGAGTCTGGTGGGTGAGAACTTGTTCAGTTCCCTCAGTCTCAGTTTGTGGACTCCTAGTTCCTCAAATATGATCCTGTCCCCAGCAGGGCATTTACACATAATGTGTTCAATAGACTCGTCGTCCTCCAGGCATAGTCTGCACTCGGAGTCCTCAGTCAACCCCAGTGTATTGAGGTGTTTTCTGAGGCCACAGTAGCCCGTGTATACAGCTGTGAGGATTCTCAACTCTGCCATTGAGACATTGTCTGTGGCCAGGTATGCTGCTCCTTAATTCTTGAACCTTTTGGTCCACCCATCTGTTGTTTTCTTTCGCCGCTGCCCTGAGAGAGATACCACAGGCCAGTTCAGGTCGTATGAGTCAGGGAAGCTCCCCGTGCCGCCAATGACCCCGCCATAACATTACCGTTTATGCCCGAGTTGCCCGGAACCCACAAGAGATGCAGCCTGCTGTGCACTCCAAGTTCAGCGAGTGTGGTCCGGCAATCCTGCACAAGCAGGGATTTGCAGTTGTAAGAAGTCAAGGTAGCTTGGCTATCCGATAGGATCTTGATTGATCCGTGAGACCAACCTTTTCCAAGTATAAGCTTCGCACTTTGATCAATGGCGAGAATTTCTGCTTGAAAGACAGTCGCAAAACTATCCGGACTGATGGATTTACCCCTAGCAATTCAGCAACCGCTGACTCCCGCTACCACCCCTTGAGTGGTAGCGGAGATATGTCCGACCGGGATATGTTTAACGCGATCGGAATCGCATCGACAATTTTAGCGATCTGTCATTCAAGGCGTTGCTTTATCGTTAAGTCTTCTGAATACGATTCATTTAAGCCAGGAACGAAGTCAATGCAAAGTGATGAAACGAAAAAGCTCCATCTCTCACCAGCAATTCGCGATTCCAAAATTGAATTAAGTTATATTGTCTGTGATCTACTATACCCACTGCGCTATTCTATGATCTGCTTGGTCAGAGAAGAATGCGTGATGGTTATATTCAAACAATAAATTTCATAATTTGTTGAAAGATAGAAAACAGTTTCTTCTATGTAATGGAGTCGGAATATGGAAAAACGAGAAATCTTACTTAGAATACTCTGGCCTTCATAGCGTCAAAGAATA
The DNA here is from genome assembly GCA_937662695.2 of Halyzia sedecimguttata. Taxonomy (NCBI): domain Eukaryota; kingdom Metazoa; phylum Arthropoda; class Insecta; order Coleoptera; family Coccinellidae; genus Halyzia; species Halyzia sedecimguttata. The sequence continues at coordinate 32,350,327 of OW569418.2, read as the reverse complement.
ATATAGTTTCTTACAACGCTATTGTACGTCTATGGAGGATTCAAGGGACGAAAAGCCTCTGTTTTAATCCTTTGCGTGAACTGAAACACGCTGTACACCAGCGTGAGGCTGTGCGTAAACCAGAGTGTCGGCGTCTTCATTTTTCATTAAATCCTTGAACTCCTTTCTTCTTGCGTTCCTGAAGTTTCAATGTATCATTTTGATCGTAAGATTTCTGAGTTGAATTATCGGCGAGAATTGTGCTGAAATTTCCGGTAATTGCTAGAGTTGATATAACAATAATTCAGAATCTTCACACGGGAAAAAAACTTAATTAAATTAAATCCTTCTCAGGTATCTACTATGAAAATAATATTATATGTGTTGAAACTTAGCCAATATTCCAGTTTTGTTCTTACTGGAGATATTCTGAACCGAATTTGATTAACTGGCCAAAGTATATATTTCCATCATCATCATCATCATTTGGAATATCATCAACATACGAGTTTTCCAAGAGCTATCTACGATTGTTGAGGTTATTCCATTGGTCATTTTGCATTCAATCATACTTTGTTTGACATGTCTCTCATCTGTGGATGAGATGACAATGATGAAATGTATAAACACAGATGAAATTCATAGATACGAATGTTAATTTTCGATACAGCATTCTGTGAACTCATAGAGTTACGAGTTAAAAATTATATCAATGTATTCATACGATGAAGATGCATCTTGGAAAAAATTGAATTCTAAATTTGTAATGTAAAAAAATAATTGCTTTTGTTACGCCTAAACCATCTGGCCGATTTTTCCCAGTAATGAACTTATCCGAGATACAAACCAAAATTTCAACTTTTTACCTTATCCCATTCGCAATGTGGGCATCGGCCGGCCGGACGGACGGACTGCCGGACAGAATCGAATTTGACCACTTATTCTTGATCAGTGAGGCAAGATCATTTTCTACCAAAAATTGGAGAATTACAGACTTTTGGGCAAACTGATAATCACTCTGTCCGAGGATCAAGAGTGCCAATAATTCTGAAGATTTTCCATAGTGTCTGACGAAGGAGTCTGATTTATATTCCGAAACGTTACGAAATAGTTCTGCCATCGTTGGTGTTGAATCGTTAGGCAACATTGTTCGATTTATTGTTTCTGACAAATATCTTGTGTTTCTTACGTAGAAGCAATTCACGAAATAATAATTTTTTATTTAAATAAATTTGAAACCATTTGATAATGAATATACCTCCCACAGTATCTTTTAATGATTATAAAGAACAATTATTTGTGAGGTATTCGAGGATATGAATAAAAATTATGCCATTCGACTGGACATCAACCTTGTCCTACAAATCAGAAAGTGAACCTGTGCATGCTCAACTGATCAGTGAAACATACTCCTGCTGCCCTTCACCTTCACCATTTAATTTCACTCAAGAGACGGGGTCTTATGCCGTTCACACGAGGTTGGTTCCGACCTCATTTCGCCAAATTTGTTATTACGGAACTGATTTACCAATTAATTATTTTGAGGTGAACCCGATCCAGGAAATATCCAGGTGACTTACTCAGGACTCGATCCCGCAGGAAGGGTACGTGACTCATAAAGAAAACATGCGGTCTCGCTAAGCCTTCTATTACTGTTCGAAATCACGTACCTTTCTGTAATTTCATCCATTACCCGGACGCGCCGTGGCTCTGTCCGCTAAAGATTGCTCCATCAACTCGGATGAACATAATTCTTTTGAAAAATCGCCAGTAATGTCATTTCGAGGCGGCTTCATTTCCTTTGAGGGTGCTCGGTAGGAGTTTTTGTCGCTGGCCAGATGGTTATTCCGGAATTTTTTGGGATTTTATCGAAGTATCGGTTCTTGACTCGGCCTGATGAGAATTCTTTTGTCGAGGTGTCACACAGAGTGCCCGAATTGAATTATTAAAACTGACGTGAATTGATGGTGACTGAGGCGTCTTAAGTAGAGTTTTCTCACAACTTAGATGTGTATCAATGAGTGGATAGATTCAATGTAGGAATATCTTAACCAGGGAATATTGAAAGGTTGTTCTAGAGGAAAATGTTTCGTGAATCTACCGGAGTGTCTCCAAGTTATGTTGCGATTATCTTGATCAAGCAATATTCCTATTGGATCACGATTCTGAAACCTAAAATTATATTAGAGATATCCCAAAAACTTATTCATGTTCTCATGTTCTGTGGTATAGTTAATTAAATCATTTCACTTCGATATACAGGGTGATTCAAAACTTGAGGCGGAAAATTAAGGAACGTATGCAGGCTAATATTATCGATAAAAAATGTATAATAAAAGTTTTGGCTTTGTTACCAAGATATCAAAGTTTCTGCATGTCATCAATTTTCAACTTCAATACATAATATAGAAATACAAAATAAATAAATCAAATGTTCAAAAATATCACCATTAGCATCGATGCAGGATGGCGACTCAAAATGAGGGAATCGTATACTAATGTCATGTTTTGTCTATTTTCAGTGGATTCGACTGCATTAGCAATTCGCTCCATTAATTGTTTTTGATTATTAATTTCCACTGCGTAAACAAGTTGTTTTAAATGCTCGGTACAAAATAATCCAAAGGATTCAAGTCAGGTGATCTCGAAGGCCATAGCACCACGACGACCAACCCATCTCCAATTAAAAGTTTGGTTTAACCACTCGACAACATTTCGTCCAACATGCGGTAATGCTCCGTCGTACTGACACCACATACGATTGTATACCAAATCCGCAGGAAAATCTTTGCTTGGTCGCTTTCTGAGAATTGCAGGTGCGCATCGGCATTCAAACGATTAGGAAGAACTTGAATTGGAAGTAATTGTTCGTTGAAGACTCCACTCCATACATTAATAGAGATCTTTGTTGAAAACCTCTTCTTTTAAAAGCGGAAGGATTTGCATTGCAGGTCTCTAGAAAATCTTCACGCCTAGTTAAACCAAACTTTTAATACGAGATGGATTGGTCGGCCTGTTGCTATGGCCTGCGGGATCACTTGAATTGAATCCTTTGGATTATTTTGTATGGGGCACTTAAAACAATTTGTTTATGCAGAGGAAATTAATAATGAAGAACAATTAATGGAACGAATTATTAATGCAGTCGTGTTCAGTCAAAATAGGCAAAACATGTACGATTCCCTCATTTCACGTTGTCAAGCCTGTATAGATGATAATGGTGATATATTCGAACATTTGATTTATTTACTTTTGTATTTTTGTATTATGTATCATGTTGGAAATTGATGACATGCAGAAACTTTAAAGTCTGATATATCGAAAACAAAGCCAAAAATCCGAAAATGTTATCCTACATTTTTGACGCTCTTGTACCTTGGAGCAGAGTGCTTATCAATTTGCCCAAATGTCTGTTATTTTCGAATTTTTGGCTGAAAATGGTCTGAAAGGATTTGGTTCGACTCACTGATCATGAATCCGTGGTCAAAATCGATTCTCTCCGGCCGCACACACGATAACTCATGAACGAAAGGAGTTAGAGGATTGAAATTTGCAGGATAGGTTTGGAGCGTAAATATCTCGGATAATTTCGTTAACGGAGGAAATCCATCGAGCGGTTTCGGAGTTATGGCCATTTTTAGTAGTATCTGAAATTTAGCGTCAAATTGTAGAACAATGACCTTTATATTCATGTGAAGTTTTGTGTTGATTGGGTCACCATAAAGTATAAAAAAAAATTTAATTTTTAAATATTGTTTCTACAATAACTCTCGGAAAAAATGAGCTAAGCAGTTGAAATTTCCAGAGGAGGTTTTGGAGATTGATATGTTGGTCGAGTTCGTTATTGGGCAAAGTCGGTCTGATGGTTTCAGAGTAACGGAAAAAAAATTTTTTGTTTACATTGAAAATTTCAAATTAATTTTTTTTGAGATGCAGTTTCACCATAAAAATCCATGGATAATATTTTTAACTCTAACAAGCTACTACCTTCGGAGATATGAATTTTCGAAATTTCAATAATGAATGTTTCCACAGAATCCTGTACTTAATTATTATATCTACGAACTATTATATATGACCTGTATTCTTACATGTCATCTTATTTTCCTATGAGATATGTCAAGATTATTTCTGGTTCGTTATTGTTGATCCTCCTGTTCTAGAAAACAAAGTATGATTGAATGCAAAATGACCAATGAGATAACCACAGCTATCTTAGAATCATGAGGATGATATGATATTATACTTTTAAGTTGATAATATAATGCCTGTGGATAATCCATATGATGATATACATATACTTTGGTGAATTACATAATCGAATGGGGTTCAGTATCTCCATGAGAAACAAAACTGTAATATTGGCAAAGTGTTAATTGATAAAATCATTTTCAGAGTTGATTGAGAAATCAATATCTCGGATAAGTTCATTATTGTGGAGAATCCGTCTGTTTGAATTTAGTTTCTTTCATGATTCAGTTTTTTCGTAAGGATCCATTTATATCATTCCCAGAGACCAATACTTTCGGAGATATGATTTTTCAAGTTTGCATAAACGCGCCAAAGCTCTTGTCCACAGGGCTTTCCCACTTTTTCTATGACTAACTGACTTCTACGTACCTCCAGTCATAAACTGTGTATATTTCAGTGAAGGCTAACATAATTATCTATGTTCAAGGCAGCAGAGTTATCTCTGAATTATTATGAAGCGAAAATTAATTATTTACATTCCTGTAGTATTTATTTCGTGAGCAAAATCAAGAAAGAATCCACATGTATATTCCAGAAAAGCAATATTCTATTACAAAATAAATGTGAATGTGCTCGTATATCTCTTTAAAAACGAACACCGACAAAAGCCTAAGAAAATTGCAATACTGCTCTTTCCAATTTTTCAATGTAAGGAATTTCGTATTCTTCGATTCCCTATTACTTCCAGATCATAAACGCCGAACTCCATTATTCCGCCAGTGACTTCCCGTTAGGCAAATATGAAAGCACAACAAGAACTCCTCGCCTTGCTCAAAAAGGACTCCAAATATTTACCACGAATCAGAAGGGATGGTCCGGATACCCCCCCAATTTGACGTTCTATGATTTACGGTTTAAGTTTATGAGGATCGCATTAAACATGTTACGGTCTTCTACAAATAAGATGGCCGGCCGGCTGCTGATTTATTACCACCGTGGATTCAAGAAGGGATGATATCATAGCAGGGTTTGACTAGATTATACTCGAAGATATACAGAAAAATTGCTGCCCTTAATCTTGTCCTGAGTTTCCGAGTTAATGGACTGGGATCTCCTTGGGGATTTTAATAATTGGTTTCATCGGGATGGATTGCAGTATTGATTAAATCTCGTGAAAATTGATACATATTGGAAAGCTTCAAAATAATTGAAATTATATCCAGTCAAATAAATAAATAATCCGAGAGTAGACTCTTCCCTGGAATCCAATATATATTGCACATGTCGAACTCTTTGCTACACTTTTTGCGCGCGTGTTCCACAAGGAACAGCGTGCGAAAATGGTCTAAAACGAATGGGTTCGACTCCCTGATGAAGAATTCGAGGTCAAATTCAATTATGTCCGTCCGGCCGTTAGCACGAAAACTCTCGAACGGAAAGAGTTAGAGCGTTTTAATTTGCAGGGCATGTTTGGCGAGTAAATATCTCGAACAAGTTCGTTTATGGGCAAAATCCATCAAGGCCGTTTCGGAGTTATGACTATTTTTAGTTAAAACCTTTTTCAATAATATTTCCGAAACGGATTACTTGATCTATCTGAAATATAGCATCAAATTGTAGAATCATGTCCTTTATATTCCTGCGAAGTTTTCTACTGATCGGATGGCTATAAACTAGAAATAAAAAATGTCAAATATTTGAAAATGAAATTCAAATTTTGTTTTCACTATAACTCGAAAAGTAATGATCCGATAGGATTGAAGATCAGTATTTAGATGAAATATACCAACGAAACCAGTTATGCAAAATTTCGTGGGGATAGCATGAGTAGGCAAATTAAAAAAAAATTTACTATTAGCGGAATATTTTGCTTGAAATTCCGAAACCAAATATCGGATTGAGTTCAATTTTGGTACTTCGGTGAGTAATGACGACCTTTTGGGGTGTGCAAAATTTCACTGAGAACAGACCACTAGGAGCCTAAAAAAATAATCATTCTGAACTTCCAAACTGGACAATTTATTTTGACGGGTTTTTACGCGTTTATATGAATCAATGCGATATGCACGAGGCAACTGATTAAAATATGGATGAGGATCTACTGTGCCAATTGAAGAAATGCGAAAACGATATGTGGAATTTTAAATTGGTTTTTGATTTTTTTCTGAACGGTGAACAACTGGGGGGTGTAACTGGAAGGTCGTATTAGCTCAAATCAATTCTGTGAGTTTGCGAGCCAGTTTCGAGGAGACAGGTGTAGCGTTATTAACATAATGCTTGGGGCCAAAATTGAAATTCATAATGCCTCTTTCGGGCATTTTTCGTTATTCGCATGAGCAGACGAGTAATGATTTAACTGCTGGAGTTCTCGTCTGAGAGGATTAGGGTTTTAAGGTGGGGGATGCTATTCCTCCATAAAATCTACTAGTGAGGGTCCGCGCATGCGTGGATTGAAAATGCGATATCTCCTGAACTACTGGTGTTGGTGAATCGGAATTTTGTGTGAGGTTTTTGATTTTGAGAGGACTTCTAGCCACGAGTGGACTGCTCATGCGCAGAGGAGAAATGATTTTGGGATGAATAGGTTATGTTGAGAGTGGGTTAGGAATATTTGTGATGGGTCTAGTGCTGAGCCGATACTATGAGGTTTTAAAAGAAAATTCATGACAATTCTGTACACGGACAAATCAGTTTGGGGGAAATGACTTTGTTTCCGAGTTGGAGTGTCCGTACCGTGGCCATGGCTAATTTTGAAATTCATATTCCATTTTTTTGGGCATTTCTCCTTATGCGGATGAGCAGATGAGGAGTGATTTAACTGCTGGAGTTTTCGTGGGGGGATTGGGGTTGTGGCGTGGAGGATGCTATTCCACCAAATAGTCCCCTGGTGAAGATTGAGGCATGCGAGGATTAAAGATGCGATATCTCCTGAACCACTAGTGTTGGAGCATCGGAGTTTTTTGTGGGATGTGTGATTTTGGGAGGACTTTCAGCCGCGAGTGGATTGTGAATGAGCACAGGAAAAGTGACTGTTTCCAGGTTGTATGGGTTATGTTTGGAGTGGTTTAGGACTATCGATCATGGGTCTGGTACTTAGCCGATATTGTGAGGTTTTAAAAGAATATTCATGGCGATTCTCTGCACGGACAAGTCAGTTAGGGGAAAATTGCGTTGTTTGCGAGTTGGAGTGTCCGTACCGTGGCCCTGCGGCCAATTTTGAAATTCACGTTACCCGTTACGGGCATTTACGTTATGCGCATGAGCAAACAGGAAGTGATTTAATTGATGGAATTTTCGTCCGAGAGGATTGGGGTTTGAAGGTGCAGGATGATATTCCTCCATAGAATCCGCTTGGGAGTGTCCACGCATGCGCGGATTGAATATGCGATATCTACTCAACCAATGGTGTTGAATAATCAAAGTTTTGTGTGAGGTGTGTGATTCTGAGGCGCCTTTCAGCCATGAGTAGATAGAGCATGCGCAGAGGTGAAGTGGTTCTTTTTGGGTTGTATGGCTTATGTTGGGAGTGACTTCTGTCTAGCGACCATGGATTTGGTGCTGAGCCGATATTGTGAGGTTTTATGATTAATTTAATGGCAATTCTGTGCACCAACAAGTCAGTTTCGAGGAAATAGCGTTATTTTCGATAGCCAAATTTGTTAAAGAGACTCGAAAAAATATTAAAAAGCACTGACGTGAGGGGTTTACTCTTTGGCGCGCGTGTTCACGTTGGCTAATTTGAATTAAATTATGAATGTTTCAAGCTCAGTGGATAGAACGAGGTGGAGATCTACCCAGATGGTAGTGGACACCATTCACAGTCGGGTCAAAAATTAAGAGTGCTTTGTCTAAGCTGCCATAAGGATAGAGTAATAAAGATGACAAAGAACACAACTGACTTTCTTTAGTCGCACAAGCTTCTAGGACCTTGTGAGGTCTCTCCTTAGGGTAGACTTGGGAGGGTCAGTATAATCATAATCATATTTATAGCACGCGCGCACATTGCATATTGACTTCATAATGAAAGAGAAAGGCTAAAAGAGCATTGACGTAGGGTCAATCTTTTTTGGCACGTGTGCTATAAATATGACTATGATTATACTGACCCTCCCAAGTATTCCCTAAGGAGATAGCTCACAAGGTCCTAGAAGCTTGTGTGACTTAGGAGAGTCAGTTATATTCTCTGTCAACTTTGTTACTCTATCCTTATGCCAGCTTAGACAAAGCACTCATAATTTTTGACCCGACTGTGAATGGTGTCCACTACCATCTGGGTAGATCTCCGGCTCGTTTTATCCACTGAGCTTGAAACATTCATAATTTAATTCAAATTAGCAAACGTGAACATGCGCGCCAAAGAGTACTGACTTACGTCAGTGCCTTTTTAAATTTTTATTTAACATGTTTTGGAGCCACCACCGACTACATAGTGTGAATATTAAGATAACTCATCAGTCAGCTAATTATTTATAGTCTAACCGTAGTGTTAATAAATCGGAAGCTTCCGGATAGAACTGCAGCCTATTATACAGCAGGGTTTCTTAAAGTGGCATGTGTGGCAGGGGTCCGCGGTAGGTCAATTATTTTTTACATTTGTTGAGTAGGATATTGTGTAGTACTCAAAAACGGCAGTGCTTCTTATGCGGTAAATTGCTTACTAATGGCAGTATGGAAGCCAGTAAAATTTTCAGAATATCTCAAAACTGTCCACCCTGGAAATATATATGACAAAATTGACCATTTTGATACTAAAACACCTCGGTTTAAAAACGTAACATATCTTGAGGTATCGTACAAGGTCGCTTACCGTATTGCTCAGCAAAAGATGGAACATACAATCGCGGAAACTTTAGTGAAGCCTTGTGTACTAGATATTGTGGAAATTGCGTGTGGTAAGGATAAAAGAAAGACCAAGGAAAGTATGAATAGAACCAAGGGCCCTATTCCTGTTATTCATACTAGAATTGCTGAAATGTCGTCGAATGTTTTGAAGCAGGTTATTGAGGAATCAAATGCTTCACCGTTTCCGTTCAGTATACTATTGGATGCAAAAACCGACGTATCAATGGATTCTTATGATAGAACTGCATTATAAAATATTATATTCAAAACGTAGGTCTATGACATACCCCATGTGTTGGATTTACACACATCAGCAAATTATAATTATATCATTCTATGAAATCATAAAATTACGATTAATTAGTGAAATTTTTAAAAATCATATCTCCGAAAGTATTAGTTTGTTAGAGTTGAGAATTATATCAATGGATTTCTATAATTAAACTGCAGCTTAAAAAAAATTGAATTTGAAATTTGTAATGCAAAAAAAAATTTTTTTTTCGTTACTCCGCAATAACCATGTCCTATAATCAACTTAACCGAGATATTTATCTCCCAAACCTACTTTGAAAATGTCAACTGTCTAGCTATTTCTGTTCGAGAGTTATTGTGTTAACGACCAGCCGGACAGAATCGATTTTTGACCAAGGATTCTTGATCAGTGAGTCGAACCACAACGATTGAGACCATGTTTAGCCAAAAATTCGAGAATTGCAGAGATTTGGTAAAATTGATAAGGACTTCGTTCCGAGGAATGCTTGAAAATGTTCTATTTTTTTTGCTTACCTAACATATTCTTCGATAGGGGTCCATGAATCCGTTATGATTGTGAAAGGGGTCCGTGACTGCAATAAGTTTAAGAAACCCTGCTATACAGGAAAGAAATTTTCGTGCCACACACAGAAATGGCCACTGTACACTGTTGATCGAAAACACAGGGTGCGTCGGTCTTGAGTCTGTCCCTTTATGATTCTATGGATGCATAAAATAAAATTTGAATTTACCGAGAAAAAATTTAAGATGAGTAAGATCAGTTGTACATCAAAATATAAATAGTGACTGTTTATTCTGTACTTATGATGATTTATATGATTTTTTGAAACTCCTATAGCCTCAACGCCTCTTAGTGAATAAGTGCGAAAAACTGCAGGGGTGATTCTGCAGGAAAAAATAATGACGGCCTGCTATTTAACTTTATCTGCAATTGCTTCGTTTCCCAAAATACGGGACGTAAAAATATTTTCTTAAAAACTGACTATTTATTTATTGCTCTGGAACTGGTCGAGATATGCAAATAAAATTCTGTGGGTTTTAAGAGATTCTCATTGCGCATATTTAGACATCCAATTAAAGATTTTATGTTCATCATTGGCTCGCAATGATCTCAATTTTTTAAATGAAAAATTAAATTAATTCCACTTAGATAGTTCAAAATATAATTCGTTTTTGGTTTCCTCCTTCAATTTGTGACAAAAAATTCCTACGCCTTTTTTCGTAAGGGCCGCCATTTTTAGCGCTCTTGTTCCTCGGAACAGAGTGCTTATTAATTCGTCCAAATTTCTGTAATTTTCGAATTTTTGGCTGAAAATAGTCCTAAACCATTTGGTTCGATTCACTGATCAAGAATCCGTGGTCAAAATCGATTCTGTCTGCCCAGTCCGGCCGTTAACATGATAACTCTTGAACGAAAGCAGTTAGAGGATTGAAATTTGCAGGGTAGGTTCGGAGCATAAATACCTCGCACAAGTTCGTTAACGGTTGAAATCCACCGAGTGGTTCCAGAGTTATAGCCGTTTTTATTAAAAATATTTTTTAGGAGCATTCCCCAAAGCGATCACTCGATCTATGTGGAATTCAGCATCAAATTGTAGACTAATGACCTTTTTATGCATGCAAAGTCTGGTATTGATCGGGCTGCTTTAAAGTGTAAATAAAAAATTTTTTCTACAATAACTCTCGAACAGAATGAGCTAGGCATTTGAAATTTTCAGAGTAGGTTTGGGAGATGAATATCTTGGTTCGTTACTGAGCAAAATCGGCCTGATGGTTTCGAAGAACCGAAAAATTGTTTTGTTTCACAATACAAATTTCAAATTAAATTTTATTTAAGATTTTCACCACTAAAATCTATTGATATAATTTTAAACTCAAACAAGCTAATACTTTCGGACATATGATCTTTCGAATTTACAATACTGAATCGTACTTCTACGTTTTCACAGAATGCTGTACTCAATTATTCTATCTATCTAATCTATGAATTATTATATGATCTGTGTTCATACATGTCATCTTATTCCTTTGAGAGATAAATGCCAAAATTATTTCGGGTTCGTTATTTTTGATATAAATTACACCTCATGTTCTAGAAAACATAGTATGATTGAATGCAAAATGACCAATGAAATAACCTCAGCTATCGCAGAATTATGAGGATAATATGATTTTACCTTTAAGGTGATTATATAATGCCCGTGGATAATCCATATGATGATGGAAATATATTATTTGGTAAGATACATAATCTAATTGGGTCCAGTAAAAACAAAACTGCAATATTGTCTAAGTTTTAATTGGTATAATATAATTGTCATAGTAGTTTTGAGGAATGAATATCTCAGATAAGATCGTTATTGGGGATGATCGGTCTGTTTGAATTTAATTTCTTTTAGGATGCAGTTCTTTCTTAAGAATCCATTTATATCATTCCCAGAGACCAACAATTGCGGAGATATGATTTGTTAAAGTATGAAAAAGAACGCCAAAGCTCCTGTCCACAGGGCTTGAACCAATTTTATTATTATCTAGTTTATGCCTTGGGCTGAAGTTTGACCCTGTCTAGTGAAATATGTAGCATGGGCTGAAGTTGAACCATATCTATGTAGTTGGATTTTTTGTTGGAGTGAAAAAAACTTCGTTGTTACCACTTACGTGTTTGAGATGCTGTATACCTAACACTGGTTGTTTGAAGCTGTTATTGGTTTGCGATCCTCATATCCTATACACCGTGAGTCCTAGTTTGAAGGACCTACACTCATCACCAGGAAGGATCCTCGAAGAATACCTTGAATACCTTCAAATTCTGAAGGTGCTTCAATTGCTGAGCGCTTTCCTTTGTAATCAAAGGAATTTCTTCATTAAAACCTTTAAAAACCAACTGTATTAGTATTAAGCATATATCGCAGGAAGCATAATTGTTTTCGTAGACCACCCAGCTAGTCAGGCAGACATCTAAATGGGGGCAACGTTACAATATATATTTTATATTTTATTAATGTTTTTGCGCGTATGTTCTGAGGAACATCGCGTTATCAGTTTTCCCAAATGTCTGTAATTTTCGAATTTTTTTACGAGAATGGTCTCAAAAGACTAGGTTCAACTCACTGATGAATAATTTGAGGTCAAATTTGATTATGTCCGTCTGGCCGTTGCCATCGTAACTTGGGAATGAAAAGAGATGGCGACTTGAAATTTTCAGGGTAGGTGGCCCATCCGAATACGCCGACAAGTTCGTTAATGGGCATAATTGACCCAACGGTTTCCGAGTAATAATTTTGTCATGAACCAATACCGATCCTATCGAATTGAAACCTGGCAGCAAGTTATAGAATACAAATACGAAGACGTTTGTGAAATTTTGTGAACACTGTGACGCTAGAAAAGTTTAAAAAATTATTAAAACATATTATTTACGTCTCGATAACTCGAGAAAAGAAAGAAATATCGACTTGTAATTTTTAGGGTAGGTTGCGAATCTGAATGCGACATTTTGTGAGGATTGTACGACTAGTAAATTTTATAATAATTACGAAAAATTATTATGTTTCTTACGATGAATTGAGAACAGAACGAGATAGCAATTTGTAATTTTTAGGCTTGGTTGTGCAGCCCAATGTGACATACGAGTTTGTTTATAGGCGTAATTGTGTAACGGGTTTATTTATACAAAATATTAGCTTAATCAACAAGAATCCCGTGACAAAAAGAGGTGACCAGCTAGCTCAGAAAACACAAAACGAGGTGGTTCTTTTCTCTCTGAAATATAAAACAAAAATCTTTTGTAGGGCACCAGGTAATTCGTAACAATCGACTCAACGGCTTTGCAGTTATACTAATCGGAAAATACCAAACCGATCCAATTGAAGCATGGTTACTAGTTGTAGAATGCCAGCGCGAAAATTCTTGCAAAATTTCGTGAGGATCGTAGTTTTTTTAAAAATCATTAAAAAAAATTCTATATCAGAAACTCTTCCTCCGACATCTCTGAAATTTTGCAAGAGTCTTCAGAACCTAACTATCCTGCCCAGTTTCAAGTTTGAACACGATCGGATTTATATTCTTGCAGATCGGAGCAGCCTTGTGTGAGTTCAGTAGCTGGATGGGGCGACAAGTTTTGAACGAAAGGAAATAGGGACTCACAATTTTCAGGGTAGGTTGCGCATCCGAATAGGAGGGTCAGGTTCGATATTGGGCATAATCGGTGCATCAGTTTCGGAGTTATAACCTCCTTGATAGCTCAAAAAATATAGACTCGATTGAATGGAACCTCGGTAAGTAGTTGTAGAATAACCACTTAAAAACGTGTGAAAAACTTTGTAAGAACCATATCCCTAGAAAATATTGAAAAAATTACGAAAAAAAAATTTTTTCAAGCACTGACGTGAAGTCAGGAGCAGTATTGGACACTTTTAATCGAATTTACCATGGTAAACTCGATTAAGAGTGTCCAATGCAGGAGAATGGACAATAGAACATACGCACAAAAGCTCTTGACTTCACGTCAGTGCTCGAACAAATTTTATCTGTATTCACTTTTAATTTGCATTCTTCTTACGTTTCGAAATTCACTCACTTCTTGATATCGTCTGTCCGTTTCATTATTCCTCTTATCCACGTTCGGCCATTTCTCACTAATCTCACTCAATATCAAATCTACTTATTAAGAAATTCTATGTCAGTTAATGAAATAATTGTTTTGATTCTAAATCATTTTAAATTGCTAATACTTATTTCTACATCTACAACGACACCATAATTTCTATTTTATAGTGCCCCAGAAAATTCTCCATGGGATATTTTGAAACATTCTCCCTATTCACTTCAAAACGAATTCCTATAAAGTTGTTCAAGAAGAAGGTTGAATTTCAATCGGGCGTCTATAAAAAAGTTTATCTCAGAACCTGACTTCCAATACGAAACGACGTTCTGAGAAAGTAACTGCAGAAAATTTCCGTCGTCGCTACTCTGTCATCATTATATAGTTCAAGCGTTCGCATAATTCTGTAAACACACATTACTTCCAGTTCCGCTGATAGAAAACGGAGGAGCTGAAGCCTCCAGGGAATTTATTTTACGTTAGTTAACCAGTAACTGGAGAAGTTGTCATAAGGGAATAGAAACAACAATCTATCAAAGTTCACCTTTGAGTTGTATTAATTTATGGTTGTGTGTTGTTTAGGAAAAACACTGAATGTGTTGAAGCGGAAGCAATTCCGAAGTGAATAAATTAACAAAATGTTGAAGAAAGTTTGTGTTAGGGATATAATGGATGATTTTATTTCACAACCTCATTATGTGAGGTCTATGTTATAATTTTTTTGAATATCTAATAACTCTGTTTTTTTTCTTCAATAACTTTTCTGTTTTAAGATGCCGGTTTCTCGTCTCGCTCTCGCAAATTCCCAAAAAATTAAGTCTCGTTTAAGTCTCGTTCTCGTCTCGTTATCAGTTGTCTCGTCTCGTCTCGTCTCGCTTAATTCTGAATAACGATGATAAATACATATTATGACATATAAACGAAATGATATAAAATAATGAATAATTTTGTAAAGCCATATTTATTACGCTCTTATACAAAAAATTTGTACATATTCAGATTATTTTTAATTTCAAACACTGATAGTTTCAACTTTCAAATTACTCGATGACCAAGAATTCAAACATAATAACGCTTGCATCACATCATTTTCCAATGGTGTAGGAGTTTTTGCCATAATCATACCTGGTGTGGAATAGTATATTCTAAAACAAGTTGCAGAATGGGCTCCTTTTAAAACACGAATGCGAAACGCATGAGTGTTGGAATTGCCTTCTGCAACGAGTATTAGACGATATTTTCTCTATTTCAAGCAAGTTCTGTAAAATACTGTTGAAATTCAATAAAAAATTCGGATTATACATCCTAGTGACTTTTGTATTGTATCCTGGTGTTTGGTGTGACTGTTACGAAAGTTGACAGATTACAGAATTTGAATTTGAAACATACGTAGGACATGGAGATCAGAATTAAAACAGTTTCCTAATAGCATGAATGATTCAAAATTAGCAAGAAGGAAATCTCACGTATCATATTTTTTAATGAAAATAAAGCTTTTCCTCAACAATTATTTCCATATATCCAGATTATATTGTATGGTCAATTGACATGTGTTGAAATTTCATAGGATCGAAAGTCACTGCTGACTACCACAAAACGAAAAATATAACTAGAAACAATGCGGGAATGAGTTCATTCCAGCACTGTTTTCAGTGCTGAAATGGACTCATTACGATACTGAAATAGAGAAAATAATCTTTCAAGAGGTACGGAGTCAGCCATTAATAAATCATCGGTCATCTTGGAAAGTGAAGGAAGAACTTTTTCATCACTCTCAACCACTGTAAAATATAAATATAATCTAACAGCAAATATTCTTCAAACTCAGCTTTCCAACATTTCGAAAGTTTTGTTGACGTTTTAAATAGGCTATCGATGTCGATACATGTTTTAATAGATTTAAACAATTTGGTATAGTTTTCAAAGAATACCTTCCCAGTGGGTAGATAATTGAGGGTGTTCTTGGTGTAGATATTCCTCATAACACACTTCGAAACATAGAATAGCTTCATTTCTTTACCAGTTTTA
The DNA here is from genome assembly GCA_937662695.2 of Halyzia sedecimguttata. Classification (NCBI taxonomy): domain Eukaryota; kingdom Metazoa; phylum Arthropoda; class Insecta; order Coleoptera; family Coccinellidae; genus Halyzia; species Halyzia sedecimguttata. The sequence continues at coordinate 32,334,411 of OW569418.2, read as the reverse complement.
TTATACGTAGTTCCACAGATCAATACAATAATCGTTCACTTCACTACAAGGAGCACAATAGACTAAATTTCTCCAGATGTTCAGATAGAGACGAAATTTTCAAAGCATTGGGATTTAGGGGCAATAAAAGTTGTCCGTTATGTATTGAATCCATAATGGCATCCGTTTTTATGGTTGTGAATTCTATTTTTTCTTGAAAAATAATCTCAATTATCGCAAGGTCATAACGAATTAATAATCTTCTAAAAAATCTTATATTTCTAGAACGATCGATGCATAATATAGACAAAATATATTGGTAATTATAGTGGAAACTCTTCATATTCAATTGCTTTCTGTGGGTGTTGAAAACAGTCGAGTCGTATATAAAACTTCATACATGCCTATTATATTTTTGAAAACGTCTCGTCTCGTCTCGTCTCGCTTATACGAGACGAGAACGAAGCCCTACGGTTTATTATTATTATTATTATTATTATTATTATTATTATTATTATTATTATTTATTTGGCAAAAGTTTAGAAATAATTCTATGAACTCAAAGAATAACAAAATAAAAGCAAATGTACAATGCAAATAGTAAAAAAAAAACAGTTTGAATTATGAATGAAGATTGAAGGAAAAAAAAAAGAGAGCATCCTCCTGAAATTGGCGATGATCAACCCTGCATCCACCCGTCGTACTGGTTCTTGAAAGAATTGACAGAGGAGGCCTCCACAACGGCAGGTGGTAAATGATTCCAAGCAGAAAAGACCCTGTTGCACAGGAAATATTCCCTCTGGGTTGTTCTGAAACATTCTCTCCGCAACTTTTGCCTGTGGCCACGTAATCGTTCGTCACTCTTTAGAGTGAAAATTCCACCCATATCCACGTTGAAAAGTCCGTGGAGAGCTCTATAGGTGATAATAAGGTCACCTCGTGTGCGCCTTTCAGAGAAAAGGGGAAGATTCATAATAGAAAGCCTTTCAAGATAGTTGGGTCGCAGCACACCGTAGGAGATTCTGGTCGCGCGACGCTGGACACTCTCGAGTAGTTCCACGTCAACAACCAGAGACGGAGCCCAAACAGGACCGGCATATTCCAGGATAGGGCGCACATAAGTGGTATAGAGAATCTTACACCCAGGTAGCACACCGATATTGGTCCAATATTGGGCCAATATGGTACATTTATTGGTCCGATATTGTTTCTCTACATTGGGCCAATAACAACATGTTGACATTTTACTATGAAATACCAATATTGGATATCAATATTGGCCCAATATAGTTTCTATATATTGGCCAGATATAGTTTATCTATATTAGGCCAATAACAAAATGTTGATATTTTACACTGAAACGCCAATATTGTATATCAATATCAGCCCAATATAGTTTTTATGTATTGGTCCAATATAGTTTACATGTATTGGCCCAATATAGTTCCTCTACATTGGGCCAATGACAAAATGTAGCTAAACTATATTGGGTCAATATATAGAAACTATATTGGGCCAATATAGATATACAATATTGGTGCTTCATTGTAAAATGTCAACATGTTGTTATTGGCCCAATGTAGAGAAACTATATTGGGCCGATATTGATAATCAATATTGGTGCTTCATTGTAAAATGTCAACATGTTGTTATTGGGCCAATGTAGAAAAACTAAATTGGGCCCATACATAGAAACTATATTGCGCCGATATTGATATCCAATATTGGTACTTCATTGTTAAATGTCTACATGTTGTTATTGGCCCAATGTAGAGAAACTATATTGGGCCGATATTGATAATCAATATTGGTGCTTCATTGTAAAATGTCAACATGTTGTTATTGGGCCAATGTAGAAAAACTATATTGGGCCAATACATAGAAACTATATTGGGCCGATATTGATATCCAATATTGGTACTTCATTGTAAAATGTCAACATGTTGTTATTGGCCCAATGTAGAGAATTTATATTGGACCGATATTGATAATCAATATTGGTGCTTCATTGTAAAATGTCAACATGTTGTTATTGGGCCAATGTAGAAAAACTATATTGGGCCAATACATAGAAACTATATTGGACCGATATTGATATCCAATATTGGTACGTCATTGTAAAATGTCAACATGTTGTTATTGGCCCAATGTAGAGAAACTATATTGGGCCGATATTGATAATCAATATTGGTGCTTCATTGTAAAATGTCAACATGTTGTTATTGGGCCAATGTAGAAAAACTATATTGGGCCAATACATAGAAACTATATTGGGCCGATATTGATATTCAATATTGGCGTTTCATTGTAAAATGTCAACATGTTGTTATTGGCCCAATGTAGAGAAACTATATTGGGCCGATATTGATAAACATTATTGGCGCTTCATTGTAAAATGTCAACATGTTGTTATTGGGCCAATGTAGAGAAACTATATTGGGCCGATATTGATAAACAATATTGGCGCTTCATTGTAAAATGTCAACATGTTGTTATTGGCCCAATGTAGAGAAACTATATTGGGCCAATATATAGAAACTATATTGTGCTAATATTGATATCCAATATTGGTACTTCATTGTAAAATGTAAACATGTTGTGATTGGCCCAATGTAGAGAAACCATATTGGGGCGATATTGATATTCAATATTGGCGATTCATTGTAAAATGTCAACATGTTGTTATTGGCCCAATGTAGAGAAACTATATTGGGCCGATATTGATAAACAATATTGGCGCTTCATTGTAAAATGTCAACATGTTGTTATTGGCCCAATGTAGAGAAACTATATTGGGCCAATATATAGAAACTATATTGGGCTAATATTGATATCCAATATTGGTACTTCATTGTAAAATGTCAACATGTTGTGATTGGCCCAATGTAGAGAAACTATATTGGGCCGATATTGATATTCAATATTGGCGATTCATTGTAACATGTCAACATTTTGTTACTGGCCCAATGTAGAGAAACTATGTTGGGCCAATATTGATATCCAATATTGGTGCTTCATTGTAAAATGTCAACATGTTGTTATTGGCCCAATGTAGAGAAACTATATTGGGCCGATATTGATAAACACTATTGGCGCTTCATTGTAAAATGTCAACATGTTGTTATTGGCCCAATGTAGATAAACTATATTGGAACAATATATAGAAACTAAAGTGGGCCAGTATTGATATCCAATATTGGTGGTTCATTGTAAAATGTCAACATGTTGTTATTGTCCCAATGTAAACTATATTGGGCCGATATAGATAAACAATATTGGCGCTTCATTGTAAAATGTCAACATGTTTTTATTGCCCCAATGTAGAAAAACTATATTGGGCCAATATTTATATCCAATATTGGTACTTCATTGAATCTTGTCAACACTTTATTAGTGGCCCAATGTAGAGAATCTATATTGGGCCAATACATAGAAACTATATTGGGTTAATATTGATAACCAATATTGGGCCAATATCAAAATGTTGACAGTATAGAATAAAGCACCAATATTGGAAATGAATATCAACCCAATATCGTTATTATATATTGGCCCAGTATAGTTTTTCTACATTGGACCAATAACAAAATGTTAACATCTTACAATGAAGCGCCAATATAGGTTATCAATATCGGCCTAATATAGTTTCTATATATTGGCAAAATATAGTTTCTATGTATTCACCCAATATAGTATCTACATATTAGCCCAATATCAAAATGTTGACATTCTGCAATACAAGATATTAATATCGGCTCAATATAGTTCATACATATTCGCCAAATATAATTTCCATATAATAGCCCATTATGATTTCTATATACTGGCCCAATAATAAAAGGTTGAACACTCACACATTATTTGAAGAGATGTGTTTCTCTCGTATAAACTATACTCGCTGCAATTATTCCAGTGGAGTGAATAATTAAGAAGAAGTATCCAAAAAACATATATATTTCATTCGGCCATACATTTATTTTACAAAATATTTCTTTTATTCGTTTTTGATTTCCTCAACTGGTACCTGCAAAGTAGATTATGTTAGAGTAAGGAAAGAAAAACAAAAGAAGCAATAAACTTACTTGGTCTACATTAGCCTCCCTTAAAAATATTAGAATTAGTATTTCAGCATAATGTTGTAAATTTCACTCATTACAAAATATACTGTTTCAATTCACATTGGACAATGTAGGTACATCACAATCCAAAAGTTTAGTAGGTATACCTACACCTTTTTTTCGATGAACCTATACCTATTATCGAAATATTTGTAATTAATCCACACTTCAGTAGAAATATAGGCAAAATGTATAATTTCAAATAATGGTCTCAATACAATAATTAATAAGTCATTCAATAACTTCACTTACTCGAACTTGCCAAAATTAGATTGGTTTATTCTCCGATCTTTTGTTTCCTATCTGGCCATTCCACGGAGATTTAATTCCTAAGCTGTTAGACATTCTTTTTCTTGAAACGCTTATGATTAGGGCTAGATCACATACATTTTCTGAAAAAAAGAGGACATGAAACAAATTATGATATTAAATAACATCATCAATGATTAAATTCAAGGCAAATATACAAATAGTTTGAATTATAGGAACATATATGCATTGAAAAAGTTATAAATAAAGGAATGAACTAACCTGCAGTGTAACGAATCACTGAACAAATATCCTCTGAAACACTTCGACCGGACGCCACGAATGAAATGACTAAAACTAAAACCGCCAGAATCTCGCCTCTGCTCTGGGCTCTGGGGCACATTCTCTTTCCTTTTTCTACAGTTATGCTTGTAACGAAGTGTTTTTTTTCGTTACTAAATAAATTCAGGATTTTATTTCCAGGATTTTTCATTTCGAAATAATTCCTGCATTTATTCCGTAGAGTCATACCGTAGGATACGTTCATGAAGGAAATTCGATACTTTTCCGTCCAGTCCGTTTCCATATAATTTAAATGAGAGAATTAATTATATCGAGAAAATATTCATATAGAGAATTTAAAATCATTCCGATTATTCGGATGCATTTTAAAATCGCAGCCTATGTAGAAAAAATCCGTCAACTCCAGTTTATCGCTTATCGCCGTTTTTTGCCAGATGCGGAAAGATAATTCTGCGATGAAAAGGCGCAAAAACTGGAGGTCCGTTGTTTATGCTCTCGAGTGTTCGAATTCCTTCTAGAATAAATGACATAATGTCGGACCAATTAGAGACGTCCAAAATCCACCTCCCTTCAAAATTAGACGAATTTGAGATCATGTGACATGCCATCCGACCGAGTCTATAAAAGGGCTGTCCGAGTCAAAATTGAAAACTTTTCGCTAGATTTCCGAGTAGTACACGTCAAAACTTTTATTTAGATTTCCGAGTAGTTCACGTTTAACCTTTTTGATAGATTTCCGATTTTAAATTGCACCGAATATTATAACCGAATTATTTTTCCGAGAACACCGATAAACCGTCCTTTTGATTTTGATTACCGTTATTCGAGAAAGAGACTATTTTAACCGTAACTTGTGAGTGAAAGTGAGTTCTGATTTGGGTAAGCATTCCGTGGGCCCTTTGGCTCGCCGTTTATTTTCCGTATTGCTTGTGTTCCTTCATTTCGATTTGTTCCGAGTCAGGTCAGATGCTTGATAATTGGTCAGGTTAACTAATTAGCTTAAATAGTTTATTTCCAAATTTGTTGTATACAGGGTGATCCGATTCCATTAGTGAATTATTGATATTTTATTTCGAATTGGTTGTTATCTTTGCGAACATCGTAGGACGTAACTCCGGTAAACTTCCTGTTCAGACCCTAGTGTTTCAGCGACCGAGCCCTGGCATTTTAGGGGTTGAACTAGAAGTGGTGTTGCGTCTGAGGCATCCTTGAATAATTGGATTGAGGTCAACGTCCATATCGTGCTAGCACGAGGTGGGTTACTCGGTCTGGTATTCGAGTTTGAATTGCCGAATTGTGAGCAAGGGTGACAACCCTTTGACACCCCATTGGTGTATTATTTTATTGAAGTGTCTGGTATTTTATTTTGAATTGATTGTTATCTTTGCGAACATTGTAGGACGTAACTCCGGTAAACTTCCTGTTCAGACCCTAGTGTTTCAGCGACCGAGCCCTGGCATTTTAGGGGTTGAACTAGAAGTGGTGTTGCGTCTGAGGCATCCTTGAATAATTGGATTGAGGTCAACGTCCATATCGTGCTAGCACGAGGTGGGTTACTCGGTCTGGTATTTGAGTTTGATCGCCGAGCTGTGAACAAGGGTAACAACCCTGTAACGCCCCGCTTGATCATTATTTAATTGAATTGTCTGGTGTTTTATTTTGATTTGTTATCTTTGCGAACATTGTAGGACGTAACTCCGGTAAACTTCCTGTTCAGACCCTAGTGTTTCAGCGACCGAGCCCTGGCATTTTAGGGGTTGAACTAGAAGTGGTGTTGCGTCTGAGGCATCCTTGGATAATTGGATTGAGGTCAACGTCCATATCGTGCTAGCACGAGGTGGGTTACTCGGTCTGATATTCGAGTTTGAATTGCCGAACTGTGAGCAAGGGTGACAACCCTTTGACACCCCATTGGTGTATTATTTTATTGAAGTGCCTGGTATTTTATTTTGAATTGATTGTTATCTTTGCGAACAGCGTAGGACGTAACTCCGGTAAACTTCCTGTTCAGACCCTAGTGTTTCAGCGACCGAGCCCTGGCATTTTAGGGGTTGAACTAGAAGTGGTGTTGCGTCTGAGGCATCCTTGATTAATTGGATTGAGGTCAATGTCCATATCGTGCTAGCACGAGGTGGGTTACTCGGTCTGGTATTCGAGTTTGATTGCCGAGCTGTGAACAAGGGTAACAACCCTCCGACACCCCGCTTGTATATTATTTTATTGAATTGTCCGGTATTATATTTTGATTTGTTATCTTTGTGAGCATTGTAGGGCGTAACTCCGGTAAACTTCCTGTTCAGACCCTAGTGTTTCAGCGACCGAGCCCTGGCATTTTAGGGGTTGAACTAGAAGTGGTGTTGCGTCTGAGGCATCCGTGAATAATCGGATTGAGGTGAATGTCCATATCGTGCTAGCACGAGGTGGGTTACTCGGTCTGGTATTCGAGTTTGATTGCCGAGCTGTGAACAAGGGTAACAACCCTCCGACACCCCACTTGTATATTATTTTATTGAACTTTCCGGTATCATATTTTGATTTGTTATCTTTGTGAGCATTGTAGGGCGTAACCCCGGTAAACTTCCTGTTCAGACCCTAGTGTTTCAGCGACCGAGCCCTGGCATTTTAGGGGTTGAACTCGAAGTGGTGTTGCGTCTGAGGCATCCGTGAATAATCGGATTGAGGTGAATGTCCATATCGTGCTAGCACGAGGTGGGTTACTCTGTCTGGTATTCGAGTTTGAAAGCCGAGCTGTGAACAAGGGTAACAACCCTCAGACATCCCGCTAGTTTATTATTTTGTTGAATTGCCCCCGGATTCAGTTTTTATTTCATATCTTTGTGAGCGTTGTAGGACGTCACTCCGACAACTTCCTGTTCAGACCCTAGTGTTTCAGCGACCGAGCCCTGGCATTTTAGGGGTTGAACTAGAAGCGGTGTTGCGTCTGAGGTATCCTCGAATAATTGGATTGAGGTGAATGTCCATATCGTGCTAGCACGAGGTGGGTTGCTCGGTCTGGTATTCGGGTTTGAATTGCCGAACCGTGAACAAGGTATTTACCCGTCCGAAACTTAAGTACCGATTATTTTGTGACGTTAATAAGTTGGGAACACAAGCATATATCTATTATAGCCAAAGGGACCCTAAATTTTTATTACCTTCAGCACTTTCACTTGGTACTGTATGCTCTCATTGTCTGTCCTGTGGTCCTGTTGATGCTTTTACTGCTTATATTACCCGCTCTGCTCGCTATTCTCACCTCCGCAATCACCGTTGACATTCACTGCTGTAGTATACCTTACATCACATTTATCATCTGCCTTTGACCGTGTATACTGTATATATTCATATTTCAGACAGTGAATGGTAGTGATATTGTAATATATTTGTACATAGTTATAGTGAGTTTTATTACATTATTTATCAAGACCGCATTATCCGAAAGAAACTGGTACCACTCAATCGCTTACACCATAGATTGTAGTGAACCCTTCTCCAACTGTGTAAAGGCTACCTGGGGAAAAGGGAAGTGTACGACAAGGAGTTGCAACCTTGGAACAAAATTTGCAACTGGCGCCCGAGGAAAAGTCCGTAGGGTAGAAAAGGTCGTCACAAAATGGCGCCCGAGCAGGGACCTGATTTCTTTCAAGGATCGCAGGAGCAGGAAAGGCCAGTCATGACCATGGAGGTTAACAGACTGAGGGCTGAAGAGTTGATCTGGGAACTCGAAGCCCGGGGATGCCAAGCAAGGAGGACTGTCCATGAAAACCGTACTGAGTTGCGTAAGATACTTGCGCAGCAGAAATCGTTCTGTCCGAAGCCAAGGAACACCGAGGAGGAAATGGACACTGCCAACCGGATCCTGGGATTTTTGGTAGAGGAACTCCGAGAGTTTGACGAGGAAAATGCGACGAACGAGGAGACTCGGATAAGGAGCCGTCTACTACATGTACAGAACAGGATCAGCCAGATCAGACCGTCCACGTTGGAAGAAGAGGATAGGCTAGAGGACTTAAAGTGCGTCTGGACCCAGACGTACGAGATGTTGAAAGATGCCAAAATTCTTGCCGAGTCCAGACAAGTCCTCCAGAATCCGTTGGGGGACACCAGAAGCCGATCAGGACATCCTGCATTGGACAGTGTGTCTCAACTGGAACAGGATGGCGACCTGATTAGCTTCGACGTTCCGATTGAGCCCAGGACTCAGAACACCAGGCTGGTTGAACAAGTAGCCGTGGGTACCGAGTGCCCGACAACCCCAAGTCCCAACAGGAGGGAAGGGGACCGAAGAAATCGTTCCGAATGGGACGGAACCGCAGTCACCCAGCAACCCGAAACTTCGCTGAGGACTGGACTCACCGTGGATCTCCTCCAACGGCTCCGTGAACGAGCTTGTGAAGCTGTCCGTCAACGGCTGAACCTCACCAGTCCCATCAGACGACCGGAGGATGACCGGATACAGAGGTTAACAAGGAGGAGTAGGCCGACCGTGGCGGAATCAACCCGTAGGATCTCCTTCCCATTCTTGGAACGAGAGGCAGAACTGAATAGTTCGATGGAACCAGAGAGGACATCGCAAAATCAGTCAGGAGAAGTGAGGGTTGACCGCCAAAACACCGAAGTTAGAACCAAAGACAGCGAAGATGGGCTCAGAAACCGAAACGACCACCATCCGTTAGTACCCGTCTATAAGTGGCAAGTCCACTTCGATGGTTCCACCAGTGTGAACACCTTCCTGGAGGAGGTCGAACAGCTGGCTGAAGCTCGACACATCGACCACCAAAATCTGTTCCAGTCCGTGTTCGAGCTACTCAAGAAGGATGCGAGGGATTGGTACGTTCCAAGGAGAGGTTCTTTCAGGGATTGGAAAGACTTCAAGGAACAACTACGTGAAGCTTTCCTTCCCCCGGATTACGAGGAGAACTTGTTCGACGAGATCAGGAAACGAACCCAAGGTGACGGAGAGAAGCTGTTGCTGTTCGTCACCAGGATGCAGAACCTCTTCTTGAAGTTGACGACCAGACGCCCGTCCGAGGAAGAACAGATAGCCATCATCAAGAAACGTCTGGTGCCAACCCTCCAAAAGGCACTGGCTTTCCAGGAGACCAAAACCTACCGTCAGTTACTGGACAAAGGAAGGGTGTTTGAGCTGGTGCAGTGGCAGGCTGACAATTACGTCCCACCGCCGGCTCGAAAGGGTTTCATTGACGAACCACACCTGGTGTATGAAAGCCCACAGCCGAAAGCTCCGAGAAACCTGCCCTTACATGTAGCACATCAAGGGACAAGTCAGCCAGCACAACTGCCTCCCCCGGGGAAACCGCCGTCTGTCACGGAACCGAAAACCGTCGTCCAGCAGCCAACTCCATGCATCGGCGGACCCAGGAATACAAAGTCACCTGAACCAAGGAGGGTCCAGTTTAAGGAGACAGGACCACGGTGCTGGAGGTGTGGTGAGATTGGTCACATGAGGAGTGAGTGCCGATCTCGACCAAGGCTCTTCTGCTCCCGATGTGGTCGGCAGGGAGTCCTGTCGAGGGATTGTCGCTGTTCGGGAAACGAGAACGGGGCTGCCAGTACCTGGGGAGAAGGCAGTTCCCATCTCCCACGTCCCCAATAGAGCCGAAACCGCCGAACCGAGAAAACCGCCCTATCATCAACGTCTATATTGGAGACACGCTAGTACAGGCCTTGTTGGACACCGGAGCATCCCGCTCATTCATAAGCGGAAGGGCAGCCCAGAGTTGTCGGAATGGTGGGATATTCCCAGACCAAGTCCACGACATGCTGGCGACCGTTGCGAATGGAAGTTCCGTCACCGTTGAAGAGGTATATCACCCCCAACTGAAGATAGGAAACACGCTGATTGAAGCACGACTGTTCTTGGTCCCACAACTACCCATGGACCTGATTTTGGGTATGGACCTACTGTCGTCTCATGACTTCCAGATCGACTTCCGAACTACCCGATGTTTCCTGGGAGGAGAACCGCTGACCAGTCCCGTACTGCCACCGAGCGTACCACAAAACTACGCTATAGGCTCTCTGACTTCGAAGGAGAAACGAATCCTGCAGGAGTTTTTGGAGCGGGAGATCGGTGGGTTCGAAGAGGTACAAGGTCTAACAGATATGATATACCACCAAATCAAGCTCAAACCTGGAACCGAGCCGATCAAACAGAGATACCGCCCCTATAATCCGAAGATGCAGGAGATCATCGATCAAGAGGTGAGCAGGATGCTGGAGGAGGGCATCATAGAACCGTCTCACTCTCCCTGGAGCTCGAGTGTGGTCATAGTGAAGAAGTCAAATGGCCAACCCCGATTTTGCATCGACTTTCGGGCCGTGAATGAGGTCACTGTCAAGGACGCATACCCACTACCGTACATTGCTGGGATCCTGGACAAGCTCAGGAAGGCCAAGTACATCTCGACGCTGGACTTGAGACAGGGATATTGGCAAGTTCCCCTTACCGAATCGAGTAAACCCATCACTGCCTTCACCGTTCCTGGAAGAGGCTTGTTCCAGTTCAAGGTAATGCCGTTCGGCTTGCACTCTGCTGGGGCGACATTCCAACGATTTCTGGATCGTGTGATTGGCCCCAGGATGGACCCAGTGGCTTTTGCGTATTTGGATGATATAGTGGTACTGGGAGAAACGTTCGACGAACACCTGTCGAACCTGCAAGCCGTATTCCGAAGTCTCAGGGAGGCCAAGCTGAAAATCAACCCAGAGAAATGCGAGTTCGTAAAGAAGTCCCTCAAGTACTTAGGACATGTGGTGACGGAAGATGGGATTGCGACCGACCCGGAGAAGATCACGGCTATAAATTCTATGGCCCCACCGAGGACAGTCCGGGAACTGCGTAGGTTCCTGGGGGTGGCCAGCTGGTACCGTAGGTTCGTGGAAGATTTCACGAAGATTGTAACACCCCTGACTCTGTTATTGAAGAAGAGACAAAGGTGGAAGTGGGATCCCGAACAACAGCAGGCTTTCGATAAGTTGAAGGAAAAGCTGACCGAGTCCCCTGTGTTGGCCTGCCCAGACTTCGCACAACCGTTCACATTGCAGACCGACGCATCCGAAACCGGACTTGGGGCCGCCCTAACCCAAGTGTTGGATGGGCATGAACGTGTGATTGCCTACGCCAGCCGTACGCTGAATGATGCCGAGAAAAATTATTCAGTGACCGAGAAGGAGTGTTTGGCTATAGTGTGGGCCATCGACAAGATGAGGCCATACGTAGAGGGGTACCACTTCACCGTAATAACCGACCACATGAGCCTTCGCTGGCTGCAGTCGATCAAGTCACCGACCGGGAGGATAGCGAGATGGAGTGTCTTCCTTCAACAGTATGACTTCGAGATCAAATACAGGAAGGGTGCCCTTAATCGTGTGGCAGATGCCTTGTCACGGGACCCTTTACCGTACCGAGAGGAGTCATGCTTAGCCGAAGATGTGGTGTTGTGTCCCTGGTACTCCCGGAGGTTCCAACAAGTGTCGAAAGAGCCAGCGGACCATCCCGACTACCGCATCCAGAACGGCAAGTTGTACCGTCATTTCTGGAACTCTAACGATTTCACAGAGACCGAGATGGGAACTCCGTGGAAATTGTGTGTCCCTACCGAGGACCGTCAGGCCGTGTTGAAGGAGAACCATGACGAGCCAGTGGCTGGTCATCTGGGTGTCGCGAAGACCATATCCCGGGTGGCCCAAAACTACTATTGGCCCGGAATGTTCCGCGAAGTGGCCCAATATGTGCGGAGGTGCGCACAATGCCAGAAGTATAAGGTATGCCAACAGAAACCCGCTGGGAAGATGCAGCCCTACACGATTACCGAACCGTGGCATACGGTGAGCACCGATCTAATTGGACCACTTCCCCGTTCGAAGAAGGGTAACACCTTCTTAGTGATGTTCCAGGACCGTTTCTCCAAGTGGATCGAGTGTAAACCCCTCAGGGCCGCCACTGGAAAAGGGGTGTTCCAGGCATTTTACGAGCAGGTGGTGCTGAAGTTTGGATGCCCCAGGACCGTCATCAGCGACAATGGCTCCCAGTACGACGGCAGATTGTTCAGGGGAAACCTCAGGAGCTTAGGTATACGTCATCGGTTCGCCCCAGTATATTCTCCCCAGTGTAATCCGGTGGAAAGGGCGAATCGAACGATCAAGACCATGATAGCGCAATTCTGCGAAGGAGATCATCGCAACTGGGACGAACACATGGTTGAATTAACCTTCGCCCTGAACTCGGCGAAACATGAGTCGACCGGATTCACCCCAGCGTTCCTGAATTTTGGAAGGGAAGTCCGGTCCCCGGAGACGAACCGCCGAATATCTCCTGATCCAGGTAATGGTGAGGAGTCCGTCGATGAACCGCTCGTACTGGGTGTGGACCAGTACGCCGACCGAATCAAACGACTGCGGGAAACGCATGATTTCGTGCGTGTCCAACTGGCGAAGGCATTCAACGAACAGCGCCGTTATTATAACCTTCGAAGAAGAGAGTGGTCATGCAGATTAGGAGACCAGGTCTGGCGCCGAGAACATCATTTATCTTCGGCAGTAGACGGTTTTGCGTCTAAGTTGGCCGCCAAATACGCCGGTCCGTATACTGTTGTCAAGGTAGTGTCTCCTGTGGTCTACGACCTGAAAGACACGTCCGGAAAGTATCTTCGAAATATCCACATTAAGGATTTGAAACCGTACCGAGGAGGTGAGAACATTGACGAACCGCTGTCGAGCGCGAATACCCCATAAACCGCAGACATTAAGAGAGCATACTAACCGGTACCGCCGTCCGTTACATTACCCCTGCGATTCCTCTCTTACAGAACATGACCGAACCCGTAATAGTAATATCTTCCACTTCCTCGGAAGAAACGTTGCCCCAAGGAGCGGTGGAAGAACCGTCCCGTCCGTTTCGAATCGTTCGCTGCCTTGGCGAGGGAGGATTCGGCCGAGTGTACGAGGTGGCTCGGCGAGACAGAGGAGAGAATTTCGCCCTGAAGGTTGCCCCCATCAGCGAGCTTGCGCTGACCGAGCGGAACCTCCTCCGACGTCTCAGGCACCCCAACATAGTCAGGCTTGTCACCAGCTACGTGGACGGCGACACCCTCGCCATAGGATTGGAGCTGATGGCCGAAGACCTGCATAGCCTCGTGCAGAGAGAGGGCCCATTGCCAATAGAGAGGAGTCGGGAGGTACTGGGTCAGGCGTTTGCCGGTCTGGCCGCCTGTCACGCCCTGGGAGTAGTCCACCGAGACGTGAAGCCGGAGAACTTATTGGTTAGAGAGGGGAGAGTTTGTCTGGCCGACTTTGGGTTAGCCTGGGAGACCTCCCCGGACACCCCGACCACCAACCAGTTGGCAGGAACCATCCCCTATATGGCCCCGGAGGTGGCCCGTGGCCACCCCTATGGTGCACCCGTCGACATCTGGTCCATGGGGATGGTGGTCATCTACGTGACGACTGGGGCAGTTCCGTTTCGAGCAGCGAAGCTCGAGGACATAGCTGCCGTCCAGGATCAATACTGGGGACACGAGATGTTGCGTTTGCCACCGAGGTGGATGGGGACTGTCGGCCGACTGCTTATGGAAGACCCGGCGGAGCGACCCTCGGCGGAAGACTGCCAGGAGATTTTCCGACGTGAAGTCGCAGTCGACGATACTCCTGCGGTGGAAACCGTGGGTTCCAGGGAACTCCATATTGGCTGCCCCGGAGCAGCCGCTCCGAATGGTCCGGACAACCCCGAGATGGTAGGACCTAGTTTCCAGGAGGCCCTAGGCCTTCAGCCGCACGGTAAATGGACGGCCAGCTTCAGTTGTCGCCTTGTAAAATACCGACCTCCAGGCGAGAACAGAAGAAGACGCTGGGTGTTTCAGCTTCCGGACGGCACACTGAGGAAGCTATGGCTGCCACGGAGGTAACCGTCCGTCCGTACGTCGAGGCACCCTGAACCCACAGGTTGGCTTTACCGTAAACTGACAGTCGTAATTCGAGATCTCTAAATTTTATTAGTTTTCAGAGGGAAATATGTCCTTAGTAGAGTGGGAAAACCTCGACACTGACCTCGTGGAATCGTCACCAGCGGGCCATGATGACCTGATGGAGGAGGAGTACGGCGATGGGATGGAGAAGTGGCGCGAAGAACGGGACGCCATGAATGCCCAGAAAGACCTGAGAACTCCGCCAGGGCCTGAACGAGTAACCAAACCCTCAACTTCGAGACAGGAAGCCCACCGCAAGAACTCGTCCCAGAACCGCTGCGGAACCCAGGCAACGAAAAGGAAGTCAAGAACACGACCCAAGGTTCCACGAGCTCACCGAGACAACCGAACACCTGCGTCGAGTAGAACCCATGCCGACAACCGAACCGCCCGATTACCGAAGGGGAGAACCCAAGGAAGGAGGAAGAAAGCCAATCACCCACGGCGGGAACCCCAGTACGTGCAGTTGTTCGAGGGCGCGTGCTGGCGATGTGGATTGACTGGACATGCCAGGAGGGAATGCAACAACGCTGCAAAGCTATTCTGTTCCGGTTGCGGTCGATTGGGAGTCTTATCCCGTGAATGCCCTTGCCGGTCGAGAAGCACTCGGCCGATGAACGAACCGGACCTCCGACTACAACCCGGACCCCGTAGAAACATGGAAACGCTACCCAGAGTGGGTCCCTCGTCTGGCCGTTCCAGAAGATCCGTCGGCGTGCAGTGTGAGATCCTGGCCACGCCCACCTACCAGATGCCGATGCTATGGCAGCCCGGCGTTTTCTACGCCGTCTGCAAATAGGTGATGAATGAGCGAGTAGGGGTAATAGGTGATAGGTAATAGGTAATGGAAAATAGAGCAAGTCTGAGGTAAAAATAAAGAAAACCTCTGTTTTTCTTTATTTTTTGCGGAAGAAAGGGGGGTGTGTAACGAAGTGTTTTTTTTCGTTACTAAATAAATTCAGGATTTTATTTCCAGGATTTTTCATTTCGAAATAATTCCTGCATTTATTCCGTAGAGTCATACCGTAGGATACGTTCATGAAGGAAATTCGATACTTTTCCGTCCAGTCCGTTTCCATATAATTTAAATGAGAGAATTAATTATATCGAGAAAATATTCATATAGAGAATTTAAAATCATTCCGATTATTCGGATGCATTTTAAAATCGCAGCCTATGTAGAAAAAATCCGTCAACTCCAGTTTATCGCTTATCGCCGTTTTTTGCCAGATGCGGAAAGATAATTCTGCGATGAAAAGGCGCAAAAACTGGAGGTCCGTTGTTTATGCTCTCGAGTGTTCGAATTCCTTCTAGAATAAATGACATAATGTCGGACCAATTAGAGACGTCCAAAATCCACCTCCCTTCAAAATTAGACGAATTTGAGATCATGTGACATGCCATCCGACCGAGTCTATAAAAGGGCTGTCCGAGTCAAAATTGAAAACTTTTCGCTAGATTTCCGAGTAGTACACGTCAAAACTTTTATTTAGATTTCCGAGTAGTTCACGTTTAACCTTTTTGATAGATTTCCGATTTTAAATTGCACCGAATATTATAACCGAATTATTTTTCCGAGAACACCGATAAACCGTCCTTTTGATTTTGATTACCGTTATTCGAGAAAGAGACTATTTTAACCGTAACTTGTGAGTGAAAGTGAGTTCTGATTTGGGTAAGCATTCCGTGGGCCCTTTGGCTCGCCGTTTATTTTCCGTATTGCTTGTGTTCCTTCATTTCGATTTGTTCCGAGTCAGGTCAGATGCTTGATAATTGGTCAGGTTAACTAATTAGCTTAAATAGTTTATTTCCAAATTTGTTGTATACAGGGTGATCCGATTCCATTAGTGAATTATTGATATTTTATTTCGAATTGGTTGTTATCTTTGCGAACATCGTAGGACGTAACTCCGGTAAACTTCCTGTTCAGACCCTAGTGTTTCAGCGACCGAGCCCTGGCATTTTAGGGGTTGAACTAGAAGTGGTGTTGCGTCTGAGGCATCCTTGAATAATTGGATTGAGGTCAACGTCCATATCGTGCTAGCACGAGGTGGGTTACTCGGTCTGGTATTCGAGTTTGAATTGCCGAATTGTGAGCAAGGGTGACAACCCTTTGACACCCCATTGGTGTATTATTTTATTGAAGTGTCTGGTATTTTATTTTGAATTGATTGTTATCTTTGCGAACATTGTAGGACGTAACTCCGGTAAACTTCCTGTTCAGACCCTAGTGTTTCAGCGACCGAGCCCTGGCATTTTAGGGGTTGAACTAGAAGTGGTGTTGCGTCTGAGGCATCCTTGAATAATTGGATTGAGGTCAACGTCCATATCGTGCTAGCACGAGGTGGGTTACTCGGTCTGGTATTTGAGTTTGATCGCCGAGCTGTGAACAAGGGTAACAACCCTGTAACGCCCCGCTTGATCATTATTTAATTGAATTGTCTGGTGTTTTATTTTGATTTGTTATCTTTGCGAACATTGTAGGACGTAACTCCGGTAAACTTCCTGTTCAGACCCTAGTGTTTCAGCGACCGAGCCCTGGCATTTTAGGGGTTGAACTAGAAGTGGTGTTGCGTCTGAGGCATCCTTGGATAATTGGATTGAGGTCAACGTCCATATCGTGCTAGCACGAGGTGGGTTACTCGGTCTGATATTCGAGTTTGAATTGCCGAACTGTGAGCAAGGGTGACAACCCTTTGACACCCCATTGGTGTATTATTTTATTGAAGTGCCTGGTATTTTATTTTGAATTGATTGTTATCTTTGCGAACAGCGTAGGACGTAACTCCGGTAAACTTCCTGTTCAGACCCTAGTGTTTCAGCGACCGAGCCCTGGCATTTTAGGGGTTGAACTAGAAGTGGTGTTGCGTCTGAGGCATCCTTGATTAATTGGATTGAGGTCAATGTCCATATCGTGCTAGCACGAGGTGGGTTACTCGGTCTGGTATTCGAGTTTGATTGCCGAGCTGTGAACAAGGGTAACAACCCTCCGACACCCCGCTTGTATATTATTTTATTGAATTGTCCGGTATTATATTTTGATTTGTTATCTTTGTGAGCATTGTAGGGCGTAACTCCGGTAAACTTCCTGTTCAGACCCTAGTGTTTCAGCGACCGAGCCCTGGCATTTTAGGGGTTGAACTAGAAGTGGTGTTGCGTCTGAGGCATCCGTGAATAATCGGATTGAGGTGAATGTCCATATCGTGCTAGCACGAGGTGGGTTACTCGGTCTGGTATTCGAGTTTGATTGCCGAGCTGTGAACAAGGGTAACAACCCTCCGACACCCCACTTGTATATTATTTTATTGAACTTTCCGGTATCATATTTTGATTTGTTATCTTTGTGAGCATTGTAGGGCGTAACCCCGGTAAACTTCCTGTTCAGACCCTAGTGTTTCAGCGACCGAGCCCTGGCATTTTAGGGGTTGAACTCGAAGTGGTGTTGCGTCTGAGGCATCCGTGAATAATCGGATTGAGGTGAATGTCCATATCGTGCTAGCACGAGGTGGGTTACTCTGTCTGGTATTCGAGTTTGAAAGCCGAGCTGTGAACAAGGGTAACAACCCTCAGACATCCCGCTAGTTTATTATTTTGTTGAATTGCCCCCGGATTCAGTTTTTATTTCATATCTTTGTGAGCGTTGTAGGACGTCACTCCGACAACTTCCTGTTCAGACCCTAGTGTTTCAGCGACCGAGCCCTGGCATTTTAGGGGTTGAACTAGAAGCGGTGTTGCGTCTGAGGTATCCTCGAATAATTGGATTGAGGTGAATGTCCATATCGTGCTAGCACGAGGTGGGTTGCTCGGTCTGGTATTCGGGTTTGAATTGCCGAACCGTGAACAAGGTATTTACCCGTCCGAAACTTAAGTACCGATTATTTTGTGACGTTAATAAGTTGGGAACACAAGCATATATCTATTATAGCCAAAGGGACCCTAAATTTTTATTACCTTCAGCACTTTCACTTGGTACTGTATGCTCTCATTGTCTGTCCTGTGGTCCTGTTGATGCTTTTACTGCTTATATTTCCCGCTCTGCTCGCTATTCTCACCTCCGCAATCACCGTTGACATTCACTGCTGTAGTATACCTTACATCACATTTATCATCTGCCTTTGACCGTGTATACTGTATATATTCATATTTCAGACAGTGAATGGTAGTGATATTGTAATATATTTGTACATAGTTATAGTGAGTTTTATTACATTATTTATCAAGACCGCATTATCCGAAAGAAACTGGTACCACTCAATCGCTTACACCATAGATTGTAGTGAACCCTTCTCCAACTGTGTAAAGGCTACCTGGGGAAAAGGGAAGTGTACGACAAGGAGTTGCAACCTTGGAACAAAATTTGCAACTGGCGCCCGAGGAAAAGTCCGTAGGGTAGAAAAGGTCGTCACATGCTTTAAAAATCGATAAAAACTATTCAAAATGGATATATTCCTTCAACCCTCTGTAGAATGAATAGCAACAATACAACAGATGTTTTCTAAGATACTCGCTGGTTTTATTGCAAACACATCTGTTTGAAGCAATTTGAATCCTACCAGTCAACCAGTCTCACTATATTTCCGAGGATGTAAATAAACAGGCCGAAGTGGCTGAACTGAAAATTAAACTCTTTTGATTTTTAGAATATACGTTTCAATTTAACGAAACGAAATAATACTATTATTATATGCAATATTATTAAATTTAAAAAATCTCTTTATAATCTATTTTTGGAGATTACAGTTCGCCCAGTTATCATCATAACAAGCAAATCAAATTCATTAAATGATTCAGAATGTACTTCGTAGTTTCGAACTGTCAAAGCAAAACAAATTATACTTGACCTGAGATGTGACTTATTTTTATTGCATTTTTTTGTTGATTAGCATTTCAAAGCACTCACTTTCTTCATCGGAGTCGAATTCTGATTAATTTGGACCATGTCACGGTAGATGAAAATAAAAAATTGGTTCAAGCCCTGAGGACCGGAGCTTTCTGGCGCTCTTGTTCAAACAGACAAATTATATCTCCGAAAGTATTGCTTTCTCAGAGTTGGGAATGATATCAATGGATTCTTATGATATAAATGCATCATAAAGGAATTTCTATTCAAATAATAGTTTATTTATCAAAATTAAATGAGCAATCTGAGAATGAGAACTGCACCATGGAAGAAATCAAATTAAAATAGCTGAAATTGACACTCTCTTATAGAACAGGATGACATGTACGAGTATGAACATAGATCATATAATAATTCATAGATAGAATAATTATAGCATATTGTGAAAACATTCATTATTGAAATTTCGAAAAAATCATATCTCCGGAAGTATTAGCATGTTAGAGTTGAAAGTTATATCAATGGATTTTTATGGTGAAACTGCACCTTAAAAAAAATTGAATTTGAAATATGTAAGTTAAAAAAATTCTTTTTTTCGTTACTCCAAAATCATCTGGCATATTTTACCCACTAACTCAACCGAGATAATTATCTCTCAAATCTACTATGAAAATTTCAACTGCGTAGCTCATTATGTTCGAGAGTTATTGTAGAACCAAAATTTAAAAATTTAAAAAATTTTTTTTGACACTTTACGGCCGCCGTTCAATACAAAACTTCGCATGCGTATAAAGGTAATTATTCTACAATTTGATGCTAAATTTCAGATAGATCGAGTTATCGGTTTCGGAAATATTCATAAAAAATGTTTTTACTAAAAACGGCCATAACTCCGAAACCGCTTGGTGGATTTCGCCCGCTAACGAACTCGTCTGAGATATTTACGCTCCTAACCTACCCTGAAAATTTCAATCCTCTTACTCCTTTCGTTCGAAAGTTATCGTGTTAGCGGACGGTCGGACAGAATCGATTTCGACCACGGATTCTTGATCAGTGAGTCGAAGCAAATCATTTGAGAACATTTTCAGCCAAAAATTCGAAAATTACAGACATTTGGGCAATTAAATTGATAAGCACTCTGTTCCGACGAACAAGAACGCCAAAAACGCACCCCAATATTAGATATTATATCATCATTTTGAATTGTATATATTTATTGAGGTTTAATTGAAATTTCAAGGATTGTGTCAGTTCCTTTTGGAGGTATTGCTTTTATGAGGTCATCCACGATTTTTTTTTAGAAGGTTAACTTAAATGGTAATTTTGATATGCATGTTTCTAACTGAGAATCCATTACATAAAGTGATAGTATTGGACTTAGTTTTGATCCCATGTGCAGCCGAATAGTTGAATGTAGTATTTCCCCTCAAATACGAAGTTTTCTGACTACAGTAGGAATAAGAAGAACTAACTTCATAGTTGAGTTCAAATTTGTTAATAGCTCTTATTGCGATTTCAAAAGTATCATTGACATAGTACTCATTGTTAGCATCATAAGCATTTGTTAAAATTTCTGTTATAAATGACGCCAAATTTGTTGTTCGTCGTTTCCCTAATTTGGAAAATCAAGTAAGTAGTATATGATATAGTAATCCCAAGATTGGACATTGGATGCAGTGCTTCTTCGCAATATAAAATTCTCAATATTGGGCCATTATTGGAAGCAGTACCTACTGATTTACAATATTGTCCCGATAAAGTTAGAAAATTCTCAGATTTGAAATTTCAATATAGGCCTAACATCGATTGCAGTACTAATTCACAATATATTAGCCCAATATATAAATCCCAATATTTAACCACTATTTGATGCAGCTCAAATCCGCAAAATTCACCGGCTATTGAAATCCCGATATTGGAGGCAGTACTCATATACATTAAATGTAGGCCGATTTAGTTTTGTCCATATGGATCCAATATTGGCGGCCTCAAACAGGCACATTATTGGCTAGATCTTGAAATTTCAATATTGGTCTAATAGTACAGGACGTACTAGTTCAAAATAGGGGCCCAATATAGAAATCCCAATATATTAGGCCAATATTGGATGCAGCACTAATTCATAATATTGGCCGGATATAGATATCCCAATATTTGGCCAATATTGGAGGAGGTACTTATATACAATATAGTTTTGTCAAATCGGAGCCAATATAAACTTGGATTGAATTCATAATATTATTACAAACGGTTTTCCTAACAACATCGTGCAAACCCAATATATTATCGGAAACAACAAGTCACAATTCAAAGAGGTGAACTGTGGCTTACTGCCAATAACTAAAGAAGACACACGGTGAAATATTCATTGATTTTGAACATCAACGAATATTCTAGCTCGACCAAGCGGAATATTTGTTGATGGTTAAAATCAATCAATATTTCACCATGTGGCTTCTTTAACAAGTCACCATATTGGCAAGATCTTGAAACACTAATATTGAGGCAATATTGGAGGAAATAATAATTCACTATATTGGCCCAATATGAAAATCTCAATATTCGACTAATATTGGATGCAGAACTTATTCATAATATTGGCCGTATATAGAAATCCCAATATTGGGAAAACATTGGAAGCAGTACTCATATTCAATATTGGCCAATATTGCTTTGCCAATTCGGGGCCAATATTGGCGGTAGCAAGAAGTCACAATATTGGCTAGATCTCGAAACTCTAATATTGGGCCAATATTGGAGGCAACACTAATTCTCAATATTGGCCCAATATGGAAATCGCAATATTCGACCAATATTAGATGCACCATTAATTCATAATATTGGCCGGATATAGAAAACCAATATTGGGGTAATATTGGAGGTGGTACTCATATTCAATATTGGGCAATGTGGTTTTGCCAATTCGGTCCCAATGTTGGCGTTAACAACAAGTTACAATATTGGCTAGATCATGAAACTGTAATATTGGGCCAATGTTGGAGGCAATACTAATTCACAATATTGGCCCAATATGGAAATGTCAATATTCGACCAATATTGAATGCAGCATTAATTCATAATATTGGTCGGATATAGAAATCCCAATATTGGAGTAATATTGGAGGCAGTACCCACATTCAATATTGGCCAATATGGATTTGCCAATTCGGTGCCAATATTGGCGGTAACAAAAAGTTACAATGTTGGCTAGATCATGAAACTGTAATATTGGGCCAATGTTGGAGGCAATACTTATTCACATTATTGGCCCAATATAGAAATCTCAATATTCGACCAATATTGGATGCAGCATTAATTCATAATATTGGCCGGATGTAGAAATACCAATATTGGGGTAATATTGGAGGTAGTACTCAACAAGTTACAATATTGGCTAGATCATGAAACTGTAATATTGGGCCAATGTTGGGGGCACTACTAATTCACAATATTGGCCCAATATGAAAATCTCAATATTTGACCAATATTGGATGCAGCATTAATTCATTATATTGCCCGGATATAGAAACCCCAATATTGGGTTAATATTGGGGGCAGTACTCATATTCAATATTGGCCAATATAGTTTTGCCAATTTGAGGCCAATATTGGCGGTAGGAAGAAGTCACATTGTTGGCTAGATCTTGAAAATGTAATGTTGGGCCAATATTCGAGGCAATACTAATTCACAATATTGGCCCGATATCTAAATCACAATATTTGACCCATATTGGATGCAGCAATAATTCACAATATTTTCTAGATCTTGAAACTGTAATATTGGGCCAATATTGGAGGCACTACTAATTCCCAATATTGGTCCAATATAGAAATACCAATATTTGACCAATACTAGAAGCAGCCCTAATTCATTATATTGGCCAGATATAGAAATCACAATATTGGGGTAATATTGGAGGTAGTACTCATATTCAATATTGGCCAATATGATTTTGCCAATTCGGTGCCAATGTTGGCGGTAACAACAAGTTACAATATTGGCTAGATCATGAAACTGTAATATCGAGCCAATGTTGGAGGTAATAGTGTTGAGTAGGACATACAAGAGGCGCTTCATTTGTCCCGGACATGACGTCAAAATGTAAGAGTGCCTCGAAATTTAAAATTGTACTACTTCAATTTATTTGTCGCGGTCGAGCGAGAGCGAGGCAGAGGCAGATAAAGAAATTCCATTTTGTGTCGGAACCTTTGATGTGAGGGTAGTAGAATTGCCTAATTTCATAATAATTGTACTAAACAATCAAATGTGGTTCATCCTCCTAATATCTGTCCGTTAGATATGTTCTTGCCGAAACCCTCATTACATAAGCTAAGCAGTAGCACTCTTACAACTTTCCAAGTTCGAGTGACAAACCTCCTAGAGAGCTTACTCATCAATACCGCAGTGACAAAAGCACGTCGCGTCTAACATTTGAGGCGCCAGGAGGCGCGCATAATTCGTACTATAATAACTTCAAATGGTTCAGTACGCCTCGCCTCTTTTGAAGTGGGACATTGTACTGGCTCAGGACAAAAAAGAGGCTACTCTTACAAACTCTTTTTCAAGTCGTGTCCTACCCAACACTAGCCGAGGTAATACTAATTCACAATATTGGCCCAATATGGAAATATCAATATTCGACCAATATTGGATGCAGTATAAATTCATAATATTGGTCGAATATAGAAATCCCAATATTGAGGTAATATTGGAGGCAGTACCCACATTCAATATTGGCCAATTTAGTTTTGCCAATTCGGTGCCAATAATGGCGGTAACAACAAGTTAAAATGTTGGCTAGATCATGAAACTGTAATATTGGGACAATGTTGGAGGCAATACTAATTCACATTATTTGCCCAATATAGAAATCTCAACATTCGACCAATATTGAATGCAGCATTAATTCAGAATACTGGTCGGATATAGAAATCCCAATATTGGGGTAATATTGGAGGCAGTAACCACATTCAATATTGGCCAATATGGTTTTGCCAATTCGGTGCCAATATTGGCGGTAACAAAAAGTTACAATGTTGGCTAGATCATAAAACTGTAATATCGGGCCAATGTTGGAGGCAATACTAATTCACAATATTGGCCCAATATGGAATTCTCAATATTCGACCGATATTGGATGCAGCATTAATTCATAATATTGGCTGGATATAGAAATCCCAATATTGAGGTAATATTGGAGGCAGTACCCGCATTCAATATTGGCCAATATAGTTTAGCCAATTCGGTGCCAATATTGGCGGTAATAACAAGTTACAATATTGGCTAGATCATGAAACTGTAATATTGGGCCAATGTTGGGGGCACTACTAATTCACAATATTGGCCCAATATGAAAATCTCAATATTCGACCAATATTGGATGCAGCATTAATTCATAATAATGGCTGGATATAGGAATCCCAATATTGGGGTAATATTGGGGGCAGTACTCATATTCAATATTGGCCACTATAGTATTGCCAATTTGGGGCCAATATTGGCGGTAGGAAGAAGTCACAATGTTGGCTAGATCTTGAAAATGTAATATTGGGCCAATGTTCGAGGCAATACTAATTCACAATATTGGCCCAAAAGCTAAATCACAATATTTGACCCATATTGGATGCAGCACTAATTCACAATATTGGCTAGATCTTGAAACTGTAATATTGGGCTAATATTGGAGGCACTACTAATTCTCAATATTGGTCCAATATAGAAATACCAATATTTGACCAATATTGGAAGCAGCCCTAATTCATAATATTGGCCAGATATAGAAATCCCAATATTGGGTTAATATTGGAGGTAGTACTCATATTCAATATTGGCCAATATGGTTTTGCCGATTCGGTGCCAATGTTGGCGGTAACTACAAGTAACAATATTGGCTAGATCATGAAACTGTGATATTGGGCCAATGTTGGAGGCAATACTAATTCACAATATTGGCCCAATATGGAAATCTTAAAATTCGACCAATATTGGATGCAGCATTAATTCATAATATTGGCTGGATATAGAAATCCCAATATTGGGGTAATATTGGAGGCAGTACCCCACATTCAATATTGGCCAATATAGTTTATCCAATTTGGTGCCAATATTGGCGGTAACAACAAGTTACAATATTGGCTAGATCATGAAACTGTAATATTGGGCCAATGTTGGGGGCACTACTAATTCACAATATTGGCCCAATATGAAAATGTCAATATTCGACCAATATTGGATGCAGCATTAATTCATAATAATGGCTGGATATAGGAATCCTAATATTGGGGGCAGTACTCATATTCAATATTGGCCAATATAGTTTTGCCAATGTGGGGCCAATATTGGCGGTAGGAAGAAGTCACAATGTTGGCTAGATCCTGAAAATGTAATATTGGGCCAATGTTCGAGTCAATACTAATTCACAATATTGGCCCAATATCTAAATCACAATATTTGACCAATATTGGATGCAGCACTAATTCCCAATATTGGCTAGTTCTTGAAACTGTAATATTGGGCCAAAATTGGAGGCAGTACAAATTCTCAATATTGGTCCAATATAGAAATACCAATATTTGACCAATATTGGAAGCAGCCCTAATTCATAATATTGGCCAGATATAGAAATCCCAATATTTGGCCAATATTGGAGGTCGTCCTCATTTACAATATTGACAAATTTCTTATCGCCAATATAGGGCCAATATTGGCGGTAGCGACAAGTTCAATATTGGATATATATTGAAATTCCAATATAGGGCCAATATTGGGGATATATAGATTTACTATGAATCTATGTATCTATATTGGGCCAATATAAAATCGATACTCCGCCAATATAGTGTGCTACCTGGGGCAGGTGGCCGGATCGCAACGGGAAAATGATCTACTCAGCATGTAAAGAATTCTCTTTGCCTTGTTAACAGTATGTAAGATATGATTAGACCAAGACAGGTCCTTGGAAACAACGACTCCAAGGTCGCAATGAGAGCTTTCGGTGGAAATGGCGTGACCACCGAGAAAGTATTCGGTGGCGGGATTATACCTTCCCATGTGGATAACAGAGCACTTCAGAAGATTTAGAGGTAAGCACCAGTTCACAGACCAGTCGTAGAGGGCATCAAGGTCCTGCTGGATGACACCTGGATTGCCGAGCGGGTCACCAAAGATTTTAGCATCATCGGCAAAAAGCGAACAATTGGATCGAATGGATCCAGGCAAATCCGAAGTATAGATTAGAAAAAGTATTGGAACCAGCACCGAACCCTGGGGGACACCACTTAGAACTGGTCTCGTAGTTGATAGAGAATCTCCCACACGCACGCGAAAACTGCGATCAGACAGGAATGACTTGATCCACTCAAGTAGGGAACCACGAATACCCAAACTTTCGAGCTTGAGAAGTAGACGCTTGTGTGGAACGCGATCGAACGCACGAGAAAAATCGAGGTAAACCACATCAACAGGAATACCGCTGTCCAGCATCCTCGACCATTCATGCACACTTAACAGAAGGTTTGTCAACACAGAACGGCCAGGCAAGAAACCATGCTGTTTCTCGGGAATTAAGTTGTTGTCAAGCGCGAACTCAATGATTCTTTCCAGGATTATCTTCTCACATACTTTTGCGGCTATGGGTACCAAACTGATAGGACGGTAGTTTATGCAGTCCAATTTGTCGCCCGATTTGAATATAGGGGTTATAAGAGCCATTTTCCAACAAGGAGGTAGTGTGTGGGAAGAAAAAGATATATTAAAAAAGATGGACAAGGGTTCAGCCAGGGAAGTTGCGCAGCATCTGAGAACCTTCTGTCTGCTCCCCGAGAAGAAGAAACTTTCAATTGCCGGAGATGCTTCAAAACAATAGTAGGAGTGAACTCAACATCACTCAATACGGCACCCAGATCACCGGTCAATAGTCCTGGCAAGCGAAGCTGTTATTCCTCAAATTGATGAAATAGTATATTCGAATCCAATAAAAGAATGGTCAGTTCAGTAAGTTACAAATTCTGATTAGAATAGAACATTTACGCATGAACAATATTAATTTGCATCAGACAAAACGAGCTTATAAAAGATTAAAAGTACCCAAACTTACATTCCCTTTACTGCGCAACGTAGCATATATGCTACGCTAGCTTTCAGACTCCTTATTTCGGCTAACAATTCATATTAGAGAAATCTGTGAAGATCGAGGTGAAGATTACTTCATTATTCATAGATTACCACATAGGTGGCAGTCTATCTAACGGTAAACGTCAGTTCAAATTACAGACGTTAACGGAGAAGTGAGGAAACTAGAATTCGTCTAAGTTTTTTGCTTTTCCGGAATTTAATTCCGAAGTGAATTTGACTTAAACAAGCACTGACGTGAAGTCACGAGCTTTTGCACGTATGTTCTATTGTCCATTCTCCTGTATTGGACACTTTTAATCCAATTTACCATGGTGAATACTATTGTCTATTTTGCTGTATTGGACAGCCTTAATCGAATTCACCATGGTAAATTCAATTAAGAGTGTCCAATACAGGAGAACAGACAATAGAATTCACCATGGTACATTCGATTAAGAGTCTTCAATACAGGAGAATGGACAATAGAACATACGCACTAAAGCTCCAGACTTCACGAACAAAAATTGGTTCAAGCACTGACGTGAAGTCAGGAGCTTTTGCGTGTATGTTATATTGTCCATTCTCCTGTATTGAACACTCTTAATCGAATTTACCATGGTGAATTCTATTGTCTGTTCTACTGTATTGGAAACTCTTAATCGAATTTACCATGGTGAATTCGATTGAGGCTGTCCAATACAGAAGAATGGACAATAGAATTCACCATGGTAAATTCGATTAAAAGTGTCCAATACCACCTGTAATGGACAATAGAACATACGTGCAAAAGCTCCTGACTTCACGTCAGTGCTTGAACCAATTTTTTTTTGTGGAGTCAGGATAGAAAGCAATGATGAAAAAATTTACACATTATTGTCTACCCTCAATTCTTCTTTAGGAAAATAATACATAATTATTTTTTTAGTTTAGTTATTAACATATTGAATGAAATTCAATTGAATTCCAGTAGTATTCAATTACTTATTCTTAACCAATAAATGTCCATTGATAGATCTAAAGATGATGAGGTGAAACATAAAGATATATGAATTGTTGAATACCTTTGTTGATTAATCACTTATCTATTTGACAGGTTGAAGGTCAAATGAATGGAAAGAGAACCACTTCTTAAATCATTGCCGACATGTTTCGATTTTATTCAAAAATTTTCTTCAGGGCTCTTTAAATGATCACAGAGATTACATACACTCAAACCATACAAAATTTCATGTTGAAATAAATAAATAGACATAATGAATAACAATGGATAAATAATACAATTAATATTTGTATAATACAGTAAATATAAATGAAAAGAACTAGTGTATATTATGTATTATGCTAAGACAAAGAATATAACATAGTTGAAAAATGCCATGAGAAACAGCAAAAATCTCAAAAAAAAAAAAAAATTAGGTTATGTATTAGTACTTGGCTAAGAACTGCAAAAGGGAACAACGATGCATACTTACAGATTCAAGATGAAAAATCCATTAATAAAAGAACAGACATTGATGGGTTGAACGCAGATTATTATTATTTAATAACCAAAATTAAAGATAAAGACAAAACTTGAATAATTTTTTTTTTCAACTCGAACGTCAATGTCATATCTGTCATCTGTAGATCCAAATTGATGAATGTCTATATATGTTGTATATATCTTTATTAGAACGTAATTCATGCATGACATACTGGTTTTAAACTTCAATTTGTTGCAAATTCTTTTTGGTCGTTTTCTCCCAATTGATGGTGTCAAGGGTGTATTATTCATTCCAAACATTTCATGATTTCTGCATTGTTGTTCCCTTTTTCAGTTCTTAAGAAGATTTTTGCTCTTTCTCATGGCATTTTTCAACTATGTTATATTCTTTGTCTTAGCATAATACATATACACTAGTTCTTTCCATTTATATTTACTGTATTATACAAATATGAATTGTATTATTTATCCATTGTTATTCATAATGTCTATTTATTGATTTCAACATGAAATTTTGTATGGTTTAAGTGTATATAATCTCTGATCATTTTCAGAGCCCTGAAGAAGATTTTTGAATAAAATCGAAACATGTCGGCAATGATTTAGGAAGTGGTTCTGTTTACATTCATTTGACCTTCAACTTGTCAAATAGATAAGTGATAAAGATATATTCTCATTAGATATAGAAAAACTGGCCTAAAATTCCTCTCTACCTTTCACGAGAGTTATTATCTACAAATGAGCCTCTCACCTTACAAGATCAGAAAGTGTGGTTGATTTAAAGTTAAGTTTTGAAGCCTTCAGCAAAATTTTAGCGATATCATATAAAAAATAATACATAAACTTTCAAAAGTCCCCTCTCACAAATATACTCCTCTGAAGGTACATGGATCTCTTGAAGAAGAATCGCCTTCTCTATTTCTCAAAGATTTCTCTTTCAAAACCAGGTCTGACCGCTAATGTAGGGCTATCATCTCCCATAGACTTGTGATGAAATAACACGATTTTCCCAAGAACATACGCGCAAAAATATGTCATCATGACATTCACGGTTTTAGAGGTTCTCGCAAAAATACGACCATTGACAACACATCATACGACGATTCGCATCCAGCTACCGAACTCACAGAAGGCTGCTCGGTTCTCCAACGATATGGACCCGATTGTGTTCAAACTTGGAAATCTGCAGTAGAGTTAGGTTCTGAAGGTTCTTCCGAAATTTCAGCCATGCTGGACGAATAGCTTATGATATATAGAATTTTTTAAATTATTTTCAATCATTATTTTGAAATTTTCTAGTTATACAACTAGAACTACAACTACTAACCATGTTTTAATTCAATCGGTTTTGTATTTTTCGAGTTAATGAGGAACAAAAAACAACCAAATTTCAGATGGCTATAACTCTAAAACCGTTTGGCGGATTATGCTTATAAACGAACTCAAATGTCGCATTCAGCTGCACAACCTAACCCGAAAATTTCAAGCCGCTATCTCCTTCCGTTCTCAGGTTATCGTGTCATAAATAATATTTTTTAATAATTTTTTTAAAATTTTCTAGTGACACGATTCTCACAAAATTTCTCAAACGTGCTTAGGTTTATATTCTTCAACTATTCACCAAGTTTAAATTCGATCGGATTTATTTTGGTTGAAAACAAAACCATTACTCGGAAACCATTGGGCCGATTATACCCATTAACGAACTTGTCTATCGTATTGGGATGTGCCACCTACCCTGAAAATTTCAAGTCGCTAGCTCTTTCCGTTCTCAAGTTATCGTGGCAACGGCCGGACGCCCGGACGGCACCACAGAATTAAATTTCACATTTGGGCAAAATTATAACCCGATGTTCCCCAGAATATACTCGCAAAAAATATAGTGAGCTTGAATATGGTACGTAGTATTACAAATTCATATTTTCATAAAAGTAAAACCTAACTGGAAGTTTTTAGTGCTATTTGAATGAGCGTTGCATTTATGCTACAATGCCCCGTTGAGTATAAAATATTCTCATTGGAGTGTTGCATAACTGCAATAGTGCCCATCGAGGTGCCCATTGTTGACCCGACGAGAGGAATTCACATTGCCTTATATTTTTTCAGGAAAACGCATCAAAAAAGTATATTCTGACTCTCGCGGATCTTGAATACTTCGCTGATCATTTATCAGAACACAGTGAAGACAGACAAGAATTTTCAGAAGATGACGTTCTTCTTCAAATCTCAGGACACTTTTCGCCTTGTGATACTGAAATTCAAAATCATGAACTTTTCGACATGGAGAAAATGCCACTATTTCTATTGTACCAGTTGTCACCGGATCCATCCAAAGGTTCTGATTTCTTGGAAATCATGTCACCTGAAGATCTATCAACGTCAGAAAACATAAAAATCACTAGCGATCTCAACAAAAACCCAAGAACAGTAAAGAAATCACTGATGTGAAAATAAAAAATAAAGAAATCTGCGGAGGACCAGAAGAGAATAAGAGATATCTTCTAAACTGGAATGGAGGAATGAAATCTTCATACTGAGATAGCAATCCGTTGCATTTAAAGCACTTATATAGTATAGAAAGCACGTAGATAACTTTTAAGGACGACTATAAAGACGGCCACTCAAAGTGCATTGTAGCATTGCTGCATCATGAAAAAAAATCACGAAAATAGACCGGTTTTCTACATCTGGATTTTTTTCGATATTTTTCCCGATAACTGAAAGCATTTTTCTGCAAGTCATATATTTTTTTTCGAAAAAAAAAAATAAAAAGTTGCGCAGTAAAGGGTTACTGTAAATATATAGTTAAAAAATCTGACCCTGTGCTTCGATTATTAATTAACAATAAGATTATATTTGAATAAGATTTCATCATGGTAGACTTCTCCTGATGCAATTACAAACCGCGTGTAATAGAAGACACGTGTATTACCATCTTGCATTTTTAACCGATAATTTAGATAACCTTCCATCCCCAGATGAGTAACTTTTACAGTAGATTTCGATCAGCTCTCATAGCTCCAGATCGACTCACTCAAACAAATCATTGTATTATTCTCCAATAAATAGTTGATAGTTGAGTATAAAAAACCCAAGTTTGTCTCCAAACAATCTATCTGGCGACGAGTTATGGGACTTTTGCTATGCCAATTTTCGTAAAATTTGTGCATTTCATTCATGACTACACTGTCCGAGAACTTTCAGTTTTAATTGTTGAGATAAAAAAAATAACAGTTAACGACCGATTCAATATGAGTAGCCAACATTCATTTTCAATCGAAGATTATGCCCAGATCTCTTATTTCGTCAAGTCTTTGAATATAGACATCATTTATTCGATATGAAGAGCTAACTCTCTTGACATTTTTGGTGAAAGTTATGGAATTGCACTTCGAATGATTCAAAACATGAACATTATCACTACAGTACTCCACCTATCTGTCAGCATCTAACTTTAAGTTGCAGTAGTCAGTAGTACGTTATCTTGATGAACAACTTTATATTATAAGCATACATCATAAATTTACAAAATTAGAAACAAGAAAAGTATTGATGTAAATAAAAAATAACAGAGGTCCCAGATGATATCCCTGTGGAACTCCTGAAATGACAACATAATTGAATGATTTAAAGCCATATAGTAGATTTATGATTAGTTTTACTGGTGCAGATGAAGTTGAACGACGTTCGAACCAATAATTCAGACGTTTTTCTGGATATCCCTGACTGAAGAAAACTTAAAACATTCCCAGGATGTTGAATATTAAATCTGCAGGCGTTTTGAAGCCACGTAGGTGGCCTAGAGTCGCAGAGTACTTTTATCCAAACAGGAAATCTCTATTACCACAGTCATGTAACCCGTCCCCTAAATTTGGTAAGGGCCTTCGTGGGTGAGCAGTCCTTAGAACTCAATATCGCTCCAGATATCGATCTCATGGAACCCCATTGATTCCAGTGAAGTATCGCAAGGTAGACGATCTGCCGATCAGCTTTGACCTCTACCGTGTTAGTGCAGCCCTAGCTCAGGGAGAGGGGTAAAATTGTACTAGGGGTTGCCAGTGGTCTAATTGGAAATACGTCGATTTTGGATAGCCGGGCAAGATTGACGTGTGACGGTGTTCTACGGATGTTAGAATCGTTAAGGAAGTTGAATTTCCGCTAAGACGTAAGAAAATGATTAGACATGAGAGAAAAGCCTCTTAGACGGTAGAGATTTGAAACGTTCAAGTTTATAATATCGAGACTGCTAGGAACCTCAGTAATCGATGGAATTCGATGTGACGGCGATGTTGAAGTTTGCAGAGTTATGTAAATAAACCGGTACATATTAGCATACAGTGTTCTATTTATTCTTTGGAATTAATAGAACACTAATTAATAGAACTGCTAATTTATACTTTGGTGTAAATGCATTTTCCCCTAGACAAAGATATAAATCCTACAGATATATTAATTGTAGACAAATAAATACGTATCGATAGATCTGCCAGGAAAGAACCTGGGCTGCCGTTCACTAATAATTTGATTCTTGAAAAGAGAGAAAAAAAAATATAAATAAAATAAATAATTCTTTCAGAAAATTTTGACTATAATTCATAATGGGTAATACTCCATTATGATTAAAGAAGTTGAGACCTATGTGATTACAATTCCAATTGATTTTCACAGGTTTTAGGTCCGGGGTTATTACAAAATCAAATTTCTTAAATGAAGGCCAAGTGGTTTCAACTTTATTTCAAAGTCTTCTTCAGGGCTCTGAAATGGAGAACCGAGAACTACAGTTATAAACTTCATGAACAAAATTATAAATTACAATTCACTTCAAAACAAATAAACAAGTACACAGTATTCAAGTGAGGAAACAGGTTCGGTGATATGATTCCATTGAAAAAAAAATTTAATTAACTTTTGACTCACATTTGTCTCTTTGTTTGATTTCGTCGTCAGGGATTTGAATTTTGGAAATATCAACAATTACTTTCATGAGATACTGTCAAAAGGCTGAGTTGGACAATTCCATGGGTTTTAGAATTGCGCGGATCACAACAGCAACGGCACATATTGGGGACAGAGAAAAAACTCCTATCTATTTTTGATCTTTTCAATTAAATAATCGTATGCAGTATTCAGTTTTTCAATGTGTGTTATCTTATTTATTGAATTTTTGTTCTGTTTGATGGATATCATCTCATGTAATCGACGCTTTTTTAAATTTTTTTGTTTGCTTAATATTTCCACTGAGCCTGGATCGAAATTAAAGGAGTGAAGGGAATTTTTTACATGTTCAGTTGAAGCGGTGTTATTTTTTTTCCTGTTTTTAAGTGGATTAAGTATATTCAGGGAGTCTCTGTTATGTTCAGAAATCCTATCCTTCAAATAGCGTCCAGTTTGTTCAATGATGTTGATTGGCAATCGTTGCAAGATATTTTATATACAATATTACTGATCAATCCTTTAGGAGTAGTACTTTTAGTTTTTGTGAAAAGTTTTTTTACTGCATTATCGGATTTGAATGCGATGTTTATATTTAGTTTACTGAATTTACTTTTGATTTGATCTGCCAAATTTTCTACGTAAGTTACTCTGAAATATTTTTTTTGTTCTCCTTTTCTTCTTGTGGTTCTTCATAGTACTCAGGTTTTTTTTTGTTGAGAATTTTCTTTATGAATTTGGTGGGATTGTCATTTTTCTCTAGGATTGACTGAATTTTGACGACGTTTTTATCGTGAAATTAGTTGTCAGAGAGTTTTAGTGCTCTATGTTCCAAGTTAATAATGATGTTGATTTTTTGTGACATGATGTGGTTTGAGTTAAAATTCAGTATTCTGTCAGAATGTGTTGGTTTTTGATAGCAATCTGTTATTGGCGCTCTAGTTCCCCGGAACTGAGTGCTTATCAATTTGCCCAAATGTCTGTAATTTTCGAATTTTTCGATGAAAATGGTCTTAAACGATTTGGTTCGACTCACTGATCAAGAATCTATGGTCGAAATTCATTCTGTCCGGCCGGTCCGGCCGTCCGGCCGTAGGCACGATAACTCATGAACGGAATGAGCTAGACAGTTGAAATTTTCAGAGTAGGTTTGGGGGATAAATATTTCGGCTGAGTTCGTTATTGGGCAAAATCGGACAGATGGTTTCGGAGTAACAAAAACAAAATTTTTTTTTACAGAACAAATTCCAAATTAAATTTTTTTTTCGATAAGGAGTTTTACCATAAGAACCCATTCATATCATTTTTAACTCTAACAAACTAATACTTTCGGAGATATGATTTTTCAAAATTTCAATGATAGAATTATTCTGTGGCTATTCTATGAATTGTTATAACGTCAACTTTGACGTTGTCTCATTGTCATTCATTCCAGTAATGGTATCAATATGAGAATTATAATATTATCATACTTTTTGTTGGTCAATCCATATGATGATGGGAATGGTAATGGTAAGTTAATAACATTGTCATTCATTCCAGCAATCGTATAAATATGAGAATTATAATATAATATCATAGTTTTTGTTGGTTGATATTTTCATGCCGATAGTCAATCCATATGATGATGGGAATGGTAATGGTAAGTTAATAATATTGAGTTCAGAATATTTCCACTACAACAAAACTAGAATTGAGGAATGAATATCTCGGATGAGTTCGTTGTTGGGTAGAATTCGTCTATTGCTTTTGGATTGATAATTTTTGGCACTCTTGTTGAATTTAAATTCTTCTATGATGTTTGAATTCAATTTCTGCTAAGATGAAGTTCTAAATTTCAATAATGAATCGTACTTCTATGTTTTCACAGAATGCTATAATTATTCTATCTAAGCTTTATTATATAATCTGTGTTCATACTCGTACATTTCATCATGTTCTATAAGAGAGAGTCAAATTCATTTCAGCTATTTTAATTTGGTTTCTTCCATGGTGCAGTTCTCATTTTCAGATTGCTCATTTAATCTTGATAAATAAACTATTATTTGAATTGAATTTCCTGTATGATGCAGTTATATCATAAGAATACATTGATATAATTCTCAACTCTGAGAAACCAATACTTTCGGAGATATACCGCCGTATTCACAAAGCATTCAATCTCCGTTAAGTCCTAACTGAGGCCCTCAGTTAAGGATAAATAAGAATCGCAACCTCAGTTAATGTATGTAACGGTGCTGAAACAGGCCTGTTTCACATTAATTTGCACTTAAACTGAGGTTGGGATTCTTATTTATCCTTAACTGAGGACCTCAGTTAGGACTCAACGGAGATTGAATGCTTTTTGGCGCTCTAGTTCCTCGGAACTGAGTGCTTATCCATTTGCCCAAATGTCTGTAATTTTCGAATATTTCGATGAAAATGGTCTTAAACGATTTGGTTCGACTCACTGATCAAGAATCCGTGGTCGAAATTCATTCTGTCCGGCCGGCCGGCCGGCCGTAGGCACGATAACTCTCGAACGGAATGAGCTAGAGAGTTAAAATTTTCAGAGTAGATTTGGGGGATAAATATCTCGGCTAAGTTCGTTATTGGGCAAAATCAGACGAATGGTTTCGGAGTAACAAAAAAAAAATTTTTTTTTTACGAAACAAATTCCAAATTAATTTTTTTTTAATAAAAAGTTTTATCATGAGAATCCAATCATATCATTTTTAACTCTAACAAGCTAATACTTTCGGAGATATGATTTTTCAAAATTTCAATAATAAATCGTATTTCAACGTTGTCACAGAATAATATTATTCTATGTATGAATATGAATTGTCATAATGTCAAATGATGTTCCTGAGACTAGTCAATCGAAGAATTGTGAGCGAAGTGAGAAAAATCTCAGATATGATTTTTCAAAATTTCAATAATAAATCGTATTTCAACGTTGTCACAGAATGATATTATTCTATGTATGAATATGAATTGTCATAATGTCAAATGATGTTCCTGAGACTAATCAATCAAAGAATTGTGAGCGAAGTGAGTTAAATCTCAGTTGTTTGCTCCGATATTAGTTTTTCTCAGAAAATTCTTACATTTCGGAACTGAACATGAAGTAAGAGATCTGAGAGTAGTGAGACTGCTTTTCATCCATAGACATAGATATAACTCTCGAACGGAATGAGGTAGGTAGTTGAAATTTTCAGAGTAGTTTAGGGAGATGAATATCTCGGTTAAGTTCGTTATTGGGCAAAATTGGCCAGATTTAATTTGATTTCTTCCATGGTGCTTTTCTCATTCTCATGATTGCTCATTTAATCTTGATAAATAAACTATTATTTGAATTGAATTTCCTTTAGGATGCAGTTCTATTATATGAATACATTGATATAATTCCCAACTCTGAGAAACCAATACTTTCGGAGATATAATTTGTCTGTTTGAACTAGGGCGCCAGAAAGCTCCTGTCCACAGGGCTTGAACCCATTTTTTATTTTCTTATTTGCCCTGATTAGTAAAGTATCTAGAAAAGGTAGTGAGTTATCTTGTGTTTCTAATTCTATGGTAAATTTCAAGCGGGGGTAAATGCTATTAAATACTGTTAGGATTTCAGCTGTTTTATCAAAAGGAACAGATGTGATAATGTCATCAACATATCTCTTAAAAAATGGTATCTCAAAAGTCAATTTCTCAATCGCCAAATTCTGCACCTCCACCATCACTATGTCAGATGTTACCGGTGCTAAATTATTCCCCATGCCTATTCCAAAAATTTGTTTGAAAATTGTATCACCAGATATGAAATAGCTATTCTCGACGCAGAATCTGAACAGTTGTAGGAAATCATGAACTGATAAAGAGTGAGACTCAATTTTTTCCCACTTTTTTTCAATTATTGTTATTGCCAGGTCAAGTGGAACATTAGTGTAAAGAGATACTATATCTAATGAAATCAGTATGTAGTTGTCTGGAATGGTGACAGTTTTTAAATGCTCGACAAGCTCGAAGGAGTTTTTGGCGCTCTAGTTCCTCGGAACTGAGTGCTTATCAATTTGCCCAAATTTTCAGAGTAGGTTTGGGAGATAAATATCTCGGCTAAGTTCGTTGTTGGGCAAAATCGGACAGATGGTTTCGGAGTAACAAAAAACAATTTTTTTTACGAAACAAATTCAAAATTAAATTTTTTTCAATAAGCAGTTTTACCATAAGAATCCAATGATATCATTTTTAACTATAACAAGCTAATACTTTCGGAGATATGATTTTTCAAAATTTCAATAATATAACGTATTTTTACGTTGTCACAGAATGATATAATTCTTCTATGTATGAATTGTCATAATGCCAACTTAATTTCCTGAGACATGACATTATCTAATCAATCGAAGAATTTAGAGCGAAGTGAGGTAAATCTCAGTTGTTTGCTCCGAAATTAGTTTTTCTCAGAAAAGTCTTACATTTCAGAACGGAACATGAAGTAAGAGATCTGAGAGTAGTGAGACTGCTTTTCATCCATAGACATAAAATGCTCAGTTCTCTCAATTTATGACGGGACTGACGGAAGGGAATATTATAACTTCAAAAATATTGGTGTTGAAATACTCGTATTTTAGCGATGTAACGGGGACCTCACCCAAAAATGCCTGAAAATATTACGTAAATATTGAAAGCATAATTCTGTAGTTCGAGAGAGGAGAAAATTTGGTGAACGTAGATCAGGAAATTTTTGATCAATTACAAGGTAATTTTTTATTATTACTTCTCCTCTTTCGTATTATACATGTTTTATGGAATATCTACTATTTGTAGGTACTTTAAACCTGTTTAGGGCAATTGTCATACGAAACTTGTTTTTTGGCGCTCTAGTCCCTCGGAACAGAGTGCTTATCAATTTGCCGAAGTGTCTGTAATCATGGAATTTTTGGCTGAAAATGGTCTCAAACGATTTGGTTCTACTCACTGATCAAGAATACGAGGTCGAAATCGATTCTGTCTGACCGTCCGGCCAGCCGTATGACACTATAACTCTTGAGCGAAAGTAGTTAGAAGATTAAAATGCGCAGGGTAGGTTTGGAGCGTATATATCTTGGACGAGTTCATTAACGGGCGAAATCCACCAAGCCGTTTCGGAGTTATGGCTGCTATATTTCCGAAACCGCTCACTCGATCTATCTGAAATTTAGCATCAAATTGTAGAATCATGACCTTTATACGCATGTGAAGTTTTGTATTGACCAGATTACCGCAAAGTGTAAAAAAAAAATTAAGTTTAAAAAAAGTTTTTCTACAATAACTCTCGAACGGAATGAGCTAGGTAGTTGAAATTTTCAGAGTAGGTTAGGGAGATGAATATCTCGTTTAAGTTCGTTATTGGGCAAAATTGGCCAGATTTAATTTGATTTCTTCCATGGTGCAGTTCTCATTCTCAGATTGCTCATTTAATCTTGTTAAATAAACTATTATTTGAATTGAATTTCCTTTATGATGCAGTTCTATCATAAGAATACATTGATATAATTCCCAACTCTGAGAAACCAATACTTTCGGAGATATAATTTTTCTGTTTGAACTAGAACGCCAGAAAGCTCCTGTCCACAGGGCTTGAACCCATTTTTGTATATCTATTATCTTTCTCGAAAGCATGCTTTAAAACTTTAGCTAAAAATTTACTGAGATTATTCAAGGGGCTTCCAATGTATGAGACTATTGGCCTTAGTGGGTTATTTTCCTTATGAATTTTGGGCAAGAAATAGATACACTAGTTGGCCTTTTTTTAAGAAATTTTATTTTGTAATAACCCCGGACCTAAAACCTGTGAAAATCAATTTGAAAACTCCATTATGTTTCCTGATTTATCCTGCAATAGTTCGCGAGAAAATCCTTGGACGTAGGCTTGGTGGTGATTGATTATATTTCATTTGAATTCCGCGTACGTACCTACCTTAAATCATTAACTGCACGAAATTGAAAGGTCTTCCAAAAAATGTTCACCGCAGGAGTGAACGATCCCTAATGTGATCATTTCAAAACAAAGTTTTGATATACACGGTAAGTCTTTATTAAGTTGTACATTAAATTTGATCATAGATTCCTCTCATAAAATAAAACACTTTTTTCATTTACCATTTTTCCATATTCGACACCAGAAAAAAGATA
Organism: Halyzia sedecimguttata; assembly: GCA_937662695.2. Lineage (NCBI taxonomy): Eukaryota > Metazoa > Arthropoda > Insecta > Coleoptera > Coccinellidae > Halyzia > Halyzia sedecimguttata. Next base: position 32,294,257 of record OW569418.2, on the reverse strand, counting down.
CAGGCTGTTGAAATATAAAAAAAATCAGTGTTTCTTTTGTAGCTTTCACATGGTTATACAGAATTGAATGAATTTTGGTATGAAGTTTTCTATAACTATGACACACAATCTCCAATTAACAGTTTTTCCCTACATTAACTGGTTTACTCGTTATAGACTCGCGAATTCCTAAAACTATGAGAAATTAGCATAACGAAAGCAGATGATGGTTATCTTGAGTAATTTTTGAAATACTCCATCCTTTTAGAAAATTAAATTTTTCTTCATCACGTACCGTTTTCCAGATATTCTTCATTCAATGTCATAAAATATGAAAAAAAAATTCAGAAAGTTACCTGCTTTTATCAATACTAACCTGAAATATAATCACAGATGATCTGCTCGAATAAATGCACAGACTGAGTATTGATTTCAAAGTTGAGACTTATAGAAATTCAATTCTATCTCGGAAATTGATTGGTTTTAATTACCATCTTAAAACGGGACATGTTAATAACGATTCATTCAAACAACTTGATTCGTTAGGTTCACAAGTTATCTTTTAGGAAACAGCTTAATAGGCTTACCATAATTTATATTCATCTATGTATTTTTCTCTATGTATCCCCGATAGTAAATATGAAACTTTTAAATGATTTGTTATCCATGTCATCTAAACATTTATTTTCATACTGCTTCGATTCTGCATAAATATCGAAATCGGAGGATTTCTCTCATAATGTATAAAACATAATTTCATCTTCTTAATTTTCTACAGATAAAACTCACGTCACTTAGTTATTTTTTACGAACTACTTAGTTGAATCTTATAAGTTTGTAGTATATTAGTAAACATAAGAGAAATGTCAATTATAAGTATAATTCCAATTACTCATCCCAATTATTCTTGACGATAAATTCTTAATCTGGATCTACGGAATCATGTAAACAATAAACAATGGACGTTATATTTTTAGGTTAGAATAACGATATATTCTGTGGCTAACCTAATAATATTTCCAATTACCTTTCTGAGCCTGCTTCTGTCACAGTATAAAAAAATATTATTATACTGTGTATATACGACGAGATCGTCACTTGCATAGACTACATAACAGAATAATCGTAGATTATTTTTCTCGATTCAGTAGAGTAGAGGTTATGTTATAATTGTTGTTAGTTGAATATTGATATTATATCTATTTATATGATGTGAATTAAAATATGTAAGGAATGTGAAAATAGACATATTGTGGATAATCTAATAGTGGATATTCAATGAAAAACAAGTTGGAGTCAGTGTTTCAATAGTCAGGAGGAGTTTTTTTCAAAATTGCAGTATAAAGATTATTTGAAACCATTTCATAAGACTACAGTGAGTGAATAAGATTTCTCAGTTAAATGTTTAACGTTTATAACTTTCCATCTGAGCCAAATCTGGAAAAATGGTAAGTGAAAAAAAGGTATTTCATTTGATGAGAGGAATCCATGGTTGAAATCAATGTACAACTTTAAGACCCGCCCTGTATTATTATGAATCGTAGATTCCAAGAAATAGTTCCTATAACATCGTGTGCTCTCAAATGTGATCGAAAATATCAGTTCAAAACATGAAAACTTCCATAAAATGTCTCTATTTATCCTTTATCTTCGTCATCTTGCATGTAATTACCAATAATGGGTGAGATATAATCCAAATCTTAACAAAGACAAGACATGATCCCCTTGCATGAGTCCCTAACCAACTCTTTCATGCTGAATTTCACAAAGACCGACTCTAACAAGGAATGAATATTCGGTCGTCACTTTGTTCTTCGGCTAAAGTTTTCGAATTTCTTCATCGCGGTTTCCTTAATCAGTTTAACCTGGAACAAAAGCAAACAGTTCATCCGCATATTGCTGTACGGAATTGGTTGAGCACGTCTTACCATTTAACATTCTCCAGAACTTTGGAGAACAAGCCACTGTCTCAATCTTCACGTTGCTACCTAAATTGCTACGAACTTGAGACGATCTAATGGTTATTAGAGTTTTCTAATAGAAAACTTTCTCGAGGACTTTTCATTGAATAATATATTTGATGTCATACCAGTTCATTATTTAGATTGTTTTGCTTGGTTACCAATGTCATTATTGAGTAGGTACATTATACTCTTGGGCATAATCTGAATACTCTATGACACTTGGGCATAGCATAAACAGCGAAATAATTGGTGGCATGTTCTGGGGAACAGCATGCACATTTTTCCCAAATGTTAGCAATGTTCGTATTTTTTTGTCAAAAATGGTCTCGAAAGATTAGGTGTGACCGTTCAGCCGTTGCCACGATAACTTGAGAACGGAAAAATATAGCAACCTGAAATTTTCAGGGTGGTGCGTCCAAATGCGGCGGAAAACTTCATTGATGGACCTAAACGGTCTAACGGTTTCCGAGCACTGATTTTGTTTTCAACCAATCCAAATCCGATCAAATTGAAACTTGGTGCGTAGTTGTAGAATTCCAACATAAAGACGTATGTGAGGATCGTATCACAAGAAAATAATCAAAGATATTATTTATCTCAAGATAACTTGAGAATAGATAGGGAAAGCCACTTACAATTTAAAGGTAGCTTGCACATCCAAATGGGACATTTAGGTTGGTTGTTGGCCATAATCGGCCCAATGGTTTCGGAGTTATACAATTCTGCAATGTTTTTTTCCCCATAACTCAAATAATACGGATACTCTCAAATTTAATCTCCGTAACTAGTTGCGGAATATCGACATAGAGATGTATTTGAAATTTTGTGGGGATCACAGCCCTAGAAATAAAAAAAAATCTGAAATAATATTAGGTATCTCACGATGATAACTTGAGAACGGAGAAAGAGCTCATTATTTTTAGGGTAGGTTGCGCATCCGTATGCGACATTTGAATTTGTTTTTAGGCATAATCGGCCAAACTGTTTTAGAGTTAAACCTAACTGAAATTCTGTTGCTATTTCTTCTATAACTCAAAATATGCAAATCTGATCCAATTAAATGTCGGTACTTACATAGAATAATGACGAGCTAAATTAAGTGGAACTTCAAATATCGTTTCATGAAATACATTATTAGGTATTTAATGATTTCAATTCCAATATACATATATTATGTCAGAATTAAAAATACTGTGATCCGTCATTAAAATGGTACGAAATATATTCATATCATATAAAAGAAAATGGACTAGATCGATGGTGAATTCGATTAAGAGTGCCAAATAGAGGTGAACAGACAATAGAAGAATAAGAATAAGAAACCAGGAATACTTTAAATATTTCTTATCCGAATTAAATATGAACTTGGCAATTCTGGAAGGATCCGGTGAAGGTAAGATTGCCCTGCAGCAAACATGGGATAATGTTTAATTGTCAGGTTATCAACTTTCTGTAAAGAACAAGTTGGAAAAGTACCATGGCCTGTTGATTTCGCATTTTTGTTGAAATTTATAGCCAGAGCGGTCACCCATGTATGTACTGAAATTATCCAAGGCTGCTTAACTCTAGAAAAAAATATTTCCAAGATTATATTAGGTAAGTCCGACTGTAAAAACAAACGTTCTTAAGTCTCTTGCAAAACGATATCAGACGGATAGTATCTGATATACAGTTTTTTTATTATATTTTTTTAAATGCCCTAGTTATGCGATCCTCACAAAGTTTCCCATAACTCCTTGTGTCGCTATTTTTAACTGACTATACCGTGCTTTAATTCGATCAGATCAGTATTTTTCGTGTTATTGGGAAAACAACCAGATTCGGAAGATATTCCTGCCAGCAATTTTGAAAACTCTTTTTTCAAATTACTGACAAACCCATGATCATTAAGTATCATGATGTTTTAGCGCATCCATACGGGCTCCATATTAGAGTATGTAATTGAACCTCATCTCTTTCTGTATGATGCTTCTAATAATAATTCATTTACACCTCAGAGGTGTTGTTACTTTATAGATATTTTTCAGAGTTTGGGAGAGAAAACCTAGAAAGAAACCATTTAATTATGAAAATGCATCCCACAGTTTACCAATGAATATTGATGATATATTCGTTGACTTTGTTGTGGCCGACAATATTATCATCCCAAGCGTTACCTACCAGGTTGATTACTCGTAGAAGCCTCTGCAGGCCATCTTCATTTTCTACTATCAGAACTTTATCGTCCGCATAGAATATTATTTTTATTTCCTTTTCTTCCACTTTATATCTTCCTCGTCTTCATATTTATTTCATGTTCTCGTCTATAATGATGTTGATCAGTACGGAGCAGAGTAATAATTCTCATCAAATACGTATTTCCATCAATATGGGCTCTGTAAACTCATCGTATATTTTTGCTGCTATTCGCTTATTTCGATAAATATCTTATATAGTGTTGATTATTGTTATATTGTTTATTGTTGTAGGGAGTAACGTTGCATCACGACCTTAAGGTTTATTGATAGAGTTCCGGGGTTTGATCTTCCAAGGAGAATATGGTCTATTCTGAATCGTCTAAGAACCGGTCATGGTCGTTGCAACAGCATGCTTTTCAGGTGGAACTCAGTTGAGAGTCCTAGTTGTGAATGCGGGGAAGCAGAGGAAACCATAGATCATTTAGTTAATAATTGTCGCATATATAGATTCAAAGATGGTTTTAGGGCTATTCATAATGTTTCTGAATCTTTTTTAGAATGGGTAGCGAGTTTCAAATCTATTTAATGAAATATAGAATATTCCATTTTAATTTGTTCGTTTTCTCCCTTTGTTTTTTCCTTTTCCATATTGGGTTTCGGACCTTGGAGAATCTTCTCTGCTTGTTGAAGGAAGAAGCGATAATGAAGAAAAAGATGCCCTTCAATATTTAATATTTCAGCATATTTTGTTAACAAAATCAATTTTCATAAATCACAACACTAACGGGGAGATAGGGTTTTTTTGCTGAGGTTTTTTCCCTAAGCTCTAGTATCATATTATATCAAATAATATGGTACCCCGTTACACTAACCAGTGCTAACACTCCTTTCATACACATGCTTTATTGTTAGATACAAAACAAATTGTAATGCTCAAGTTCAAAAGAATATATATATATATATATATATATATATTGTGCCCCCATCAGAGCTGTCGATGTAATCACCATATACAGCTCGCCTTCCAGTTCCAGAGTTCTGATGAACTCCAGTATCTGGGATGGCTTCAAGGAGGCAACGTTTTCGCTCCTGAAGATGTCTTACCCAAAGCATTCCTTGCGTTGGTTTGAGATGGAGAGGCATTCCGTAATCAGGTGATCAGGAGTTTCATCCTCCTCCCCACAGAATGTGCAATTGTCATCATATGCTTCCTACGACAGGAGTGCCTTTTGAGGAAACCAGTGCCCCTTTCCTTTAATTCCCGAGTGACCAGGAACTCACACCAAGAAGACCCTGTATTTCTTGCCTACTTCATTAAGGTTTTTTTCTGCACTTCCGTATTAGCTTAGCCTCAATAATATGGAAGCTCAGAGTCTCAGTAGCAGCTAGACTATCAGAATGGAGTACTATATCACACCTCTGACAGTTTCTTTCTAGGTTCAAATCCACGCATTTTTCGATTCCAAGTATTTCTGCCTGAAAGATGCTCGGATAAGATTCTAATGATAGTGAGCATTTGGTGTCTGCTTCATATAATCTAGCGCCAGCTACTATATTGGTGTTTGAACCCTCTGTGCACCATTTAATGGCATTTTTTTAAGAACTTGGGATTCCCTGTTTTAGTAAGTTACAAAAGGTGAGTAAGTCACACAAGGTTGATGATGTTATTCGATATTTGTCATTTTGCACGCATCTGCAAACAGGTTGGAACAGCATTTTACCCAAATGTCAGTAATTTCCGAATTGATTACCGAAAATATTCTCAAACGATTTGGTTCGACACATATGATGAAGAATTGTAGGTCAAATTTGATATTGTATGGCTAGCTGTTGCCACGATAATTTTCGAATGGAAATAGATGGCAATTTGAGATTTTTAGGGTAGATTACGCAACCGAATGCAACGGTTGAGTTCGTTAATGGGCATAGTCGGCCAAACGGTTTCCACGTTTCCACCAATATTGTTTAAAAAAAAACAGATTTAAACTCGGTAACTAGTTATAGAAAGTCGATACGAAGACGTAATGAAATTTAGTGATCATTATGTCATTAGAAAAGTTTAAAAAAATTGTAGAAAAATATCATGAGATAGCGACTTGTAGTTTCCAGGGTAGGTAGCCTATCCAAATGCCACATTTGATTTCGTTAAAGGGTATAATCGGTCAAACGGTTTTGAAATCATACTCATTTGACATCTTGTTGTCATTTCTTCAATAACACAAACAATAGGAATCTGATTCAATTCAAACATGGTTATTAGTTGGAGCATTCCGACGCGGGAATATTTTTGATATTTTGTGAGGACCATATCAGTAGAAAATAAAAAAACATTTATTGAAAAAAATCTTAAAAGTATATCTAGGATATCGCTGACAAATTGCCAGAGCCTTTAAAATCTGACTCTATAGCCAAATTCTCAATTTGAACATGATCAGATCTATATTGTTGGGGATCTAAGCAGCTTTGGGTGAGTTTAGTAGCTGGATGGGTGACCGTTGTTTCGATAACTTTCGAACGAAAAGAGATAGCAACTTGCATTTTGAAGGTTGTGCATCCGAAAGAGACCATAAACTATGTTATGGGGCATAGTCGGCTAAACGATTTTGTAGTTAAGTATACCCATTTTAAATGTTGTTGTTATTTCCACAATATTCCAAAATATAAATAACTGATCCAAGTAAAACTGAGAAATCACTTGAAGAATGTGGATAATTTTATATTTCAGAAACTAAACATCATAATTCTCTGCAATTCCGCACATACATTCAAACTACCATTTTACAATCAAGAACCGAAAAACAGTGAATAGACAATGGAACTTGCGCGCCAAAGTCCTGAAGAATTATTATATCTAATAAATAATATTTCAAAATTGTCAAGAATACAGGGTGTTTCACAAATGATTGTATGATGAGTCTGAATTAGTGTTCGACATAATATGTCGAGTTTGAATGTATGTGCGAAATTGCAGAGAATTATGATGTATAGTTTCTGAAATATAAAATTATCCACATTCTTCAAGTCTTCAAGTCTTAACTGTATTCGTTTGAGAAATACTGGATGTTTCATGTATCTTATCAAGAATTTGCAATCGGCATAACTCTTGAACTTCATGAAAATTTCAGAGAATGAGTATAGGCTTATGCCTAAGATTCGCTCAGAATGACTTGTTGATAGCGGATATTCACGACAAACACGGACCTGTGTGCCTCCGAATAATGCGTTACTACATATTGAATGGATTTAATTTATCAGTATCATGACTTCAGGAATGTCGTGTATCTTATTTCACTCAATACACAAATTCAGAGTTTTGACGCAAGATCACCCAAAAGAGTTTTTGAAAAAAATACTGCTATGTTCAAAATCATGGTTCAAATGATAGAAATTCTCATTCTCGAATTATTTATCATCGAAAACTCTTTGTTTTGAATCAATGAAACAGATGGCATTTAGTTCTTAGTTTGATGTTTATAAGATAAATTTTACCTTTTCATTCTTAAGTTCATTTTATAATAGTCCAATTAACTGTTCAATATTATTTCGAGTCTCAGTTGCGAAATATCGGTCTAAGCAACCAAAACACACGCAACTAATCCTTCACACTCCTATCCATACTTTATTCGAGTTTTTGATTGTTTGACATAAAATCTTCAATTATGCTAGCATCTGTGTTTAAAATATTCTAAAAAAGAATTTTCAAAGATGAATAATTCGAAAATGAGTATTTCTATCATTTATATTTTCAGGTGCATAGGTTATCAAATGTGGAACTCCTAAATTCATGTATTGGATGGAATACGAGGCAGCACTATAATTAAGTGATGTTACTGGTAAGTTCAATTGATTCAATATGAATTAAAGCATTATTCGGAGATTCGCAGGTCCATGTTTATTATAAATTGCGAGATAAATTGAGAATTCCAAATACACAATGGTTCATAAAATATTGATACGGTGTGTGTCATTTTTGCCAAGAGGCTGGTTCAAAAAGTATTTAGTGTAGATTCTGAGAAAAATTGCACTCCGTGAATATTTGTTGTACAGGGTGTATGAAGATGTGGAATATTGAAAATAATTGTCTTAGTCTGGACCTGCACTATCAACAAGTCATTATGACCCGATATTAGGCATAGGCCTACACTCAATCCCTGAAACTTTCATGAAGATCCATGCAAGCTTTTGATTTTTTGATAAATACGTAAAACATCCTGTATCTCTTAAACGAATATAGCTAGGACATATTTCGAACACTGATTTAGACTCACCAAAATGTCCTACATCTTCACTGAAAGCATGTACAATCATTCGTGAAACACCCTAGATTGATCAGGAACAGCAGTCACCAAGGCATGAAACTTAACTATGCGAATAATTGATTGCGGTTTAAGTCTGTTTAGACAAGTTTTCCTTTTCCATACTAATATTCGGCTTGAAATTGTCCATATCTCATAAGTCATAATATTGATCAATCCGAGAAAATCTCTCTAAGATTTCATCTTATTAACATATTCATGAATAGCGCCTTATATATATATTTTCATTCATTTTCGCATCTCAATTTGCCGCCTATGTAGGAATTTGAGTACTTCCTGCTTCGAAGCCCTAATTTTGTTGAGAAATAAAATCCCCCCTTTCTCGGTAGAGAGTTTATAATAACGAGTTTCGCCGTTTCCAAGGTTTATTTAGCAGGTTTAATTTATTGATGAGCTTATTATAAACACCCCAAATTTCTACTTTACGCGTCCCTAGAGGTTCCGAATACCGGGCTCTTATTCATTGGAGTACTCGGAGGAGTTACGTCTCTTCTGCTCCCGTTCAGATTCACGAAAAAGTGCATTGAATGGGAAATCTTATGGGCGCATATAATGATTTCGGAATAACTCATTATTATACCATTAGAAACTGTTTTTTGGCGCTCTAGTTCCTCGGAACTGAGTGCTTATCAATTGCCCAAATGTCTGTAATTTTCGAATTTTTCGATGAAAATGGTCTTTAACGATTTGGTTCGACTTACTGATCAAGAATCCGTGGTCGAAATTCATTCTGTCCGGCCGGTCCGGTCCGGCCGGACGGCCGGCCGTAGGCACGATAACTCTCGAACGGAATGAGCTAGACAGTTGAAATTTTCAGAGTAGGTTTAGGAGATGAATATCTCGGCTGAGTTCGTATTGGGCAAAATCAGACAAGATGGTTTCGGAGTAACAAAAAAAAATTTTTTTTTTTACAAAACAAATTCCAAATTAAATTTTTTTCAATAAGCAGTTTTACTATAAGAATCCAACGATAACATTTTTAACTCTAACAAGCTAATTTTTTTGGAGATATGATTTTTCAAAATTTCAATAATAAATCGTATTTCACAGAATGATATAATTATTCTATGTATGAATTGTCATAATGTCAACTTAATTTCCTGAGACATGACTTTATCTGATCAATCGAAGAATTATGAGAATAAAGTGTATTCCGAAATGTGAGCGAAGTGAGAAAAATCTCAGTTGTTTGCTCCGAAATTAGTTTTTCTCAGAAAAGTTCGGAACGGAACATGAAGTATTTTAGCGATGCAACGGGGACCTCACCTTAAAATGTTTGAAAATATTACGTAAATATTGAGAGCATAATTCTGTAGTTCGAGAGAGGAGAAAATTTGGTGAACGTAGATCAGGAAATTTTTGATCGATTACAAGGTAATTTTTGGGCGCATGTTCTAGGGGAACATCGTCCTATCATTTCGTCCAAATGTCTGTAATTTTCGAATTTCGAGCTGAAAATTGGCTAATAGACTAATTTGGACTCCCTGATCACGAATCCGGTGTCAGCTTTTGGGTGCCGTCCGGCCGGCCGGCCGGCCGGCCGTACTTCCGGCCGTAGGCACGATAACAGGAGCACCGAAGGTCCTATCGACTTCAAACTTTCAGGGTAGGTTTCTGATCGAAATTCGACGGTTAAGTTCGTTAACGGGCAAAATCGACTAGACGGTTTAGGAGTTATAGATATTTAAAATTTTGAGGTTATTTCCCTGATATTTCAGGAACTAAAGAAGATGTTGAATCGAAACTTGGTAGTCAGTTCGAGGATATAAACGCGCAACTTTTGGCATAATTCTGTTATGATCGAAATGTTGGTAATTTTTAAAAAAATATTTCTTTTAATTTTTTCGAAAAAAAAAATTTTTTTTCGTGAACTATTCATCAGATTGCAACAAAAACTTGTACTAACGTCAATTGTAGTATTTTGCAACATTGTGCAAAAGTTTGGCTCTATATGATTTCAATTTCTGGAGATATAAGACAAAATGTGTCAAATTTCCTGGGTCTCTCTCAGTATTTTCATCGATTATTCTATGAACTCTTTGAATTCCACCGAAAACAAATTCAAAGACATAAACATAAAGAATCAAGTCATAGTTTAGACGTCGAAAGAAGGACGATGTTGATCGACTTGAAAAGGTACCTTTTTCAAGAAATGCAATAATGAAATGCTTAATTTATGGATATAATATTATCTAAGTATTGTTGGGATCGGGCAGTTGGAAAATTTTTTAATAAAAAAATTTGTACCGACGTTAAATCAAGCATTCTACACGAGTGTGCAAAATTTCAGTTCGATACGATCTCAATTCCAGAAGATATTGCTTAAAATTCACATTCCAGCGTGTTTTGACGTTCTATGGTCACAGAAAATCGTCACAAAAATCTATTTACCTCATTTGACGGCTGTTTGTCAAATCAATTAATTCCAATAATTGATGTCAGATTTCCTACATACCAAGTTCAAACACATTTTAATATGGAAAACACTTATTATGATCACGTTCTACAGGAATTGATACTAAATAGAAGCTAGATGAAGATTATTGTAATGGAAAATTTGTGTTCCAGTATAATATTAAGGTATTCAACATGATACTGCTTTTTTTCTTTACTGGTCAGTACGGGCCACAAGGAAGATGAACATGCGCCCAATAGCTCCTGTCCACAGGGCTTGAACCAATTTTTTCATTATTACTCTTCTTTCATACATGTTTTATGGAATATCTACTATTTGTAGGTACCTGTTTTGGGCAATTGTCATACGAAACTTGTTGGCGCTCTAGTTCCTCGGAACTGAGTGCTTATCAATTTGCCCAAATATCTGTTATTTTCGAATTTTTCGATGAAAATGGTCCTAAACGATTTGGTTCGACTCACTGAACAAGAATCTTAGGTCGAAATCGATTCTGTCCGGCCGACCGTAGGCACGATAACTCTGGAACGAACGGAGTTAGTGGATTGAAATTTGTAAGGTGAGTTTGGAGCGTAAATATCTCGTACGAGCTCGTTAATGGGCTAAATCCATCAAGCGGTTTCGGAGTTATGGCCGATTTCAGTAAAAATATTTTTTATGAATATTTCCGAAACCGATCACTCGATCTATCTGAAATTTAGCATCAAATTGTAGAATCATGACCTTTATACGCATGTGAACTTTTGTATTGACCAGATTACCGCAAAGTGTAAAAAAAAATTAAAATTTAAAAAAAGTTTTTCTACAATAACTTTCGAACGGAATGAGCTAGGTAGTTGAAATTTTCAGAGTAGGTTTGGGAGATGAATATCTCGGTTAGGTTCGTTATTGGGCAAAATTGGCCAGATTTAATTCGATTTTTTCCATGGTGCAGTTCTCATTCTCAGATTGCTCATTAAATCTTGATAAATAAACTATTATTTGAATTGAATTTCCTTTATTATGCAGTTCTATCATAAGAATACATTGATATAATTCCCAACTCTAAGAAACCAATACTTTCGGAGATATAATTTGTCTGTTCGAGCTAAAGTGCTAGAAAGCTCCTGTCCACAGGGCTTGAACCAATTTTTTTTTCAGAGAATCGAATTGAAAATTTTGGACTCATCCAGGATATACTAATACATAAGAAAATTATTAAATAGGTGGGAAAGCCCTATGGACAGGAGCTTTGACGAGCTGTCCAAATATATACGCAGAGCTGTCACCCATCCAGATAGTGAACTCGCCTTGAACTTATTAGCTCCAGAGAAAAAAAATGATATCTCCAAGAATTTGAATCCGACAGTAAAAACAAGCGTCCCAAAAAAAACTGGTATATTTTAAGGCTGAGAATACTATCGAATGATTAGTTTCAAGTCACATACATGCATTCACTATTGGTTCGAAAATGAACGGTGCTCTGTTGGCAGTGGCATAAGGTCCCATTCAAATACATTCATCCACCATTGGTTCGAAAATGAACAGTGCTGTGTGGTGTATGGGGTCTATTCAAATACATAATTTAACTGTTGGGTCAAAAACAAACAGTGCCGCGTTTGTGATACCATAAGGACCCACTCGAGTACATGCATTATATGACACAGTCAATATTGGCATTGACTGTGACACAGAATGATGCTATGTATAATATGTGCATGAATCTAATGAATTCATTGCATTGATTACTACATAGGAGAATTAATTATTTCATAGTAAAATATGAGCCTTATAACGTACAAGAATATTTTGAATTTCATAAAGCTTGCCTACTCCATTAAGTTTTCTTCGGAACTCCCATATTTGCTTACACTGTATAACATGGGACCTCAGAGTTCAATAGCAGCTTGACTGTCAGAGTGGATTGCTATATCACATCTCTGATAGTTTTTTTCTAGGTTTATGTCCACACTTCTTTCAATTGCTACGCTTTCTGCCTGAAAGACGATCGGATAGGAGCCTAATGAATGTACCCGGTAAGAGAGGACCATGCTTTCTGTTTTTTAATACTCTCATTACCTGTTCCGTTCCTAGATATTCTGAGAATGGCTTCATGGGCCATCACAATGTGAATGGCTGCGATTTGTGATAATCTCAACTGCTCTGGCAGGACAGGTTCCCATAACTCCGTCTGACACTTTCAAGCAAGCCTTTGTAATTTTTCGACTATTTTCCTCCTACTATTCTGACTTATTTTTGTATACCAGATTACTCCCTCATACGTGATTATGGGTCTCACAATCATGACGTACAACCATCACAGTTCATAAGTCTTACCGGCTAGATTTCTGCATTCCATTAAAGCCTTTATTGCTTTATTAGCAGTTATTTCAACATGCACTTATTCCACTAAAGTTTACTATCTAGTGTTACTCCTAGATATTTAACTTCAGACTTCCATTTTATAATATATCCGTTCAAGCAGTGATCTAACAGCTGGAAAATTGAGTAAGTTTTCTACTTTTTCCTGTTGCTTCTCCAAATGTTTTTAGTATCAAACACTTATTAGTATTGTTGTACAATAGAAGAAAAACACAAATCCACTGAACTATTCAAATTTCTTCTTTCCTTCCCAACCAGCAAAGTTGTCTTATAACTCCAATGATTCGCGACTAATATATTTTATAAGTATCATATTTGTGCTTCCAAAATATCAATTCATTATATTAAAGCTACATAAACTTCATTCTGTTGTGGATAATCGAAATACTTTATAAATGTATCGTGAAAACGTCTATACAGCAGAATTATGAAATATGTTATAAAACTATTACTTAACCATTTGTTAAGAGGTTTATAACTAACTTATAAAACAATTCTGCTTATAAATCTGAATTGCTCTTTAATGGTTTCTTTATTAATTCCGGGGATATTTATAATTTTATTTCAAATATATTAAAAAACTATTTCTAAGATGTTCTGTATAACCTCATGAAACAGTTATATAGAAGTGCCTTTAGTTACAATTTTGCTTCCAGAAGTAAACTGTTGCTTCGGTTACCACTTCATAACTATTTTGTAGTATTCAATTTCCATGACAATATCACCCAAAAGCAGCTGATCATTCTGTTCCCACACTGAAAGTGTTTTATTTCTTTCTCAACTGTTAGCACGATCTTGAACTTTTCTAAAGAATTAATGACTACTATGAATCAAATGAAGCAATTGCATATTAGTTTTCTAGCAAAAAGCACAAATGTCTTACCTGTGCATAACTTAATTACTTCGCAATTAATCAAGAATTGAAGTTACAATAATAACATATCGTTGTTTTTTAATTTGGAATTATAAAAACAGTCAACAAGTCAAGAGCGTTCCTGCTAATCGGGTCCTTCTTGAATGGCTTCGTATAATAAATATTCTTATGCATATATTTCACAAATCAAATAGACCCCAGGGGGTTCATTGATCTGCCGAGAAAGCAAGAGCAGACGCGTTTCTGGCTTCTTGGCCTTCATCAGTACCCTGTAGCTCTCCCAACAAATTCAACTAAACTGACCTGGGTTAAGCCTCTCAGAGCCGGCTTGGTCGATCATTATAATCGCCCACGCCACCTATGAGACGAAACACGGAAATCAGCCTCTCCCCACCAGTGAATATTTGAAGCGTGAAATCATATGCCACCATTCACTCGATATTTAATCAAGAACGAGGCCCGCAGAGCTCAGACAGTATCTTCTCAATGGCCATGAACGCTGTTTAGCGTTTTCAAAAATAATAATGAAAAATGGCGATACCGTTGTTAAAAAATCAACAAGTCAAGAGCGTTCCTGCTAATCGAGTCCTTCTTGAATGGCTTCGTATAATAAATATACTTATGCATATATTTCACAAATCAAATAGACCCCAGGGGGTTCATTGATCTGCCGAGAAAGCAAGAGCAGACGCGTTTCTGGCTTCTTGGCCTTCATCAGTACCCTGTAGCTTTCCCAACAAATTCAACAAGAAGGACCCGATTAGCAGGAACGCTCTCGACTTGTTGATTTTTTAACAACGGTATCGCCATTTTTCATTATTATTATATATACAGGTTTAGGAAGTATTATGCTACTGCGGAAGACAATTTTCTGTAGGTGCAAAACTATTACCATAATCATGCTTGTGTTTAAGATATCGACTTATTAATAGGATACCTTCATCAGATTATCTGTTATTTCTTCTTTTGAATTTCCTTGCAAAAATATGTATCTATCAGATAGTCCACAGGAAAACGTTAACTGTTTCACTGATTTTACAGGTTATGTTGACTTTCACGCGTAGAATATAATAACATGTTTTATAGTAGTTGTAAAGAAATTACAATGAAATCCTAGAAACGGATGCAAAATCATTTTATAAGAGAATGCCATTAAACATGGCGGAATTTGTGAAGACTCAGAGTGGGGAGTGTTTTAAACATACTAAAAATCACCAATGTGTGAATATTTCAACCATCCAGAGCATAAAATGACTCAAAAATAATCTGTAGAACAAATGGGAATACATTTTCGTACAAAGGATTATTAGATTGGCAAGCCACATTTTCGTTTTGTTCAATTTTTTATGTAAAACATTCGAAACAAGGGGGCGCGTTTAAAATATGTCATTTTAGTGCTACATTTTATGAAGAAATTTCATTTGCGTTGAGAATTTCATTGTGGGTATCCAAAATATGTCTGTAAGTGCATAAGTATATATAAATAAAAAAAAAAAAGCACTGACGTGTAGTCAGTACTCTTTGGCGCGCGTGTTCAAGGTGGCTAATTTGAATTGAATGATGAGTACTTCAAGCTCAGTAGATAGAGCGAGCCGAAGATCTACCCAAAGGATAGTGGACACCATTCACTGTCGGTTCAAAAATTAACAGTGCTGTATCCAAGCTGCCATCAGGATAGATTAACAAAGTTGGAAAAGAACACAAGTGACTCTCCTTAGGCGCACAAGCTCCTAGAAGATTTGGGAGGGTCAGTATAATCCTAATCATGTTAATCGCACGCGCGCCAAAGCAGATTGACTTTTTACACTTTTTCTTTCATTGTTAAGTCAATCTGCTTTTGCGCGCGTGCGATTAACATGATTAGGATTATACTGACCCTCCCAAATCTTCTAGGAGCTTGTGCGACTAAGGAGAGTCACTTGTGTTCTTTTCCAACTTTGTTAATCTATCCTGATGGCAGCTTGGATACAGCACTGTTAATTTTTGAACCGACAGTGAATGGTGTCCACTATCCTTTGGGTAGATCTTCGGCTCGCTCTATCTACTGAGCTTGAAGTACTCATCATTCAATTCAAATTAGCCACCTTGAACACGCGCGCCAAAGAGTACTGACTACACGTCAGTGCTTTTTTTTTTTTTTTTCAAGTTCCTTTAACAAATATAGCCATCAATACAGTTTGGCTGTTAGCTTTACCGTAGATCGAAAAAAAATGCGGTTGTGAGACCTCCGTTTGGAACGCAATTGCCTCTTCTCCAAATCCGAACGTATTTTAATATAGATCTACCGAATATAGTTATTTATAAATTCGCCTCAGGGCCACCATACAGACATTTCAACTCGGAAACAACGCTATTTCCCCCAAACTGACTTGTGTCCGTGCACTGAATTGACATGAATATTCTTTTAAAACCTCACAATATCGGCTCATTGCTTCCAACATAACCCTAACAACCCAAAACCATTCACTTCTCATCTGCGCAAGCGCAATATACTCGTGGCTGCAAGTCCTCCCAAAATTACACACCTCACTAAAAACTCCGATTCTCCAACACTAGTGGTTCAGGAGATATCGCTTCTTGAATCCACGCATGCGCAGACCCTCACCAGGGGATTCTATAGAGGAATAGCATCCGCCACCCCAAAATCCCAATCCTCTCTGATGAAAGCACCAGCAGTTAAATCACTGATGGTCTGCTCATGCGCATTACGAAAAATGCCCGTAAGGGGTAACATCAATTTCGAAATTAGCCCCAGGGCCACGATACGGACACTTTAACTCGGAAACAACGCTACATCCCCCAATCTGACTTGTCCTTGCTTTGAATTGCCATGAATATTCTTTTAAAACCTCACAATATCGGGTCAGCACTCCCAACATAACCCATACAACCCAAAAACAGTCACTTCTCTTCTGCGCATGCGCAATCTACTCGCGGCTAAGAGTCCTCTCAAAATAACACACCTTACAAAAAACTCCGATTCTCCAACACTAGTGGTTCGGAAGATATCGCATCTTCAATCTACGCATGCGCAGACCCTCATCAGGGATCTGGATTCTATGGAGGAATAGCATCCGCCACCCCAAAAACCCCAATCCTCTCTGACGAAAACTACAGCAGTTAAATGACTTCTCATCTGCGCATGCGCACAACGAAAAATGTCCGGAAAGGTCAGCATGAACCTCAAAAAAATAGGTTTCGGCATTTTAAGCAAAGTATTTCGCAAAATAGTAGTAATTTTCTTATTTTTTTCATGTCACGTGATCTTCACGAAATTTTGCAAATGTGTTTGCATTGGTCTTTTGCATCTAACTACTGAGTTTCAATTTAATCAGATCAGTATTTTTCGAGTTATCCTGAAAACAAAATTTTAAAATTTTTGAAATTTTTTTTTGCTACTTTAGGGCCGTCCGATCAAAACAAAACTTCGCAGGCATATAAAGGTCATGATTCTACAATTTGCTGCCAAATTTAAGAAAGCTCGAGTGATTGGTTCCGGAAATATTCATTAAAAACGTTTTGACTAAAAACGGCCTTAACTCCGAAACCGCTCGGTGGATTTCGCCCGTTAACGAACTTGTCCGAGATATTTACGCTACAAAACTACCCTGCAAATTTCAACGCTCTAAGTCATTCCGTTCGAGAGTTATCGTGCTAACGGCCGGCCGGACCGGACGGACAGAATTGAGTTTGACCTCGAATTCTTCATCAGGAAGTCGAACCTAATCGTTTGAGACCATTTTCGAAAAAAAATTCGAAAAATACAGACATTGTGACGAAATGATAGCACGCTGTTCCTTGCGGAACACGCGCGCAAAAATGGCTTCGTGTAAACAATAATGACTCATGACATCTATATTTTCCCTATGTTGTCATAATGCAGGATTGCTATTTGCTTAAAATCAATTAATTTTATAGATATCATTCTATGTAACATTTTTATCTCAGAATGTTCATATGAAAAACCTTATAAAGCTATAACGAAACAGTTTTTTAGATGGCGACATAATGTTTATGGAATAGTCTTGTAATGTTTATGAAGAGCTTTATAAAATGTTTCGAATAACAAAATTATTTTATAAAATGTGCGAATTTTGGGGTTGTATAAACGTATTGAAAACAATTTAACGACTTAGAAGGTATAATATGGTTTTGATTGAAAACGTTTCCACATCTATTATAAAATATAAAATTGCTAGTTGGGTTACTACTCAAAAGTTAAGTACGTATAGTGCTCATAAAAATAATATGATTTTATTCGGCAATTTTCCACGGAATTCCCTACTTCCGCTCTTCGTAATCGAAGATTTATCCCCTTCAATGGTGCCTTCGCATATCTGAGCCCCAGGAACATGTTTTTTATTCGCTCCGGATAGCGCCGAGGATCGGAAAGAGTACTCGAAAAGCAATCAGTTGTCACGCGTGCGCAAAATTCAATTTTGTACGAGTGGCCATATAACACTCTACGCCCGCGTTCATTTGGGAGGGGGGCACCACTTCCTCGAGAGGCCTGAGAAGGGGTAGAAGGCGAATGCCTCGCGAAAAACCTATTATTGGCCCGCTAATGGAATAGTCGGTGGTTTTGGCACACGGCCAGTGAAAAAAATTCGATTGGGTATGTGAATGACGACAGTTCTTGCCATATAGGGATAGTGTAGGTCATGCTGAGCTTTTGTGGTGCGAGAAGGGGTGGAAATAGCTTTCGAGCATGTTATATGACAACATTAATATCGTAAATAGTTTCCCAGTTTTTTGAAATTTGAGATTAAAAATTGGCGGACCTGTGGACGTGGCCTTGGCACTCTTGTTCAAAATTTGACAAGATTTGTTGTTATTTATCAAGATTATATGAGCAATCTGAGAATGAGTACCATGGAAGAAATCGAACTAAAAAAGCTGAAATGATTTAACTCTTTCTTATAGAACACGATGACATGTACGAGTATGAACACATATCATATAATAATTCATAGATCGAATAATTATAGCATTCTGTGAAAACATAGAAGTACGATTCATTATTTCAAATTCGAAAAATCATATCTCCGAAAGTATTAGCTTGTTAGAGTAGAAAATGAGATCTATATTTTTATGGAGGAACTGCATCTTAAAAAATTGAATTTGAAATTTGTAAGTTAAATTTTTTTTTTTTCATTACTCCGAAACCATCTGGCCTTTGCCCAATAACGAACTCAACCGAGATATTTATCTATCGAACCTACTCTGAAAATTTCAACTGCCTAGCTCATTCTGTTCGAGAAATATTGTTGAAAAAAAATTTTAAAATAAATTTTTTTTTTTTACGTTTTACGGCAATCCAATCAATGTAAAACCTTGCATGCGTATAAAGGTCATTATTCTACAATCTGATGCTAAATTTCAGATCGAGTGATCGGTTTCGGAAATATTCATAAAAAAATGTTTTTCATAAAAACAGCCATAACTCCGAAACCGCTTGGTGGATTTCGCCAGGTAACGAACTCGTCCGAGAAATTTACGCTCCAAACCTACCCTGCAAATTCCAATCCTCTAGCTCCTTTCGTTCGAGAGTTATCGTGTTAACGGACGGCCGGCCGGACAGAATAGATTTCGACCTCGGATTCTTGATCAGTGAGTTGACCCAAATCGTTTGAGACCATTTTCAGCCAAAAATTCGAAAATTACAGTCATTTGGGCAAATTGATAAGTAGTCGGTTCCGAGGAACAAGAGCGCCAAAAAACATTTAATTATGTTATACTTTGGTGTTGGTTTGTATACTCACTATATACCATACGAAACTATCAGAAGAAGACTTCGCGCTCGGGAGTTTTTTAGCAGAAAACAATTATGGGACCAACTTCCAAGGAAAAATATAGCTGAACGTTTAAATTGGTTTTTGGAGCATGAAACATGGACTATTAAAGATAGAATGAGGTGAACTGTAGCCAATTTTTCACCATTGTTCTTCATTCTATGTTCACTGGTTTGTGGTTTATCTATCCACACTAAACCGGGTGTTTTCAGTTCGTAATGGTCTTATATGGGTGAACGGCCTTGCAATCCCTAACCCTCTTACGGTAAAAGAACGAACGTAACTGAACATCGCTCATGATTTCTTCATCGCAGAGGGTCGGATTTCCATAGGTGCCACTGGTGTGATTTTCTCCCTACCAGTTCGCAACGAAAGGAATTAAGTTTCCTAGAACTCCTTCGGGCGTCATTCAGTGTGGCTACGTTAGACTGACGATTGGTAATAACAATGAAACCGTTTCGTACCTGGAGGTTTTTTCCCTAAGCTCTTGTATCATACGCAGAATTGTATGGTACCCCGTTACACCAACCTCTGCTAACACATATAAAACTCTCAGTCAAAAGAATAGATATATGTATTGTATATAGAGTAGTGACCGACCGAAAGTTCGGTTTCGGTTTCGGCCAGTTTCGGCCAAGAAATCTAGTTTCGGCCTTAGTTTCGGTTTCGGCCCAAAATGGCCGAAACTTTCGGCCAGGCCGAAACTAGAATGTTCGTGAATTATCCTGGTAGTTTGGCCAGGAGTTATAAGTAGGTATACGTAATTGTCGTACGAGTTATTGTGATCTATCTTTGTTAAGACTGAGAATTCACTTTAATTATTATTAATTAGATTACATAGGGTGATTCCAAATAAGACGTGAAACTTGGAGTATGACACATTAGCTGTTGTTTAATCCATATTTATTACTTATAGTACATATTTCGTAAATTTTTTCTACGTGACCAAATTTGGTGATAATTTTGGTTTATTTTCATCAGAAAATAATATGATATGTACGAAAAATACAAAACTATGCTGTATAAGAGGTTGAAAAAGAATTAGTATGATTTGAAATGTGGTATATGAATAAATGAAAAATCTATTTCTAATATCAATTTGTCTGCAACTTTCGAATTTCACAATTTTGTATGCCAAAATTATTTTAAAAACTTGCCAAATTCCTTCTTTATTCTCTAAAAGATTTCGTTAGATTGCTTTACTAGTTTCGTTTCAGCAGATTTTTTATAAGCAACCTTTTGAATGTCCGGCAATAGTGAATGTGTATCAAAAGACAGCGTGAGTAAATTTCAGGCGGAAAATAACAACTGAAGACATCAGAAAGACGACACGTGCTAGCCTATGGAATGGTGGAACATAATTTATGAATACATTTTCTAATGTAATTTCGAGCTTAGTTGCAAAAAAAAAATATTGGATTCGTTATTTTCCTCTATTTGCTTCTTATATCCCCTTTCAAATCATACTAATTTTTTTTCAACAGAACCAGTAGGTACTCAAATATCTCGGAAACCGTTGATTTTTGGTCATCAATAAAAATGGCTCAAACCACAGCAAATGATCCATACTAACACCTCCTCTAAGGTTCACGTCTGATTTGGAATCACCCTGTATACTTCGACTGATTATTTTGATAACTTGGTAATACCAAAATAATAAATAAAGATCTCAAAAAAAATGTCTCTTTATTTTATTTAACACTCCTTAACTATTTTTATGTATATGCGAATAAAATTGTAAAAAATACAGTAGATTTCAATATGAAATATAAAGTTTCGGTTTCGGTTTCGGTTTCGGTTTCGGCCGAAACTGAGACCCTGGCCGAAAGTTCGGTTTCGGTTTCGGTTTCGGCTGAAATACCAGTTTCGGTCGGACACTAAGAGCGATGAGGTGACCTAGCCCGGCTCATGAGGAATATGTGTTAATGGTTAAAATCAAATGAATATATTTCATCCTGTCTTTTTTGGACTATTGAAGATTGGAAAATGTACGATTTTCGGATGAAACAGAATCGGCCTACGATCCGAGGACCGATGAATTTGTATTTTAAGAGTTGTAGGGAGGCCAAGCTACATACTTCCAAACCTATCCCGAAATACAAATACCAAACCCCCCTTTGGCTACGTCCTTGACACCAGCTATATTCCAGCATAATTATTCAGAGTTCACATGATATTTTTTTACAAGATATTAACAGGAAAGGGTGTTTCTCTCTTATTGAAACTCAATTAAGATATTATATTCTGTCATGGAGCACCTGTTCATGGTTGGATAGACGGTTTCGTGTCCAAGGTAAAGCAATTAGGATATTGATAACATGAAAAATTTAGAAACGTTTACAGATTTGCATTTAAGAGGGAAAGTATCTTGACTCTGATAGACATTTTTGTGTTGGCAACACTTATTCAGAGAAAATATATGTGGTTTATTTATGAAGCGCTCTTTGGAATAAAATTTCAACTGATGGGTCATCAAACTATTCAGTAGCTTAGATAGGGAACCCTGGATACATATACCACTGTATTTCTTTACATACTGTTTATTCCCTGATTTATGAATTGTACAAATGTCCAAATTTTTTAAATTGTCAACTCTTTTTCTATTTAAAATCAATATGATTTGTAAATCAACAAGTCCAGAGCGTTCCTGCCAATCGGGTCCTTCATAAATGGCTTCGTATAATTAATATACTTATGCATATATTTCACAAATAGACCCCAGAGGGTTCATTGATTTGTCGAGAAAGCAAGAGCAGACGCGTTTCTGGCATCTTGGCCTTCATCAGTACTCTGTAGCTTCTCAACAAATTCAACTAAACTGACCCGGGTTAAGCCTTTCAGAGCCGACTTGGTCGATCATACCTAATCGCCCACGCCACCTATGAGACAAAACACGGAAATTAGCCTTCCCCCACCAGTGAATATTTGAAGCGTGAAATCATATAATAATAATATAATAATAATATAATAATAATATAATATAATAATAATAATAATAATAATAATAATAATAATAATATGCCACCATTATTAATATGCTTTTGGCATTATTTCCAGTGGGTTGGGTGCTTGAAAATTTTCAGACGACCAATGCTGAGTCTGACATGAAAGTGATAAACATATTCTCTACTAAATCTATACTAATTTTCCTTGATAAGTAAGTTTATTTGTTACTGTTAAAAAGTAAATATATTTATAATCCCCTCCTATTAACTGGAAAACCTGAACATAACTTACTTTTTTCCTTCCATATTTCTGGGTTGAATTATTTTACTGGAAAACAGCTAAAGTAAATCCCTATTCTTTAAAATATGTCCACATTTGTACCATATTTAACTCGTCTCAACCCGCGATAGGTATTCAATTGCGATTTAAACCTGGTTAAACAGAATGAAATTGGATCTTCCCAGATTAACAAGACCGATTGTCAGATATGTCATACACATGTCATCATATAAGTAATCCTTAAACGATATATAAAGGGTATATTCATCATTAACTGGTTTCTTTCTGGGTTTTCTCTCTCGAACTCTGAAAAATATATATGAAATAAAAAAATTATTATTTTGTGATTTGCTTCTGCGTAAGAAACACAAGATATTTGTCAGAAGCAATCAATCGAACAATGTTGCCTAACAAATAACAACGAAACAACATCAACGAAGAAAAAACTATATCGTAACATTTCGGAGTCTATATCAGACTCCTTCGTCAGACGCTTAACGAAAACCTTCAGAAGTATGTTGTTGATAGTTATTCCTAAATTCGAGAATTATTTATCATTATTATTTCATAGATATTTATCAGAGTTTGAGAGAGAAAACCCAGAAAAAAACCAGTTAATGATGTCATCATATGTCTATTTAAACGTCAAACATAAAAAAACTGTTGACATCTTGTCTGGTCTTGTTTTGAATGCTCTCGTAGAATACCAACGATATTTGACGGATAAGATCTGAGATTTTTTTTTTAATATTTTCCAGTCATGCGATATTCACAAAATTTTGCATAAGAGTTCGTGTCGGTATTTTTGGTGCTATGGTCCCTCGGAACTGAGTGCTTATCAATTTGCCCAAATGTATGTGATTTTCGAATTTTTCGATGAAAATGGTCTCAAACGAAATTCGTTCTGTCCGGTCGGTCCGGCATAGGCACGATAACTCTCGAACAGAATAAGCTAGACAGTTGAAATTTTCAGAGTAGGTTTGGGAGATAAATATCTCGGCTAAGTTCGTTATTGGGTAAAATCGGACGGATGGTTTCGGACTTACAAAAAAATATTTTTTTTACATAGCAAATTCCAATTTAATATTTTTTCAATAAGTAGTTTTACCATAAGAATCCAATGATATTATTTTTAACTCTAACAGGCTAATACTTTCAGAGATATGATTTTTCAAAATTTCAATAATAAATCGTATTCCTACGTTTTCACAGAATTATATAATTACTCTATGTATGAATTGTCATAATATCAACTCATTTTCCTGAGACATGACATAATTCCTTGCTAATAGTTGGTTTGAGAAACGTCAAAATCGACTTAGAGAGACGGGGTCTGAAAACGGCCGTTCTAGGCAGTATTCGGGCCTGAAAGTTGACGAAAAGTGAAGATAAGGGTATAAAACATTCAAATAAACCCCCATGTGGCGATTTTATGTCGAAGAGTGAATATTAAGAATATATATCCCAAGTAAGTACCGACGTTTTATTCTAATACCGGAGATCGACAAGATCGTACGAGGAGCCCGATAGCCCGGGGGTATAATCCGTCGAGTTTTCGGTTTCGGAACGAGAGAAGGCAGGCTCAAATCCCGGAAAGGGAATTACACTTTTTGGCGCTCTAGTTCCGTGGAACTTAGTGCTTATCAATTTGCCCAAATGTCAGTAATTTTTATTTAAGATGCAATTTCACCATTGAAATACATCGATATCATTTTCAACTCCAACAAGCTAATACTTTCGGAGATATGATTTTTCTAAATTTCAATAATGAATCGTACTTACTTCTATGTTTTCACAGAATGCTATAATTTTTCTATCTAAGCTTTATTATATGATCTGTGTTCATACTCGTACATTTCATCCTGTTCTATATGAAAGAGTCATATTCATTTGAGCTATTTTAATTTGATTTCTTCCATGGTGCAGTTCTCATTCTCAGATTGCTCATGTAATCTTGATAAATAAACTATTATTTGAATTTTATTTCCTTTATTAGCAGTTCTACCATAAGAATACATTGATATAATTCCCAACTCTGAGCAACCAATACTTTCGGAGATATAATTTGTCAACTAATACCCGTGCTTTGATTCGATCAGATTTGTATTTTTTCAGTTATTGGTAAAACAATATTTCAAATGGCTATAACTCTGAAATCACTCGGTGGGTTTTGCCCATTATCGTACGTAGGCGCATTTATAGTCCCCCTGAATTACTCTCTAACTCATGTGTTCGAGCGTAATCGTGCTGACGGCCAGCCGGACAGAATCAATTTTGAACTCGGATTAATGATCAGTTAGTCGAAACTAATCGCTTAAGGCCATTCTCGGCCAAATATTCGAAAAAAACCGAAATTCGGACGAATTGATATGCACTCTGTTCATAGAACAGCGTGGCAAAATCGAACGAATACAGTCAATGACATTCGAAAAGTTAGGAGGGTACTCCGAAGGGCACCCCAATCCAGGGGGTCTATTCTCGACCATTAACAATTTTAACGATCGGTGGCATATGCTATATATTGCTATAGAGATGCGCACGATCGTGCAAATTGCGAATGGTCGAGAATAGACCCCCAGAACCGTAGCGCTATACAGCCGGAAATACATTATGTGTATCTTAAGCGGAATGTGTATCCTTTGCCGAAACTTTCTCTACTGGGTAGCCCACCACAGACGCGGAGCTTATTTTGAGGGAGTAAATGAAGCTATTTTGAGAATATTTTCTTGTGATGTGTGTAGGGTGTTCAAAAGCACAATTTAAAATTATTTTCATATATACAGGGGGTTCGAAAACAGGGATATAGATCAAAGTTAAATTTTTTTTTAGTAACACCCTGTATTTGATTTGGACTTAATGGCAAGCTCAAATTATGATGAGTTTCTTCAGATCACTCTATACCTTAGAAGCACCGTTTACGAGAAAATTAGCGAAAAATTGGAAATTTGGAGCTTTTGCGCGTATGTTCTGGGGAACATCGTGTTATCATTTTGCCCAAATGTCTGTAACATTCGATTTTTTTTACGAAAATGGTCTCAAACGATTCGGTTCGACTACCCAATGAAGAATTCTAGGTCAAATTTGATTATGTCCGGCCGGCCGTCCAGCCGTCCGGCCGTTGCCACGATAACTTGAGAACGGAAAGAGGTAGCGACTTGAAATATTCAGGGTAGGTGGCGCATCTCAAAACGACGGGTAAGTTCGTTAATGGGCATAATCAGCCCAATGGTTTCCTAGTAATAATTTTGTTTTCTACCAATATAGATCCGATCGTATTGAAACTTGGTGAATAGTTATAAAATATAAACCTAAGCACGTTCGTGAAATTTTGTGAGAATCGTATGGCTAGAAAATTATTAAAAAATTATTAAAAAATATTTTTGTTGTCACGATAACCTGAGAACGGAAAGAGATAGCGGCTTGAAGATTTCAGGTAAGGTTGTGCATCTGAATGCGACATTTGAGTTTGTTTATAAGCGTGATCAGCCGAACGGTTATAACGAGTTATAGCCATCTGAAATTTGGTAGTTTTTTGTTCCTCATTAACTCGAAAGATACAGAACCGTTTGCATTTCGTGAGGATAGTATTTGTAGAAAATTTTTGAAAAATCATTGAGAATAGAAAAATATAATTCTATATATCAGTAACTATTCGTCAGAAATTGCTGAAATTTTGCACGAGTCTTTAGAACCTAACTCTACTGCCAAGTTTCAAGTTTTAACACGATCGGTTAAATATTGTTGGAGATTCGAGCAGCCATGTGCGAGTTCAGTAGATGGGTGACCGTTGCCTCGATAACTTTCGAACAAAAGGAGATTGGGACTTGCAATTTTCAGGGTAGGTTGCGTATCTGAATGGGAGAGTTAAGTTCATTTTTGGGCATCATCGGTCAAACGGTTTCCGAGTTATATCCACCTGGAATATTATATCCTTGATCACTCAAAAAATAAAGAAGCGATCGAATTGAAGCTTGGTAACTAGTAGCAGAAAATCACATAAAGAAGTGTTTGAAATTTTGTAAGAACCGTAGGTACCCCTAGAGAATTTTAAAAAAATAACGAAAACAAAAATTCTGTAAGAACCGTACCCCTAGAAAATTTCAAAAAAATCACGAAAAAAAATTTTTTTTCAAGCACTGACGTGAAGTAAGTAATTTACCATGGTAAATTCGAATTAAGAGTGTTCAATACAGGAGAATGGACAACATAATTTACCATGGTAAATTCGATTAAGGGTGTCCAATACAGAAGAATGTACAATAGAACATACGCGCAAAAGCTCCTGACTTCACTTCAGTGCTTGAAACAATATTTTAAATAGCAATTAATGACTAAACCGGTTACACCATCGATACAGACAGTATTTTTTCGAGTAGAAATATTAGCTGCTCCTATACAGAAAAAAAAATTAACTCTTGAATATACAGAGTGATCATACCTAATTTTCAATCATCTATTACAAATAAGGGTCAAAAACTTTCTTATTTCTATGGCTCATCCGGCATTTCTATATCTCGTTGAACGTAAAAGTTAATTTCGGAACTATCTTCATAAGGTTTTCCTACACCTAATCCTGATAGTTTCTCAGCAATTTTCGACCATTATTTGTAGTGGACTCTGTATATTCCAGAGTTGATTTTTTTCTGTATACGAGTAGTCAATATGTTAACTGTAAAAAATATTGTCTGTATTGCTGTTGTAACTGTTTTCTTCATTAATTGCTATCTAAGAAAACTTCATGTTTTCAATTTTTCACCATTTTCTCGTAAATGGTGCTCCTTAAGCATTAAGTAATCTGAAGAAACTCATCATACTTTGAGCTTACCATTCCATATTTTAGGTCAAATACAGGGTGTTACATTAAAAAAAAACCACTTTGGTCTATATCTTTATTTTCGAACAGCCTGTATATATGAAAGTAATTTTAAATTGTGCTTTTGAACACCCTACACACATAAAAAAAATCATAATATTTTCATTTGCTCCCTTAAAACGAGCTCCGCGTCTGTGGTGGGACACCCGCTATAGAATGAATATCTATTTTTTCAAAAAGTCGAAGTTTTTCTATCACCAGAACTCGTTGTATCCCACTCCAACTCTGTCGCTATTACATAACGCATCCGCAAAGAACACATTCCCTCTACACAACCCTCCTCACCTCTACAATCGAGCAGTCAATTTATCGAGCGAAATAGCTACAATTAAGCTGTAAGGGTCCCTCCAAATACCTCCAAGAATGTATTCGAAGATTTTATCGCGGTCGCCATCTAGGATATATATTTCGAATGTGGCCGCAGCATTCAGACGTCATTAGCAGTTGTGCCACCTGGGTTCTGTGCCTTGGCCGGAACTACGGACCTCAAACTGATAACGTTCTCCAAACTAACCCCCCGTGACCAACAAATACGCCAATTTATTGCGGAGGGTGTGCTATAAATTGGGTTAAAACTCGGGCGATGGAAAATATTTCGTTTCAGTTATGCAGTTAGGTGGTAGTAGGTGGGAGTATGAGATTTTGCGTGCATTATTGTGGGTTTGTTGCTGGCATGTTCGGATATTTATCTTCCAAGGTAGTGCGGTAACCGATATTGGAGCAGTGACCATGCTATCGATACTTGAATAGTAATAAATAGCAAATATTTAATTTGATCTCATTGATGGACAAAATTTCTTCAGGTAGAAGGAAAAATTATTTTTTTCAGATCAAAGTTATGGTTTCATTTGGATATAACGATACTGCCATCACCAAATCACATGTTACATCACTAATGTGGATCACTCTGAGTCTTAGAACATATCAGCTATCAGCATGGATAGTATACCACTCAATTATTGTTTATAGTTCTGTAGTGATTTTTACAATAAACTTATTATAATATCAATAAAATAATAATTATGTCTGCTTACAGAGTCGATGCTCCATCAGGATATGTGGAAAGACGCAATGTGGCACTTCGAATTCTCTACTTCCATCTGATAGGGGTTTATGGTATAGACAACGAACCAGTGCTACCATATGTGCCTCTGGAGATTGAAGCATTTGTTGAAAATGTCAGAGCTCGCATTTACTGCAACTATGAGATTCCAACAACCGGGCAGATTCACGCCATAAATCCAGATATCGTCCTGCTGGACAAAGAACCCAAGGAATTCTTTGTCGTCAAATTTTCCTCCTCTGCTGAAAATAATGTGGTGATGAATGAGGAACAGAAGATGGAAAAATACAAAGATTTAATATTTGAACTAGGAATCCTGTACCTAAGGCATTAAGTTAGGATGGCCGTACTAAACATAGGATGCCTAGGCGAAATGCGAGCGAATTACGTGATAGAGTTTCGGATGATTCCGGTATGTAGATTACTGGCAGACGAATTGGCACACAGAATGCAGAAAGCAGTTTTGCTCGGATCACTTCGAGTCATCAGGGCACATCAACTATAAAGGCCGCTTGAAGCTCAACTCTTTTGTTGAGGGGCGCTTCAAGGGCAGGACGAAGAACTACTCCAAGGAACGTGCGAGATGTTTTTTAGTGAGTAACCAATCATCAACTGTCTCACACTCCTGAGATGAGCGGATCCTCTTAGGGCGGGCCTATAAAAGGTTTCTCCCCTCGGGCAAAAAAAAAATTATAATAATATGTTGTTGAGAATCGTGTAAATGGAAATCTTGAATATACTAAACTGAAATTTGTGAGTTCTGCTCCAGCGTTCAATGAATATAATTTGGAATAAAATATTCACATGTTATTGATCTTGAATCTTTGGAAGATTCTGATTAAAAAATAAAGACAATTAAAATTGGAATTTATTCATTATTACAAAAAATTGTATCTTGAAAACTTAAACTAACCTTATCCTAACCTATATACTCTCTTGTTCGAAGATGTTCAAAATGGTGTCGAAAACTTATTGAACTCGTTATTCTTAACTTGTTCAAATAAGCCTTTTAAACTCTAGCATGAAATTCTGCTTTAAAATTTATACACACAGGATAATTTTTACCAATGACCCATCGTGCAGGAGGTAATATGGACCATATGAGGACACAGAAATCTCTTATGCCTAATTTCTGTTGTTTCTGAGCCACAGGGTATTTTCCGAAAATATAGAATCATATCCGAAAGTGGTTCCTCAGAGTTGGGAATTATATCAATGGATTCTTGAGTTAGAACTCCATCATAAAATAAAATAAGAATCCAAAGATATCATTCCCAACTCTGAAAAACCAATACTTTCGGAGTTATGATTTATCAAAGTTTGAACAAGAGCGCCAAAGCTCCTGTCCACAGGGCTTTCCCACTTTTAAATTTGGCTTCTTTGCGTCAGTTTTCAAGAATTTTCGTAGTTAAATTCAGAACGTAGGTCTATGAATCATCTCATGTTGAATTTACATATATCAGCAAATTATAATTAGAGTGTTCTATGAAATCATATAGAATTATTAAGAATAATTATTGAAAATTTGAAAAACCATACCTCCGAAAATATTAGTTTGTAAGAGATGTAAATGATATCAATGGATTGGGAGTTGATGTTGGAGCATCTGATCTCAATAATATATACCCTCTCAATAGCAATACGGAAAGACCTCCTGTTAAGGTTGAGTTCACATCCTACCTGAAGAAACTTGATATTTTGAGACACTGTAAAAGATTGAAGGGAACGGGTGTGGCAATCTCGCATGACCTCACCTTCGAACAAAGACGCGAGACTAAGATTCTGAGAACCCACCTCAACAAAGCCAGAGAGGAACATGCTAGTCAATCATACATAAGGGGCAACAGACTACACATTGACGGAAGACTGTACACGGCGGAGGAATTGGAAGGGTTGGATAATTTGGGGGAGCTCAAAGCAAGCAGTGCACCTCCAACGCCGAACCTCCGAAATCCTGAAGGGGAATTTGAATCTCCGAAGGGAGCAGCCGTGGTCAATACTAAGGTAGTTCCTAGAGAGGCAGTAAATGGGACAGTTGTTAAGGGTGTAAACACACCAAAAAACACCGGGAACAGGAAGATTACTAAGCCGATGGCTGGTGGACCTTCCTTGAGAGAGGGAACACGAAGTCAACGTTCAAATAAATAAATTTTCTCCCATTGTTCAGTTGCTTGCGGTATGGACGCTTTCATAAGAGATTTTGAGGTTGATACGCCCGAAACTTTTGTGTGTGAGTCGTATGAGAGTTGCAAGGATAGACTTAAAACTATTGAGGGTTTTTCTGTGTATAATCAGAATGTTTGTAGCATTTCAAGGCATTTTGAGGAAGTTCAGATTGATCTTCATCGAATAGATGAAGATTTTGATTGTGTGATCCTAACTGAAACCAGGATAATCGAGAATACCAGTTTGTATTGTCTAAAAGGGTATAGTCTGGTATATAGCGGTGGTGCACTCAACCAAAATGATGGAGTGGTAATTTTTATAAAAGACTGTTACAACTATAGTGCGCAAAGTATTGTGATACATGATTCTACGGCAGTAAAGCTTACAGTGAGATTGGAGAGGGGTGATCTTATCATAGTGGGGATATACAGGTCACCGTCGGCGTATTCTCCGGCCTTCAATGAATGCCTTGAAAATTTTATTGCAGAACACTTGGTTGACAATGGTAATCGGGTTATAATTGGAGGGGACATAAACATAGATATACTTTCTGAATCAGAAGTTTCGAACGAGTACTTGAGCATTCTAAATGAAAACAACTTCACCTCGCAAATAAATACGTATACGAGAGTTCAAGGAGGGGCGCGTTCGTGTTTAGACCATCTGTTCACAAGAAATGTGGCTGGAAGAGTCGTCCCAATCACTTTAAAGAGCTCTATTAGCGATCATTTCACTACTATGCTTAAATTTGAGAATACTACCAGGAGAGCAGATCGCAGCTTGCTGAATAAGTATACGATAAATTATGAGAAAATGAAAACACTGATGGCGAAGGAGTCATGGAGTGACTTCCTCCAGATCGAGGATGTAGACGTTTTGGCTGATGTTTTGACTCAAAAAATTCAAATTTGTATCGAGAAGTCTATGGTTGAGGTGAAAACTATAAGGAGAAGGAAGATCTGGATTACCAAGGGTATACTTACATCTGTCAACAGGAGGAATAGATTGAATGAAGAAAGACACAGAGATTGGGAGAACGTTGAAATTCAGAGTAGATATAGAACTTATAGGAATAAACTTAATATGGTCATAAAGAAAACAAAGGCAAAATTCTTCAAGGACAAAATTGAAAAAAGTAAAAACAACCCGAAAAAACTATGGGAAACACTTAGAGAGTCCATAAACCAAAATGGTAAAAAAACCGATATAAAGGAAATCCGTCTTCAAAATAACGAGATTTCAAGTGATCCTTATAAAATTGCGAATCACTTTGTTGAGAAATACACAAATCTTGGAGAACAACTAGCCCAGCAATTCAAGGAACCAAAAAATTTCAAAGAGAAAAGGAAGCACATATCGAACACCATATATTTGGAAGAATGCACTGAAATGGAGATAGAGCGGATAATCCACAAACTTAAGGGGAGGAAGGCACCCGGACTGGACTCGATAAGCACGGATACATTGAAGGTTATATGTGACATTGTGTGCAGGCCGATATGTCACCTCTCGAATGTAGTTATGAGGAGCGGTACTTTTCCTCGCTCGTTCAAAAAAGCCAAAATCAAACCAATTTACAAGAAGGGTGACAAACTAGAATGCCTGAACTACAGGCCTATATCTTTGATTTCCAGCCTTGCGAAGATAACGGAGACAGTAATAAAAACACGCTTGTGTGGGTTTTTGGAAAGGTACGACATACTTTCCCCACTGCAGTATGGTTTTCGGGAGGCCAGCTCTACTCAGGATGCAATAGCAGCCCTAACCTCAAAAATTTATAAATCCCTTGATGAAGGAAAACCATCACTTTGTATCTTTGTGGATTTGGCAAAGGCTTTTGACTCCGTGAGTCATGAGAAACTGATCGAGACACTGAGCGATGTGGGAGTGAGAGGTCCATGCCTGGAATTGTTGAGGAGTTATTTGTCGGAGAGAAGCCAATGCGTCGAAATTCAAGGAACTGTCGGCGAGTTCAAGACCGTCCAGTTCGGTGTGCCGCAGGGCACTGTTCTGGGGCCTTGCCTTTTTAATGTTTACCTGAATAATCTCTTCCTCCTTGATGTCGATGGCCAAATAGTGAGCTTTGCGGATGATACTGCTGTTTTCTATGATGCAAAAAACTGGACCGACCTACTTAATAAGGCCCAAGAGGATTTTTCAAGGATTAAAGAATGGTTTGACTCCAGGCTTCTGACCATCAACTTCGATAAGACGCATTACGTGCCCTTCAGCATAAAGAGGGTGAACATCGATGACTTTCCTCCGATTTCTCGAGTGACCCCGGAGGTAGCCTTTTCCATGCTGCCCGCCACTTCAACTGTTTACCTGGGCTTGACTATTGACTGCAACTTGAGATGGGATCATCATGTGGCGAGGTTGTCTGGGAAACTACGGAGTCTGCTTTACTTGTTCAGGCATTTTAGAACGATGGTTAGTGTTGGCCAATTGAAGTCCATCTACTATTCCTTGGTGGAGTCCCAACTTAGGTATGGTTTGGTTGCATGGGGCGGTGCATATGATCATCATCTTTCCCCAATCAAGGTGCTGCAGAAGTGGATTTTGAAAATCATTTATGGAAAGAAAAGGACATTTTCCACGCTGAAGCTCTTTGAACTTTCGAGAGTCCTTAATATCAGGGAACTTTATTTTCGGTGCATAATAAGTAAGGAAAAGTTCACAAGGAACAAAAAACTTACGAGGAACAAGTACTCTACAAGATATCAGCCGCTTGCCGTATATATTCCGAAGGTTAACAGAACCCTTACTTTGAGAAGCCATGTGTTCCTTGGTCCAAGATTGTATAATGAAACTCCCTCAGAAATCCGTGCAATAAATTCACCTGCAATGTTCAGGAGGAAAATCAAGGATTGGCTGCAGGCGAGTAGACCCTTCTCGCGGCTCCTCATGACCTAGAATGTTGTGCTGGTGAACCATGTTGTTTATGATGTTGTTTTCGATGAATTATACCGATGATTGTTTTTGTTTAACTTTATCTTTAGATAGTGATCATTTTGAGAGGGAATTTTAGTGCTGTTACTTTTGGGAGGGTTAATGCGTGATCGGGGCTTCAGATAATATACGGTGTCATGATGAGATGGGTAGACCACACATTCAAGTATTTCTCAATACTTTCGTGGTGTTTGCCTTTTCTCTTGTGTGTGCCGGAACTTTTTCTTGAACGATTGTACATTGCTTTTGTCATTGGTGATCTGCAGAAAAAATTTATGCAACCCATGTCCACATACAAGTAGCACCAGCTGCTTCTGTGGATTTATTATATTCACAGCTTGTATTTTACTAATTTTACAGTGTTTTACTTATGGATTGTACTCTTTATGTGTGTGAATAAATTATTATTATTATTCCTATGATAAAAATGCATCTTAAAAAAAATTTAATTCAAAATTTGTAATGTAAACAAAAAATTTATTTTTGTTACTCCAAAACCACCCAGCCGATTTTGCCCAATAACGAACTTAACTGAGATTTTTATCTTCCCTAGCTACTCTGAAAATTTCAATTGTCTAGCTCATTCCGTTCAAGAGTTATCGTATAACGGCCGGATGGACGGACGGCCTGACAGAATCGATTTTGACCATGGATTCTTGATTAGTGAGTCGAACCAATTCGTTTAAGACCATTTCCAGTCAAAAATTAGAGAATTACAGACATTTGGCCAAATTGATAAGCACCCTATTCCGAGGAACAAGAGCGGCAAAAAGAGATAGGACCGTACTAGAACATACATTTTATTTATCCGCTTACCAAAACATCACTCTATACCGGGTTTTCCACTATAATTTGACCCCCCCCCTTTAACTTTGTTAAGAACGGAAACACAAAAAAATGTTCTGTATAAAAGTTGTACGAAATGAACTGAATTTTTTCAGGACGTTTCCATGAATTGTAATATATACAGGCTGGACAAGATATTGAGTGAAACTTAATTTTTTTTAATAAACCACTCTATATATTTTTTTATATTTGGTGGTTTATCTCTCTTATGTTGAGAACTAGAGGGTCTTAAATTCTGGGAGCCACCTGTCAAACCCAGTAGTTCTTGATTCTCATTCCGTAAGACGCTACGCCCCTTTCTCTTAAAAATTTTAGAATCTCTTACACGGTTGTGAGTATTAACAAATGTGATGTCATTATATTCTCTCCTTGCACCATTTTTGTTTTTATTGTTCTTCACATAAAGTGGAAATATTTCCGCTTCTGTGTAATGCATGTTTCAGAAATAACTTTTTCGAATGTAAAACGTTTTTTCATATAGTTACCAATGCAGTTAGTTAATGTATGACAGCCTACCACTTGACAATTGACTACTGAGTCGCCAGGTGGTTCCCAGAATTGAAGACTCTGTACTTCTCAAAATAAGATAGGTAAACCAATATATATAATAATAATAATAATAATAAATAATAATATTAAAGTTTATTTCCCAACATTACCAAAATATTTTTTTGGTTACATAATAGATTCAATCAGGTGTAGAAAATAAACGTTTGTCACTGAAGTAGACTAGCTACTTGTATGTGACGTTACGCGTTCACTTAGTCTATTCTAATAAGTCAAGCGAACCAAAAAATACCATGTAAAACTTGTAACGATATAATCGTCACATTTTATAGAACGAGTCAAGTAATCATAATTTGAGACGGATGGAGACATCTAGCGGGGAACGGTACGAGCAATATCGATTTCCTATCGATTGAGTGGTCGATGAATATGTGGAAGACATTAGAAGAGGGGATGGACAGCGCAGGTCAGAGACGGCGGTTTTCGGGAAGGACGACAAGAAGAGAGAGATTGGGGAATGAAGGCTGGTCGTGTGAAATTGAGAATTTTTGAAGAGTTTTTCCGAGTATTAATGAGACTAATTATATTTTCTTTTGTTTTAGAAGTGTACCTTTTTATTGGTTCGAGTGGATGATTGATGATCTGTTTCTGGACGTGCTGATCATTCGCTGGATATTCGGAGTAGTTGAATTTCGGAATTGATGAAAATTTTCTTTGGAAGATGGCGGACTAATGGCTCCTTGTGAAAATTCATTTATCTTGGAATGCTTCAATCGCAAGTATCTTTCCTAAATTAATGTCTATATCTGATTTCTCTTGTTATCCTTTATATATTTTTTTTGAATCTGATTTCATAGCGCTTATTTCTTCCTGGATCAATTTCCTAAAAGGAACAGTGAATATATGGTCTTGGGTAGCGAAATAATAGCCGTGAACACGAGGTCATAACCCATTTTTCATTTCTTGCACTTCATGCAACTGATTCAGGTGAATTTGGAAATACATATTTGCGAATAGTTGAATAATTATATGTGTATAATATTCAGTTCACCTGAAACACTCATTTCAAAATTCCTTTTTTTTGTTACTCAATTCTTGCATTTCATTTAATAATTTTCATATAGATTTTAATGAGAAATCAAATATCGTTTTTTTGTGATTTCCTAGGGAAAGGCTTTGTTAATTTTTGTTGGAAAATTAATTAATAGCCAAGGCCTACCTTTTCTATTGGTACGGTTAATTTCAATATTGAAGCTTTGTTAACTTTCATTAGAAAATTAATTAATAGCTAACTTCATAATTTTTTTTATTCATAGTTTCTTATACAAAATTTCGGCCAGGAGTCATCTGTCCAACATTCGTACCTATCAGTGATATATATTTTTTTGTTAGATTTGATTTACGCATTAGGTATATCAGATAATAATAGTTATTTTAAAGTTATACAATTTGGTTGCCCTGAAATATCCATCCACCAATCAAAGGGTACAAGTAGGTCAGGATACAAGGTGATCAGCCCGGCAATGATTTCTGTTCCTTAATTAGTATTGATTTCACTAAAGTTTTTGATTACCAATACCTTATTGTTTTTGAATTTAGAATTATAATATTTGATTTGAACTGAAAGTTGATGCTTCAGTATTAGTATCGTGCTGATTCTGTGATTTTGTTTTCAATAGAATATATAAAAATTTAGTTTGTAATTTATTGGTGATCCTTTCAGGGAATTTGAATTTTTATCCCAATTGAATCAAAAATTCTGGCGCCCAAGGCAAGAACAATTTCAAGCAACCTTTGCCAGAAACACTTTTCAATCAGAAACTGGCAAAGCAGTCCAAAGATCCTACCCCTATTCACGATAGTTAGCCGGGGGACATAAATAAAACCTACTAGCGTTACACAAAATTGGCGCCCAACGTATTTTGACTAAAAAGAAGTTGTTCTTGCTTACAAATTTTCTTGTTGACATCTGTCAAAGACTCATTGCTGGATTGATTTATTGGCCTTGTATGTTTGATATTTTCAAGCCGATTCATTGTTTTTTTTTCGAATTTGTACCTTTCATTTGGTACCTTGACTATAGATTCAACATATAGACTATTTTAAAAGTTTTCAATGGAACCGAATAATTTGAGAGCTTTTGAGCTTGATTATGAAATTAAAGTTAGAAATGTCGAACCTATTGGTGATATGGATAACCGAAGAAAGTTGTTGAGAGGATTATTAAGTCAAGAAAATTCAAACCGTAGCTTTTCAGAAGGTTTTCATACCTGTTTTACATTTGATGAGGATGTCTCTCAAATTAGGGAAACCTTAAAGGAGTTAAAAACGAAGATTGCGGCATATACAGACAATATAAATGATCAGAAAAGATTGAATTCTAGGCTTTGTCACTTATCTGGTAGAATTCATAGACTAGAGACAATTGATGAAACTGCGGAAAAAGTTAAGAAAGGTCTCCACTTAGAAATGATAGAGCTCGAGGGAGAATTAGTAATGAAGATACCTTCGTCAGCCCTCACATCTACTCCAACTAGCTCTAATCATCAGTCACCCCATTTTGCTTTTCCCAAACCTGTGCTCCCATTTAAATGGAACCTTCATTTCAGTGGGGATTCTCGTAAGGAATCGTTGATTTCCTTTTTAGAGAAAGTTGATGCCTTTAGTTTTGCACGAAGTGTGTCAAAAGACGATTTATTCTTATCAGCTGGAGATCTTTTCAAAGATCATGCTTGGACATGGTATAACAATAATAGAAAAAAACTCAAAACTTGGGATGAATTAGTTGAGAGACTCAAGGAGGACTTTCTTCCTTATCACTATGATGAGGATTTGAAAAGAGAGGTTAGCAATAGAACCCAGGGTCCATCTGAAAGAGTCACAGTGTTCATCTCTTCGATGGAAGGTCTATTCAACAGATTGAAAGAAAAACCTGTTGAGTCTGAAATGGTGAACATTATTCGACGGAATTTATTACCATATTATATATCTCACTTATCTCTGCACGATATAGGTACTATTGCAGAATTGAACAGTTTGTGTAAAAAATTAGAAGAGTCTAGAGAGTGGTCTGATAGATACAAGCCACCCTCAACACGCAAGTCCAACCTTTTGGAACCTGATTTGAGTTGTCCAAATTTTCAGGAATTTCAATACTCTTCTTCCAGGAGAAATTTCATGACAGATAATGAAGTTTCTACGGTGAATACATTGCGATGTTGGAATTGCTCACGAAGTGGTCACTCTCATAGGGAATGCCGTTCACAGAAACGTCTGTTTTGTTATGGTTGTGGTAGAGTGGGAGTGACTAAATTTAGATGTATTAGATGTAATCCAAAAAACGCCATCGATGGTACAGTAAGTCTGGACGCTGGTACCACAGGTTCGATAGATCCGGACACTTTTGGTTTAAAGAAGGAAAGGAACAATCAACGAAAATAATCAGGACGAGCAATCCTGAGTGCGGTCAAGTAGGATTGATACCCCGTGATGTAGTTAGTGATTTGTTGGCGAAATCGACAATCAGATCATCTGATAATGAGACAAAAATGGTTTACCCTGATTCTCCGTCTCTCAACCCTATCTTTGAAGAAAAATCAAATGATAACCGTCCCTACCTCAGGGTAACAATTCATGATGATGGAATTCTATGTCTTGTAGACTCTGGAAGTTGTTGTTCTATAATTGGCTCTAATGCACTATTCTTATTGAGTAAGTGGAACATCAACATACAGAATGATGAGCTTCTACAAGTAACAACAGCTGATGGTGTACCACAGCAATGTTTGGGCTACGTCAATATGCCGATATGTCTGCAAGGGCAAACTAAATTGTGTCGGATGCTGGTAATTCCCTCTCTCAAACATACTCTCATTCTGGGTGTTGACTTTCTGAAGAAGTTTCGGGTAAAAGCAAATTTTTCCGAATCATCGTATAAATTGCAGCGTCAGGATAACATTTGTATTGTCAATACTATTCAGTCTTGTAAGGACCTCACTGAAGAACAACAGGAGCAATTGAAGATCGTTGTGGATTCATTTTCTGAAATTGCACCGCCAGATGGAATAGGCAAAACCAATCTACTAGAACACAACATTGACACAGGTACAGCTGCACCAATTCGGCAACGTCAATATCCTCTCTCCCCTGCCATGCAGAAATATCTCGATCAAGAGGTGGATGAAATGCTGAGACTGGATATAATTCAACCATCGCAGTCTCCATGGTGCAATCCAGTATGGCTGGTGGAGAAGCATTCTGGTGAATTTAGAGTTGTCCTAGACTCCAGGAAATTGAACTCTGTGAGTTTGCCTGATGCTTATCCAATGCCACTTATTGACTCAATTCTAAGTAAGTTGAGAGATGCTAAATTCCTTTCTTCTGTTGATCTGAAAAAGGCTTTTCATCAGATTGGTCTCACTCCTTCTTCCTGTCCTAAAACTGCGTTTGCCATTCGAGGCAAGGGTTTGTTTGAGTTTGTTCGCATGCCATTCGGACTACGTTCGTCAAGCCAAACCATGTGCAGATTGATGGATTCCGTCATAGGTCCTTCCCTGGAGCCTTATGTATTCTATTATATTGATGATATAATTATCGCGACTCCAGACTTTGAAACTCACATGGAGGTTTTGTTGAAGGTCAAAGGGGCCTTGCATCGTGCTGGTCTTACGATAAATTATGAGAAGTCTCAGTTCTGTAGATCTTCTCTCACTTTCCTTGGCTACATAGTTGACGAGGAGGGCCTCAGGATTGACAAGTCTAAAGTATCTGCTATTTTGGATTATGAAAGACCTAAAAATACCACACAGATTAGAAGATTGGTTGGTATGGTGGGGTATTATAGAAGATTTCTTAGTAATTTCTCGTCGTTATGTAGCCCTATAACAGATCTCTTGCGAGGCCGGAAGAAAGGCCAGCCCATTGTGTGGACGGAGGAAGCTGACAAAGCTTTTGCAGAAATAAAAAAGTTGCTGACCACAACTCCTGTATTGGCTAGACCAGATTTTTCCCAACCTTTTATTATATACTGTGATGCATCGGATACAGGTTTGGGTTCCGTGTTGTATCAGGAGGTGGATGGTATAGAGCATCCGATTGCCTATGCTAGTAAAACTTTGAACAAGAGCCAGCGTAAATACTCTGCTACTGAGAAAGAGCTTCTGGCAGTTATATTTGGTATTGAAAAATTCAGAGGTTACGTAGAGGGTACCCACTTCAAAGTTATAACTGATTGTGCTAGCCTAGTTTGGTTGAATAATATGTCCAATCCTTCGGGGCGCTTGGCTAGGTGGGCGGTCAGGTTGTCACAGTTTTCCTTTAACATTGAGCATCGAAAAGGCACACTCAATGTTGTGGCGGATGCATTGTCAAGGTCTCCAACTGACTTGGCGGTACTAAATTTGTCTATGTTGAAACCAGACAAATGGTATACAGAGATGTGTAAGAAAATAGAAGAAAAGCCAGACGCTTTTCCGTCTTTCAGAGTAGAACAAAACGTTCTTTATAAGCATGTGTTCAGTAAGGATAAAATTATAAGTAACCTTTCAGACTGGAAAATTGTGGTACCTACCGCTAATAGAACTCAATTGTTGAAACAGTATCATGATGAAGAAACGGCAGGACATCTTGGGATTGCTAAAACTTTGGCACGTGTACAGGAGTTATACTATTGGCCTGGTCTTCGTAAAAGTGTTTATAGGTATGTTCGAAGATGTTCTATATGTGCGGCTTGTAAACCATCAAACTTGCCACAAGCTGGATTAATGGGCTCCTATAAAAATATTAACTTTCCGTTTCAGCTGATTTCTGCGGATTTGTTGGGACCATATCCAAAATCAAAGAATGGAAATCAGCATTTACTTGTAGTGGTTGACTGGTTCACAAAATACGTATTAGTTCATCCCTTACCGAAAGCCACGTCAAAAGCAATTATCAAGTTTCTGGAAAATCAAGTATTCCTAATTTTTGGAGTACCTCAGATTTTTGCATGTGATAATGGTTCAGTTTTCACGAGTAGGGAATTCAAATCATTTATTACCCAATATAACGTTCAAAAGACATGGTATACTGCCAGATATCATCCGCAAATAAATGCCACGGAAAGGCAGAATAAAGTCATAGTTACTGCAATCAGATCTTATATCAGGGAAAATCATAGAACTTGGGACCAATCTATCCATAAAATTGCTCAGGCAATTCGTACTTCTAAGAGTGATGTTACAGGATATTCAGCGGCTTTTCTCACGTTTGGGAGAAATGTACCGATTTCAGGTGAATATTACGGGTTAATTGCTGATAATTCTAGGAATATTGTTTCTGTTACTGAAAAGAACCGAAGAGTTGATGATCTTCAGGAGTTGCCGGAAATATTTGTCAAGGTACGAGACCGTCTACGAGGAGCTTACGAGAAGAATGCAAAAACCTATGATCTCAGAAGACGCAAGAGCACATTTAAAGTTGGCGATAGGATACTGAAGAGAAATTATGTTCTATCTAAGGCTGATAATGCGTTTGCGGCTAAGCTTGCACTCAAGTTCGTTCCATGTGTTGTGGATAAGGTTCTCTCTCCCCTGGTCTATTCATTGAGAACGGAAGATGGTGGTGAACTTGGAAACTGGCATGTGAAAGATCTCAAACTTGATCCTTCTCTCCTCGAAGCAGAGGATACTTTAGACTTGGAAGCGGATCAGGATGAGGATGAGTAAATGACTACCTAAGACTTCTATTTATCGCAACAGTCAATTTCTATATACGGATTTAGTAACACAACAGTGATTCCTTTGTATTTTTCCTCATGTTAACCTTGCTCCTCCTATCCGTGGCTTATTTCTTGTGTGTGTTTGAAGAGACAATGCCTCGATGAGTCCCTTGGCAATTTGTGTCCCTGTCGTTAACATCTAGCAGAACGGAGTTGATATAGAAATGGTGCGTCCTGTTGAGGATGCAATATGTTGCATTTGTTACGCATATATGGTGGTTCACACATCTTATTTTTTTCCTTTTTAGCTCGAAAATGATTCGAATGGGATTTCGAATCATGTGGAGATAGGGGGATATGTAACGATATAATCGTCACATTTTATAGAACGAGTCAAGTAATCATAATTTGAGACGGATGGAGACATCTAGCGGGGAACGGTATGAGCAATATCGATTTCCTATCGATTGAGTGGTCGATGAATATGTGGAAGACATTAGAAGAGGGGATGGACAGCGCAGGTCAGAGACGGCGGTTTTCGGGAAGGACGACAAGAAGAGAGAGATTGGGGAATGAAGGCTGGTCGTGCGAAATTGAGAATTTTTGAAGAGTTTTTCCGAGTATTAATGAGACTAATTATATTTTCTTTTGTTTTAGAAGTGTACCTTTTTATTGGTTCGAGTGGATGATTGATGATCTGTTTCTGGACGTGCTGATCATTCGCTGGATATTCGGAGTAGTTGAATTTCGGAATTGATGAAAATTTTCTTTGGAAGATGGCGGACTAATGGCTCCTTGTGAAAATTCATTTATCTTGGAATGCTTCAATCG
The DNA here is from genome assembly GCA_937662695.2 of Halyzia sedecimguttata. Lineage (NCBI taxonomy): Eukaryota > Metazoa > Arthropoda > Insecta > Coleoptera > Coccinellidae > Halyzia > Halyzia sedecimguttata. Next base: position 32,251,224 of record OW569418.2, on the reverse strand, counting down.
CAAGTATCTTTCCTAAATTAATGTCTATATCTGATTTCTCTTGTTATCCTTTATATATTTTTTTTTGAATCTGATTTCATAGCGCTTATTTCTTCCTGGATCAATTTCCTAAAAGGAACAGTGAATATATGGTCTTGGGTAGCGAAATAATAGCCGTGAACACGAGGTCATAACCCATTTTTCATTTCTTGCACTTCATGCAACTGATTCAGGTGAATTTGGAAATACATATTTGCGAATAGTTGAATAATTATATGTGTATAATATTCAGTTCACCTGAAACACTCATTTCAAAATTCCTTTTTTTGCGCGTATGTTCTGGGGAACATCGCGTTATAGTTTTGCCCAAATGTGAAATTTATTCTGTGGTGCCGTACGGCCGTCCGGCCGTTGCCACGATAACTTGAGAACGGAAGGAGCTAGCGACTTGAAATTTTCAGGGTAGGTGGCGCATCCCAATACGACGGACAAGTTCGTTAATGGGTATAATCGGCCCAATGGTTTCCGAGTAATAATTTTGTTTTCAACCAAAATAAATCCGATCGAATTTAAACTTGGTGAATAGTTGTAGAATATAGACCTAAGCACGTTTGTGAAATTTTGTGAGAATCGTAGCGCTAGAAAATTATTAAAAAATTATTAAAAAATATTTTTGTTGTCACGATAACCTGAGAACGGAAGGAGATAGCGGCTTGAAAATTTCAGGTTAGGTTGTGCACCTGAATGCGACATTTGAGTTTGTTTATGAGCATAATCGTCCAAACGGTTTTAGAGTTATAGCCATCTGAAATTTTCTGAAATTTGGTAGTTTTTTGTTCCTCATTAACTCGAAGAATACAAAACCGATTGAATTCAAACATTGTTATTAGTTGAAGAATGCCAACGCGAAAATTCTTGCAGAATTTCGTGAGGATGGTATAACTAGAAAATTTAAAAAAAAATAGTTGAAAATTATTGAAAACAAATCTATATATCATAAACTATTCGTCCGGCATGGCTGAAATTTTGGAACAGCCTTCAGAACCTAACTCTACTGCAGAATTCCAAGTTTGAACATGATTGGATCTATATTGTTGGAGAACCGGGCAGCCTTTTGTGAGTTCGGTAGCGTAGTGGTAGCCAAGTGTAGCGGATGGAAATCGTCGTATGATAATATGTAGTCTATGGTCGTATTTTTGTGAGATCCTTCAAAAATAAAATAAAAATATGAATGTCATGATGACATATTTTCGCTCGTATATTATGGGAAAATCGTCTTATTTCATCACAAATCTATGGGAGATGATAGCCCTACATTAGTGGTCAGACCTGGTTTTGAAAGAGATCCTCCTTAGGAGGAGGCAACTAAATATTGAAGGGATTTCTATGAACAAGAATGAATATCTTTGAGAAATAGAGAAGGCGATTCTTCTTCAAGAGATCCATGTGCCTTCAGAGGAATATATATGCGAGAGGGGACTTTTGAAAGGTTATGTATTATTTTTGATATGATATCGCTGAAATTTTGCTGAAGGCTTCTGATCTTGTAAGGTGAGAGGCTCATTTGTGGATATTAAATCTTGTGATGGGTAGAGAGGAATTTTAGGCCATGTAGGCCACTAAGGCCCACTTGCACGAATGCGGGTTATCTAATTAAATCCGGATTAATTCTAAACCTAGGGTTAAATTGATAATAGGTCTTGCACCTTCAAGAGTTAGAGCCTAACCCTGGGTTAAAACTATAAAAATTTAACCCGGCAAAATAGCAGGGTTAAATGGCTAAGTCCGGGTTAGTCTTGTAAAAATTGACATTTCTAATTTAAATAGTTTCGATTTGTGATGAATTTCTGGTAAATAATAAATATTAGCAGTGATCGGTAAATTGCTTGTATGGTATTTTTGAGAATGATTCATGATTAATGGATATACTACAAACTACATTCTGATCTACGCATGCGCATGCGCCCCGTTTTAACCTCAACATCGAATCTGAAATCTGAAACGTAAACAAAATATTCTCAATCCACGAAGTACGAACGAGTATTCCTTCCGTTGAAAATAATCGAGATTACCTTGTATTTGAAGATTGGAGGAATCTAGAAATATTGTTTACGTATGTGAAAGAAATTCCAAATTATGGAGAACTGTGGAAAAGTTGTTCAGAAAGAAGATATCTGGTATATGTCCTTCAGGATTTCTGGCTAAAAATCAGCAGTAAGTAATAGAAGTGAATTGAATGAATTACTTTACTCAGAGAAATCCAAGTCTTAATATTTCCTTTCAGGTTGGAATGAATTAAGGTCCAGTTGACGTAGAGCAAAAAAGTAATGCTTTTCGACAAATAGAATGCATGAGTTACTCTTGGAGTTACTGCAGATAGAATTCTTAAAAACAAGGTATATGGAACTTAGTCGATTGAATATTTGTGAAGCTTAAGTATATCTCATGAGAAAATTTAATATTGATAAGAGGCAACCAAGATGACATGAACACTAAAATTTTTAAAGTTCAAAAGTGGAATAGCCAAGAAGAAAATCTAGTGTTTCTATTCAAACAAATCTGTTTTCCTGATATCATGGGTCTCTTACGATCCATCATCAGGGTGTTTGGATGCCAGCGTGTACCTATATAATAGGCATTTTTAACGAAACATTTTAATTTTTCTAATTGCAGAATATTTTAAAATATAGGAGTAGAAGGCGATGCAATATAACATGTGTGTAGGTATATATTATGTATATTGTTTTCCCGTGGAACTTCAGGTATATGTTTCTTAAATGCTTGTTGCTTAGCATGCTTAACAATGAATACCTCTGAAGAACAGATTTTACTAATATTATAATAGAATGGCTTGATAATTCAACGCTAACTTTGAAAATGATGTATCCTAGTGTTGCGGAGGAAAATCCAAGTATATTTTACAACGAGAAGTAGTATATAAGGAAACGGAGAAAGTCAGTTACATATTTTAATAATAATCTATATACAAGTATTTATCCTCCCTGCAATGTTTCACGAATCCTCCATGATTATGTGGGCAGCAGTGGTCCAAACTCGAAAAAATGTATTGCATGCTGCTTGATGTAGTATTGAATTTTCAAAATGAATGTTATTCTGGATCTCTCTTGAAGTAAATAATCGAATATGTTAATAGAGTTCTATTCGAAATTATTTCCTTTGTTTGTATTACGGCTTCAGTGAGGTATACAAATTTTTTGTTCACTCAGGGCTGATATATTTTACGACCTGTAAACTGTCAAGTAGCCTTACCGAAAGGAAAGTAATCTGTAAATGTTCACTTTAAAGGGGATCAGTAAATTCAACGAGCACATAGTTGACGAATACTTTACGGAGAGGTTGAATAAATCGGCCCTTAGTAGATAGTATAAAACAATTTATAGATTGGTATCTAAATAAATGAATCTTATTTTCACAATAACTCTTTTCCCCTAACCCATGAAAACAAATTTTCACAGACAATTTACATGAATCATTAGCTTCAAACGTTCATTATCTTGAAATACAAATGAATAAGTGGAAATTTAATTTTAATATTTCAATATTGAATGGAATATTTAGAGTTTATCTATAATTTCAGATATCTCATCTCATCAACGAGTGACAAAAGTATTGAAATTGATTATGCATTAAACGATGTGTTCAAATGTCAAATTATTACCATATTCCATATCGACAGACATTCTTGTAATGATTATGAAGAATTAAAAAGGTTTGATGGCTAATATAAAAATTTGTTCAAGCACTGACGTGAAGTCAGGAGCTTTTGCGCGTATGTTCTATTGTCCATTCTTCTGTATTGGACACCCTTAATCGAGTTTACCATGGTAGGGTGTCCAATACAGAAGAATGGACAATAGAACATTGGTTCAAGCACTGACGTGAATCAGGAGCTTTTGCTCTTCTTAATCGAATTTACCATGATGAATTCTATTGTCCGTTCTCCTGATTGGACCCTTTTAATCGAAAAAAAAATTGGTTCAAGCACTGACGTGAAGTCAGGAGCTTTTGCGCGTATGTTCTATTGTCCATACTCCTGTAATGAACACTCTTCTTAATCGAATTTACCATGATGAATTCTATTGTCTATTCTCCTGTATTGGAAACTCTTCTCAATCGAATTCACCATGATGAATTCTATTGTCCATTCTCCTGTATTGGAGACAATGGACAATAGAATTCATCTTGGTAAATTCGATTAAGAAGAGTCTCCAATACAGGAGAATAGACAATAAAAATCATCATGGTGAATTCGATTGAGAAGAGTGTCCAATACAGGAGAATAGACAATAGAATTCATCATGGTAAATTCGATTAAGAAGAGCAAAAGCTCCTGATTCACGTCAGTGCTTGAACCAATTTTTTTTTTCGATTAAGAGTGTCCAATACAGGAGAATAGACAATAGAATTCACCATGGTAAATTCGATTAAAAGTGTCCCATACAGGAGAATGGACAACAGAACATACGCGCAAAAGCTCCTGACTTCACGTCAGTGCTTGAACCAATTTTTTGTTACTCAATTCTTGCATTTCATTTAATAATTTTCATATAGATTTTAATGAGAAATCAAATATCGTTTTTTTGTGATTTCCTAGGGAAAGGCTTTGTTAATTTTTGTTGGAAAATTAATTAATAGCCAAGAGTAGGTAAACTACCGGGGTCCTAGGACATTTCAAGGCCACCAAAACCATGGTAGTTCCTGGTACACTTCAAGGTCACCCAAATGGAACCTAACCCAAGTGGGTAGGCAACCAAAAATTAATGTAGTAAACGTGTGACGTCATTGCAGGTGACCTTGGGCTGGTAGATCAGGCCTAGCCAGGCTTGCGCAGGTTAATTTTGCGAGAGAAGTGAAAAAAATTTTTTTTCGGACTTAGAAAAATTTCGAGAATTTCGGACTTAGAAAAATTTCGTAAAGTTCGGACTTAGAAAAATTTCGTAGGTTAATTTTGCGAGAGAAGTGAAAAAAATTTTTTTCGGACTAAAAAAAATTTCGAAAATTTCGGACTTTGAAAAATTTCGTAAAGTTCGGACTTACAAAAATTTCAACAAGTTCGGATTTCAAATCGAATAAAACGATGATTAATTTTGTGAGAATTGTGAAAAAAAAATATATTTTTGAAAATTCTTTATGTTGGACTTGGAAAAACTTTGAAAGGAACAATTTTAGCTACTATAAACCTTAGATATCCTTATGGGAAATTACATGTTAAAATAAGTGAAATTGAACTAGAATTCTGGGAGGAAATAAAACAAGACAATTATAATATTTGTTTTTTATTGACAAGCCAATCGTATAGTAAATTAACATTTTCGAGTGCACATATGAGTTCATTCTTTACATGTAACCTACAATGATAACTTGTTGTGGATGCTTCTTTTAAGAGTTTTAGCTTGGGGCAGTCAGACATCTCTAGGATGATACATCGATCGGAGTCTTTATGTAATAGTGTTCTTAGAATCCTTACTTTCGGCAATCCTTTTACGTAAATTAAGCTTTGTGCATCAGGTAGTAGGTGGCTCTTCAAAACAGAAATTAGCATTTCTACAGGTATATAGTAATCATAGTTGGTCGTCCAATCCAAACCATGGATGTTGTTTGTTGTGTAATCTATCTGCCATTTGAAATGCTCAGATAGTAGATGAAATTGCACTGGTGTTCTTATAAAATAATGTTTCCTTTCACAAGTGTTAATATTTAGAATTGAAAGTTCCCTGATGTAAAATTCACTATCTTTGTAGTGGAACCCTTGGAAATCCACAATAAATGCCATTTTGTGCCGTCGTATGAGCTCTAGATAATCCTTACAGTCCCACTTAATGGATTATATATCACGTTTCGGTCGTGAAGAATTAAACAATAAGCACTTGTTTTGTTTGGTACCGGTTTTGCTGTTTCAATTTCAAGTCTGATATCGACTGCACCGTTCTTTATTGTCTCACTCTGATGAGTACAATCTATGACAGCTATTGGTGCTGTATGTTTAAATGAACTGGGTGTAAACGCTGGTTCAGCTTCGTTTTTATAATAGTACGCTCTTTGAAAATGCGCATACATTTCATATAATAACGACCATTGATTCTTGTCCCAATCAAGGTTAAGGTTATCATACGGATATGCGTCTGCATTCAGGAATAATTTAATATTCCTTAGATTGCAATGATCAAATAATGCCGAATCTCTGTTTAAGCTATTTTTACGATCCGTTTGGAAGGCAAAAATAACAATTCGGGGTTTTTCCATCAAGCTGCTTGATTTAACAGTCCAGGTGTGATGGGTAGTCTCTTGAAGAGTGGGTAATTGTTGAATTTCCCAATTTCTAAATGAAATGGATAAATCTCTGCTCTCCTCAACATATTTCAATAATCTTAATTTTTGCACATCGGCCACTTTAAGATGTGGCACTTTCCAATAAATTTTGTTGATTTCCACAAAGGGTTTTTCAGTTCCTGTTACTGGTTGATTAATAATCGCGTTCAAATCATTGCTGCTCCTAATCAATACCAATTCTTGACGAACATTCATAATAACCTTTTGGAAATCCTCTGCAAATCCCAGCCACAATTTAAGAGGTATACAAACGGTAAAATTACCTTTTTGATCAAGGATATCAGGTAGTCCATCTAATGCCAATCCAGCATTTTGCAAACGATCAAATTGATTCTTCGTGTAGGATAAGTAACTCTTCAATGTGCTAGTTATTCCCAAATTCCGTGTTTGATCAATCACAGTGCCTCCTATTTCATAACGAATTTCATCGAAAAGAAATGAAATTCCATTTTTTATAAATTTTATATGTGTAGTTTCAGTAGGTGGATGTTTAACATCATCACTATTTTTTAATAATTTCCCCTCAATATAAATGTAACTATATGATGGTAAAGTGTATAGATCTTGCGTTTGGATGGGTATTCTTATTTCATCACTGCACTTATATGTCGTTGAAGCATACGGTTGATGAGTATGATATTCAAAATTCGCAATAGATTCATCAATTAGAACATTTTCAGCTACATTTAAATTTAGGAAACTCATTTTGTCTTCACTTTAAAACCCAAGGACCTTAAAAATAATTTATTTGTCGCTGTTAACGGTACACTGGTTTTTGTAGTACTGAACAATATATTTCTTTCAGCCCGTTTTTTATTATTTTTCATACCCTTAGATTGTTGTTGTTGTTGTTGGTTGCTTGAGAAAACGTTATAATATCTCATGATCGCTCTTAGTTCACTTGTTGTAGATTTTTTTCACATGTAATCTTACTGTTACCACTTCTCCGTTGAAATTGACCAAGTTACCCTCTTGGTCTGTTAGTTTTATAGCAATTTCATTGATAAATTTCGTATTTATCGGTAAATAGATAACATTAGAGGGGTTTTCAACTATCTTGGTGCCTGGTGCATTTTTTGGATAGAAGACGTGCAAAATATGTTTTTTTTCATCATTAGAATATGAGTTTTGCACTAAATTACATTCAATATTGATCGCATTCACTCTGAAAATATTGATAGGCTTGTTGGAAATATGTTTTTTATTAGCAGCTAATATTTGCGGTGTAAACCCCAAAACTTGTGCTATACTACAATTCTGTTGAAAATCAATAGGTTCCGTGCATTTCACTTCCGATCTCAGGGTGGTTCGATTCAACGAAATATTTATGGCTGGTCTATCTGTTTGACCTTTCAATGGATTATTTTCATAGTTATCAATTATATATTTTTGTAGATAGTGATTTATATCACTTATTTCATAGCAACCAGGTGGAAGAATGATTATGTTGTTTACACCAAAATGGAAACGATTATTTGTTTCATCGACATTCGGAATGCTATTGTAACTGACAAAGTTTATTAATCCGATAACATAGTCATGAGATTCACTTAACACAATTGGTGGATATATAGTGGCTTTCAATTCTGACGACTTGTCGTTTAACGTGAACGTGTAGGACATGATGATGATGCTTGCATAACACTGACCATATTTTTCATTTGAATGATAATTTATTTAATAAAAATTTTATACATAAGTGTCCACAATTATACGATGTTTTTTTTTGATATGTTTTATAATTATAGAAAATATTCAATTGTTTCTTATGCGTACAATGATGTTTACAACCAGATTTAAAATATTTACAAACTTCAAGAGGTGGAGGTAGATTTCCATAACTATCAAAATATGAAATGTTATCCCCCTTTTTGCGATAGCTGACCCAATGTGTGCCCGGCCCATCAGAGTTGTCTAAATTCACAATTCCGCATTCATTTTTTCGAATACGTTTAGGCATCTCATCTTTCATAAAGCATCCACGAAAATTAGCAATTTTTAATTCTGTAACCAAATTGCTAATATCCCGATCTGTTAGTGCTCGCTTTGGAAGTTTCATCTCTCTCTCTCTCTTTTTTTGTTAATTGTAACGATCTGCTTCACTGTCTCGTAGAAAAAGTCCAAATCCTTTTTTGTATTTTCTCAAGCACATTCCTTTTCCCATAGCAATAGCTTCCATAGTTTTATTGTGTCGATTTGCCTCTTCGAATTGTTGTTTGGCCTGTTTAGCAGCATTAATTGAATCAATAATTTTTGCAGTTCCCCCACCTAGTGCACCTAAAGCACTCAATCCCGCAAAAATCGGAATTAATGGTAAAATACCTCCTTTTTTAGGTAACCTTATCACTTTTGTTGACTTTATTTTGGATTTGAATTTATTGGCTAATTTCTTTGCCAAAAATACCCGTGAAAATAGATCCTTAGGTTTTTTCTTATTATATGTTTTTTTATTTCTTTCACCACTTTATTGAAAGAAACACGTTTAATCTTCTTTTTCTTCATGCTCATTCTTTTTACACCATATATACACACTCAAAGTTGAGCAGGACTGCACCCCAATTATGTAAAGCTCACATATTTATAGGTAAAATTCTTGTTCGTTTAGCACCCCCATTCTCGTCCTGATCTTCATCTGTGGTTCTTTTTCGTTTTATATAAGGTATTTCTTCATAATCTATCTTGTCATTGTCAGTATTTATTTTCAATCTTTTACTTTCAATCTCATCGTTGCTATAGACGCTTTTACGCTTTTTCACCCTCAAAATTGGTTTTCGATTTTTCTTTTTATTGATGGTATCAGCGACAGCAGGAGCAGCATCAGCAGCAGCAGTCCTATTTGATGTCATAATTTTAATCATCGCAGGAGTAGGAATTTGATTTTGTTGTTGTTGTGAAGGTTGAGTAGGTTTGGATTTTAAAATTCTTGGTTTTAACAGTTTTATTGCCTTTTCCCCTGAATTTTCTTCTTCTACACTTAGAATGATTTCATTGCACTTTTTTCTGATGAGCAACAAATTCTTTAGGAGTTTTCGTAAAACATTTCTTTGTTGTCTCTTATTACCAATTCCCATCCCTAATTTAACTTTACTTCGCATTATACCGCTAACACCTAATGCAGCCATCTTTTCAGTAAGCGAAGCATCAGAAGAATGATATCTTTCCATAGCTTTAGTAGCTAAAATTTCATCTGCTTTATGGCGGTGTTTTAAATCCTTCTCTTTCGAATATTTAATATCATGTTCCATGCATGCCTCATCCAATATATTTATAGGTTTGGATCCTGACATTAAACGTTTCGATAGACGTGTTCCAGGACCACAATAATTGTACCCAGGTATATGTAATTCAAATGGCAGGGAATTTATAAGGTTGTTAACAAGTCCACCACCCGTATAAAATTTCATATTTTAACCAAAATATATATATATATACACACACACATACACAACCTTCGCTTTATAAAGAAAAGCTATAAATGATATAGTTTTAGTTATGTTAGTCATTTTTATTTGAAATATTGTTCAATATGAAAGTTCATCAACAAAAAGTTCATCTAAAAGTTCAGAATAATGATGTGTTGCAGACTGCAGGTGCTTATCATCAACATTCGAAACATGGTGATTTATTTCCCGCTACTATTAGATGTCTTATAGTAGGACCTTCAAATTGTGGGAAAACTAATGTTATGATTACACTCATTGAACATCCACATGGATTGAAATTTGAGAATATTAACTTATACTCAAAATCGGTACATCAACCGAAATACCAGTACCTCGAGCAATTATTAAAACCAATAAAAGGAATAACTTTCAACACTTTCACGACAGCTGAAAATATAGATCCACCTAATAGAGCCAAACCTAATTCTCTATTCATTTTCGATGATGTCATCTGCAACAAACAAGATGTAATGCGTGAGTTCTTCAGTATGGGAAGACATAATCATGTGGATTGTTTCTATTTAGCACAAAGTTACGCTAGAATACCAAAAAATCTAATACGAGAAAATGCTAATGTTATTATTCTTTTCAAACAAGATGAAATGAATCTAAAACATGTCTATACAGATCATATTGGTTCGATGGATTTTTCCTTTGATACATTTAAAAATATATGTTCAATGTGCTGGTCGGGGGAACCATTTAGTTTCGTTTCAATCTTTAAGGATAATGAACTAAATGGAGGTCGATATAGAAAAGGTTTTGACGAATTCATCAATATAAATACCTAAACTCTATTACTGCTTATGTTAGTTTGCCAGTTCAACAACAGGTGTTGACAAGCAGAACGTTGATAACGGTGACCGAAATGAACACTTACAATAAGAGATTGAAACGACTTTTGATTCAAAAACGTAAAAATATTAAAGATAAATTAAAATTACTCAAGTATGGAGAGAGAGTCAAAGAAAATGCATTTTCTCCAATAACGAAACAATTGAAGGAAATAAAAAAAAATTTGAAACATGAGGAAGACGAAAAGAATGGCAATCATGAAGAAGAATTAGAAGAAGAAGACTTAAAATGGGTGATGCCTCAATCGTCTTTATCACCGCTCACACCCATTGGGGAAACGACAGCAGGCAGCAGTAAAGACAGGACCAAGGAGACCGCTAATAATACTTCGTTTATCGATTACCTAGATCAATATCCACCCATTGCGAGGAAATATATTATGAGTCTGAATGAAAATCCTTCAAAATTCGATCGAAAATATGGTGTTCGTTTTGATCCAGAAACGGAAAAATTCTCGATTGGTAATTCACGAATGCAAATAATTGATAATGGAGATGTTATGGTAAAAAATAAAAGGTATCGAGGTACTAGAGGTTTATACGAATTAATATTTAAACGAAAACCTAAGAAATATTCTGAGGAAGACTTGCAAAATTACCATGATATAATTACTAAAACAAACGCATATAAATGTTATTATCACCCAAGCAATCAGATAGATGGTAACAATACTGTTAAATATAAAAAAATTGTTGCACCGTTAATAAAAAAAAAGGGGGGTTCTATCAATTTGAGATTACATAAAAACACAGCCTATATGTTTTGGAATGATCCTAATGAATTAGTTGAACGATTGAAATTATTATTGGCATCACATGAAGCTGGAAACAGTGGTGTTATAAATGAAATCACTTCAATTGTTGAAGAATTGTACGAGGCTGGTTTGATAGTATAACGATGACATCGAGAACCGAGAAGAAGTGGCAAATTGTCACCGAGCTGTATAAGCAGGCCCGAATAAATTTTAAACGTCGTAAAACAATTGTACGTGGCTTGTGGGACTTATGCCAAGCTGATCTGATAGATATGCAACCATATGCCAAAGAAAATAACGGTTTCAAGTATATTCTAATTGTCATCAATTGTTTCTCTAAATACGTTTGGACTGAACCGCTCAAGGATAAATCAGGGAAAAATGTGTCTACTGCTATGGAAACTATTTTGTTGAAGATGTTGAAATCGAAAAAAAACAACAGTTTGAAAAATTTACAAACAGACAAGGGTACAGAATTTTATAATGTTACTTTCAAAAAGCTAATGGAAAAATATTCTATTAATCATTATTCCACCTACAGTGATAAAAAAGCAGCAATTGTTGAACGTGTAATTCGAACAATTAAAGGAAAAATGTATCCTCAATTTTCCTTTCAAAATACCCACAAATGGATAGGTGGTATTTTAGCTGAAGTGGTTAAAAACTATAATAATTCTGTGCACCGCACAATCGGAATGAAACCGATCGATGTAAAAGAAACAAATGAAGATTCTCTACGTGGAATTTATAGTAATCCAAAGTCACCAATACGAAAATGTAAATTCATAAAAGGTGATCATGTAAGAATTTCCACAGCGCGGGGTGTCTTTGATAAAAAATATAATATGAATTGGTCTCCTGAAATCTTTATTATTAAAAAAAAAGTATTGAGCACACCCACAACATATATTTTGAAGGATATCAATGATAAAGAAATCAAGGGAGGATTTTATGAGGAGCAAATGCAAAAAGTGAAATATCCAGATATTTATTTGGTTGAAAAAGTTTTGAAACGTAAAGGTGGAAAAAGCCTAGTTAAATGGGTTGGATTTGACGATACACATAATCAATGGATATCAAATGACAATGTATCTTAAAGGTTACAATAAAACACCAATAATTTAATAATGATTCTTTTATTACTTCAAAGTCCCAAATGGTTAACGTTTTTTTCAAATGAAATCATGATCATCAATCTCGATTCTTGGCATTTCCCTTCTTCTTCTTTTCGACGGTTGTGATGAGGGTGGTTGTTGTGATAGGGGTGGTATTGTTTCCTCCTCCCCCGCTAATAATTGTGAATTAATTTCAAAAAGTTGTCTTTTGGCTGCTCTTCTTTGTCTCGAATCCTCCTCATTAAGCCCATTATTCACATGAGGTGTACTTTGGGTAATGGGAACTCCTGCTTCCCTCAAGGCTCTCTTCAATATCACCCCATCTGATTGTAATGGGGGTGTTTGTGAAGGTGGTGGTGGTGTTGATATACATGCTTGTGTTACTTGAGCACTCTCGATATCCTCTTCGTCGACAATATTGTACTTGTATCTTCTTATGACATCTTCCAATAACCCCAGATCTTTGTCATCCTCCAATCGTGTTTTCAGGTATTTCACAGGTAAATTACCAAATTTTTTTTTCATCGTTTTTACTTTTGGACTATATGATAGTTTTATTGTTACCTTATCATCATAAAGAGTGACTTTGGGGGCTCCATATCTTTGAACAAATGAAGGTAGTTTAAAAAAAAATAAAAATGATTAGGGAGGAAAAAAACTTACTGAAAAATCTGCTTGCACACCACCTCTAACATTCGGGGAGTAAAATTGTCCCGATCAGTAGAGAAAACAACAATAGTACAAGGAATATTCATGTTAAAGTTTTTTTCTTATTCACGTGCACGTTCGTAGCTGGTAACTCCAATAATTATACTAGTTTTTCAAGATGAATTGAACGGAATTTATACTCTGAAATCGCTGATTGTCAAGGACAAAATGTTTAAATTTTGGGACAGAATATTTTACTGTCAATCCTTCTTCCCCTTTATTTTATATGAAAATGTAAATACATATAATTCATGTGAAATATCAATTGAAATTTGTTTGAAGTTATTCATTTTCACCAAACGAATATCCATATTAAGAATTACATATATCAATTAATTGGTGTGAATCAATTACATATTTAATAGATAGGTTTATTTCCAAAGGTCCATACTGTATTCATATTACTTTGTTAGATATTGCTTATTTAGCATTTTGCATCCTAGCGCGTGGACCTGCATCGCACATTCCTTAGATAAGATAATCTTATAAATATAATAATTATTTATTAGGCGTACTCTCTAAGTAAACGCTTATCGGTATGCTAATTGAGTCGGTATGCTAATTGAGCTTCGTCGGCGTTTATTTATCTCCGCGGATACATTGACCAACTGGACCATTTATTCGTCCTCTTAATTTTATCGAATGATACATTGTTTTAATATTAATGATGTACATGCAAAAATCTAGATTGTTAGGATGCAACTTTGTCTACTATTATAATCTGAATTGAATTATTGCAAATTAACAAAAACGTGTAATTGCGATCCGAATTGGTATATAAGAAATAGATTGCGTAGGTATTCTACTTGAGGTTGTGTTTGTGCATAGAGCAGAATCGAGGTAAGCAGATTTTATTTTCTACCTGTTTAAAAAAAAAATGTTTGGGCTGATTTTTGAGTTTCCAATTTTTCAAATGAAAATATATTTTTCAGACATAAAAGAAAAAAAACCATAAAAAAACAGCAAAAATCCGTGAAAAAGGCAGAGAAAAAAAATGAGCGGTACAGCAACCACCCGTTTAGATAGTTTGTCGGCTGAAGCCGTTAAGACTATGGAAAGGGTGAGTAGATTAATCAAAACTAAAGAGGAATTTTTAAAATATATTACTTATTTGAAAAATATTATTTGCGTTTTGAATAGATCGATTAAAAATAAATATAATGATGCTATTGGGAATTTTGCTAGAGTTGAATCTAATCTTAGTATTTTAAAGTATTATCAACGAACATTTAGGAAAAAGTTATCAAAATTAATGGAAAAACGATGCGAAGCAAATTTAGAATGGCATGAAATTAAATCGGCATTTAATGGGCGTATATCTAGTGGTATTATTACAAATCTTGGATTCAAAGATCCTCAATTATTTTTGGAGAAAGCATTTAGAAGTTTTGCAATACAAATTCGTAAGTCGTTGAAAAAATCTGTACTAAAAGTTAACACTATTTTGGCTGGTTTATTTGTGAAACCCTCTGATTTAGAGACTAACTTTAAATTTTTTTCCACAAAAAATGAAGTTATTGACGTTAGTGTAAATTTAAAAGATTGGTATAAAAACAATGTATCGTCTGTTATTTTGAATCGAATGGGTGAGTTCCAAGAACGCGATTCGGGCTGGAGTCTATATGAAATTTTGTATTTGAAATTGAACATTAATCATTTCAGTCCAATAAATGTTGGTATGTCCACTTATGTAGATTTACCAGCATTTGTGAAAAGCACGCATAGTGTAATCAATATAAAAAATAATGATCAGTACTGTTTCCTGTGGTCTATAATGGCTGCTCTTTTTCCCGTTTACGATGAATCCAAAAATAAATGTAGAGTATATTCTTACCCCGATTTTGAAGGCTTTCTTAAGTATGAAAACATTAATTTCCCAATAGAATTGAAGGATATTCCAAAATTTGAATTATTGAACGGTTTAGGAATAAATATTTTTACTATTTCGAATAACAAGGAGATTGTTCCTCTTTGTCTTACCAAGAGTCCATTTTACAAAATAATAATAAATCTCTTGATGGTGCCTTGTGAAAATTTGACAAATGAAATAGCTGAAAATAATCCTGGAACGAGTTCAATGAATTTGAAAACTAAAACATATTACCATTTTGCTCTAATAAAAAATTTATCCCGTCTTTTGAGTCGTCAACTTAAAGATTCGAAAAATAGGAAATATTTCTGTGAAAGATGTTTGAATCATTTCGCTACAAATGAATCTTTGGAAAGGCATCTGGAATTATGTAGAGATTTGAATCACTGTAAAATAGTTTTACCTAAAGAAACTCATAAGATTTTAAAATTCAAAAATTTTACACATCAAATACCTATGCCTTTCGTTATTTATGCGGACATTGAAAGTCTTTTGGTTGATTATGATCTGTCCTCTTCCTCCTTTGCTCTCGATAATAAAACTATAAAGCGCAAACAACATGAAGCCTTTAGTATAGCTTATTATTTCAAATGTGATTATGATGATTCTTTATCTAAATTCAATTTATATACAGGTTCTGATTGTATAAAATGGTTCATAAATGAATTGGAAAATCTTTCAGCATATGTTGGAGGAATTATATCGAACCCTCTTCCAATTGTAATGAACGATGAGGAGAAACAGAATTTTTATGAAGCGAAGCAATGTTATGTGTGCGATAATGAATTTTCTGTTAGTGATGGTAAAGTTCGTGATCATTGTCATTTTTCAGGAAAATATCGTGGTGCAGCTCATGAAACTTGCAATTTAAAATTGCAGATATCTAATACTATACCTGTGGTTTTCCATAACTTTTCCAATTATGATAGTCATTTTCTAATTAGAAGTCTTGCGAAAGATATTGAGGGTCCCTTGAATATTTTGCCTGTTAATAAGGAAAAATTCATTTCGTTCACAAAATACATCACTAAATATAAAATAAATTTGAGATTTATAGATTCCTTTAGATTTTTAGCCGGTAGCTTGGAAAAATTATCCTCGTATTTGGATGATGAACAAAGAACTATTGTTTCAAAATTCTTTCCTGATAAAACTCACTTTGAGTTAGTGACAAGAAAAGGTGTATTTCCATATGAGTATCTTGATAATTTTAAAAGACTAGACGATCAGGAACTTCCATCGAAGGAAAATTTTTATAATACGCTCACTGAGGAGGCAATATCGGATGATGACTTTAATCATGCAAATAATGTATGGAAAACTTTCAAAATTCAAAATTTAAAACAATATGCTGAATTGTATCTTAAAACTGATGTTTTACTTTTGAGCGATATTTTCGAGAATTTTCGAATTAATTGCATGAAATATTATAATTTAGATGCACTCCATTATTTTACAACACCAGGATTGGCCTTTGATGCGATGTTAAAACTTACAAAAATTGAATTGGAATTACTCACTGACATTGAAATGATTAATTTTATTGAAAAAGGCATTAGAGGAGGAGTGTCGCAATGTTCGAGGCGTTATGCGAAATCCAACAATAAATACATGTGTGTTGATGAATACAAGTCTGATGAGCCTATTTCGTATTTAATGTATTTTGATGTGGTGAATTTATATGGAGCTGCCATGAC
This sequence comes from Halyzia sedecimguttata, assembly GCA_937662695.2. Taxonomy (NCBI): domain Eukaryota; kingdom Metazoa; phylum Arthropoda; class Insecta; order Coleoptera; family Coccinellidae; genus Halyzia; species Halyzia sedecimguttata. Next base: position 32,234,452 of record OW569418.2, on the reverse strand, counting down.
AAAGGCATTACCATTTTCTGATTTTCAATGGGTGCAGATAGGGTCTAATGAAATAGGCACTATCTTAAACACACCAGATGATGCTGAATTTGGTTATGTTTTAGAAGTGGACTTGGAATATCCGAAATCATTATATGAAAAACATAAAGATCTTCCGTTATGTCCGCATCATCTGCCACCACCTGTATCTGATAATGATACAACTAAATTATTATTGACTTTATACAATAAAAAAAAATATATTATTCATTACCAAAATTTGAAACAGGCTATTAAATTGGGGTTGAAGCTAGAGAAAGTTCATCGGTGTTTGAAATTTGCTCAAAAACCTTGGATGAAATCGTACATCGATTTTAACACAGAGTTGCGTAAAGCCAGTAAAAACGAATTTGAACGTAACCACTTCAAATTGATGAACAATGCGCCATTTGGAAAAACAATAGAAAATGTTAGAAGATATAGAGATATAAAGCTAGTAACACATTATGAAGGAAGATATGGTGCTAATTACTACTTATCACAAGGGAACTTTAGTAGCATTACTATTATCGATGAAGATATTGTACTAATAGAAATGAAAAGGTTAACCATAAATATGAATAAACCAATTTTCATCGGTATGTGTATTTTAGATATTTCGAAAACATTTTTGTATGATTTTCATTATGAATACATTAAAGCTAAATTTAACGACAATGCAAAATTATTGTACACAGATACTGATAGCCTTATTTATCAGATTTTCACAGATGACATTTACCAACATATAAGGCAGGATATTGATAAATTTGATACCTCCGATTATCCTGAGAATAATATTTTTAATATTCCTAGGCGGAATAAAAAAGTAGTTGGTTTAATGAAGGATGAAAATAATGGTTGCATCATGAGTGAATTTATCGGGTTGAGGTCGAAGATGTACACGTATAAAGTTTGCGAAATTGAAAAAAAAAAAGAACAGAATATTAATTATGCTGATAACCATGAACTTATTGAGCTTTTGAAAACAATTAAAAAAGTAAAAGGAGTAAAGTATGCTGCTATAAAAAATTATATAACCTTTCAGGATTTTTATAAAACACTTTTCGAACAATCAACATTTTCAATAATTCAGAACAGTATAATTGCGAAAAATCATGAGATTTTCTCAATTCAACAAGAAAAGGTTGGTTTAAGTTTTGATGATGATAAAAGAATTGTATTGGAGGATAAAATATCAACGGTACCATGGGGGTATTTTGATTAATTCCTATCTTTATATATTTTGATTGATCTACACAGCCTCTCTCGGTGAAAATGCTGTATCGTTGTTTCTCAAAAAAAAAAAAAAAAAAAAACTAAAACAAAATATAAAATTTCATTACCAGAATGAATAATCTACCTACTGGAGCAGAGCTGCGGCGGTGCCCAATAGCCGCGTGGGAGCTTGAGGTACTTTTCCATGTACTGGAAAAACCTGGAGACTTAACACTCCAGGACCTGAGACGGCTGGTGGCACTGGCCAATATTCCAGGTCATTGGAAAGCCTGGCTTATTCAGCAGTATTATCTAACGCATTGTGCTGTAATGTGTCAGGACAACTAGATTAGGTTTTATATTTATCTTTAGGTTAATATTATATCTATTTAATAAGTTAAGAAATTGATGTTTAACCCGAAGTAGTAGTAGTGCCATTAGGCGGTATTTTATTTAAGAAAAAGTAATCGATGAACTACCAGTTTCATTTCGGTCTCTTCACTGTTTCATTTGATACAGAATTTCTCAAAGATCAACATGCCTGTGCCCGTTAAATACGTCTGTCCTATATGTAAAGGTGAATCTGAACAATACTATGCACCTTGTATTCGTTGTTTTTTTCAATTACTAGACAAAAAACTGTATGGAGTAAAACATAGATGTAGTTGTTGTCGATTAATGTGGCAAGAGCAGTGAAGATGTGTCTTGAAAGTATGGATCACATGGACTTTGAACAACGACTTCTCACGTTTAAGAAGAAATTTTGGACCGGTGCTGCAAATCCTATCGATTTGGCTAGAGCTGGTCTGTATTTCACCGGTGAAGGAGACATTTGCCGTTGTGTTTATTGTTCAGTGCAAATTCATAATTGGAAGAAGGAGGATAGTGCTTTGGAGGATCATTATAAGTATTCCAAAGATTGTGCATTTGGTCAGATGTTGTGGAAATATTCCAGGACTACGCATAACGAAGATCATCACCCCCACAAAATACTACTACTACTACTACTACTACTACTACTACTACTACTACCACTTCTACTACTACAAAAAAATGAATTTAGTAATCCTTTACTCGCTTATTGGAAATATCTTATATGTTCATTTCCAACCTAAAGTGATAAAGGCTCAAATATGTACTAATAAAAATAAACTATGTGATAATATGGTTGTATGCAGGCTAAACAATGATCTACCTGTATTTAAATATTACTTTAAAAATGATGATGATTATGATGTCTACAACATACATACTTTCAAAATAATTTATACTTTTTCAAATCGAAGTTGTAAAGAATCTGATTGGCTAAACGTGCCTCCTTCTGAACCAAAAGAACATCACTCTTCTATAAAGATACTTATAATTTTGTTATTTTGCTTAATATGTATGCTCGTATCCATACTTACCTTTTTATTAAGAAATACTTTATTTCCTAAAATAACTACTTGTATATAACATAATACTTATCGATAATCTTCCTAATACATATATATTTTTTTTTTTAACATGAATGCAGCCTCAGAATCTTCCCTATGTACTCTGTTACGAGCTGTTTCCTTTCTTCCTTTATAGGCAGAACCTTTTTTTTCCCTGAAATCTTCAATCGGGATCTTAAACTCTTCATAGTATCATTACTGTGCCTCCCTTTTGTACTCTTATTCTTGTGTCGTTGGTCGCTGTCACTTATACTGGCACATTTCTACCTCCTGTCAAGTACGTTACCTGAACTAACTACTTGCGTATAATATAATTCTGTGAATGCAGCCTCAGAATCTCCCCTATTTAATATATGCATTAATCATTTGTTCTAGCACATTTCTACCTCAGGTCAAGTACGTTACCTAAACTAACTGCTTGTGTATAATATATACAATTTGTAATCTTTTTTTTTGTTAATATATTTACATACAACCCATTTGTACTTATAAACCAGTTTGTTGTACTACCATTTGTAATTTAAGAATTCTTATTACCTGACAAGTTCGTACTTGTATATTACACAATATCCATGGTTTGGATTGGACCACCAACTATGATTACTATATACCTGTAGAAATCATGTAAAGAATGAACTCACATATGCACTCGAAAATGTAAATATACTATACGATTGGCTTGTCAATAAAAAACAAATATTATAATTGTCTTGGTTTATTTCCTCCCAGAATTCTAGTTCAAGTTCACTTATTTCAACATGTAATTTCCCATAAGGATATCTAAGGTTTATAGTAGCTAAAATTGTTCCTTTCAAAGTTTTTCCAAGTCCAACATAAAGAATTTTCAAAAATATATTTTTTTTTCACAATTCTCACAAAATTAATCATCGTTTTATTCGATTTGAAATCCGAACTTGTCGAAATTTTTCCAAGTCCGAACTTAACGAAATTTTTTTAAGTCTGGAATTTTTTTAAGTTCGAAAAAAAATTTTTTTCACTTCTCTCGCAAAATTAACCTACGAAATTTTTTTAAGTCCGAACTTGTTGAAATTTTTTTAAGTCCGAACTTGTCGAAATTTTTCTAAGTCCGAACTTTACGAAATTTTTCTAAGTCCGAAATTCTCGAAATTTTTCTAAGTCCGAAAAAAAATGTTTTTCACTTCTCTCGCAAAATTAACCTGCGCAAGCCTGGCTAGGCCTGATCTACCAGCCCAAGGTCACCTGCAATGACGTCACACGTTTACTACATTAATTTTTGGTTGCCTACCCACTTGGGTTAGGTTCCATTTGGGTGACCTTGAAGTGTACCAGGAACTACCATGGTTTTGGTGGCCTTGAAATGTCCTAGGACCCCGGTAGTTTACCTACTGCCAAGGCCTACCTTTTCTATTGGTACGGTTAATTTCAATATTGAAGCTTTGTTAACTTTCATTAGAAAATTAATTAATAGCTAACTTCATAATTTTTTTTATTCATAGTTTCTTATACAAAATTTCGGCCAGGAGTCATCTGTCCAACATTCGTACCTATCAGTGATATATATTTTTTTGTTAGATTTGATTTACGCATTAGGTATATCAGATAATAATAGTTATTTTAAAGTTATACAATTTGGTTGCCCTGAAATATCCATCCACCAATCAAAGGGTACAAGTAGGTCAGGATACAAGGTGATCAGCCCGGCAATGATTTCTGTTCCTTAATTAGTATTGATTTCACTAAAGTTTTTGATTACCAATACCTTATTGTTTTTGAATTTAGAATTATAATATTTGATTTGAACTGAAAGTTGATGCTTCAGTATTAGTATCGTGCTGATTCTGTGATTTTGTTTTCAATAGAATATATAAAAATTTAGTTTGTAATTTATTGGTGATCCTTTCAGGGAATTTGAATTTTTATCCCAATTGAATCAAAAATTCTGGCGCCCAAGGCAAGAACAATTTCAAGCAACCTTTGCCAGAAACACTTTTCAATCAGAAACTGGCAAAGCAGTCCAAAGATCCTACCCCTATTCACGATAGTTAGCCGGGGGACATAAATAAAACATACTAGCGTTACAAACTTCAAAAAACAAAATAAGAAAATCTCAAAAAAGGAAAAAAAAAACCCTAAACTGAATGAGTCCACCTATCCCATGTCCTGTTATGGAATTTACTTGTTGTATGCATATATAATATATTCGAAATCAGGGAGAAAGAGCTAACCAAAAATATAAAATATATAGAGTATTTCATTTAAAAAAATGAAGTCGCACTCAATATCTTGTCCATCCTGTATATATTTCAATTCGTGAAAAAATTCAGTTGATTTCGTACAACTGTTGTTCAGAAATTTTTTTTGTATCTCCTTTCGTAACAAAGTTAAAGGGGAGTCAAATTATAGTGTGAAACCCGGTACATGAACAAAAAAAAATAATGTTGTCGTTAGATTCGTAGTGAAGAAAAAATGCTTCGGCATTCAAAAATTAATTCACATGGCACGAATTTGATCTAGATCCATCTGAAACACAAAAAAACTTGATTTTTTCATCAAACAAGTTGGAAAGCACTATGGCCAGGCACTTTGCCACGCTCTTCAAATTTATAGCCAAGCCAGATACTGCCCAAGGCTGCTTAGCTCCAGAAAAACAAATAATATTCTCAATATTTCCAAGAATATGAATCCGACGTTAAAATCAAGCGTCCCTAAAAACTGGTTCACTGTTTGGCTGAGAATAGTCTCAAAAAATAGTTTCGACTCAAATACATACATTCTCTGTTGGGTCGAAAATAAACAGTGCTGTGTCTGTGGTGGATTATGGACCCATCCGAATACAAACACTTACTGTTAAGTCAAAAATAAGGAGCGCTTTGTTTGTAGTGGCGTAAGGACACATATCAGTTCAATTGTACCGAAAGACACCCGACATTGAAATTCGTTAAATAGGTAACTAATAATAATCATATAATATATGTATAAGCAAGCACCTTCTTGAACAACTCTCTTTACTCAATTTCGATTAGTTTTCACAATTTTCTAATTTCATGAAATTATCATCATGTTGCATACTAGAGGATGAGTTTCACTGTCATCTATCTGATAACGGCCTCTGTACGTCAGTTAAATTAAAATCACCACAGAAAAAGACATTTGCCACCGATGGGGCGAATTCAGCAATAGAGTCACATGTCATCAAATTACAACATTTATAACATTAATTACTAAGCAATTCGTATATTCAAATCTTCTAATCACAGATTCATATGGATAAATCATAAAGAAGTAATTAAACTTCTTTGTTTGCTGATTTAATGATACAGACTTCTAAAAAAATATAAAAAGCACTGACGTGAAGTCAGTACTCTTTGGCTAATTTGAATCGAATGATGAGTGTTTCAAGCTCAGTGGATAGAGCGAGCCGGAGATATACTCAGAGGATAGTGGACATCATTCACTGACGGGTCAGTCAGTCATTAGCAGTGCTGTGTCAAGAGTGACGTAAGGATATAGTAACAAAGTTGACAAAGAACACATCTGACTCTCCTGAGTCGCATAAGCTCCTATGAGGTTCTGCCATTATTGATAGTTCTGTAATTCGAAGAACTAATACCAATTATCAGGAGCACAAGTTGTTTTGGAAAAATTATACAAAAAAAAGCACTGACGTGAAGTCAGTACTCGTTGGCGCGCGTGTTCACGGTGGCTAATTTGAATTGAATGATGAGTACGTCAAGCTCAGTGGATAGAGCGAGCCAGAGACCTACCCAAAGGATAGTGGACACCATTCACTGTCGGTTCAAAAATTTACAGTGCTGTATCTAAGCTGCCATAAGGATAGAGTAACAAAGTTGAAAAAGAACACAACTGACTCTCCTTAGACGCACAAGTTCCTAGAAGATTCTGAGGGATCTCCTTGAGAAAGACTTGGGAGGGTCAGTAAAATCATAATCATGTTTATAGCATGCGCACCAAAGCAGATTGACCCCTCGTCAATACTTTTCACACTTTTTCTTTCATTGTTAAGTCAATCTGCATTTGGCGCGCGTGCCATAAACATGATTATGATTATACTGACCCTCCCAAGTATTTCCCAAGGAGATCCCTCAGAATCTTCTAGGAGCTTGTGCGACTAAGGAGAGTCAGTAGTGTTCTTTTTCAACTTTGTTACTCTATCCTGGCAGCTTAGATGCAGCACTGTTAATTTTTGAACCGACAGTGAATGGTGTCCACTATCCTTTGGGTAGATCTCTGGCTCACTCTATCCACTGAGCTTGAACTACCCATCATTCAATTCAAATTACCCACCGTGAACACGCGCGCCAAAGAGTACTGACTTCACGTCAGTGCTTTTTTTTATTTGTTCAAGTTCCTTTAAGAAATATGGCTATCAATACAGTTTGGCTGTTCGTTTTACCGTAGATCGTGAAAAATGGCTGTTATGAGACCTCCGTCAGGAACGCAATTGCCTTTACTTCAAATCTGAACGTAATTTGATATAGATCTACCGAATATAGTTATTTATAAATTCGCCACAGGGCCACGATACATACATTTAAACTCGGAAACAACGCTATTTCCCCGAAACTGACTTGTCCGTGCACAGAATAGCCATGGAATGTCTCTTAAAACCTTAAAATTACGGCTCAGCACCAAATCCATCACCGCTAGACTCAAACCACTCTCAACATGAGCCATACAATCCAAACGTCTCCTCTGCGCATACGCAATCTACTCGTGGCTTAAAGTCTCCTGAAAATAACACTTCACACAAAATTATGATTCTTCAACACCATTGGTTCAAGAGATATCACTGCTCCAAACCACGCATGCGCAGACACTTCGTAGAGGATTCTATGGAGGAATAGCATCCAGCACCTGAGAACTCCAATCCTCTCAAACGAAAACTCCAGCAGTTAAATCACTTCTTGTCTGCTCATGCATGAAACGAAATATCTCCTAAAGGGGCTACATGAATTTCTAAATAGGAACGCAATTTCTTCGCCTATTCTCCAAATCCGAAAGTAATTTAAAATTGATCTTCCAAATATAGTTATTTATAAATTGGCCCCAGGGCCACGACACAGACACATCAACTAGAAAACAACGCTATTTCCTCGAAACTGACTGGTTCGTTCATAGAATTGTCTTTTATTTTCTTTTAAAACCTCACAATATTGGCTCAGCACAAAATCCATGACCGCTAGACGTAAACCGCACCCGAAATAAGCCCTACAACCTAAAAAGAGCCACGACGTACACCTATGCGCATGCGCAATCTACTCGTGTCTGAAAGACACGAAATCACAAACCGCACACAAAACTCTGATTCTTCGAAACCATTGGTTCAGGAGAGATCGCGCCTTACATCCACGCATGCGTAGATACTCCCAAGGGGATTCTGTTAAATAATAGATTCCTGCACCTCAAATCCTCAATCCTCTCAGATGAATACTCCAGCAGTTAATTCACTTATCGTCTGCTCATGCGCATAACGAAAAAGGCCCGTAAGGGGTAACATAAATTACTACATTAGCCCCAGGGCCACGGTACGCACACTTCAATTATAAAACTACGCTATTTCCCCCAAACTGACTTGTGTCCGTGCACTGAATTGACATGAATATTCTTTTAAAACCTCACAATATCGAAACAGGCATCCCAACATAACCCAATCAACCCAAAAACAGTCATCTCTCTTTTGGGCATGCGCAACCCACTCGCGGCTGAAAGTCCTCCCAAAATCACACACCGTACTAAAAACTCTGATTTTCCAACACTAGTGGTTCAGGAGATATCGCATCTTTAATCCACGCATGCGCAGACCCTCACCAGGGGATTCTATGGAAAAAAAGCATCCACCACCCCAAAACCCCAATCCTCTCTGACGAAAACACCAGCAGTTGAATCACTGATGGTCTGCTCATGCGCATAACGAAAATTGCCCGTAAGGGGTAACATCAATTTCAAAATTAGCCCCAGGGCCAGGGTGTGGACACTTCAACTCGGAAACAACGATACATCCCCCAAACTGACTTGTCCTTGCACTGAATTGCCATAAATATCATTTTAAAACCTCACAATATCGCTCAGCACTCCCAACATAACCCATAGAAACCAAAAACAGTCACTTCTCTTCTGCGCATGCGCAATCTACTCACGGCTGAAAGTTCTCTCAAAATCACGCACCTTAAAAAACTCCGATTCTCCAACACTAGTGGTTCAGGAGATATCGCATCTTTAATCCATGCATGCGCAGACCCTCACCAGGGGATATTGAGTAATAGCATCTGCCACCCCAAAACCCCAATCCTCTCTGACGAAAACTACAGCAGTTAAATGACTTCTCATCTGTGCATGCGCATAACGAAAAATGCCCGGAAAGGGCAGCATGCACTTCAAGAAAATAGGTTTCGGAATTTCAAGCAAAATATTCCACAAATTAGTAGTAATTTTTTGAATTTTTTCATATCACGTGATCTTCACGAAATTTTGCAAAAGTGTTTGCTTTGGTCTATTGCATCTAACTACTGAGTTTCTATTCAATCAGATCAGTATTTTTCAAGTTATCGTGGAAACAAAATTTTAAAATTTTTAGAAAAATTTTTTTGTCACTTTTAGGCCATCCGGTCAGTCACAAAAATCTCTGATTCTCCAACACTAGTGGTTCAGGAGATATCGCATCTGGAATCCACTCATGCGCAGACCCGCACCGGGGGATTCTATGGAGGAATATCATCCTCCACCCCAAAACCCCAATCTTATAAGAAGAAAACTCGAGCAGTTAAATTATTTCTCGTCTGCTTATCCGAATAACAAAAAAAATGCCCAAAAGAAGCAGTTACACACCCAGTCGTTCACCGCTCAGACAAATTTTGAAAACCAATTTAAAATTCCACACATCGTTTACGCATTAATTCATTTGCCATGCTAGTAAGTGGTCCATATTTTAATCAGTACATATCGACTTGATTCAGATAAACGCGCAAAAAATACTTCGGAACGAAATCTGATCACCAGATGTTACAGATATTCCATGTAGGAATTCGAAATTAAATAATTTGTCGAGTATGGGAGTTAAATATTATAATTTTTTTTTTATAGGCTCCTAGTGGTCTATTCTCAGTGAAATTTTGCAGACCCCAAGAGGTCATAATTCGTCACCGAAGTGCCAAAACTGAACTGAATCCGATATTTTGTTTCGGAATTTCAAGCAAAATATTCTGCTTAGAGCCGACGCACACGGGTCGACCAGCATATATTTGACGCGATCAGATTCGCATCGGCAATTTCAGCGATCTGTCATCCAGGGCTTTGCTTTATCGTTCAGTCTTATGATCACAGAATAAAATTCATTCAAGCCAGAAATTCATCGAAGCGCATAATATTTACATTCCACATTACCTTACTTCCAACATACAATAATATTGAATACAATAACGAAATCAATGCAAAATGAGGAATAGGAAAGCTCTATCACTCACCAACAATTTGCGGTGCTAAAATTGAATTCAGTTATGTTATCTGCGATCTACCATATCCACTACTCTATTCTATGATCTTCCTGGTTAGAAAATAATGATCAAGGGCGGTATCTCCGCTCTAATTTTTGCATTTATAACCAGTATAGTATACCATCTCTATGCATATATCAAAGATGCTTATAATAACAATCTATGCATCTTGCATATAACAAACGAATTCATATTTTAAAACTAGACGTCATACTCGTTGCGATTTATAGCGTACGATTTGAAAAGAACGATTCACGCGATCGGAGTGCAGGAAGTATACAGGGTCTTTCACGAGGAACCTCACCCATATTTATACGGGAAACTACTGAACATATTTTCATGAAATTCAGCACTTATAAGTACTTCACGATGCTGATGAAATCTAAAATATTTTCAAGGAATGAGCACCTCTGGTTTTTCCGGAAATGACGTCAACTTCCGTTTTTCAAATTAGAACACCATTTTTTCATTGCAGAAATAGATTCCTTAGAAAATTTCAAGTTATTTTGATGTAGCATTTTTCAGTTTTGGTTGGAAAATTCTCTCTGAGCAGGAAAATTCGAAAAAAAAATCGAAAATAGAGCTCCGCTGAAACAAGAATAACTTCGAGGTTTTTGGATGGAAAATTTTCATTTTTGGGATTTTTCAAGATGTAAGAATAATGTATCCACTTTAAAAATTGAAATCGCGATTCATGATACAGGGGGTGAAAAAATCGCTTTCAAAGTTAGGGATGACAAAATCGTGAAAAATCAATTTTTTCAAATTAGAACCCCATTTTTTTATGGCAGATATTGAATCTACATTAAAAAATAATGTGAGTGTATGCATCACACCCTTGCCCTAAAGTGGTTATTTTCTGAGTTATTCACAAAAAACTGTTTTTCGTCTTGAATTTTCAGCTATTTCTTTTCCCTTCACGCCAAATAGATGAAATTTTCAGGAACTGTTACTTAAACCATGTTTAAGATTTTACTACCCTAATATGCAAGAGAAAAAAGTTACAGTTTGTTCCTAAATAGATGGCGAATTTTGATTCCAATTTGTATCGGAAACCTCTTTATTTCAACTAATCGGCCATCGGTTTTCTCTCCAGTGATAAATGAATAATTCCTTATGAACCATATGCAAAAACTTACCATGTCTTATATTCTTTTTTTCTAATTATAGATATCATTAATTACATCTGCCAAATTCCTCTTTATTCAGTAGCATTTTGTGTTTACTATTAATTTGGTGATAATTCGTATTAAGTTATAAAATCGATCACTATGCCTAATTTTACCAATGAAGATTATTTAAATCTCATTCTACTTCATGGAGAATGTAATAAAGTTGTAGATAGAACGATTCGACTGTTCATTGAGAGGTTTCCTGACCGACCCAGACCAACGAGAGATACCATTAACAGACCCATTACAAACTTGAGAAATGTCGGATCTTTCGTTAAGAAAACTATACACAGAGAAAAAAGTGTAGTAGAAGATGAGAACAACGAAATTACAGTTCTTGCATATTTTCGTGTGAATCCTCAAAATTCTCTCAAAGATGCCGAGATTGATCTGGGATTATCTCAATCGAGTGTTTGGAGAATATTAAAAAAACATAAAATGCACCCATATAAATTCAATAGGGTACAGCATTTGAAGGAAACTGATTTCGTCAGTTGTTGTTGTTGTTGGTTAGGCAACATTGTTCAATTGATTGCTTCTGACAAATATCCTGTGTTTCTTACGCAGAAGCAAATCACAAAATAATTAATTTTTATTTTATAGATATTTTTCAGAGTTTGGGAGAGAAAACATAAAAAAACACCGTTGAATAAGGAGAACAGAGTTTTGCGAAGCTATGATGATTCGATTTCAAGAGAATGAAAACTTTTTGGACTGTATAATTTGGACAGATGAATCTAAATTCACAAAGAATGGTTCTTTCAATAGGCATAACAGTCATTATTGGGATGAAGAGAACAACCACCACTTCAGACAATGGAACTTTCAAGAGACCTGGAGTTTCAATGTTTTTTGCGCCATCAAAAATAATGCAATTCTCGATGTTCACATTTATGATGGGACTTTAACTGGTAAGATAGAACACTACACATGTTTGCATTATTTAAAGAATGTTCTCCCTTAGGAGATAGATATTCTGACATATTGACTCAAATAATTGAGCCGCTAGTACAGAACCATAATGACTTATGGTATCAACAAGATGGCGTGCCTCCACACAATTCACTCAATGTGTCAAATATCCTCTACAGGCTATTTGAAGATCGATGGTTGGCGAACAATGGTTCACATCTTTGGCCACCACGTTCTCCCGATTTAACTCCTTTAGACTATTATATTTGGGGTAGGATAAAAAATATTGTCTACTCAACTCCCCTGACTGATAAAGAGGACTGCATAGAACGAGTCAGAAATGCGTTCAGGTTTGTTTAGATTTTTAGATTCATAGTTTTGAAATTCAATTTGGTTTTTAAACACTTTTGCAGATCTCTTCCTCCCGATGAAATAAGAAGAGCAACGCACGAAGCATTCCTGAGATGTATAAATAAATGTCTAGAAATTGACGGTCAAAACTTTGAGCATCTTCTCTAGTTATAACTGCGAGAGTTTGCTATGGTTCTCCTAATAGTAACTTGAAGTCGGTTTCAAGAAGGGGTGAAAAATCTACAGCATGGTTCAAATAACAGTTCCTGAAATTTTCATCTTTTTGGCGTGAAGGGAAAAGAAATAGCTGAAAATTCAAGACGAAAAACAGTTTTTTGTGAATAACTCAGAAAATATCCATTTTAGGGCAAGGGTGTGATGCATACACTCACATTATTTTTTAACGTAGATTCAATATCTGCCATAAAAAAATTGGGTTCTAATTTGAAAAAATTGATTTTTCACGATTTTGTCATCCCTAACTTTGAAAGCGATTTTTTCACCCCCTGTATCATGAATCGCGATTTCGATTTTCAAAGTGGATACATCAATCTTACATCTTGAAAAATCCCAATTTCCATCCAAAAACCTCGAAGTTATTCTTGTTTAAGCGGAGCTCTATTTTCGATTTTTTTTTCGAATTTTCCCGCTCAGAGAGAATTTTCCAACCAAAACTGAAAAATGTTACATCAAAATAACTTGAAATTTTCTAAGGAATCTATTTCTGCAATAAAAAAATGGTGTTCTAATTTGAAAAACGGAAGTTGACGTCATTTCCGGAAAAACCGGAGGTGCTCATGCCTTGAACATATTTTAGATTTCATCAGCATCGTGAAATACTTATGAGTGCTGAATTTCATGAAAATACGTTCAGTCGATTCCCGTATAAATATGGGTGAGGTTCCTCGTGACGTCATGGAGGTAAGTTTGTGTAGTTCTAATTTATATTTATATTGATTTGGACCAAAATTTTTTTAATAAATGGCCCATTCCTTCTATATTGAATTATAAGTAGATACCTGAAGATTCTAGGGAAGAAAATTAGCTCACTTATAGACAAATTATCGAAAGAAGGGATTTAATGAGGATTCTCGCTTACATCAACCTCAATTACCTTTTTCCTTCTACCTTCCAGATACATATGAGTACTTTATAAGTTGTTAGGTACTGATAAATAATCTGTAAAATACCCATAAATTCTTCTACAATTTTAATGAATTTCAATTTCTAGGCCTCTTCAATTTAATATTCGTTGGGGAAGTAGAAAAGCATCCCGGGGGCACCAGGGATTTTCGAAGAGGGATGCTACTGAAAAGCGTGGAACAATGTGGATAATTGTTCGGGAGTTTGGTAGTTATTCCCCCAAGAACTTGAAATAACTCAAACCAAATTCCAAAAATCTAAGACTTGTGGTTGGTCAAAAATTTTGTATATTATTGTAAATTATGTAAATTATGATTATTTACAAATCACATTCAAAAAAGTGTGAGACCAACATCATTTACTTGTTTTATTCTATACTGGAATATTAAATACACATGAAATTGTTTAAATTATGTTTATAAAGAAATTATTGTTTATTAAGATTTGTTTCACTTTGAAGTATATTTCCTTTCGAATCATTTCAAATTTTGAAAACAGAATGATAAACATTCCGAGAATTCAAAATTGAGGGAATCAGAGAGCATCATTGTAATTATATCCTAAAATAACATATATACTTCAACAAGCGGACACCCCTTAGAACCATAATGGAATGTAACCACTTATTTTTAATCTCTCTAATTTATGGCATAAATGTCCCTACTTTTGTGCACAGTTTACAAGGAAGAAGGAAGGCAGCACTTCTTATGTTATATTCTGTGGTCGTAACTAACCAAGTAAGGAAGTAAGGTTATGTGGAATGTGAAAATTTCGCGCTTCAATGAACTTCTGGTATGAATTAAATTTATTCTGTGAATATAACACTGAACGATAAAGCAAAGCCCTGAATGACAGATCGCTAAAATTGCCGATGCGATTCAAATCGCATCAAATATATGCCGGTCGACCCGTGTGCGTGGCTCTTATGGTTAAAATTTTTTCTACTCATGCTATCCCCTCGAAATTTTGCACAAGTGTTTCCATTGGTACTTCGCATCTAATTACTGAGCTTCAATTCAATCGGATCAGTATTTTTCGAGTTATACTGAAAACAAAATTTCAATTTAATTTTCGAATATTTGACTTTTTTTTTCTAATTTAGAGCCATCCGATCAATACAAATTTTCGCAGGCATATAAAAGTCATGATACTACAATTTGATGCTGAATTTTAGATAGATCGAATGATCTGTTTCGGAAATATTCTTGAAAAACGTTTTAACTAAAAATGGCCGTCAGTCCGAAACAGCTGGATGGATTTTGCCCATTAACGAACTTGTCCGAGATATTTGCGCTCCAACCATGCCCTGCAAATTTCAACGCTCTAACTCGTTCCATTCGAGAGTTATCGTGCTAAAAGCCGGACCGGCCGGCCGGCCGGACGGACGGACAGAATTGAATTTGATCTCGAATTCTTTATCAGGGAGTTGAATCCAACCGTTTGAGACCATATTCTTAAGAAAATTCGAAAAATACAGACATTGTGACGAAATGGTAGCACGCTGTTCCTTGCGGAACACGCGCGCAAAAAGGAAGATGTAAGAAGGGTGAATCTTCACATGTCATAGAAGATCTTTCAGAAACAGGTCATTATATGACCTAAGACTAATAAGGATAAAGTATTGTGTGATCTAAATAAGTCACTACTACCAACAGATGGTTAGACCAAATAGTCTAAAAACTCAGGAGCGATATACAGGGTGACTGGTGACGTAAGGGACAACGGCTAAGTGGAGATAGAGGACCTCAAACTGAATGAGAATTTGGGTTTCAAATGTCTCATAAGGGTATTCGTTTCGGAGATATAGGGTGATTTATGAAAAAATGCTAAATCTATGAACTCCCATATCTTCGTTAATATGATATGTTTTTCGCTGATATTTCACATGTTTGTTTATACAGGGATTCTCTGTCAGCATAAGAAAAAAAATTGAAAAAATTGCTGGCCCGTACTCAAAAATTTCAATTTACATGTCAAGTGAGAAATATCACACGGTATATGAGATAAAATAATTTCAAATAGAAATTTGGAAAGAGGGAAAAAAACTGATTAAATATCTGTTTTTTGTTTGAATGGCACAATTTTTTTTTCGTTTTTATGATATGTTGAAGTAAGAATATTATAATATTTTTAAATTCAAATCATGAAAATTAGTACTACTGATAGAAAAAACCTTGAATTCGAGGCGCTAGAATGAGCCTGGCTTCAAAATATTCCTTCAAATCTTGAAATCTTTTTTTATCAATTAATATTTCGATGCCATATGAAATTTCAAAATAAAATTTGTTGTAGATGGGGTGACGAAAGAGTTGGATACTCAAACACAAAAATAGAAAAAGTCGCAAATATAATTCATAAAAAAATCAAGTAAGCAAATGTTCGAAATGAGAGCCGTTCACCTCCATACATTTATTGGCTCTCTTGAACATCTGAAGCACAGCTTTTTTAATCAGAGTAATATTTGTTTTCATTTCTTCGCATGCTTCAGTTATTCTGCTCTTCAAATGTTCACGGCTTGTTATTGTTTCTTTATACACCGTATCCTTAAGATGACCCCATAGGAAATAGTCCAGAGGAGTTAGATCGGGTGATCTAGCAGGCCAATTCCTAGAACCTTCCCGACCAATCCACCTGTCAGGAAACTCCCTATTCAGAAAATTCTTCACTTCATTTGCAAAATGAGGAGGTGAACCATCGTGTTGAAAAATCATACCTCTCTGATTAATATTTTCTAAAAGACGAGGCAAAACATTCTGCAAGAAATCCAAATAAACAGCCCCAGTTATTCTTGATTCAAAGAAATGTGGACCAATCAAATATCCATTATAAATGCCACACCAAACGTGGACACTAAAACGTCTTTGATTGTTTCTTTCTCTTTTGAGATGAGGATTATTTCGGGACCAAATGTGGTTGTTTCTCAAATTATTTATTCCATCTCGGGTGAACTGAGATTCATCTGTGAAGAGGATACGCTGAAGATCTCTTCTATGGCTCACTACCCATCTACAAAAAACAAGTCGATGTTCTTCATCTCCCGGTTCTAAGTGCTGTACTAATTGCGAATGGAAAGGATGGTATTTTTCTTTCTTCAACGTATTCCACACAGACCATCGAGATAAGCCTAATCCATGTGCCATTCGTCGAGTACTCGTATTAGGATTTTCATTTATTGTATTAACAATATTGTCGACTACTCGTCTTCTGATCTGCTGTGGCCTCTCAGGAACTGTCATATTTGGAAATTTTCCATTTCTTCTGGCAAAAAAGACAAGATTTTGGAAAATCTTGTGACTCGGCACACGACGATTTGGAAAACGCCTGCAGTACTCTCTTTCAGCAGCTCTTCCATTCATATTACAGAATCCGTATACAAGCATCATATCCACATATTCTTCATTTGTAAATACTGAAGGCATTTTTTAATTGATAGACTTTCAACACTGTTTCTAACAATTCACAAACAATTAGGTAATGTATAAATATAAACGTCATTTTTTGAAACATGCCTACTCTATGTAGTTGTCTGCATTTTATTTATCTTTGGCGACATGTGCAGGGCGTGGTGAGAACAGCTCTGTTATGCCAGCCATACACGCTCCGGTTGGCCGGAGAGGAAAACTGTACAGTTGTTGTGTGTGGCCGTAGGCCCGTCCGGCTTTCAAAGAGGGCAAAAATAGACCTTCCTGAATATCAACTATTGAATATCTTTGACTCAAATTTTGTGTTTTTGTTTTATCAAGAATATTATTTATCGTGATGGGAATATAAAAATATTGTAATATTCTTACTTCAACATACCATAAAAACGAAAAAAAAATTGTGCCATTCAAACAAAAAACAGATATTTCATCAGTTTTTTTCCCTCTTTCCAAATTTCTATTTGATTTTATTTTATCTCATATACCGTGTGATATTTCTCACTTGACATGTAAATTGAAATTTTTGAGTACGGACAAGCAATTTTTTCAAATTATTTTCTTATGCTGACAGAGAATGCCTGTATGAACAAACATGTAAAATATCAGCGAAAAACATATCATATTAACGAAGATATGGGAGTTCATAGATTTAGCATTTTTTCATAAATCACCCTATATCTCCGAAACGAATACCCTTATGGGTCATTTGAAACCCAAATTCTCATTCAGTTTGAGGTCCTCTATCTATCTATATCGTTGTCCCTCACGTCACCAGTCACCCTGTATATGGTCTCAGGATATGCTCGTTCGGCCATGATTGGTCTTTCGGGCGAAAGAGCCAAGGGATGGCACAAACTATCCAGGTCAGACTGAGAGTTCTAACAACGTTGTATACGGGACGCTGTGGCACCAAAAGATACCTCAGTAAGTTGATGTTCTTCGAGGACTTTGAGTGCAGACTATGCCTGGAGGACGACAAATCTATCACGTACATTATATATGATTGCCTCAGCAAGGATAGGATCAGATTTCTGAAACTAAAAGTCCACAAGCTAATAATAATGAGGGTACGTCAAAGCCAGCGGGTTGAAGGAAAGCTTTGCCTCAATTCAAATTTGACATCTTCTGTCTTTTCAACATTTAAGATAAGTCTGTTCCCCTGACACCAAGGCATTCAATTTTCTATTTGTAATTTACAGTCTAATGCGCTTACATTTTTAGCTTCACGACAAAGGACGTATCATCAACAAATATAACTATTTTTTCTGCTGCAAAATTAGGTTCAATGATTTATGAACAAAATAAAAAATGAAGGACCTAGAACAGAACCTTGAGATGCTCCAACTCCATTTCGAATTAGAAAGAATAGGTATTGTACACTTTGACCCAAATTTTCCATTTGGAGATATCTCTGATTATCCCAGGTTTAAAAGTTTCAACATTGCAATATTTGCCAACATACTGATTTACTTTTTTCGCATTAATACCTTGAGAAAGACATTTTTCACAGCAAGAATTTCAATTATATTCCTCTTTTCCTTCTTCTTGTTCCGTTATTTCTTTTTAAGAATTCGAATTGAGTTTTTCTTCCCTTTTACCTTCAAATTCATCAGGCCAAGAGCCTCTTATTCCTTTTGGATAAATATCATCGTATTTTTTACCTTTATTCGATCCCCAAAACTAATCAGTTCATTGAAAATATACCTACTATTAATATTTACCAACGCACACTTCAATTTATTCTCAGTGAAAAAATGAAACATTTCCTTATACTCCCATAACTACTTGCGTTGGTGTCCTCTGTGCACCACGCAAAATTTACCGAAATATCATACCTATCATCGCAGTGATCAAAAACGTACCAACAATACATTGTGAAGACATGTTGGGTGAAGTTTAATTGGCTCGACAACGCCGAGTCTACAGCGTTCGCCACTTTGCTAATTTTTTGCGCGTATGTTCTGGGGAACATCGCGTTATCATTTTGCCCAAATGTCTGTAACTTTCGAATTTTTTGACGAAAATGGTCTAAAATGGTTTGGTTCGACTCCCCAATGGAAATTCGATGTGAAATTTGATTCTGTCCGGCCGACCGACTGTTGTCACGATAGCTTGAGAACGGAAAGAGCTAACGACTCGAAATTTTCAGGGTAGGTGACGCATCCCAATACGAAAGACGAGTGTGTTAATGGGCATAATCGGCTCAATGGTTTCCGAGTAATAATTTTGTTTTCAACCAATATAAATCCTATCGAGTTGAAACTTGGTGAGTAGTTCTAGAATATGAACCTTAGCACGTTTGTGAAATTTTGTGCGAATCGTATGGCTAGAAAATTATTAAAAAATTATCGAAAGGTTTTTTTCTGGGTTTTCTGTCCCAAACTCTGAAAAATATCTATAAAATAAAAATTAATTATTTTGTGATTTGCTTCTGCGTAAGAAACACAGGATATTTGTCAGAAGCAATCAATTGAACGATGTTGCCTAACAAACAACAACGAAACAACATCAACGAAAAAACAACTATATCGTAACGTTTCGGAGTCTAAGGCTGGTTTTCCTGTCACGCTGACGGTCGGCGCTGACGGTCAGCGCTGATGGGTCAGCTCGTATCCTTTTAGCATTACGCTGATCACATTGAGAAATAGAAGGATGCTATTGTCTCTGGCTCACTGAATGTGGAGGCTTGTCGGCGCCAGCTAGTCAGCGGCGCCGACGCGCTGGCGCGTACGTGCGCGTATATAGCTCAGCGCTGACGGCCGTCAGCACCGCGTGACTCGAAAACGCTACCTTATAGCCTCTCCCCTAATCGCAGATTAGATTAGAGGTGGTTGAGGTTCTACGGGCCCTACTAGCTCACAGCAAAAACTAAAATATAGATGTTAAGTGGGCGCCAGACACTCCAACTTCAGAAAAACTCGAATTATACTCTACAAATCTATTCAATCAACAGTATCAAGATTGGCCAATGTGAACATGCAATATAAAATATAAATACTAAGTCAGACTGATCACAAATGAAATGCCTAAACTACTTATCTTGGAATAGTTTAAAATATAGTCCCTATGGGCAACTTCACAATGAGTCGATCTAAGTGTCCAATGAGGTTCCTCAAATTAGCAACAGGAACTGGATATCATGGAGCTCGATGACTGGTGTTCTTTGTCGATTGCTAGGTACCTCTATCCAAACGAAATAATTCCAACCAGGTGGTTGTCCTGGGTAACAGCGTAGATATTCCTCCAACTCAATAACTCGAGGTACGTGCCTGACAGTTGGTTCTCTAAGCAGGTTTATGAAACTTCCTTTAAATGGAAGCAATTCGAAGATAAGCCAACAGCTGCAGAATGAGGTAATAAAAAGGGTTCCTGCAAGATACATAATTCTTAGACTTTATCCTCGCAAATAACGTGCCCATTTCGAGTTCTAGTTCACAATTTAGATATAATGACAATGTGATTAATTCAAGTTACAAAGTGGTCATAAAATTATTCCAGTTAAAAACTACAAAACGACTGGAAAAACATCAATCCGGCTTTCCATTTTCACTAAATGATTCTGAAGGATGAATTAGTTCTTAAAAGAGAATAATGGATAATAATTGCCGGTAAAAACTAGAGCTCAAAATGGCCACGCGGCCAGATAACAGGGAAGCCAAAATATGATTACAATACAAGCAAAAATATTACTGAAAAGTTAAGCTGAAATAATAATGAATTACATAATTACTAAATGTGCATCAGAACATGTCGTTAATTGGAAGCAAATTGGATTAAAACCTACCAGATTCAGAACCCTTCACTCAAGGAAAATGGCCACAACTCAAGATAACTAAAACTCCACGGCTGCCTAACAAAAATGATCCAAATCGTTGTCCTTGCTTCGACTAACCAACTAACGCTGGAGGGGGGCTCCAGCGGACCGCGCTTACGTTCCATTCACATCGAACACAGAATCGATCTCGGAGTAGATCTAACGCACTTAACAAGTCAGGGGCGTCCCAACCAATACAACCGGGGTACACAAAATGCAATCAAACTTCAAATACAAACGGGATTCTAAAGAACCCGTTACACCCCCTCACCAAGAAGAGCGCAGGCCAGACGAAGCAGAAAACCACCTGCAAGGGAAGATGAAAAAAAAACCGTCAAATCCGTTTAGGCTACAAATTAGCGACATCGAGCGAAACATGGTCCGATCATTTCCAACTCCATCCTAAACAATAGACTGCAATCACGAGTCCCAAAATCGAAAAAAAAACAAAAAAAAAAATCTCAAACTGACGACAAAATCCTCCCCTACGGTTCGAAGACAAATTCTCTTTCAAACTTAACAGGTAGACTTCAACGTCAAATCCACGAGGCGTCTTAAACCCTCCAAACAACAACCAGGCGAAAGAACATGACCAGACCATACTCCACCCATATCACCAACCAATGTTCATCCAATGAACCAAATTCGAGCCTAAAAACAGTCAAAATCAGGAAAAGTTCAATCCGGGCCTAAATAGAACAGGAACTCATCACAGGTGACACACAGGTGCGACGCTTCAAGACCGGCATGATCATAGCAGTTGGAGGAAACAAAAATATACCGACTATCGCTAGAGATAAAAAAAATCGTATAAAAATAATTCTCAATAAATTAGGACGAGACAAGACAGATACAGGCAAGGAAGCAAAATGACTAGAAATACTAAAGCACGATAAAGCAAGTCCCCTAAAAAAAAATATCAAGAATACCATCAACTTTTCCCCTATCAAACTTGATCCCCTTAATTGACAGTTCATAATTCAATTCCCTGGTTCTCAAAAATCTTACTTCCATCGTACTATATCAAATTCAACTTAACCGAACTATATCAACTAACACACCGTATGATACCCAGATGAGACAAGTTAGAGAAAACGGAATCGATGTCTGACCAGTCGGTTATCCGAAGTTCGAGTGTCAATTTTAGAAAGGTTTTGCTAAGTTGGATAAAAAAAAAAAATTACACGTTGGGCGCCAACTGTATAGCCTCTCCCCTAATCGCAGATTAGATTAGAGGTGGTTGAGGTTCTACGGGCCCTACTAGCTCACAGCAAAAACTAAAATATAGATGTTAAGTGGGCGCCAGACACTCCAACTTCAGAAAAACTCGAATTATACTCTACAAATCTATTCAATCAACAGTATCAAGATTGGCCAATGTGAACATGCAATATAAAATATAAATAGGTACTAAGTCAGACTGATCACAAATGAAATGCCTAAACTACTTATCTTGGAATAGTTTAAAATATAGTCCCTATGGGCAACTTCACAATGAGTCGATCTAAGTGTCCAATGAGGTTCCTCAAATTAGCAACAGGAACTGGATATCATGGAGCTCGATGACTGGTGTTCTTTGTCGATTGCTAGGTACCTCTATCCAAACGAAATAATTCCAACCAGGTGGTTGTCCTGGGTAACAGCGTAGATATTCCTCCAACTCAATAACTCGAGGTACGTGCCTGACAGTTGGTTCTCTAAGCAGGTTTATGAAACTTCCTTTAAATGGAAGCAATTCGAAGATAAGCCAACAGCTGCAGAATGAGGTAATAAAAAGGGTTCCTGCAAGATACATAATTCTTAGACTTTATCCTCGCAAATAACGTGCCCATTTCGAGTTCTAGTTCACAATTTAGATATAATGACAATGTGATTAATTCAAGTTACAAAGTGGTCATAAAATTATTCCAGTTAAAAACTACAAAACGACTGGAAAAACATCAATCCGGCTTTCCATTTTCACTAAATGATTCTGAAGGATGAATTAGTTCTTAAAAGAGAATAATGGATAATAATTGCCGGTAAAAACTAGAGCTCAAAATGGCCACGCGGCCAGATAACAGGGAAGCCAAAATATGATTACAATACAAGCAAAAATATTACTGAAAAGTTAAGCTGAAATAATAATGAATTACATAATTACTAAATGTGCATCAGAACATGTCGTTAATTGGAAGCAAATTGGATTAAAACCTACCAGATTCAGAACCCTTCACTCAAGGAAAATGGCCACAACTCAAGATAACTAAAACTCCACGGCTGCCTAACAAAAATGATCCAAATCGTTGTCCTTGCTTCGACTAACCAACTAACGCTGGAGGGGGGCTCCAGCGGACCGCGCTTACGTTCCATTCACATCGAACACAGAATCGATCTCGGAGTAGATCTAACGCACTTAACAAGTCAGGGGCGTCCCAACCAATACAACCGGGGTACACAAAATGCAACCAAACTTCAAATACAAACGGGATTCTAAAGAACCCGTTACAACCTATAGCTACATACATATTGACCCATCAGCGCCGACCGTCAGCGTGACAGGAAAACCAGCCTATATCAGACTCAATAAAATACAAGTTGACTCCTTAAGTTTCCTTTTCATAAAATCAGGTTCTGTCATTAGAATCTTTATATTACTCCAATCCATCATGTGATCTCCTTGGATTGTACATACATGTTCTGCTATTTTTGATTTCTGTATGTCTCTATTTCTCAAGTTATTCTTATGCTTTGACTTTCTTACTTCTAGTGGTCTTGATGTTTCTCCTATGTATGATTTACCACAAATACAAGGAATATTATAGACACAGTTTTTTTATTTTTGTTTTTCATTTATGGGTTATGGGTTTTCGTTAATAAAGACCTAAGATCATACTACCTATTTACAACTAGGAGATGTTTTTTATCGACAAAAGTTTGGAATGGCAATGGGTTCGCCTTTATCACCTGTCATGAGTAATATATTCATGGAAAATTTTGAAGAAAAATTTGTGGATACATATTTGTTGAAACCAAAAGCTTGGTGGCGATATGTTGACGATATATTTGTAATTTGGCAACATGGTAGAGCAGAGTTAGGCAAATTTTTCGATTTCATAAATTCAAAGGAACCTACAATAAAATTCACTTTGGAAATAGAGAAAAATAATCAGCTCTCATTTCTGGATGTTTCGATAATTAAGTATCCGAACCATTTCGAAACGAGTGTCTCCAGGAAGCAGACACAAATACAAATAGATATTTAAATTTCTATTCAAACCATCAGCTTAGTGTACAAAGAGTTGTCATAAAAACACTTTATGATAGAGCGAACCTAATTTGTACTCCTCTTGAAATTCGAAATAATGAAATTGATTTCATCACAAATAATCAAGAACAACAAAATAATCAACAAGTACAACAGAATAATCAACAAGAACAGCAACCCAATCTGTTGAATGTGATCCCTTATGTTCGTGGCCTTTCTGAAAAAATTAGAAGAATCGGTTCTAAGTTCAATATAAGAACCGTCTTCAAAACACAGAATGATCTTAGGTCTTTATTAACGAAAACAAAACCCATAAATGAAAAACAAAAATCAAAAAACTGTGTATACAATATTCCTTGTATTTGTGGTAAATCATACACAGGAGAAACATCAAGACCACTAGAAGTAAGAAAGTCAGAGCATAAGAATAACTTGAGAAATTGAGACATACAGAAATCAAAAATAGCAGAACATGTATTTACAATCCAAGGAGATCACATGATGGATTGGAGTAATACAAAGATTCTAATGACAGAACCTGATTTTATGAAAAGGAAACTTAAGGAGTCAACATGTATTTTATTGATCAGAAAATGCAATTTTGCAAATTGCTCAATTGGTATTGACCATATTTGGCTAAATTTATTGAAAAAGGAGTTGGAACTTGGAAATTTCTATGCGAAGTAAAACTATGTTAGTTATGATTTTTAAATACTGTCAATGTGACTAGTCTTGAATTTCACAAAATAACTATCAACAAAATAATTCTAACGATTTTAATTGAGCGTCTGACGAAGGAGTCTGATATAGACTCCGAAACGTTACGATATAGTTGTTTCTTCGTTGATGTTGTTTCGTTGTTGTTTGTTAGGCAACATTGTTCAATTGATTGCTTCTGACAAATATCCTGTGTTTCTTACGCAGAAGCAAATCACAAAATAATTAATTCTTATTTTATAGATATTTTTCAGAGTTTGGGAGAGAAAACCCAGAAAAAAACCTTTCGATAATGAGTATACCTCCCACAGTATCCTTGAATGATTTATTAAAAAATTATATCTAAAAATTTTTGTCACAATAACTCGAGAACCGAAAGTGATAGCGGCTTGAAATTTTCAGGTTAGTATGTGCATCTGATCACGACATTTGAGTTTGTTTATAAGCATAATCGGCCCAACGGTTTCAGAGTTATAGCCATCTGAAATTTGGTTGTTTTTTTCTCCTCATTAACTCGAAGAATACTGAACCGATTGAATGGAAACATGGTTATTATTTGTAGAATGCCAACGCGAATATTCTTGCAAAATTTGGTGAGGATAGTATTACTAGAAAATTTCTGAGAAATCATTGAAAATTAAAAAAAAATTCCATATATCAGTAACTATTCGTCTGAAATTGCTGAAATTTCGCAAGATCCTTTAGAACCCAACTCTACTGCCAAGTTTTAAGTTTTAACACGATCGTTTAAATCTTGTTGGAGATTCGAGCAGCCTTGTGTGAGTGCAGTAGATGGGTGACCGTTGCCTCGATAACTTTCGAACAAAAGGAGATAGGGACTTGCAATTTTCAGGGTAGGTTGCATATCCGAGTGCCAGAGTTAAGTTCGTTTTTGGGTATAATCGGTTTAACGGTTTCCGATTTATACCCACCTAGAATATTATTTCCTCGATAAGTCAAAAAAAAAGATTCGATCGAATTGAAGCTTGGTAACTATCAGTAGAAAATCAACATAAAGACGTGTTTAAATTTTTTTAAAAACCGTACCCCTAGAAAATTTGAAAAAAATGACGAAAAAATTTTTTTTGTAAGAACCGTACCCCTAGAAAATTAAAAAAAAAACAAAAAAATAAATTGGTTTAAGCACTGACGTGAAGTCAGGAGCTTTTGCGCGTATGTTCTGTTGTCCATCCTCCTGTATTGGACACCCTCAATCCAATTTACCATGGTAAATTATGTTGTCCATTCAGGTGAATTGGACACTTAATTCGAATTTACCATGGTAAATAGTCAATAGTCTAGTCATACGATCCTCCTGAAATCATGCACAAGTTTCGTGTCATCATTTCTCTACTAACTACATAATTTCAAATTGATCAGATTGGTATTTATTTCTCGAGATTTCTCCAGGAAAACAAATTTTCTATTGGCTATAACTCTTAGACAGGAATTGTCTATATCGGTACGAAGAACAGGAAATACAGCGTCTTATTCTATCAGTGACTTCTCGGAAACTTTTATTTCTTTCTTCAAGCTACATAAAAAAAAATGTTTTATAAATCCGCTGAAACAAATTTGTACACCAGATTTCCAACTCAACCGGAATTTCATTGAAATTCAATAGGAATTCATTAGGAATTCAATAGAAATTATTTTGAAATTCTATTGGAATTCTATATTCTTCTACACCAGAATTCCTAGCGGTTTACCCCTCCGTTATAACCACTATTTGGAGCTATATACATGATTGTCCGATAGGTGTCGCTCTCTAACATCAATAGGACTTCTCAATAATTCAATAAGAATTCCACGGAATTCAATAGGAATTCCAGGAATTCAATTGGAATTCCAGGAATTCCAGTATTTCAATAGGAATTCCAGGAATTCAATAGGAGTTCCAGGTCTTCAATAGGAATTCCTCGGAATTCAATAGGAATTCTATGGAATTCTACATTCTTGTACACCAGAATTCCTAGTGGTTTACTCCTCGGATAAATCTTATTTTTAATTCCTCCTATGTTATGTCATCTACAGTTGTGAGTGTTGCTGATGAAGTGTCTGGTCCTGTTAATTTTTTTTGTTCTTGTGTATGTTCCAAGCCTGACGGAAGAGTTTGAGTGAAGGGGTCAGAAAATAATGGAATATTCAATCATAATAAAATAACTATCAGTAATTTTTTCAGTAGCTTGAAGGATTGTGATGACTTGGAGAAAACTTCTAATGTAACGTATAGGGTGGATTTTCGTGATTGTGTGGATTGTTATGTTGGTCAGACTGTGCAGTATATTACGAGCACAATGAACCAGCACGGTGGATATTGCAGAAATTTGTCACAGTCTATTGCCCTTTCTTTCTCTGCAGTTCTCAATGATCACACGTGCGCATTTGATAAATGCAAAAATTTGATGTAGGCAACAGAATTGGGTAAAAGATTAATAAATTAAATAATTTTTATAAAACGATCACCTAATAATGTTAATTTTAGGACAGATGTAGATATGCTGAGTTCTATATATCCTAACTTGATTAGTGAGAATCTGTGATAACCACATGAGGGAGGTTCATTTATGATGAATGTTAGGGCTGTTAATTTTGTTCTCCTTGCTGGACGCTTGAATATGTTCGTCCGATTTTACGATTACCGTTATGTGGAGCCCTATTTTTAATTCAATTTTAATGAAACATTTGTGAGTTGAATGGTTCTGATTGGATGAGTTATCTAATGTTTGTATTTATTTAATATTGTAATGTTCCTTACATCTACCTGAATACATTTATTATTGTGTGTTTTCATACTTAATCATTATCTGTTATCTTACTCGATTAATATTCAACTAATATTAATATTTAATTACCTATATGAAAATAGTTTTAAAAATAACTATCTGTATGTTGACTTCAATTGTTATTCTTGTGACTTAGCCCGACTACTTTGTAATTTTTGTTTCTCCTCTACGTAGCAGGAAGTAATCCTGTTCCTTGTACCGATATAGACAATTCCTGTGTTTTCTTGTGGAACGATAATAATTCGACTGATAACTCCTAAACTACCAGATAGATTTTGCCCATTAACGAACCTAACCAGCGTATAAGGACTCCAAACCTACGATGCGAATTTAAACTACCTAACTCATTTCGTTCGAGAGTAATCATGCCTACGGATGGCCGGCCAGATAAGTATTCTGTTCAAGGGAACAATTGCTACAAAAATTGCGTTTATTCTCAATGGATTTGTTTATAGTGTACTGGAGCTTCTTTGTTGTAATCTAGTTGGTTCACCTAAGAATACTGGATATTAAAATACAAGATTTAGAGGACACACATGTCACATGAATGAAGAGTGAATATTGATTCTCAATTGCAATATTCTCTTGCATTCTCGAATGGGAAATATTTCACTATAGCTATATTGCATTATATATGTTATATTTATTCACTTCTCGACTAAAACCAGCTAATTTATATTATGCGTCCAAAAAATTAATGAAAACTGTTCATAATCTATTGGGAGTGTGAGAGACATCTATCGGACCTCTTTCGACTGACCAGTTGTTTCCAGAAATAGGAAACGTAATCTCTGCCATCTGTCGGCAGGTCAGAAGTTTCCGCCGCACAGGAAGAAATCGATATGGTTCTCGCGAAGCAAGCACTGAAAGTTTAGTACGTTATCGGCTATAGTGTGCCATCTGGTATGCACAGAGAACATCAGCAATTCTATTGCGAATTCGGTACAGAGATGGCGATAAATTTGTGCCAAATAACTGAGCATACATAAACTATTAACATAAGAAAATGTTAATCAGTAGGGAGAGCTTCACTTAGTATTCACAAATATTTTCCGAGATATCACTATCATATTTTGAAAATCTATAAATATCGTTTTGAATTAGGAACACTCAATTTAACTTGATCTTTCAATATCATATGTTAGATACTGAAAGAAGTCATAAACTAGAGAAATGGAATATTATATTATTGATATCAACATTATCGTGCTCTCCCATTGAGTGTGAATATACCTATGATATCGATGATTACAAATATATTCCAAAAAATTAATACAGAAAAAACATACAAAAGTTGAAGTGATATACAGGGTGGATCTTCACCCATTAATTTAAAACATAGATTCCTATCATCAAATTAAACACTTTCCGCCGTATTCACAAGGCATCGTTAAGTGTTTGAATCTCCGTTAAGTTCTAACTGAGGTCCTCAGTTAAGGATAAATATGAATCGCAACCTCAGTTAACGTATTTAACGGTGGTGAAACAGGCCTGTTTTACCACCTTTACCCCTCATTCCGCCGTATTCACAAAGCATTCAATCTCCGTTAAGTCCTAACTGAGGTCCTCAGTTAAGGATAAATAAGAATCGCAACCTCAGTTAACGTATGTGACGGTGGTGAAACAGGCCTGTTTCACGTTAATTTTCACGTTAACTGAGGTTGCGATTCTTATTTATCCTTAACTGAGGACCTCAGTTAGGACTTAACGGAGATTGAATGCTTTGTGAATACGGCGGATAGTCCCTTATTATCCCCAATTTATCCTTAACTGAGAACCTGAGTTAGGACTTAACGGAGATTGAATGCTTTGTGAATACGGCGGTTTATCATTTAGCATTTACCGAATACTTGGCACAGTTCAAAATTTGAAGTTTCGCAGTGTGCTAATAGAGTCCTTCGTATAAATTATCTATGACATTGATGGTGAATGCGCAAAAGATACGGAAACGTGGTTTATATCTTAATTCGGGATTACAAATATCAGGGGTGGATCCATAAAAGTAGTGAAATTTTTGGAATTTCAGACTTCATCATATTCGATGACGAATATCTCGGAAACGGTGCGTTTAAAGGTAAATGATAAGGAATAATTTAATACCCTCAAATGATTGAATATTCTTCAAGTGCCTCAAGATAATTTTTATCCGCTTTATTTATGCTAATTTCATTTAGTTTCATGAATCCGTGAGTTTATACCTACGAAACAATTGGAATTAGGGAAAAATTTATATTTGGAGAACTTGTAGTATAGTTATAGGAAACAACACATTCATTTAATTCGGAAAAACCATGTTAAAGCTACCAGGAGATCTGGGGCTGGGGAACGCGGAGCCAGGCTCTTGGAAGTCTTGGACCACTTCTTCCGATCCACCTATCTGGGCATACATTATGCAGATGCTCGACCACAACACGAGAAAAATATAGCGGTGCTCCATCATGAAATATCATGCTCTTCTTGCAAACTGTATTCAAGATATTATGAGGGACATTCTGCAGGAAGGATACATTTCCCCAGTAAGGAATATTGAAGTTGGAATATTCTAAATTTTATAATAGTTGTGGAAACGTTTTCAACCAAAATCTTACAAATCACTCTTAGTCTCTGAAGTGTTCTAAATATCTTTTTCTTCGATCGTGGGAAAAGTGACACTATTTTGACCTGTTTTCTATGCGCAAAGCTCAACATTCCAGTAAAGTGGGCAGTTTCTAAGCAATTAGAAAATAACAGTAAGGTCATTTTCTTACCGCACTGATGTAGCGTGTTACAAATGGATTATTACAATAAAATGAAACAAAGTATGGTTTTAATTTTTATATTGATAGAGTTGTTATCAAAGAAATAAAAGAAACATCTAATTTATGACGATATTTTTGAACACAAATTAATGCTTGTTAAAATTTATATTTATTGTACAGTATATGATTCGTAAATTGAACTGGAGGGCAACGAGAATATATAGACGTTGAAGCTGCATGGCTAATTGTTTGGTTTATCTCGTTTCGATCATTTTCATTTGAAGTCAAGGCAGGGGTGTTGAATATTTTATCAGCCACTTCTACTTTATTATTTAGTGATTCCTCAATATATTCTTCCAACACATTGGAAGATATCCATCCTCCGTGGCGCTTTAAAGAAAGAATATCTGCTCCAGCATCTACCAAATGTGTTGCCGATGATCTTCGGAAACAATGTCCTATATATTCTGTCGTATTTGGCAACTGTAAATAACTTGCAACAATTTGCAGCATTTTTCCAAATTGATCTATTCCAATGACTTTCTTCCATCCTTTTCCCTTGTTCCCTTGTTCTGGATTTCGCCGGAAGTAAATCAAGTGAAGCCGCGTTCGCGGCTTCTACTAGTTCAAGAGGCGTGCAAGGTCACAAATAAGCACTGTCAGTGTTCATGTTTATTAATTCTTTTTTAATTCCTTATGAAATACAACGAATCAAACAAAACCAGCTTGAAAATTATAATACTTTTGTCATAACGAAGTAATTTCCATGGCTACCACTTATATATTGCAATATGAACATAGTGAAACCTACTTAAACTTACCCGATTACATATTGGATGAAATATTTTCTAATTAATTTTTTAAATGTGAATCAACGATCGAAGAAAAAATAGTATGTATAATTCGTGGGAAAAGCATATTCCCAAACTCCTGTGCTACCAGACTCGTCGCTACGCTCCTCGTCTGGTAATTATCACAGTCGTTTGGGAATATTATGCTTTTCCCACTAATTATACAATATACTATCAAACAACAGCTATGAAACCAAAATTAGCCCATTTTATATAATGTTTTCACTAGAAACCTTTTATACAGCACTTCATAAACATTACAAGACTATTTCATAAACATTCTGGCACCACCTAAAAAACTGTTTTGTAATTACTTCATAAGGTTTTCTATAAGAACGTTCTCAAATAAAAATGTTACCTAGAATGATATAATAATGAAAAATGGTGATACTGTTGTTAATTAACCAACAAGTTCAGAGCGTTCCAGCCAATAGGGTCTTCAGAATGGCTTCGTATAATTAATATACCTATGCATATATTGCACTAGTGAAATAAACCCCAGAGAATTTCATTGATTTGCCGAGAAGCAAGAGCTGACGCGTTTCTGGCGTCTTCCTCTTGTTCGTTTACCTCTTGTTAAGAAATTGAATTGAGTCTTACGTCCTATTTACCTTCACTTTCATCAGATAAGTCACTTTTCCAAACCGCCTCTCCAATTTCCTCTTCTGAATCCACATATAGCCAGGCCCAGAGCCTCTTATTCATTTTGGCTTAATATTACCGTATTTTTAACTTTTATTCGATGTCTAAAACTAATCAGTTCATTGAAAATATGCCTACTATTATTATTTACCTACGCACACACATCATAACCATTGATTTTCTACCAAAATCTTATAAAACACTCTCTTATTGGGTTTCACGAAGCTTCGATTAGCTTAATTGCGGATTTAATTCGATGGTTGTATAAAAAATGAACTGAAAATCGACATAGAATCGCACTAATTCAGCAATTAAGAGCTGTCAAAGCTTCGTGAAACCCACCGTTAGTCCCTGAAGTGTTTTCAATACGTTTATACAACAGCGATAAAACCAAAATTGGCATATTTTATGAAAAAATTTTGTCATAAGGAACATTTTATACAGCTATTCATAAACTTTAAAAGACATTTCATAAACATTCTTGCACCACCTGAAAAACTGTTTTGTAATTACCTTAAAAGGTTTCTTTAAGAACGTTCTGAAATAAAAATGTTACCTAGAATTATATCATAAAAATGAAAAATGGGGATACCGTTGTTAATAAATCAACAAGTCCAGAGTGTTCCTGCCAATAGAGTCTTCATAATGGCTTCGTATAATTAATATAATTATGCATATATTTCACAAGTCCAATAAACCCCAGGTGATTTCATTGATTTGCCGTGAAGCAAGAGCAAACGCGTTTCTGCCTTCTTGGCCTTCATCAGAACTCTGCAGCTTCTTAACAAATTCAACTGAACTGAACCGTGTTAACCCTCTCACAGCCAGCTTGAGTGGTTATACATAAACGCCCACGCCACCTATGAGACAGAACAAGGAATTCAACCTTTCACCACCAGTGAAAATTTGAAGCGTAAAATCATACGCCAACACATTCGCTTGATTTTAATCGAGAAACGAGTCCGGCAGAGCTCAGACAATATCTTCCTGTTGCCATAAACGCGTTTTCAAAAATAATAATGAAAAATGGCGATACCGCTCTTAATAAATCAACAAATCCTGAGCGTTCCAGGAACGCTCTGGCCACTCTTAATTCGTATTCACCATGGTAAATTTGAATTAAGAGTAGCCATTATAGAAGAATGGACAATATAATTTACCATGGTAAATTCGATTAGGAGTGTCCAATGCAGGACAATGGACAATTGAAAATACACGCAAAAGCTCCTGACTTCACGTCAGTGCTTAAACCAATTGTTTTAATGGAGTCGCTAAAGTTTAAAATGATACACCGCCTTGTTAACAAATCATTCAGCGGATATTGAATGCTTTGTGAATTCGGCGGACAGTGTATCAACTTTTCTTTAACATTGCTCAATTTTTCTCTAACTATATTCACAGATTTGACTATTGACCTAAAATTCGTATTATCTTCATTATTCAGAATGTTATTATGATTGATCAGTTTTTCATTCTATAGGGTCAACGAATGCAGATTACGAATTTGTTCATACGAGATCCAGTCATTTTCACATTTCGACATTCGAACGAAAAACTCGTTTCCGCGAGCCAAGGAGCATATTTTTTTATAACCCTCATAGTAAAAAAGGCCCGAGTAAATCTGATATGATATCGAAATTCCGACTTAGTTCTGATCAATATCGAAAATGTTTCAAATGATACCAGAATTGTTCAGAATCAATGTTACTGTAGTCCCTAGAAGTGTTGACTCTACTAGTAGATGTTTCTCATTCATTCTGATATTCAATTTTAGGATTTATATTGCACGATATAGGTGATGATATCGGTTGGCACAACGTTGATATCAGAAACTATATCAGTATCAGACACCTAAACAAAATCGTTCAAAGTTGAGATACGCTCAATTATGTGTTTCACCACATATTTCGCTTCGATTTTCCACACCAACAAATTTGTGTTGAGATCTTCCATAAATATTACTCTACTTGCGTGTGTTATTACATTAGCACACTCTCCCTTAAATAATTATTTTATAATTGGAATCAGGGTGCCAACAGATTACACCTATATCACTGATTCACTGCTGAGAGAATTCATTTTCAAACAGATTTGTTCAATCCATCCAATCTTATGAATACTGTACTTCAATCCTGTCCTAATGTACATTCTAACACCACGAGCTCTTCTATTCTGATCACAATTAATTTATTTATATCCTTTGACACCATAGCACCATAATATCTAGTCTAGTTCAAATCAGGATAATAAACAAATTAGTCAGTATATCCAAGGAATTCCCCAAGACCGTCTTTGAAACTCAGCAGAATTCCCAACTATTTTTCGTGTATTCAAATGTAATAACTTGAATTATATTTCTCGAAAATCACTGTTGTTCTATTGTCCATTCTTCTGTATTGGACACCCTTAATCAAATTTACCATGGTATATTATGTTGTCCATTCTCCTGTATTGGACACATGTCCAATAAAGTAGAATGGACAACATAATTTACCATGGTAAATTAGTTAAGGGTGTCCAATACAGAAGAATGGACAATAGAACATACGCGCAAAAGCTCCTGACTTCACGTCAGTGCTTGAAACAATTTTTTTTCCGTGATTTTTTTGAAATTTTCTAGAGGTACGGTCGAGGGTACGGTTCTTACAAAATTTCAAACACTTCTTTATTGTGATTTTCTACTAGTAGTTACCAAGCTTCAATTCGATCGAATCTTTACTTTTTGAGTAATCAAGGATTTTATATATATCTATTATCTATTAATATATATTATATTCCAGGTGGGTATAACTCGGAAACCGTTAGACCGATTATGCCCAAAAATGAAGTTAACTCTCTCATTCGGATCCGCAACCTACCCTGAAAATCGCAAGTCCCTATCTCCTTTCGTTCGAAAGTTATCGAGGCAACGGCCACCCACCTACTGAACTCACACAAGGCTGCTCGAATCTCCAACAATATTCAACCGATCGTGTTAAAACTTGAAAATTGTTAGTAGAGTTAGGTTCTGAAGGCTCTTGCAAAATTTCAGCAATTTCAGACGAATAGTTACTGATATATAGAATATTTTCTTGCAATTTTCAATGATTTCTTAAAAAAATTTCTACATATACTATCCTCACGAAATTTCGCAAGAATTTTCACGTTGGCATTCTACAACTAATAACCATGTTTGAATTCAATCAGATTTGTATTTTTCGAGTTAATGAGGAACTAAAAACAACCAAATTTCAGATGGCTATCACTCTAAAACCGTTTGGACGATTATGCTTATAAACGAACTCAAATGTCGCATTCAGATGCACAACCTAACCTGAAATCTTCAAGCAGCTATCTCTTTCCGTTCTCAGGTTATCGTGACTACAAAAATATTTTTCAATAATTTTCTAGCGATACGATTCTCACAAAATTTCACAAACGTACTTAGGTTTATATTCTACAACTATTCACCAAGTTTCAATTCGTTAGGATTTGTATTAGTTGAAAACAAAATTATTTCTCGGTAACCATGGAGCCGATTATGCCCATTAATGAACCTGTCTGTCGTATTGGGATGCGCCACCTACCCTGAAAATTTCAATTCGCTAGCTCTTTCCGTTCTCGGACGGAGAGAATCAAATTTGACCTCGAATTCTTCATCGGGGAGTCGAACCGAATCATTTGAGACCATTTTCGTAAAAAAATTCGAAAGTTACAGACATTTGGGCAAAATGATAACGCGATGTTCCCCAGAACATACGCGCAAAAATATAAGTTTCTGCCAAATAAGTGTTTGCTCTGAGCCAAACTCTCCATCTCACCTGAAAGTTAAATGATTAAACTAATGAAAAAATGCATATCACGCAAATGAATTTATAAAATTTTAACTCCTAGAGAATTCCCATACTCGTGTCAAAGGAATTCAAAACAAATAGTGCGTGGAGTCCCTCCGTGTGGAAGAAGTGGAACGTAATGTGGAAATGAAAATAGGAAGGGGTAGAAAACTACGCGCATGCGTTCGAGTGCCACCCATTCACTCTCGCTCTGTCTCTTTCTATTCCCCCTCCCCAGGATCGTTGAACGTTTAATGCAACAGTGCTTTTATATCGTCTCCATGGTAGCGTTAAACGTTTAACGCAACCTTGCTGGTAGTCGCAATAGAAGTTTCAGTTCAAAAATTGAATTCATTCAAAAGCCAGAAAATGATGATAGATTTAACAATATCGTGGAATTTAATTTTAAACTTTATTATAACCAAAATTCATCCATTTAGGGTACGAAGAGACGTCTGGAATGAAAAAAATTGCAGTTACAGAGTTAACAATTGTGATAACTACCAGTATGAAAGATAATCAAAATTCAGCGTTTATTTTTGAGATAAGTGGGAAAAATTTACTCAGTAAGATTTGGTACTCAACGTGACAACCCAATCATATCTCCAAAATCAAGAGTAAATAAAAACAGCCATAGCATTGAAATAATAATATCAAATCAGATGAAAGATGACCTTAGTCAACCTTGAGTCGATTGAGTTCTTCATAACCATCTACCTGAATAATTGAGTTGTTCACAAATACTTCCAAGTTACCTTTATTGAAAGTCTTACAATTATTATTCTATTCTCCCTCACTTTTAAATGACAGCCATATTAGATTTTACTTACATTCAGATCAAAAAAATATACTCTGGTTTTGAATTTATTGTTATAAGCAGCATCTCACATCCATCGGCCCACCAAAGTTCAAAGGTAACTACACTCTTGTCCACTACAGTTTTTGTTGTCTGACATAATGTTTCGGAAACAAAGTTTCCATCTCCAAAGACGAAGCGTTACTTAAGCATGCTATCAATTTCTACACTAAAGTATCAAACAACAAACATCAAACAAACAAAGAAACAAACATCAAAATATTCAAAGGGTTCGTTGAGGTTGATTTTTACCTCAATCCAATAATAGCTTCATATTAAGCTATGTTATGCAGGCTTTCAGCCTCACCCAAAAACTACGAACAATTAAACCAGTGTTAAACACTCGACTTTACAAAATACATTATTTCTCTGTACGAATCTGAGGATATATAGGCTAACAGCACAAACTTGATTGATCCAAAATCATCAAAGCCTAGATAAACACGAGGCACACAATCTCTCGAAAATTGAAGAAATTGATTCCCTGATTCCTTCAGAATAACATCAATATTATATTCACACATGCAGAAATGATGATTTTCTAACAAAAATTGCAAATCTTATCTCATGTATGGGGAACAAAGGAATCTTACGAGAAACCTTCAGACAAATATCCCCTCGAGCGCTCAGATCGTAAAAAACGAGTAAATTCTCGGGACCAGGCACTACCCTATCGTATCATCGATCATCGCTGAAAATTTTGTTTTTGCTCAGAATCGAAACGAAAAATTCACGGTATTGAACAAAATTTTACTGAAATGTTATCTTTAATATATTGAAATATTAAATGTGTAAATCCATATGGATTTATAAGATGGAATATATTTCTAATTTAGAATGGAAATAAAAGGACGATTTCAAACCATAATGTGACCAGCAATTCACGTTCGATGACTCACGGGTTGCAAAACTACGAAATCAGCGTGACGGGGTCTAATACCGTTAGACGACTTAAATGTCACAATTTCCATTTTTGAAATTGCTGTGAACTGTTTCAGTTGATGAGTGAAGTACAAGAGCACAAGCAAATCATTACATTATGTATATTTCTGCATTA
This sequence comes from Halyzia sedecimguttata, assembly GCA_937662695.2. NCBI lineage: Eukaryota > Metazoa > Arthropoda > Insecta > Coleoptera > Coccinellidae > Halyzia > Halyzia sedecimguttata. Next base: position 32,196,767 of record OW569418.2, on the reverse strand, counting down.
TACGTAGTTGAGTTAACAACGTTATGGCTACCAGGAACAAAACATTGTCTTACCTTTAGTAGCATTTTGAAAGTCAAAAGAAAAGCTTTGATAAAAAATTTAAGAATGTCCAAGAGCCGGTGGCGTCAGGAGCCACTGCTGCCAATAAGAGCAAGCAATTGGTTGACGTATGAAATTCGATTAAGTGAACAAATATTGATTCTTGGTGCGCATGTTTCCCTGAACGGAGCCTATCAATTTGACCCATTATTTATCAATTTTGAATTTATGGCCAAATAGAGAACGTCTTTGACCCACTGATAAAGAATCTGATGTCAAACTTAATTCGGTCCTTCTGAAAGAATAATTTTAAAAATAAATGAGTAAGACAGTTGAAATTTGCAGGGTAGTTCTAAGACATAAATGTCGGGCATAAATATCTCGGATAAGTTCGATAATAGGCAAAATCCCATGTGTAGGTAGTTTGTTGGTACTTTCACAGTCACTGTCAGTCTTATGAAAAGTTTTGTGAGGATCGTATGACTAGAAGATATTAAAAGTATCATTAAAAAAAATTCTGTATTTTTTGCGCGTATTTCTGGGAAACATCGCGTTACATTTTGCCCAAACGTCTGTAATTTTCGGTTTTTTTTGCCTAAAATGGTCTTAAACGATTGCGTTGGACTTTGATTCGAGGTCAAATTTGATTCTGTCCGGCCGTCCGGCCGGCCGGCCGTTGCTACGATAAGTTGAGAACGGAAAGACCTAGCAACTTGAAATTTTCAAGGTAGGTGGCGCATCCCAAAACGACGGACAAGTTCGTTGATGAGCATAATCGGCCCAATGGTTTCCGAGTAATGATTTTGTGTTCAATCAATATAAATCCGATCGAATTGAAGCTTGGTGAATGGTTGTAAAATATAAACCTAAGCACGTTTGTGGAATTTTGTGGTAATCGTATAATCGAAAATTTTTAAAAAATTATTGAAGAATATTTTTTATGTCACGATAACCTGAGAACAGAATGAGATAGCGACTTCAAATTTTCAGGTTAGTTTGTGCATCTGAATGCGTCATTTGAATTTGTTTATAAGCATAATCAGCCAAACGGTTTTGGAGTTATACCCATTCGAAATTTTTCATTTCCTCCATAACTCAAAAAATACAGAACTGATCCAATTCAAACATAGTTATTAGTTGTAGAATGCCAACGTGAAAGTTCTGAAAAAATTTCTTGAGAATCGTATCACTAGAAAAGTTTTAAGAAATCATTGAAAATCAGAAACTATTCATCCGACATGGCTGAAATTCTGCGAGAGCCTTCAGAACCTAAATCTACTGCCAAGTTCCAAGTTTAAACACGATGTGATCTATATTGTGGGAGATACGAGCAGCCTTGTGTGAGTTTAGTAGCTGGATGGGTGGAATATATTTTATCAGGAAGGAGTTGTCTGACATCGCGTGAATTTTGCGAGAACCTTCAAAACCATGAATGTCACGATGGCATATTGAATTATAACATCAAATTTATAAACTTTCTGGTCGATTTTTTTATAACACAGTAGGATCTATGGGAGATGATAGCCATACATTTCGTTCCTATAGCGGTCTTCGAACATCTGAAGTTCTGTGTAATCATTGTTTGGATTGGCCAGACCTAGTTTTGAAAGAGATCCTCCTGGTCTTATAAGCTACGAGGTTTTCCTTTTTGATATCAAATATTGAAGGGAATTCTAAGTACAAGACTGAGAATATTTTTGAAAACTATTGGAGGCGATTCTTCTTCAAGAGATCCATGCGGCTACAGAGGTGTATATTTATGGGAGGGGACTTTTGAAGGGTTATGTATTATTTTTAGTTTGTTTGATTTTCTTCCTCTTTTCTTTGTGTAAAATTTTACGAGAACCGTACCCCTAGAATATTTTTAAAAAATTACGAAAAAAGAAATAGTTCAAGCACTAACGTGAAGTCAGGAGCTTTTGCGCGTATGTTTTATTGTCCATTCTCCTATATTGGACAATCTTAATCGATTTTTTTAAGAAACTAGCGGTCCGATATCGCTGAAATTTTACAAAAACCTTTCGAATCTTATTATAAAGCCAAGTTCTAGATTTAAATTCGATCGGTTCAGGATAGACCCATCAATACAAGATGGAAATATCGGTAAAATATTTTTTTCCAAGAAACCAAGCGGTTTTGTGCGAATTCAGTACCAGAACGGGTGACCACTCAGCCTAAGAATTTGGACGAATTATCATGTCATATGTTTATAAGTCAAGGATTCCAGAAGTATTCGCGAAAATATCTAGTTGCAAATTACAGATATATTAAAATTCTTCGACCCACTCGTAGCCCGTTCTAAGCTTGAACTTCACTCTATACTTCTCGCCAGTCGACAACCCTAATTTTTCAATAAGAACAAGTCAGTTTTTACGGCTACTCCCCAGACTCGTTGTGAACTCTGCTATTCCCCAAATTATTTGAGACTCTACGTCAGCGGGATATGCATATTAAAATTTGATGTATTTTCCATTAGGTCCCAGGGAAACATCGAACATTATTTACATATCTCATCGCTCTTCGGATGTTATTAAATTCGTATTTCCTGGTTGGAACGCATAAGAAGTCGGGAAGATATAATTTTCTTGGCAGAGAAGGTTGAAGGATGTCTTGAGATGAAAATATCGAGGAAACTTTGGTATTAGTAAAGGATACCAAATTTGGGGTATTTTGCTAGAGATAAATATAATTATAAAGTGAACAATTAGTCATAATGCAAAAGAGATTTCCACCGTATGATGATCTCTTTATATCATGACGGTTCCATTGGTTCAAGGAAATCAAATTGTTCGTGAAATATTTTCGCAATCAATAAACCTGAGTGTTCTAAAAACTTTTCACAGTTTTGGAACAAACCCAAAGAAAAATATTGAAATTACTGTCAACACCAGGATCTTTAGTAGCCTCTTTCATTGGGTGAACCTTTTTATTGAAATATCGTATGTACTTCTTGAGATCAATACAACCTTTAATCACTCATATTCTGTCAGAGTCTTATCTAGAAAAATTATCATATCAGGTGAAAATTAATCTCATAATCAACAATTTCTACCAGGTCCTAGCAGCACTAGAAGAACTATGGATGCACCATATTTTATATTTACTTTAGAAAATAAAGGCCTTTTTTCTGACGTGCAGTTCTTTTGCACGAAAAGCCAGGAGTTGTGTACACGTGTTGTGGGTATACAATACTCATCTTGAAACAGAAAAGATATATGTTGTGTAATGCAGATAGTAGGCAATTATTGGGGTGTACTAAGAACTCTTTGAATTATACTGGACTATTATTGCTGCGATGAGTTTTTCTAAGATAAATTCGGTCACCACACGAAAACTAAACCACTAGGACGTCTGATGTACAAGAAAGTAGAATTCCATGAAAATCCTATGGGAGCTCGTAGAATTGCAATGGAATTCTTACAGTCCTATTGAATTCCGAGGAATTACTATTGAATTCCGTGGCATTACTACTGAATTCCGCAGAATTCCTATTGAATTATAAAGAATTCCTATTGATCTTAGAGTGCGACATCTATCAGACAATCATGTAAACAACTCCAAATAGTTGGTTTGAATTGAACCGGATTTCAGCCATTAGAAGTGGATGCTTTTCCGTGCCTTTTTCTATCATACAAAACAGACAAATTTACGTATTAATGAATAAGGTGAGTATTGTAACAATTTTCTTCAATACTTGGAGTTTCAACTATTCCACCTCTGATAAAGATCCAGTAAAGAGCTTTCAATAGATGTTCTAGTAAATATTTCATTTTCTTTGCGTCTATCTCTATGAGTGAATATGAGTGAATGGTGAAATTATTGATAATTCTTCAATTTGTATGATTTAATATTTCAATGCATCCATGCAGACCACAATAATTACTTTTGCTACAATATTATACTGATCCTCCTAGGTCTACCCTGGGACACTCCACAAGAGTTTGAGCGAAAATTAGTTGTGTGCTGTGTAGGCTTCGTTACTGAGTCCTTGCGTCAGCATATTCACAGCACTGTTAATTTTCAACCCAACAGTGAATGTTCGCGATTGCGGTGACTAAATATTTGTTACCCAGCGCCGAGATTGATCTCGGGTCCTCGTGCCCCTCTCCGCAATTAATGAAATATTGTAGCCTATTTTAGGTTACTTGCACAAACGTAAACATAGAGACAAATATGCTTCGACCTAAAGCTATCGACGAAGCTTTTTTATATATGAATTAAAAATGGAGCGAAGTGTTTTCTCTTCGATATGAGATTTGGGTTTCAACAGCTCAAATTTGTGAGAAGACAATTACTGCGCTTTCCGTAGAATTGCTGCTTTATGATTTCTTCGAGAATTTTTCCGTTTTCTCTTAAAAAATGAAAAGTACTGACACGAGGTCAGTTTGATTCGGCATGCTTCTTCATGTTAATCGATTCGAGTTGAAGTGCTTTTATGGTTTTTCCACCCTTAATAATGAAAATTTCGAGGAAATTTTTTGTGAATTCTAGAGAATAAAATAGAATATTTTTATTCAATTTTATTTTCTATCACTATTTATTCGACCCTTTCGAATGTTAAATGTGTCAAATGTTCAGCAGTCAGTCTGAAGTTTTCGGTTTTTGTTCAATTCTATTTTTTTTCTTGAAATTCCAATAGAATTCCACTAGAATTCCAATAGAATTCTATAGGAATTATATAGGATCTCCTATAAGATCGATCTTCTAGCATATCTAGTTCCTATATAATTCCATGAATTTCTTTAGAATTCAGTGTATATTAATTGAATTCCATTAGAATTCCAGTGACTTCAATGGAATTCAGTTCGAAGTGAAAAATTTAGCAGTGAAAAATGAAGCTGAATCTGAAGTTCAACCAAAAATTTCATATCACTTTAAAGTTGAATTAATGAATTAATGAATTAATGAATAAATAGATAAATTTCAATGTGATCTCTTGTTTATGGAAATATTAATTCAATTCATGTTTCATATTATCTTCTCATTTAATTTATTCTGTTTAAAAAACAAATTACAAGAATAATGAATAGATAAGTTATGTTTCTCTTGTAGTTGAGAATTTAAATTAATTCAATATTTTCTGTTACTTTCTTTGACAAAATATTTTATATACAGCCTATAAGAATATTTCTGTTTTTTTATAATCCGGACAAATCGCAAATCCGGACAACTGCCTTGCCGTCAACTGTCCGGATTAAAGAGGTTACACTGTACAAATTTGAGTCAGCGGTTTATCCCCCTCATCACCACATCCAATGAGTTCAAAATACGAAGGAATTTTCAGGTCATTCTTTATCAGATCTATTAAAACGAGACTTAAATCCGAACACTATGCAGCAGTCCGGTCCTGTTCAACGGAGGCGAAAATTCGTAACCAGACTGCGTTTGAATTCGCATATTTTTTACTCTCTTTCATTCGGACTGTCTAATGGAATTTTTCTACTTGGATGGAGTTAGTTATTCACTTTCCGTGCAAAAGTTGATAACGAATTTTTTAATGGAATCACGAGAAACGTGTATTTGTGTACTTCCAGCAAGCCGAAAGGTATGGACGAAAAAATAATCTGGCCTTAGGCGCCTGCCGGTTATTTACGGTTATCGCAACTTTTTTCAAACGAACAAAGTCGAACGAATTCAACGCGTCCGGTTTGTAACAGGGTGGATGATCAATGATTTGTAACATGGTTTCTCTTCCCATATTTTTTGAGCATACATTCAACGCGGAAAACAATTTAAAAATGATGTAGAATTCAATTGATTTTATCAATGAAATTCACTGTCGAACAAAACTCATAATGAATACTACTGTATATTCTATTTTGAGTTCACTGTGGACTTATTATGAACACTATAAAAGTAACTACACTTTATTTTTACCGAGAAACTCAAATGGCTAAAATAATTTATGGGTCAACATTACCATAAATTAGATATATTGCAAGTGCGGGCTTATCAAACTCATTTAAAATTAGCGAATAATACGTGTAAAATTGACTTCGATTTTTGGTACTCCTACATAAAAGAGGTAGTCGAGATTACAACGAACAATACAATTAAATCGGTCGACAACTTTTGGAAACTTACCAGCGCGACACAATATTCGGATTCCACAAACAAAATTGAATCGGATATCAAATTCCAACTCGACAATACGGTCATCAATCTTTCGGATATCAAATTTACAAACGAAGAACTTCAATTTAAGTAAGTGTGTAAAGTATAGCCTAAACCCCAAAAATATGAATTTGAAAAACCTAAAACTGTAGCGGACAAGTTTGTAGTTACTTTTGTAGTATTTATAGAAGACTACTGATTTATTTTTGCGGATCTTCCAGGACTCCTATTCCCAAATATCTGTATTATTTTAATCTCCGGCCAAATATTTACTTAAGAGTTCAGTTTCCACTCACTGATTAAGAATCCGATATCAAATTTAATTATGTCCATCTGTTAGTCTTGCAGGCCGGCAGGTTGAAAATGGTCTGAAACATTTTGGATCGATACACTAATCAAGAATCCGTGGTCAAAATTATTTCTGTCCGGCCGTCCAGCCGTTCGAATTCACCATGGTAAATTCGATTAAAAGTGTCCAATACAGGAGAATGGACAATAGAACATACGCGAAAAGCTCCTGACTTCACGTCAATGCTTGAACCAATTTTTAAAAGAGAATATCTTGACAGAAATCTTTTACTGCATCAAATTTGGACCAGATTACCAGATGTGGCAGTTAAATTTAAAACAAAATACTTTTAGTACTTTCTTACATGACAAGTTAGATGACAAACAAACATATCTGAGTATCTTTATATTGTACAGTTGACTGAACATCACATTTTCGAATTGGATGAGCCAAGCGAAGGAGGAATAAAGCCGGATATTTTAATTTCCCTTACTGCACCAAAGCTTTGTACACAAAAATATCATTATCTTGGTGGTCGATTTGTGCCCCCTAAATTAGAAATATGATCTTTGTCTGCCAGAATATCCTGGAACAGAAAGCTGTGTGCTTTTGAAACAATGATTCTCTCATTCCATTTTGGGATGTAAAAATATCGATATAAAAGTATTGAGAAGATTTGATACCTACTATTATTTCAACTATATTGGTGAAATGGGGAATTGAAGAAAGTCGCATAAACTGTTTGAAAATATGATGACTAGTAAGTATTATACAAGGGACTCAACACCATATCCCTATGTGATGATGCAGTGTTATTCGTGACCGTGAAAGGCAGCCCAAAGGGAGTAGAACTCTTCCATCTCTATGGTTCTCCTGGTGGACTATCTACTAGCAATGTTCAAGCAAACATCGATGATATATAGTCATTATGGCTATGGCTCATGATGACATGGTCCTGATCGAGAGTCTCTCAGGGGCCCTAACTGCAACACAAGGCTCTTGTGAGGGGAATAGTTAAATGTGAACCCACATGAGACCTTGATTGTTTCATTCACTCTGGGCCTGCCAGCGGACTTGTGGAAAGAGATGGGGACGGGCTCCAAAAGAACTCCACTGGCTGTACGTGATGGTGGTGAGACCACAAATCACTTATGGCAGCATTGCTTGGTGGTATTGCACTTTAAAATTGCAGTCTCAACTCAAGCTTGTGAAAATCCAGAGATCTGCGTGTTTGGTGGTGACTTTAGCCTTTAGCTCCACTTCCACCGTGGCCATGGAACGGTTAATATACCTCGCACCTCTTCACCTAGGGATCAGGAGTGTGGCCTACATGGATAGCGACATCCGTACAGATTTCTGCATATGCCTTGCAATGAGCCTGATACAATCAGATTCGTGCCCGGTTGCCAACAGGCCGAATTGGAGGCAAACAAGATAATGAGCATACGGTCTGACATGTTAATGTGTCTTATTTCCCAGCAGAGACTGGACCATCGCAGGGACTCCACTGCTTGAGGGTACCGGTTGGTTCACAGATGGCACCGTTACCAACCAAGGGGTGAGAGTGGGAGTCAGTGGTTGCAAAATTACTGATGGTGTATCCATTAGCCTGGATAGTTTTGCGACTAACAGGGTTAGAGAACAACAGATGGTTGGACCAAAAGGACTAGGAACTCTCTGGCTGCAATTCTGATTTCAGACATGCTCACTCAACAATTAAAGGGGTGTTACGACTTACTGACAGATAAGAGCGTATGTCAAGATGCGAGATAATACAAGCGTGCCCCACATACATCATGATATCGCGAAAGCATTCGACACTCGGGGCATCTTGATAATACGGCTGCTAGAGATGCTCAAAATCCACCATAACATCGTCCATGTAATGAAAAACATTATGAGCTATAGAAGAAAGTTCACCACCGACAGGTCGAGCCATTTATGCGGAAGGGATGAGATTCACGCGAAGCATATTTTTAGGAGATTCGTTACAAGCTGTTCTGCATAACACTTCTACCATTAACAGCTGAGGTGAGGGAGAGCAGAATAGGGTACAAGACCGGGCCATCAAGCAGAAGAGAACACTTGGTCTCACACCTTCTCCTACATGGGCGACTTAAAACTATATACGCTCCTTCCAAGGCAGCACTACACAAATTACTGAATATCGTTGCCGAATATCTACAACTCAGCAAAAGGAATGTCATCCGGTTCGAACAAGTTTGCGGTTTTTCATCTAAGCAAAGGAATAACTGAAGAAGCTAAAGTAGAATCGGACTAGAAAAGGGAAATATCATTCGGCATCATGGAGATTAAGAAACTTACAAATTTCTTGGAATGAAACAGAGAGGTACACTGGAGACAACCAAAATCAAAGATGCCTTAACAGTCAGCTACAAAAAGGTCCGAGGTAAATGAAAATCACAGCTGTCCGGTAAAAACAAAGTTCCTACTAAGAACAGCTTGTCAGTCCCGATAAAACATGAACCGTAGCCTGTATGTCAACTGCTCGATACGAAAAATATACCTTCCACGAACGCAGGGATTTGCAAAGTTTGGAATACAAACAGCATCAATAAACGTTGGAAATGGCAATTAGTATATTGGGAAGTGGAGACCCGCTTCTGAAAATGTCAGAAATCAAGAAGCCTTTTAGGGCTGTACGTAGAGCCTTCGAGAAGCTCAGTATAAGCGCATATGTGTAATAGTTTGGAATACTAAAACTTATAATTTTCAATTGAGAACATACCTTGTAATGAAATATTTGGTATACGAACGCTTAATTCTCAAATGAGAAAACACATTGTATTAGGATAATTCAGAACGCGAGAGATAAAATCCAATACTTATTCAATTTAAAAACCGTTAAGATATTACTCTCACGGAGACGCGATTAAAATTCCTATGTGGTTCAGGGTGCTTTGTGTAAATTAGGAAGCCGATCGATAACCGAAAATTAATGGGTTTGGACTACCTGCGGGACTCTGAGGCAGCGCATTCCGGCAGCGATAAGAGTCAAAAAGTGCAAATCATATATAGAGCCTTCCAAAAATCGACGCGAGTAGAGTCGAAAGAATCGTAATTATTTTGGCTTGCTAAAGTAAGCACACTTTTGTGGGTGAACGCCGAACCGGTGGAAGTAGAAGGGCTCAGAACATTGGACAATCCTAATCGAATTAATTCGATTAAGAGAGTGTCGAATACAGGAGAACGGACAATAGAATTCACCATGGTAAATTCGATTAAGACTGTCCCATACAGGAGAATGGACAATAGAACATACGCGCAAAAGCTCCTGACTTCACGTCAGGGGCCCTATTCTGAGGTCAACATTGCGAACGATTATCATTCGTTTTCGTAATCATCACGAACGTTCACTCGTTTTGCTATTCTCAACTGACAGATGATATGATTTGGTGACACGAGCGCTCGAAATTATAAACGAGTGCTATTTAGCACTCGTTTTCGGAAGAATTCCACTCGCATTCAGTTGTTTATGCAAGCCTCTACACATTTTGCAACCTCAAATCTGTTGTTGTTGGTAAATAAGTTGGTATTTTTACGGTGCAATATTATCATATTGCAAATTGTCGATGTTTTAAATAAACCAGAAATATTGAATAGATTTGTTAGATTCCCACAAACATTGGAGGAATTGAATAGTATAGGTGAAGGCAAAGGTAGGTATTGATATTTTAGAATATTGCAAAATTATTTAAGTTTATTAATATTTTTATATTCAATGAAAATTCGACTTCCCTGGTGTAATAGGTTGCATAGGTTGCACACAATGCAATATTTCCACCTAAAATTGAAGATTCAAATTACCCAAAACACACTTATGGTAATCGAAAAGGATATACCTGGTAGGTTGCTGTAGTTCTGCATTGAACGAAACGATGGCGAAATAGATGACAATGAAAACGAAGTGGACATGGGTAAAATCATCCAACATTTTCGTTATTTAATTAATCAATTAGTTCATTCCAGAAATGTAACCGGAAGGTAGAGGAATTGATGAAGAAGTGGCTGGGGGCAACAAAATCCAGAGCTGATTTCAGAAAGAATTCAGAGGAATACAATTATACGTTTAGCTTTTCGTTGAATTGTAAAAGATACACTATGAATAAATAGATATATATTTCTCTTCCAAAAAAATGTATTTAATTCTAAAAAATAAATCACAACCATAAACAAAACATCATTCAACAATGCCTTAGTAGAATACAACTTAAAAAAAAAAGTATTCAATATGAAGTTCTGAATAATCTCACAACATCTAACAACAAAAAAAATATTTCACTGTGTCTACGTAGAATAAAGGGATCAGAAATAAAAGTATTCAATAACCAATACTAGAGAATATATCACAGTAAACAAAAAATAATGTCTATATAACAAATATCCAGTTTGGAATAGAAAAATTACGAAAAACAGCTGTAGCTTCAGTGAAATAATTAATCATTATTAATTACAATTGTTTACTTGGCAAGTGTTGCAGAACATCCATAAGTTTTTGTGACCGTATCACTTATACACTCTAAGAACGCATACATTGTAATTTTTCCCCCAAAAATTTGTAAAATAAATCCAATATTTTCATTATTTAACTAATCAGTTAATTCACTGGAATGTGAAGGAATTGATCAGGAAGTGGCTAGTAGGCAACAAAAACCAGAGCTGATTTCATGAAGAATTCAGAGGAATATAATTATATGTTTAGCTTTTCGTATGATTGTAAAAGACACGCTATAAATAAATAGATATTGATTTCTGTTTGAAAAAAATGTATTTCATTCTAAAAAAATATATCACAACAATAAACCGAAAATGATTCGACAATTTCAGTGGAATAAAACTTTCAGAAAAAAAAAGTACTCGATATACAATCTCTCTAGATTTTGTTCTTGACCCAAGACCTGTCTGAAGAGGTGAAATAACCCTTAATCCTTGTAAAATCTTTCAATATTATATTGCAAAACTTTCCATTCTTTTTTTGGTCCAGGAATACTATTTAACATTGTACTCAGTTCCTCTTTCATAGGCATTCCGAAGAAAATTCTGTAGTAAATATCCCGCTTAATAACTGAGACTTACATTTTAGGAAAATTATAATTACTTTTTTCTTATCGAAGCAAACAGAAAAAACCAAATAAATCACTCAAGTTCAAAAACAATAAAATATCGTTTTGATTTATGAAGAAGCGCGCCAATAACATATACATAACACATTCAAATCTCAAATGTTACTATGTTGCCAAGTCTTCAGACGACACGAATTCGTTTCAGTCATCGGTCATTGCGAAGGGCACATGAGAATAGCAATATAAACTATCGTTCGCAATTACCACCGTTCGTTTTCGTTACGAGTGGTCGAAAACGAGTGAAGTTCAGAATAGAGCCACAGTGCTTGAACAAATTCAATTCAACCACAGTGATAGCACATATTGATCTTGATCCCAATTCATCAATTAAGTATCATGAAGATGTGCCATAATAGACCGATTGGTCGCAGTCTGAGGGTGGGTTCCGTATGTCCTACACAATTCATATAATATATTAAATATTATAATTCATGTATTTACTGCTTTTTTTTTCTTAAGATTCTCAAATATCTAATAGAGGACCCATGGAAAATATAGGTGCACTTTTAAATAATAATACGTAAGTATTGTTTGGGTTATTGAGGAAATAACAACCAAATTTCAGATGGTTATAACTCCAAAACCATTTTGTCGATTATGCCCACAACCGAACTGGAATGGCGCATTAATATTCTCAACTTTATCTCGAAACTTTAAGTTGCTATCTCTTTCCGTTCTTAGGTTATCGTGACGTAAATAATAATTTTTAATAATTTTTTTTGAATTTTCTAGCGAAACGATGTTCACAAACTTTCACGAACGTCCTTAGGTTCATCTTTTACAACTACTCACCAAGTTTCAATTCGATCGGATTGCTATTGGTTGTAAATAAAATTATTACTCGGAAACCATTCGGCCGATTATGCCCATTAACGAACTCGTCTGTCCTATTGGGATCCACCACCTACTCTGAAAATTTCAAGTCGCTATCTCTTTCTGTTCTCAAGTTATCTGGGCAACGGCCAGCCGGCCAGACAGAATCAAATTTGACCTTGAATTCTTGATCAAACAGTCGAACTCACTCGTTTGAGACCATTTTCGGCGAAAAATACGAAAATTACAGACATTTGGGCAAAATGATAACGCGATGATCCCCAGAATGTACGCGCAAAAATTCTTGAAAAATGATGCACATAAGCCGATTTGAAAAAATGTTACAGCACGTAAGGTTCCAAATCAACCCATCCAAGTACTAACCGCAACCGACGCTGCTTGGCTTCAGTGTTTGGACTGTATCTATCACATGCAGTGTGGTATGGCCACAAACAAAATATTTCTTCTTCTACCTCTGCAATTATATTCATGATGCAGTCCTATAATAAGAATCCATTGATATCATTCCTAACTCTGAGAGCAATATTTTCAGAGATATTTGAATTCAATTTCTTTCATGATGTAGTTCTATCCTAAGAATCTATCGATACCTTCGGAGATATAATTTTTCAAAGTTTGAACAATAGTTCCAAAGCCCCTGACTGCAGGCTTTTCCCGTGTAAATTTTGGGCAAAAACATCAGATATGAGTTTGTTAATGGACAAAACCAACCGAGTGGTTTCAGAGTAATAGCCATCTGTAATAATGTTCTTCCAATAACTTGGGAAATACTGTTCTCATCGAATTCTAAACTCCTTTAATCCTTCAATTATGGAATAGGAACTTATATTATTAAGTAATATTTTGGACAATCATTATGAACCTCCAGTGAAAAAAAGATGTTTACTTCTAATGTAGTGCGGCGAAAGGTTGACCCATTTTAGGCCTCCATTCATGGAAGAATGGATATCCAATTATATTTAGAACGGGATTTCCAACTAACGCAGGTTATTCCTTATTAACACTGTTCAAGATTTCCAACATAAGTATTCTGGGTTGAGTTCTCTCTGGACTGATTACATTAGATTTGCTTCATAAATAAAACTGGCTATTTCATTTACTTAATTTTTGGCGCTCTAGTTCCTCGGAACTGAGTGCTTATCAATTTGCACAAATGTCTGAAATTTTCGAATTTTTGGCTGAAAATGGTCTCAAACGATTTGGTTCGGCTCACTGATCAAGAATCCGAGTTCGAAATCGATTCTTCCGGCCGGTCCGGCCGGCCGGCCGGTAACTCCTCGATAACTCTATAAATCTCGAACGAAAGGAGTTAGATGATTGAAATTTGCAAGGTGGGTTTGGAGCGTAAATATCTCGGATGAGTTCGTTAATGGGCGAAATCTATCAAGCAGTTTCGGAGTTATGGCCGATTTTAGTAAAACACACTTTTTATGAATATTTCCGAAACCGATCACTCGATCTATCTGAAATTTAGCATCAAATTGTAGAATCATGACCTTTATACGCATGTGAAGTTTTGTATTGACCAGGTTACCGCAAAGTATCGAACGGAATGAGCTAAGTAGTTGAAATTTTCAGAGTATTTTAGAGAGATGAATATCTCGGCTAAGCTTGTTAGTGGGCAAAATAGGCCAGATGGTTTCGGAGTAACGAAAAAAAATTTTTTTTTCAAGCAACAAATTTCAAATTCAATTTTTATTTAAGATGCAGTTTTACCATTAAAATCCATCGATATCATTTTCAACTCCAACAAGCTAATACTTTCGGAGATATGATTTTTGTAAATTTCAATAATGAATCGTACTTATATGTTTTCTCAGAATACTATAATTATTCTATCTAAGCTTTATTATATGATCTGTGTTCATACTCGTACATTTCATCCTGTTCTATAAGAGAGAGTCAAATTCATTTCAGCTATTTTAATTTGATTTCTTCCATGGTGCAGTTCTCGTTCTCAGATTGCTCATTTAATCTTGAAAAATAAACTATTTTTTGAATTGAATTTCCTTTATGATGCAGTTTTATCATAAGAATACATTGATATAACTCCCAACTCTGAGAAACCAATACTTTCGGAGATATAATTTGTCTGTTTGAACTACAGCGCCAGAAAGCTCCTGTCCACAGGACTTGAACCCATTTTCAGAATGACTCCTGATAGTTTTGAAATACTTGTAGCCAAAATTGGGCTGTCATATAAACATAAGATACAAGGGGGTGACAATTCGCTGGTTAGTGTGAAAAAAGCGGATTTTAATAAATAAATTAATCAAACTCAAAAATTAGTAACCTAACCCAATTCCCTCACAGGTCACAACATACAAATGACAGCATCATATATCTGAGAATGTTTGCTTGTTCGACGTAGACAGATAGCAAACAGGTTGTTTCTGGTAGCAAACAACCTCAAATGAAAGTAATGCAAAATGCTAACAGAAGTAGACAGATGACTAGTAATCATTAAAGGATACTGTGGGAGGTATATTCATCATTAAATGGTGAGGCTATGATACAAAATAACCCTACTGTTCTAGAAGCCATGGTATGATTGAAACTAAAAACCAATGAAATATCCTCAGCTGTCGTAGAATTACGAGGATTATATAATATTATACTTTTTGGGGGTGATGAAATATATACTATGGTAAGTTAATCAAATTGGGTTCAGAATATCTCCAGTAAAAACAAAACTGGAATATTGACTCAATGATACCGAATTTACGATCTCACCTCCAAGTTGGTGAAGAACGGGCAACGGTGCAACATATATGTTGCAACGGCTAACGAGACGGAGACCGAATGTGCGCCGGTATAAGCAACCAACCGATATCTAGAGATACGGCAGGGCACTCTATTGTCCTGGAGTTGAGAAATCGGCTCCGAAGGCGGATGAACTGCAAAAAGCAGACAACGGCATTGGAATCAGGAAAGCAACGGGAAACTACCTGATTATAAATGCCCTGGTATCTTATAATGACAGATATTGATAGTATTAATAGTATTACTAATCATGGGATTCGGAGCCCAAGATTCGGCGTAGGAAATAGCAGGGTTTCCTCAGTCGTCAGCAAGCGAATTCCCTGCGAATCGTCAAAATTTTTAATAGATAAAGCGACTTCAATAGCGACTTGGAATATCACAAGTATGTTTGCAGCAGGAAAGATCCATAATACCATCAAAGAAATGAGAAGATTAAACGTAAAAATCCTGGGTATAAGTGAAATGAGATGGCCGGGTTCAGGCCATACGACTATAGATGATTATGAAATCTACTACTCTGGTGAAGAGGGTCCGCAACATCGAAATGGGGTAGCACTTATTCTAGAACAAAATATTGCAAAAGCAGTAAAAAATGTCGTTCTGTATTCGGATAGATTGATGTTAGTACAAATAAAAACAAATCGAACAGACCTAAACATCATCCAGGTATACGCACCAACACAACAATACGACGATGAAGATATCAAAAATTTTTATTCTGATTTGGATTACTTATTATCACTTACAGGAAGCCAAGATATAAACATCGTAATGGGGGATTTTAATGCCAAGGTCGGAAGTAACAGTGAAGAAGAGGTCGTTGGCAAGTTTGGTTTAGGAACCAGAAACGATCGTGGAGACAGACTGGTCAGATTCTGTGTGGAAAAAATTAATTATTAATTAATTATTATTAATAATATCCAATACTTTCTTTGAACTGCCTAAAAGACGACTGTACACATGGAAGTCTCCTATGGACACGTGTGACAAAATAGTAAGGAATCAAATTGATTTTATCTGTATATCAAAAAGATATAGATATGCTGTCTCTTCTGCCAAAACGTATCCAGGAGCAGATGTACCTTCCAATCATAACTTATTAGTAGCCAAAGTACTACTCAAATTCAAAAAGATTAAAAAATCGAAAAGCCGTCCTAGGATAAGCAAAGAAAAACTAAAAAACCAGGATGTAAAAGATAAAGTAACCAGTGAGTTAGAAGACCAGTTTCAGAAATTCGAAAATAAAATCTCACCGTATACGTTATGGGACTCATGTAAAGATACGTTGAAAATAGCCCAAGGCCATTTTACTGAAGATCAAAGTAGATGTAAGCAGTCGTGGATGACGGAAGAGATACTATGCTTGATGGATGTAAGAAGGAAATATAAAAATATAAATGTAGCAGAATATAATAGGCTAAACAATGAAATCCGGAGGAGAATAAGATCAGCTAAATCAGACTGGCATAAACAAGAATGTGAAGAAATTGAGAGCTTTGATAGCAACTACGACTCATTCAACATGCACAAAAAACTGAAAGAAGTCGCGGGACTTAACAAAAATTCCACACCCCCACTTATTGAAGATAAAAATGGAAGAATTATAATCGATGTAGAATGTCAACTTGTATGATGGACTGAGTATATACAGGAATTTTTCGAAGACGACAGAAAGGTATTAGAAACCCTAAGTGACACAAATGGTCCTCCAATAACTAAAGAAGAAGTGCAATACGCTATAAAGAACGCAAAAAGTGGCAAGGCGATAGGACCAGATGAAATCCATGTAGAAACATTAAAGCTTCTAGGCCCAGAAGGCATAAAGATAATCACTAAACTATTCAATTTAATTTACGAAAGCGGCAAAATTCCTAAGGACTGGCTCAAATCTACATTCATCGTGCTTCCTAAAAAACATAGAGCTACAAAATGCAAAGACTATCGTACCATCAGTTTAATGAGTCATGTACTAAAAATTTTCCTCCGGATAATTCATCAAAGAGTTTATAAAAAAATCGATGAACAAATATACTTTGCAGTCATGATCTCAATTCGGAACTTCGCATGAGAATGGTTCGCTGTTATATATTCCCAGTACTACTTTACGGGGTAGAAGCATGGACCTTGACGGAATCGCTTCTGAAGAAGCTAGAAGCATTCGAGATGTGGGTCTATCGCCGTATTTTAAAGATCAGTTGGGTAGATAGAGTCACAAACGAAAGGGTATTACAGCGCTTAAATAAAAGTTGCGAAGTCGTGAACACGGTAAAACGAAGAAAATTGGAGTACTTCGGTCACATAATGCGTCACCCAGAAAAGTACAACATACTGCACCTTGTCATCCAAGGCAAATTTATGGGGAAAAGAAGTGTTGGCCGCCGTACTACTTCCTGGCTTAAGAATCTGCGCCAATGGTTTGGAAGAACTACCAGTGAATTGTTTCGCGCCGCTGTAAACAAGACTGTGATTGTTAGTATGCTGTGCAATATGAGAGCCTACGATCGACAAGCGGTCACGGCACCTTAAGAAGGAGAAGGAATATTGGCTAAGTTTCAATTGATATAATAAAATTTTCAGAGTAGATTTGAGGAATGAATATCTCGGATAAGTTTGTTATTGCGTAGAATCGGTTTGGTGGTTTCAGATTAATAATTTTTGGCATTCTTATCTTTTTTTTGAATGACACTGTTTCAAATTAAGTTTCTTTCATGATGCAGTTCTATAATAATAATTCATCGATATAATCCCAACTAGAGGGATAAAAAATTGGTTCAAGCACTGACGTGAAGTCAGGAGCTTTTGCGCGTATGTTCTATTGTCCATACTCCTGTAATGAACACTCTTCTTAATCGAATTTACCATGATGAATTCTATTGTCCATTCTCCTGTATTGGACACTCTTCTTAATCGAATTCACCATGATGAATTCTATTGTCCATTCTCCTGTATTGGAGACTCTTCTTAATCGAATTTACCAAGATGAATTCTATTGTCCATTCTGGACAATAGAATTCATCATGGTAAATTCGAATTAAGAGTCTCCAATACAGGAGAATGGACAATAGAATTCATCATGGTGAATTTTTTTTCTTTACTGGTCAGTACGGGCCACAAGGAACATGCGCCCAAAAGCTCCTGTCCACAGGGCTTGAACCCATTTTTTATTTATATTATCATTTAAATTAATATTGTTAGACTTTACTTTGAAAGTTCTAAGCTATACTGACTTACAGCAAAAATATTATAAAGAAAATAAGCAATTGGATAGTCAAACTTCTTATCATGGGTAAAAAACACAGCACAGCGTTTAACTTTATATTTAATCAATGAACAGAAGTATAAACTTGAGTACAACTTACTTACAGGAGATCGTTACATGTTACATGAACAGAAAAGGAACTCGGAAGCCAAGCAGACCATGCTGCACACAGCCTGTTGAGCACAGAACATGAACACAGAAAATATACATATATGTACCACAGAATTGTTCTTCTTATACCCCCCCCTCTCAATTCTACGATACATGATACACATCAAACAACAATCATACCCAAATCACTTCTCAACTTATTAAATTTCACATGATTAAGACCTTTCGTGAGAATATCGGCTATTTGATTCTCCGAACAAACATATTTTAACAAGAACTTTCCCCTACTTACTAAATCCTTAACAAAGTGAAATTTCACATCTATATGCTTAGTCCTCCTTGTTTCAGGAGTACTACTCACAAGGATACATGATTGATTATCTTCCATTATTGTTATCGGAAAAATCACTTTGCCCAGGAGCTCCTGTAAGAGCTGCCCTACAAATAAACATTCACAAATACAGGCTGATAAAGCTATATACTCTGCTTCACAGGTTGAAATTGCAACCATAGGTTGTTTCTTCGAACACCAATATAATATATTTGAGTTCATTTTTATCAAAAAACCTGACACACTTTTTCTGTCATTGACATCTGACGCAAAGTCCGAATCAGCATATGCAATTAATTCAATATCGTCACCTTTAACAAAGCATGAACCCAAATCCTTAGTACCAGCTAGATATCTTAAAACATTTCTTAACTGTTTCCAATGTGATTCATCATAACAACTCTGAAATCTGCCAAAATAAGCAACAGAAAAACAAATATCGGGTCGTGTACTTAACATTAAATACATTAAACTGCCAACAAGTTTCCTAAATTTGAGTTCGTTAGAGGGATTAACAGCGATATTCTTCTTCAAATTCAAATTAGGCTGAATTGGTACAGAAGCACATTTCGAATTTTCCATTTGAAAATGTTTCAGCAAATTTTCAACTAGTCTCTTTTGAGATAATTTTAACGTATTACCATCTCTCCTATTTTCCACTCCAAGAAATGTAAAGTTATTGCTATCAGGAAAAACTTTCAAATGAAAGAATTTCATCAGACCATCTATCAAAAATTTAACATCGTCTTCACTATTTGAGGCCACTAACATATCGTCTACCCAAATCAAAATATAAGTAAACTGATTATAATATAAACATGGATCGATTTTAGATCTTTTAAATTTCAATCTAGATAAGTTTTCATTCATTAACTCATTGAAACATTTCGGACTTTGTTTCAGTCCATACAATGCCTTAACTAATTTACAAACTTTATCTTTTGGCACTTTCAAACCACATGGAGGTTTCATATAAACAACATCATGTAATGGACTCGATAAGAATGCAGATTTGATATTAAGTTGTAACAATTTCATTTCGTATTGAACAGATAACGATAATATTGTTCTCAACGTAAACATTCGAGACACTGGAGAGTAAAAATTAGAGTCGTCTGAATCTGGTTTTTGAAAATCTCTTTCCACTAAACGTGCTTTCTTTACATAACAATTGTCAATCAATTTGAACGAAAACACCCACCTTGAGTCGATAACAACTGCATCTGCAGGCTTATCAACAATTTACCAATTTTTGTTTGCCACCAGTGAATCCAGTTCTGCATCTATAGCACTCTTCCACTCTTCATCAGTACTTATGGCTTCATGGTATGATGATGGAACTTCTGATGGGATAGTTCCTGCTGATAAGGCCATCATCATCTCAAAATCTTTGAAATGATCAGGAGGTTTTCGTTCTCTTCTACTTCTTCTCAGCTCAGGTTGATCATCGGATTCACCACTCTGTTCGCCCTCAGAGACTTGATTACTGCCTCTCCCAGGTTGATCATCGGATTCGACACTCTGCTCGCCCTCAGAGACCCCTCTACTGTCCATGGGCTGTTCAGACCCCTCAGCAGCTGCTTCTCCATCATGGCTGGAATCTATAATGTAATGCATTGAATTAAAAGATTCATCAAAAATAACAGACCGAGAAGTTACGACTTTGTTTCTTTCTTCATTCCATAGTCTATACCCATTGTTGCAGTACCCAACAAGTTTCAACTTTCTGGAACGTGAGGACAACTTTCCATTCCGATCTTCAGGAGGTATCAGAGCATGAGCAGTACAACCAAAAATATGTATTTTCCCCATATCAGGCTTGTACCCATACCAAAGCTCAGCCGGTGTTCTTCCATCTGGTATAACTGATGTTGGTGTACGATTCAACAGATATGTACCTGTCAGAACAGCTTCCCCCCACATCTTCTTGTCGAAATTAGAATCAAAGATCATGCATCTCGTTTTCTCCATAATCGTTCTATTGAAGCGCTCAGCAATTCCATTTTGTTGCGGGTTGCGTGGAATAGTATACACTAGCTCAATTCCTTTTTCAGTGCAGAATTTTCTTATATTCATCGATACATACTCTCCTCCATTGTCGCATCGAATTCTCGATATTTTTGTGCTGAACATAGCCTCAGTCATTGCCACATATTTTCTCAGGCATGACTCCACTTCGCTTTTCTTCTTTATCAAATATACAACGGCAAAATGGCTATAATTGTCCAAAAATGACACAAAGTATTCATACCCATCATGTGTTGAAGGAGTAATTTTTCCACAAACATCAGACGAAATGCACTCGAGTATTCTTCTTGGCTTCCTTTCTTCTGGTAATTGCTTCAGGAACTTGTTGTTCGTCTGTTTACCTTTCAAACATGCTTCACAGATACCATCTACAGGAAATCTGCATGAATGTCCCATTCTTCTATGCCACAACACATTTGTGTTTTCTACTAGATTGGCTTCATGGAATTTCCTTATACGTAATCTCAAAATAAACAGATTGCCAACACGATTACCTTGTAATAATATTTTTCCATCTTTCCAAATGTTGACAATTTTCTCATGAAATTCAACCTTCAATCCTGACTCTACCATCTTCCTTACCGACACTAAATTGTGGAATAATTTTTCACAGGTGAACACGTCCTTTAATATAATTGGTGTGTTGTTTTCCGTGATAAGAGGTAGATCACCTGAAGTTGCCGACGTCACAGTTTCACCTTCTTTTGCTACATTTATGGTGTGGGATATCTTCTTATATCATACCCAAATCACTTCTCAACTTATTAAATTTCACATGATTAAGACCTTTCGTGAGAATATCGGCTATTTGATTCTCCGAACAAACATATTTTAACAAGAACTTTCCCCTACTTACTAAATCCTTAACAAAGTGAAATTTCACATCTATATGCTTAGTCCTCCTTGTTTCAGGAGTACTACTCACAAGGATACATGATTGATTATCTTCCATTATTGTTATCGGAAAAATCACTTTGCCCAGGAGCTCCTGTAAGAGCTGCCCTACAAATAAACATTCACAAATACAGGCTGATAAAGCTATATACTCTGCTTCACAGGTTGAAATTGCAACCATAGGTTGTTTCTTCGAACACCAATATAATATATTTGAGTTCATTTTTATCAAAAAACCTGACACACTTTTTCTGTCATTGACATCTGACGCAAAGTCCGAATCAGCATATGCAATTAATTCAATATCGTCACCTTTAACAAAGCATGAACCCAAATCCTTAGTACCAGCTAGATATCTTAAAACATTTCTTAACTGTTTCCAATGTGATTCATCATAACAACTCTGAAATCTGCCAAAATAAGCAACAGAAAAACAAATATCGGGTCGTGTACTTAACATTAAATACATTAAACTGCCAACAAGTTTCCTAAATTTGAGTTCGTTAGAGGGATTAACAGCGATATTCTTCTTCAAATTCAAATTAGGCTGAATTGGTACAGAAGCACATTTCGAATTTTCCATTTGAAAATGTTTCAGCAAATTTTCAACTAGTCTCTTTTGAGATAATTTTAACGTATTACCATCTCTCCTATTTTCCATTCCAAGAAATGTAAAGTTATTGCTATCAGGAAAAACTTTCAAATGAAAGAATTTCATCAGACCATCTATCAAAAATTTAACATCGTCTTCACTATTTGAGGCCACTAACATATCGTCTACCCAAATCAAAATATAAGTAAACTGATTATAATATAAACATGGATCGATTTTAGATCTTTTAAATTTCAATCTAGATAAGTTTTCATTCATTAACTCATTGAAACATTTCGGACTTTGTTTCAGTCCATACAATGCCTTAACTAATTTACAAACTTTATCTTTTGGCACTTTCAAACCACATGGAGGTTTCATATAAACAACATCATGTAATGGACTCGATAAGAATGCAGATTTGATATTAAGTTGTAACAATTTCATTTCGTATTGAACAGATAACGATAATATTGTTCTCAACGTAAACATTCGAGCCACTGGAGAGTAAAAATTAGAGTCGTCTGAATCTGGTTTTTGAAAATCTCTTTCCACTAAACGTGCTTTCTTTACATAACAATTGTCAATCAATTTGAACGAAAACACCCACCTTGAGTCGATAACAACTGCATCTGCAGGCTTATCAACAATTTACCAATTTTTGTTTGCCACCAGTGAATCCAGTTCTGCATCTATAGCACTCTTCCACTCTTCATCAGTACTTATGGCTTCATGGTATGATGATGGAACTTCTGATGGGATAGTTCCTGCTGATAAGGCCATCATCATCTCAAAATCTTTGAAATGATCAGGAGGTTTTCGTTCTCTTCTACTTCTTCTCAGCTCAGGTTGATCATCGGATTCACCACTCTGTTCGCCCTCAGAGACTTGATTACTGCCTCTCCCAGGTTGATCATCGGATTCGACACTCTGCTCGCCCTCAGAGACCCCTCTACTGTCCATGGGCTGTTCAGATCCCTCAGCAGCTGCTTCTCCATCATGGCTGGAATCTATAATGTAATGCATTGAATTAAAAGATTCATCAAAAATAACAGACCGAGAAGTTACGACTTTGTTTCTTTCTTCATTCCATAGTCTATACCCATTGTTGCAGTACCCAACAAGTTTCAACTTTCTGGAACGTGAGGACAACTTTCCATTCCGATCTTCAGGAGGTATCAGAGCATGAGCAGTACAACCAAAAATATGTATTTTCCCCATATCAGGCTTGTACCCATACCAAAGCTCAGCCGGTGTTCTTCCATCTGGTATAACTGATGTTGGTGTACGATTCAACAGATATGTACCTGTCAGAACAGCTTCCCCCCACATCTTCTTGTCGAAATTAGAATCAAAGATCATGCATCTCGTTTTCTCCATAATCGTTCTATTGAAGCGCTCAGCAATTCCATTTTGTTGCGGGTTGCGTGGAATAGTATACACTAGCTCAATTCCTTTTTCAGTGCAGAATTTTCTTATATTCATCGATACATACTCTCCTCCATTGTCGCATCGAATTCTCGATATTTTTGTGCTGAACATAGCCTCAGTCATTGCCACATATTTTCTCAGGCATGACTCCACTTCGCTTTTCTTCTTTATCAAATATACAACGGCAAAATGGCTATAATTGTCCAAAAATGACACAAAGTATTCATACCCATCATGTGTTGAAGGAGTAATTTTTCCACAAACATCAGACGAAATGCACTCGAGTATTCTTCTTGGCTTCCTTTCTTCTGGTAATTGCTTCAGGAACTTGTTGTTCGTCTGTTTACCTTTCAAACATGCTTCACAGATACCATCTACAGGAAATCTGCATAAATGTCCCATTCTTCTATGCCACAACACATTTGTGTTTTCTACTAGATTGGCTTCATGGAATTTCCTTATACGTAATCTCAAAATAAACAGATTGCCAACACGATTACCTTGTAATAATATTTTTCCATCTTTCCAAATGTTGACAATTTTCTCATGAAATTCAACCTTCAATCCTGACTCTACCATCTTCCTTACCGACAGTAAATTGTGGAATAATTTTTCACAGGTGAACACGTCCTTTAATATAATTGGTGTGTTGTTTTCCGTGATAAGAGGTAGATCACCTGAAGTTGCCGACGTCACAGTTTCACCTTCTTTAGCTACATTTATGGTATGGGATATCTTCTTCAAATTTTTACAAAAGCGTCCATATTCTGCTTTCATTAGGTGATTTGAACTTGAAGCACCAGAATCGATCACAATTTCTTCATTTGAGGTTACATTTCCAGCAAATATGGATTCGTCACTTTGAACTACTTCAACGCTTTTCTTCGACGGGCATTCACACTTCATCACAAATCGAAACGTGTCGAAACTATTTAAATTAGTAATGTCAATTTTTACATGACTAACCCGGACTTAGCCATTTAACCCTGCTATTTTGCCGGGTTAAATTTTTATAGTTTTAACCCAGGGTTAGGCTCTAAATCTTGAAGGTGCAAGACCTATTATCAATTTAACCCTAGGTTCAGAGTTAATCCGGATTTAATTAGATAACCCGCATTCGTGCAAGTGGGCCTTAGTGGCCTACATGGCCTAAAATTCCTCTCTACCCATCACAGGATTTAATATCCACAAATGAGCCTCTCACCTTACAAGATCAGAAGCCTTCAGCAAAATTTCAGCGATATCATATTAAAAATAATACATAACCTTTCAAAAGTCCCCTCTCGCAAATATACTCCTCTGAAGGCACATGGATCTCTTGAAGAAGAATCGCCTTCTCTATTTCGCAAAGATATTCACTCTTGTTCATAGAAATCCCTTCAATATTTAGTTGCCTCCTCCTAAGGAGGATCTCTTTCAAAACCAGGTCTGACCACTAATGTAGGGCTATCATCTCCCATAGATTTGTGATGAAATAAGACGATTTTCCCATAATATACGAGCGGAAATATGTCATCATGACATTCATATATTTATTTTTGAAGCTTCTCGCAAAAATACGACCATAGACTACATATTATCATACGACGATTCCCATCCACTACAGTTGGCTACCACTACGTTACCGAACTCACAAAAGGCTACCCGGTTCTCCAACAATATAGATCCGATCATGTTCAAACTTGGAATTCTGCAGTAGAGTTAGGTTCTGAAGGCTGTTCCAAAATTTCAGCCATGCCGGACGAATAGTTTATGATATATAGATTTGTTTTCAATAATTTTCAACTATTTTTTTTTAAATTTTCTAGTTATACCATCCTCACGAAATTCTGCGAGAATTTTCGCGTTGGTATTCTTCAACTAATAGTATTGTTTGAATTCAATCGGTTTTGTATTCTTCGAGTTAATGAGGAACAAAAAACTACCAAATTTCAGAAAATTTTAGATGGCTATAACTCTAAAACCGTTTGGACGATTATGCTCATAAAAAAACTCAAATGTCGCATTCAGATGCACAACCTAACCTGAAATTTTCAAGCCGCTATCTCCTTCCGTTCTCAGGTTATCGTGACAACAAAAATATTTTTTAATAATTTTTTAATAATTTTCTAGCAATACGATTCTCACAAAATTTCACAAACGTGCTTAGGTCTATATTCTACAACTATTCACCAAGTTTAAATTCGATCGGATTCATTTTGGTTGAAAACAAAATTATTACTCGGAAACCACTGGGCCGATTATGCCCATTAACGAACTTGTCCGTCGTATTACGATGCGCCACCCACCCTGAAAATTTCAAGTCGCTAGCTCTTTTCGTTCTCAAATTATCGTGGCAACGGACGGCCGGCCGGACGGCACCACAGAATTAAATTTCACATTTGGGCAAAACTATAACGCGTATGTTCCCCAGAACATACGCGCAAAAATGGGTTCAAGCCCTGTGGACAGGATATTTCTGGCGCTCTAGTTCAAACAGACAAATTATATCTCCGAAAGTATTGATTTCTCAGAGTTGGGAATTATATCAATGTATTCATATGATAGAACTGCATCCTAAAGGAAATTCAATTCAAATAATAGTTTATTTATCAAGATTAAATGAGCAATCATGAGAATGAGAACTGCACCATGGAAGAAATCCAATTAAATCAGGCCAATTTTGCCCAATAACAAACTTAACCGAGATATTCATCTCCCTAAACTACTCTGAAAATTTCAACTACCTACCTCATTCAGTTCGAGAGTTATATCTATGTCTATGGATAAAAAGCAGTCTCACTACTCTCAGATCTCTTACTTCATGTTCCGTTCCGAAATGTAAGAATTTTCTGAGAAAACCTAATTTCGGAGCAAACAACTGAGATTTTTCTCACTTCGCTCACAATTCTTCGATTGATTAGATAATGTCATGTCTCAGGATCATCATTTGACATTATGACAATTCATACATAGAATAATATCATTCTGTGACACCGTTGAAATACGATTTATTATTGAAATTTTGAAAAATCATATCTCCGAAAGTATTAGCTTGTTAGAGTTAAAAATGATATCATTGGATTCTTATGGTGAAACAGCTTATTGAAAAAAATTTTATTTGGAATTTGCCTTGTAAAAAAATATTTTTTTTTTGTTACTTCGAAACCATCTGTCCGATTTTGCCCAATAACGAACTTAGCCGAGATATTTATCTCCCAAACCTACTCTGAGAATTCCATTTGTCTAGCTCATTTCGTTCGACAGTTATCGTGCCTACGGCCAGCCGGCCGGACCGGCCGGACGGACCAGCCGGACGGCCGGTCAGAATGAATTTCGACCACGGATTCTTGATCAGTGAGTCGAACCAAATCGTTTAAGACCATTTTCATCGAAAAATTCGAAAATTACAGACATTTGGGCAAATTGATAAGCACTCAGTTCCGAGGAACTAGAGCGCCAAAAATCATTGAAAATTGAAAAAAAAAATCTATATATCAGTAACTATTCGTTCGAAATTGCTGAAATTTCGCAAGAGCCTTCATAGCCTAACTATACTGCCATGTTTCAAGTTTTAACACGATCGGTTGAATATTGTTGGAGATTCGAGCACTTAATTCGAATTTACCATGGAAAATTCGAATTAAGAGTGTCCAATACAGGAGAATGGACAACATAATTTACGCGTAAATTCGATTAAGGGTGTCCAATACAGAAGAATGGACAATAGAACATATGTGCAAAAGCTTCTGACTTCACGTCAGTGCTTGAACCAATTTTTGGCGCTCTAGTTCCTCGGAACTGAGTGCTTATCAATTTGCCCAAATGTCTGTAATTTTCGAATATTTCGATGAAAATGGTCTTAAACGATTTGGTTCGACTCACTGATCAAGAATCCGTGGTCGAAATTCATTCTGTCCGGCCGGTCCGGCCAGCTGGCCGTCCGGCCGTAGGCACGATAACTCTCGAACGGAATGAGCTAGAGAGTTGAAATTTTCAGAGTAGGTTTGGGGGATAAATATCTCGGCTAAGTTCGTTATTGGGCAAAATCGGACAGATGGTTTCGGAGTAACAAAAAAAAAAAATTTTTTTTTCACGAAACAAATTCCAAATTAAATTTTTTTTAATAAGAAGTTTTATCATAAAAATCCATTCATATCATTTTTAACTCTAACAAGCTAATACTTTCGGATATATGATTCTTCAAAATTTCAATGTAAATCGTATTTCACACATTGATATAATTAATCTATGTATGAATTGTCATAATGTCAACTTGACAGAAGGGAATATTGTAACTTCAAAAATATTGGGGTTGAAATACTCGTATTTTAGCGATGCAACGGGGACCTTACCCGAAAATGTTTGAAAATATTACGTAAATATTGAAAGCATCATTCTGTAGTTCGAGAGAGGAGAAAATTTGGTGAACGTAGATCAGGAAATTTTTGATCGATTACAAGGTATTTTATTTATTACTCATCTTCTTTCATATTATTACTCATCTTCTTTCATACATGTTTTATGGAATACCTACTATTTGTAGGTACTTTAAACCTGTTTTGGGCAATTGTCATACGAAACTTGTTTTTTTGGCGCTCTAGTTCCTCGGAACAGAGTGCTTATCAATTTGCCCAAGTGTCTGTAATTTTGGAATTTTTGGCTGAAAATGGTCTCAAACGATTTGGTTCGTCTCACTGATCAAGAATCCGAGTGCGAAATCGATTCTGTCCGGCCGGCCGACCGGCCGTAGGCATGGTAACTCTCGAACGAAAGGAGTTAGCGGATTGAAAATTGCAAGGTGGTTTTGGAGCGTAGATATCGTAAGTTCGTTCGATCTATCTGAAATTTAGCATCAAATTGTAGAATCATGACCTTTAACGCATGTGAAGTTTTGTATTGACCAGATTACCGCAAAGTGTAAAAAAAAAATTTTGAAAATAAAAAAAAAGTTTTTCCACAATAACTCTCGAACGGAATAAGCTAGGTAGTTGAAATTTTCAGAGTAGGTTAGGGAGATGAATATCTCGGTTAAGTTCGTTATTGGGCAAAATTGGCCAGATTTAATTGGATTTCTTCCATGGTGCATTTCTCATTCTCATGATTGCTCATTTAATCTTGATAAATAAACTATTATTTGAATTGAATTTCCTTTATGATGCAGCTCTATCATATGTATACATTGATATAATTCCCAACTCAGAGAAACCAATACTTTCGGAGATATAATTTCTCTGTTTGAACTAGAGCGCCAGAAAGCTCCTGTCCACAGGGCTTGAACCCATTTTTTAAATGATTTTTGAGTTACCTGAAAGTCTCTAACATGAGAAATGCGTATTTATCAAGTTACCCCTTTGACGACATTTTTTGGGGCTTACTGTAACCTGCCTTTCCACAACTTGCTCGGGCACCAGTTGCAATTGGTTTAGCGAAGTTGCAACTCCTTGATAGAATCGGTCACTGATTGTAGTCCCTGGGTAAGCTTTACACGGTGGAGAAGGATTCAATTTAATCTAAGGTGGTAGCGATTAATAGGTCTTGGTCTCTTCCAGTGAACAGACTCTGACACTGCAAGATGTTAGCAGGAAAATATAATTTCTCCAAACCCTTTGGCGTCCACCATTATATCAGGGAAAGATCTATACCACAAGGCCTTATTTCTGGTGGAACTATTTATTGATGACTACAAAGATTTTTGTCTGCTCGACTAGTTTCGGCGGTACAAACACGCCATTCTCAAGAGTTGAGTAACAAGACAACTGCAAAGGGAAAAAAAAAATTCAAATAGTAAACTTCAAAAGATTTAAAAAAGTTGAAAAATAAATAAGGAAAAGAATAAATTAAGAACACACAATGCAGTAGTCCTGTCACAGCTCCAAAATTGGGCAGAACAATCGACAGAGAAACATTTAATATATAAAACGTACACAATTTAATATAGAATATAGTCGATAAAATCGAGATGTCAAATTTAAAAACAAAACACACAAATTAGTAGTGCGCAGGTGAACACATTGAACCAAAGAATTCATGAGACAAGACAGAATGGTCAAGGTCGAAGACGACTCTCCGTACAGTGGCGGCGCGGCGGAAAGGACATGCACAAGTGGAACAAACAACGTTAAACTAAAATGCAGTGAGAAAGGATAAAAAAAAGGGATTACAAAATGATCTTTAAATGATTAAAAAACGATTAAAAAACTCATCAGGTCCACTAAGTTGATGTCGTGTCATCTGATGCTGGTGTTTTCAATAGTATGTCGAACAAACGTGGAAAATTATATGTTGACAAGGCGTTGAGTGTCTGCAATGACTCGTCCTCAATATGGCAAAATATCTCTATTTCCTCCATTACAGACTGCCTTAAACTGAAGCTAGATGGATACAGGACCTCGACATCGGTGTTAGAATCGAAGCTGTGTTTGGAGAATCTCCGGTGTCTACCGAACACCGATTTCTCACAATTCTCTTTTTTCTGACTGCGAAGATGTTCAGTGATACGCTGTTGAAGAGTCCGTCCTGTCCTACCGATATACACTATATTGCACCCAGCATCACCATAGTTCAATCTATACACACCACTTTTTTGCAACTTTGGTATATGATCTTTGTTGTGGACAAGAATGTTGTACAAAGTATTGGAAGACTTGTAAGCTGGCTTGATGTTATGGGTATGGAACACACTACCACCCTTGGTGGATATTGGGCCTATATATGACAGTCTCAAATATTTCAGATCCTGAGTTGTCGGTAGCAATGATGAGGCATCTTTGTTGAGACGCTTCATCCCCTCCCTTCTCACCAGGGAGTCTACACAACGCAGGTCGTATCCATTCCTGACAGCAAGATGCCTTATGATGTCGAGCTCAGACTGGAAATCATAATCCGAAAGAGGAACACTAAATAATCTCGACTGGTCCAAATTACAATAATTCCGGTGAATGGAAAAGAATAATTGAAATTCGTATTTTAACTTATACCTAGTAACGAAAATCACTTCGTTACACCCCAAAACGGGGTAACTTGATAAATGACTTTTAAAATTTTTTTCTCAAAAACTAGGATATCTTGCATGACATCATTTTTCAATGATGTACGTGTTTTTGCCATCATCATACCTGCTGTGGAAAATAATCTTTCAATAGGTACGGATGTAGCCATCAATAAATCATCGGCCATCTTGGAAAGTGTAGGAAGAACTTTTTCATCACTCTCCACCACTGTAAAATATTTTGATTCCTATTTGCTCTTTCTAACAGCAAATATTCTTCAAACTCAGCTTTCCAATATTTCGAAAGATTCGTTGATGTCTTAAATAGGCTATCGATGTCGATACATTTTTTAATAGAATTGAACAATTTGGTATGGTTTTCAAAGAAAACCTTCCCAGTGGGTAGATAATTGAGGGTGTTCTTGGCGTATTCCTCATAACACTTTTCGAAACATGCAATAGCTTCATTTCTTTCCCAGTTTTATTTAACGTAGTTCCACAGATGTATACAATAATTGTTCACATCTTCACTACAAGGAGCACAATATAATACATTTCTCCAGATGTTCAGATAGAGAAGAAATTTTCAAAGCATTGGGATTTAGGGGCAATAAAAGTTGTCCGTTAAGTATTGAATTCATAATGACATCCGTTTCTATGGTTGTGAATTCTAATCTTTCTTGAAAAATAATCTCAATTATCGCAAGGTCATAACGAATTAATAATTTTGTAAAAAATCGTGTATTTCTAGAACGATCGATGCATAATAGAGATAAAATATATTGGTAATTATAGTGGAAACTCTTCATATTCAATTGCTTTCTGTAGGTGTTGAAAAAAGTCGGGTCGTATATAAAACTTCATTCAAAAAATTTAACGAGACCAAAAACGAGACTCTCGTGTTGCACTGTATGTGGTCTCGTATAGCCTATAATATTTTTGAGAACGTCTCGTCTCGCTTTTACGAGACGAGAACGATACGAGACGAGAAGAATCTCGCTCTCGCGTGAAGCCCTATCCAGGATATAACGAAATATCCCAAAATTTCGATCAAGTTACCTCGTTTTACGGCATATTAATTTTTTAAATTTTCACCTACGAACAAACTATCATTTATTTCGGTTCATAACGACGGAATTAATATTTCAACTCAGAATGTAATAGACTCCTCCGTAACGAGCTCATTTCTTGTTTCCCATCCACTACTGAAAACTCATCGGATGAAATTAGAGACTGAACTCGTTGGCTATACTCGTCAATTATCGTCACTCGGCGGCTGTGAGCAAAAAAACCCTTCGACGGAACATCCCTCGGTGGAAATTTCATGTACAGAACCAATTTCACTGCGAGAACGTCTTCAAAAGACACTCGGTCCCGTCATGCGGAAAAGCAATTGATTTCGACGTAGACTAGCAGTTCAAACGGCGTGAAGTTGAGGCCTTTCTTTGTGAGAGACAGGACCGAGTAGAAACGCAACTAATTACCAACTTCTAAACGTATCGGAATGAAATGAAGTCGTCTGCGGGTTTCTTGACAATAAGGGAGAACGCGAGGGTATTTCAAAATTAAGGCACTGATCTCGTTTATACGTTTCAGAAAGCAAAACTTCACTGAAGAGTAACGTGAAAAAATTACAGTTACAATATTTATTTATTCATTTAGGAAACGGCATCTTGGACAGTTGACTATAGTATTGTTACAAAGAGATGAAAGTGCAGAATAAAATATTTATCCCTAGAATGCCACTTATGAACGATTGTCGAGCATGAGAATCTACTTCTAATTTTCCAGGGGTGGGAGGCTAAATTGGCTCAATTCGTCAACAAAACTCCCTCCCAGGTTTTCACAATACATACTGACTGACAAAGAAACTGCAACACCCAGAAGGAGCTGTTTACATTTAATTTTTTTTTGGTAATACATAGATAGTATAGCAAGGAGTAAATGATTCAAGTTTGAAGAAAAAAACCGAAGGGTTTGCAATTTTTTTAATAAATTTATTAATAATGTGTTGATCCACCGCGATTATCTATACACTCCCCAACACGTCTTGGCATTGATGCAATAAGATGGTCTGTTTCTTCTTGAGGGATACTATCCCAAGCTACCTGTAGTTTATATATCAGAGCCACCAAAGTCCATGGGGGCTGGGGTAAATTACCAAACCTTCTACCCATGATGTCCTAAACATGCTCTATGGGCGAAAGATCGGGGGATCAGGGCGACCATGGCAAATGATTGATATGGGTCGCTTCAAAAAAGTTTAAACTAACTCTGGCAACATGAGGTTGAGCATTATCTTGCTGAAATATTGGATTCTCGAGCCAGTTAAGGGAAGAGAGAACATATGGCTCCACTATTTCCTGAAGGTAACGTAGCGCTGTCATGTTCCCTCGAATATAGACTAAAGGTGATCTACTTCCATGTGCATACCATAACGCCTTCTGTCCGGTGTACATGACACTCATCTCAAACTGAGGTTCATGTCTTTCTCCCTGACGTCGTCTAACCCTTCTTCGGCCATCATGTGCACCGAAGGAGAATCGAGATTCATCAGACATGACGAGCTGATGCCATTCCACATTCAGATGTTGATGTTCTCTGTACCACTGTAATCGTTGCCGGTGATGCTCAACCGTCAGAGGTAACACAAGATGGGGTCGATAATGCTGCAGTCCAAAAGACCTTTACGGCGGTAAACCGTTTGATTTGGGGCATTATCAAACCACGCTTGACAGCATCTCATAACAGTGGTTGGATTTCTGTTCGTACGGTTAGCGATTTCTCGAAATGACAACCCCGCCTCTCGTAGACCAATAATTCGACCTCTTTCAAATTCACTTAGCTGGCGATAAATTTCACGTGCACGAGCTCTAGGCATTTTAACAACAACTAAACATCGACTTTGGATCTCCTCGAACAGCTGGTTTCTTGTAAAATTTAAAAAAATTGCAAAAAATGTTAGCAGCGAAACATTTTTACATGGAAAGACCTTCACGATATTTTTCTCCTCATTTTAATCATTAACTCCTTGCTATACTATACAGGGTGTCCGGGGAATAACTGTACATACTCTTACCAGATATAGAGTTGGACTAGCTGATTACTGATTGACTATAAAAAATTTATTTCTGGATTTCCCTAAAAGCTACAGGGTGATTTTCCAACTTCATGGAAATACTTAAACCATCATAAAATCTAAACTTATTGACGGATATTATTGAAACTTGGGAGGTTATTGGCACATGCTAAGGTCGGGTCAGAAAGATATCAATTATTCCATTATTCTAGGGCCGGACTAATTAATCTCCATTTAAAGTGTTCAGGGTAAAGTTAGGTAACACTTTGTATTTCGAATTACAAATAATTGATTCGCTTTTTAGAAAAAAGCTAAATTATGCTTCAATGTGTGTTATCTCTTGAAGTTGTCACATCAACATTTATTTTTTTATGAATTTTTGAATTTGGATAAAGTTCGAATATTTTAATTTATTTACCTGAACAGGACTTAGTCATCTTGTGGAGGTCGAAAATAAATAATAAATTTTCTTAAAAAAGTCACCGAAGGAGAGGAAGACTAGAATAGTTTGTTGATATACTATGTGGCCACCCCAGACGCGGATCTCATTGCGATGGAGTTAATGAAAGTATATTTCGAAAAAAAAATTGGTGAATTGTATAGGGTATACATAGGCATATTTCAAAATTATTCTTATTTATACCGGGTGTTCGACAACAAAGATATAGACCATAGTGACACTTCTTCAAATGTAAAAACCTCTAACTGAATTAGTAAATCGAGGAGTATGAGTAGTGATTTTTGAATTTGTTAGTATGTTTCTTTAAAGTT
Source organism: Halyzia sedecimguttata (assembly GCA_937662695.2). Classification (NCBI taxonomy): domain Eukaryota; kingdom Metazoa; phylum Arthropoda; class Insecta; order Coleoptera; family Coccinellidae; genus Halyzia; species Halyzia sedecimguttata. Next base: position 32,162,118 of record OW569418.2, on the reverse strand, counting down.
CACTTATTCAATATTAAATATTATGAAGTACTCTAAGAAAAAGAAGATATAATTATCAGATAGGGAGAATGTTACAAAATATCTTACTAGATTCCAAGATTCGAGCTCAAAAATGCACAGAAATAAAATTTTCTGCAAGATAAAACATGATTCGCAAGGCTGTATCCAATTTGAACATTCGGCAAGAGAAATGTATACAAGCTAATGGTTTTCATTTCTAACCACTTCTGAAATAACGTTGACTCAGCAATTCACTGGTTCCTATTTTCATTTTTATTAGGTATTCTTTACTGTAGGTATTTTAGTTTCTTTCATTTGTTATTGTTTCGTTATGCAATGTCCTCATTAAAGCTCTGAACTTTTTTGAAAATTTCTACTATTTTCTACTAATTTTACACTAATATGCGAAAGCGCATTTTATATTCAAACATGAGATTTTCAGTTCTCTTCATAGCGAAATATTCAATTTTTCGAACTTTATTCAAATTCAAAAATTCATAACAAAATAATTGTTGATGTGACAACTTTAAGCGATACCACAAATTGAAGCATAATTTAGCTTCTTTCTAAAAAGCGAATCAATTATTTGTAATTCGAAGTACAAAGTGTTTTTTTTACCCTGAGCACTTTAAATGAAGATTAATTAGTCCGGCTCAGGAATAATGAAATAATTGATATCTTTCTGACTCGACCTTAGCATGTGCCAATAACCTCCCAAGTTTCAATAATATCCGTCAATAAGTTTAGATTTTATGATGGTCTAAGTATTTCCATGAAGTTGGAAAATCACCCTGAAGCTTTCTAGGGAAATCCAGAAGTAAATTTTTTTTCGGCAATCGTCCGGGAAGTGCCCACTTCCCGGACGCTTTTTCTTTGAGAAAGAAGCATTTCCCGGCCTAGTCCGGGAAGTACGTACTTCCCGGACTAGGCCGGAACAATCACGCCGTTTTGGTCATTGTAAATATGAAAATCTTGGTAGGTATATTTTTGAAAAATGAAGTTTCCATAGCACTGAGAAAACGGCTGACAGTTCATATAAAATTAGTTGTCAACATGTGATATTTTCTGTTCTGTTTAATTTGAATAAGATTCAAAATATATAAAAAGAATTGTGTCGTCTCATTGATTTGTTATTCTACACGGTTGCCGAAAAAATATTGTACGCAACACGCCCGAAAAAGGTTTTTTTGGACTCATAGACTTCCAGGACGAGCGTAAGCGAGTCCTAGAATTTTGTCTATTCGTCCAAAAAAACCCTATTTTCCGGACTTGTTGCGTAAATTACTATTACAGTCAATCAGTAATCAGCTAGTCCAACTCTATATCTGGTAAGAGTATGTACAGTTATTCCCCGGACACCCTGTATATGTTTTATCCAAAACAAAAATTTAAATTTAAACAGCTCCTACAGGGTGTTGCAGTTTCTTTGTCAGTCATTATATATATTTATATATGTTAAAATTGAAAAATTACAATAGTTCTACCCTTTTTCACTCTACACATTCTCATATTACTTAACTCAACAGAAAACAAGGAATGTCGTGGCTTCCCCGGAGAACGATATTATGATCACCCTGTAGATGGATGTAGAACTGTCCCAGTGGGAATGTCGGAACTGCAATTTCCAATTCGATATTCTGAATCCAATGGAAGCAACGCTCGATGATTTTCCGATTCCAAAGGAACTACTTCCTGATGGTGCTTTCATTTCAAGGGAAGTATCCTCTGGTTATTTTCCCATCCAATAGAAGTACCACGTTGATTTCCCAATTCCAAGGGAAGTAGTTATTTCTGGAGGATGTTTTGGTACAAATTCAATCCCAGCCAAGATCTATGGAAAAAACGCACAAAGAGATTATACAACGAAAAACCTTTACAACTCCTTCTCGGTTTTCTGAACAAAAATTTGCACTGAAAAAACTATGATCTTAAAATTAATTTTTCGTTCCTGGTGAGTATTCCGAATCATTATAATATCAAATTAAGCACTTACCGAGAATTTCAGCCCTCTCGCCGATAATTCAACTTGAAATCTTACGATCAAAATGCTATATTGAAATCTTCCGTGACGCAAAAAGCAAGAACTTCCAAGGTTTAATGCAAAATGAAGACGCCGACACTCTAGTTAACGCGCAGCCTCGTGCTGGTATACGGCGCACTTCAGTCCACGCAGAGGATTAAAACAGAGGCGTATCGTCACCTTCATTTCTTCATAGACGTGCAATATCGTTGCAAGTTCTAAACTCCATTTTGTTGGTGAAATATATTACTGAGGATTAACTTACGACTATATCGTTGCGAGCAAGGTTACTCTGGAGAAAAAAGTGGGAAAGTCATTATGGCGCTCTTGTTCAAACTTTGTCAAATCATATCTCCGAAAGTATTGGTTTCTCAGAGTTGGGACAACCATCAATGGATTCTTATAATATGTAGAACTGCACGAAGAAAGAAATTAAATTCAAAAAGTGTAATTGAAAAAATAAACAAGAGTGCCAAAAATGTGTAATCCGAAAACACCAGACCGATTCTACCCAATAACGAACTTATCTGAAAATTTCAAAACTTTAGTTCATTACGTTCGAGATGTTTTATTTTATTATTTGTTGCAGTTTGCAGGTTTGGGTGGGGAATGGCCAAATTATGCGGGTATGCATATATTGCATATGAATTGTACAACACACGACACCCATACAGAAAATGTCAGTTAATGCCAATTAGAACAATATTTCATAGCACTCTACCAGTGCTATGGAAATGGTACAATGGACAGCTGTCTAAACCCAATTTCAGATATAGAAAATGTTCCTTAGTAGAAATTGCTCTATCTATAATAAGATTTGTAGATAATAAGATTTGTAGATAGCTCTATCCCTGGTAACTTTGAATAAATTCACTAGTGAAACGCCCTGCGCCTTTGAGTGTTATTTTTTCTACCGGTTTAGCTTAATGGTTAAAATAAGAATTGGTTCAAGACCTGTGGATAGGAGCTTTGGCGCTCTTGTTCAAACTTTGACAGATCATATCTCCGAAAGTATTGCTTTGTCAGAGTTGAGAATGATATCTGGATGGATTCTTATGATAGAACTGCATCATAAAGGAAATTAAATACAAATAATAGTTTTTTTATCAAGATTTAATGAGCCATCTTCAATGCCTTAATGCTTCAAAAATTATCATTCAAAATGAAAAGGAAAGTATTATCGAAATGTCTAGAGCAAGGCTGAGAATTATTGATATATGAGTAGATAGAGGCTGACGAAGAAATTATTTTATTAGTTCAAAATATATTAATAAAATACAATCCACTTTTCATAATTTAATAGTTCATACCACTAACACATTCCTTCTGTATTATGAACCTTAACTCAAGAAAAAATATTTGTTACACAAATGTAGTCCCATATTTCAGCATTTTTTTGCTAGCAACATCCTGAAAATACTGTATACGGGAACATGTCTGACTACTTAATGAAGTAAACGGTATTATTAACCTCAGTGGTCAACGACCAGTAATTTGTTCTGATGATTCCATTATGTTCTTCTTTCCCATTGCCTTCATAAATTAAAACATTAAAATTGAATCATTAAAATATTCCAATTCTAAGTCTTCTGAAACATCATCCCGAATTTATACATAAATTATTGAATATGCAACCAGTCAATATTATTTTCGGTTTCAAAACTTGTATTTATTCACAAATTCATGAATCAGTCAATTGTTTTCCTGCAGAAAATATTTTCAAACTACGAATTGACATGTCATTAATAGCTAGATGAGATGACTTTCATGAACTGTGAACACAGACATTCGCATTTCGTGAATACATAGAACTACGATGTATTATTGAAATTTTGAAAAATCATATCTCCGAAACTATTAGCTTGCTAGAGTTGAAAATGATATCAATGGATTCATATGATAAAACTGCATCTTAAAAATAAATTGAATTCAAAGGTTGCCCTTTAAAAAATTTTTTTCTCGTTACTCCGAAACCATCCGTCTGATTTTGCCCAGTAACGGAAGCAGAGATTTTTATCCCTCAAACCTACTCTGAAAATGTCAACTGTCCAGCTCATTCCGTTCGAGAGTTATCGTGTTAACGGAGGGCCGGACGGACAGAATTGATTCTGACAACGGATTCTTGATCAGTGAGTCGAACCAAATCGTTTAATACCATTTTCATAAAAAAATTCGAAAATTACAGACATTTGGACAAATTGATAAGTACTCTGTTCCGAGGAACAAGAGCGCCAAAAATGTGACAAAGCCTTGAGGACATGAACTTTGACAATTCATCTACAAAATTATTGGTTTCTCAGAGTTGGGAATGATATCAATGGATTATAATAAAACTGCATCATAAACAAAACTAAATTAGAATTAAATAACGAACTTATCCGAGATATTCATTCCTCAAATCTCCTCTGAAAATTATATTTTATCAATTGAAACCTAGCCAATATTCCGGTTTTGTTTTCACTGAAGATATTCTGAATATTCATATGGGTTATCCAATGGCATATAGGGTAGGGCTAATTATAATACTCTATAATTGTTCATTTTGCATTCAATCATATTTTGTTAGAACAGAAATCAATTAATTTGACATATCTGTCATAGGTAGATAGGATTATATGTATGAACAGAGAAAACATATAGAACACAGACAAATAGAATTCGCATTCTGTGATAACATAGAAGTACGATGTGTTATTGAAATTTTGAAAAATCATATCCCCAAAAGCATTAGCTCGTTAGAGTTGAAAATTATATCATTTGATTGTTATGTTGAAACTGCATCTTGAAAAAAATTGAATTCGAAATTTGTAATGTAAAAATTTTTTTTTTTTAATCCGAAACCATTTTGCCCAGTAATTTTTTAATTTTTTGATTTTGCCCAGTAATGAATTTATCCGAGATATTTATCTCCCAAACCTACTTTGAAAATTTCAACTGTATAGCCCCTTCGGTTCGAGAGTTATCATTTTAATGGACGGACGGACGGCTGGGCGGACATAATCGATTTCGACCACGGATTCTTAATCAGTGAGTTGAACCAAATCGTTTGAGACCATTTACATCCAAAAATTAGAAAATTACAGACATTTGGGCAAATTGCTAAGCTTGAAAGATTTGATATATTCCAAAGTGTACGACAAGATTAGGACCGGTTTTTCAATTGCAAATTAACTCGAATGTCCAGCTATCTTTATGTATGCGTAACACTCGGGTTACTCTAAACCTTGAGTTTTAACTCGTAACTGAAAAATGGGTTCAAGCCCTGTGGACAGGAGCTTTCTGGCGCTCTAGTTCAAACAGACAAATTATATAGCCAAAAGTATTGGTTTCTCAGAGTTGAGAATTATATCAATGTATTCTTATTAACTTACCATTACCATTCCCATCATCGCCCCAGGTAGCACACTATATTGGCGGAGTATCGATTTTATATTGGCCCAATATAGATACATAGATTCATAGTAAATCTATATATCCCCAATATTGACCCTATATTGGAATTTCAATATATATCCAATATTGTGACTTGTTGCTACCGCCAATATTGGCCCTATATTGGCGATAAAAAATTTGTCAATATTGTAAATGAGGACGACCTCCAATATTGGCCAAATATTGGGATTTCTATATCTGGCCAATATTATGAATTAGGGCTGCTTCCAATATTGGTCAAATATTGGTATTTCTATATTATACCAATATTGAGAATAAGTACTGCCTCCAATATTGGCCCAATATTACAGTTTCAAGATCTAGCCAATATTGGGAATTAGTGCTGCATCCAATATTGGTCAAAAATTGTGATTTAGATATTGGGCAAATATTGTGAATTAGTATTGACTCGAACATTGGCCCAATATTACATTTTCAGGATCTAGCCAACATTGTGACTTCTTCCTACCGCCAATATTGGCCCCAAATTGGCAAAACTATATTGGCCAATATTGAATATGAGTACTGCCCCCAATATTACCCCAATATTGGGATTGCTATATCCGGGCAATATTATGAATTAATGCTGCATCCAATATTGGTCGAATATTGAGATTTTCATATTGGGCCAATATTGTGAATTAGAAGTGCCTCCAACATTGGCCCAATAGTACAGTTTCATGATATAGCCAATATTGTAACTTGTTGTTACCGCCAATATTGGCACTGAATTGGATAAACTATATTGGCCAATATTGAATGTGGGGTACTGCCTCCAATATTACCCCAATATTGGGATTTCTTTATCCAGCCAATATTATGAATTAATGCTGCATCCAATATTGGTCGAATTTTAAGATTTCCATATTGGGCCAATATTGTGAATTAGTATTGCCTCCAACATTGGCCCAATATTACAGTTTCATGATCTAGCCAATATTGTAACTTGTAGTTACCGCCAACATTGGCACCGAATTGGCAAAACCATATTGGCCAATATTGAATATGAGTACTACCTACAATATTAACCCAATATTGGGATTTCTATATCTGGCCAATATTATGAATTAGGGCTGCTTCCAATATTGGTCAACAATTGGTATTTCTATATTGGACCAATATTGAGAATTAGTAGTGCCTCCAATATTAGCCCAATATTACAGTTTCAAGATCAAGCCAATATTGTGAATTAGTGCTGCATCCAATATGGGTCAAATATTGTGATTTAGCTTTTGGGCCAATATTGTGAATTAGTATTGCCTCGAACATTGGCCCAATATTACATTTTCAGGATCTAGCCAACATTGTGACTTCTTCCTACCGCCAATATTGGCCCCAAATTGGCAAAACTATATTGGCGAATATTGAATATGAGTACTACTCCCAATATTGGGATTTCTATATCCGGGCAATATTATGAATTAAAGCTGCATCCAATATTGGTCGAATATTGAGATTTCCATATTGGGCCAATATTGTGAATTAGTATTGCCTCCAACATTGGCCCAATATTACAGTTTCATGATCTAGCCAATATTGTAACTTGTTATTACCGCCAATATTGGCACCGAATTGGCTAAACTATATTGGCCAATATCGAATGCGGGTACTGCCTCCAATATTACCTCAATATTGGGATTTCTATATCCAGCCAATATTATGAATTAATGATGCATCCAATATTGGTCGAATATTGAGATTTCCAAATTGGGCCAATATTGTGAATTAGTATTGCCTCCAACATTGGCCCGATATTACAGTTTCATGATCTAGCCAACATTGTAACTTTTTGTTACCGCCAATATTGGCACCGAATTGGCAAAACCATATTGGCCAATATTGAATGTGGGTACTGCCTCCAATATTACCCCAATATTGGGATTTCTATATCCGACCAATATTATGAATTAATGCTGCATTCAATATTGGTCGAATGTTGAGATTTCTATATTGGGCAAATAATGTGAATTAGTATTGCCTCCAACATTGGTCCAATATTACAGTTTCATTATCTAGCCAATATTGTAACTTGGGACCGAATTGGCAAAACCATATTGCCCAATATTGAATATGAGTACTACCTCCAATATTACCCCAATATTGGTATTTCTATATCCGGCCAATATTATGAATTAATGGTGCATATAATATTGGTCGAATATTGCGATTTCCATATTGGGCCAATATTGTGAATTAGTATTGCCTCCAATATTGGCCCAATATTAGAGTTTCGAGATCTAGCCAATATCGTGACTTCTTGCTACCGCCAATATTGGCCCCGAATTGGCAAAGCAATATTGGCCAATATTGAATATGAGTACTGCTTCCAATGTTTTCCCAATATTGGGATTTCTATATACGGCCAATATTATGAATAAATTCTGCATCCAATATTGGTCGAATATTGAGATTTTCATATTGGGCCAATATCGTGAATTATTATTTCCTCCAATATTGCCTCAATATCAGTGTTTACAATCTTGCCAATATGGTGACTTGTTAAAGAAGCCACATGGTGAAATATTGATTGATTTTAACCATCAACAAATATTCTGCTTGGTCGAGCTAGAATATTCGTTGATGTTCAAAATCAATGAATATTTCACCGTGTGTCTTCTTTATTTATTGGCAGTAAGCCACAGTTCACCTCTTTGAATTGTGACTTGTTCTTTCCGATAATATATTGGGTTGGCACGATGTTGTTAGGAAAACCGTTTGTAATAATATCATGAATTCAATCCAAGTTTATATTGGCTCCGAATTGACAAAACTATATTGTATATAAGTACCTCCTCCAATATTGGCCAAATATTGGGATATCTATATCCGGCCAATATTATGAATTAGTGCTGCATCCAATATTGGCCTAATATATTGGGATTTCTATATTGGTCCCCTATTTTGAACAAGGACGTCCTGTAGTATTAGACCAATATTTATATTTCAAGATCTAGCCAATAATGTGCCTGTTTGAGGCCGCCAATATGGGATCCATATGGACAAAACTAAATCGGCCTACATTTAATGTATATGAGTACTGCCTCCAATATCGGGATTTCAATAGCCGGTGAATTTTGCGGATTTGAGCTGCATCAAATAGTGGTTAAATATTGGGATTTATATATTGGGCTAATATTGTGAATTAGTACTACAATCGATGTTAGGCCAATATTGAAATTTCAAATCTGAGAATTTTCGAACTTTATCGGGACAATATTGTAAATCAGTACTGCTTCCAATAATGGCCCAATATTGAGAATTTTATATTGCGAAGTAGCACTGCATCCAATGTCCAATCTTGGGATTACTATATCATATACTACTTACTTGATTTTCCAAATTAGGGAAACGACGAACAACAAATTTGGCGTCATTTATAACAGAAATTTTAACAAATGCTTATGATGCTAACAATGAGTACTATGTCAATGATACTTTTGAAATCGCATAAGAGCTATTAACAAATTTGAACTTAACTATGAAGTTAGTTCTTCTTATTCCTACTGTAGTCAGAAAACTTCGTATTTGAGGGGAAATACTACATTCAACTATTCGGCTGCACATGGGATCAAAACTAAGTCCAATACTATCACTTTATGTAATGGATTCTCAGTTAGAAACATGCATATCAAAATTACCATTTAAGTTAACCTTCTAAAACAAAATCGTGGATGACCTCATAAAAGCAATACCTCCAAAAGGAACTGACACAATCCTTGAAATTTCAATTAAACCTCAATAAACATATACAATTCAACATGATGATATAATATCTAATATTGGGGTGCGTTTTTGGCGTTCTTGTTCGTCGGAACAGAGTGCTTATCAATTTAATTGCCCAAATGTCTGTAATTTTCGAATTTTTGGCTGAAAATGTTCTCAAATGATTTGCTTCGACTCACTGATCAAGAATCCGTGGTCGAAATCGATTCTGTCCGGCCGTCCGTTAACATGATAACTTTCGAATGAAAGGAGTAAGAGGATTGAAATTTTCAGGGTAGGTTAGGAGCGTGAATATCTCAGACGAGTTCGTTAACGGGCGAAATCCACCAAGTGGTTTCGGAGTTATGGCCGTTTTTAGTAAAAACATTTTTTATGAATATTTCCGAAACCGATAACTCGATCTATCTGAAATTCAGCATCAAATTGTAAAATAATTACCTTTATACGCATGCGAAGTTTTGTATTGAACGGCGGCCGTAAAGTGTCGAAAAATTTTTTTTGAAATTTTTAAATTTTGGTTCTACAATAACTATCGAACATAATGAGCTGCGCAGTTGAAATTTTCATAGTAGATTTGAGAGATAAATATCTCGGTTGAATTAGTGAGTAAAATATGCCAGATGATTTTGGAGTAACGAAAAAAAGAATTCTTTTAACTTATATATTTCAAATTCAATTTTTTTTCAAGGTGCAGTTTCACCATAAAAATCCATTGATATAACTTTCAACTCTAACATGCTAATACTTCCGGAGATATGATTTTTTCGAAATTTCAATATGTTTTCACAGTATGTTATAATTATTCTATCTATGAATTATTATATGATCTATGTTCATACTCGTACATGTCATCCTGTTCTATAAGAGAGTGTCAATTTCAGCTATTTTAATTTGATTTCTTCCATGGTGCAGTTCTCATTCTCAGATTGCTCATTTAATTTTGATAAATAAACTATTATTTGAATTGAAATTCCTTTATGATGCATTTATATCATAAGAATTCATGGATATAATTCCCAACTCTGAGAAAGCAATACATTCGGAGATATAATTTGTCGGTTTGAACAAGAGCGCCAGAAAGCTCCGGTCCTCAGGGCTTGAACCAATTTTTTATTTTCATCTACCGTGACATAGTCCAAGTTAATCAGAATTCCACTCCGATGAAGAAATAGATTTCAGTAAGTGAGTGTTTTAAAATGCTAATCAACAAAAAAATGCAATAAAAATAAGTCACATCTCAGGTCAAGTATAATTTGTTTTGCTTTGACAGTTCGAAACTACGAAGTACATTCTAAATCATTTAATGAATTTGATTTGCTTGTTATGATGATAACTGGGCGAACTGTAATCTCCAAAAATAGATTATAAAGAGATTTTTTAAATTTAATAATATTGCATATAATAATAGTATTATTTCGTTTTCATTCTATCAATTTTAAATTGAAACGTATATTCTAAAAATCAAAAGAGTTTAATTTTCAGTTCAGCCACTTCGGCCTGTTTATTTACATCCTCGGAAATATATAGTGAGACTGGTTGACTGGTAGGATTCAAATTGCTTCAAACAGATGTGTTTGCAATAAAACCAGCGAGTATCTTAGAAAACATCTGTTTTATTGTTGCTCTTCATTCTACAGAGGGTTGAAGGAATATATCCATTTTGAATAGTTTTTATCGATTTTTAAAGCATAACTGTAGAAAAAGGAAAGAGAATGTGCCCCAGAGCCCAGAGCAGAGGCGAGATTCTGGCGGTTTGAGTTTTAGTCATTTCATTCGTGGCGTCCGGTCGAAGGGTTCAGAGGATATTTGTTCAGTGATACGTTACACTGCAGGTTAGTTCATTCCTTTATTTATTACTTTTTCAATGCATATATGTTCCTATAATTCAAACTCTTTGTATATTTGCCTTGAATTTAATCATTGATGATGTTATTTAATATCATAATTTGTTTCATGTCCACTTTCTTTCAGAAAATGTATGTGATCTAGCCCTAATCATAAGCGTTCCAAGAAAAAGAATGTCTAACAGCTTAGGAATTATATCTCCGTGGAATGGCCAGATAGGAAACAAAAGATCTAATTTTGGCAAGTTCGCGTAAGTGAAGTTATTGAATGACTTATTAATTATTGTATTGAGACCATTATTTGAAATTATACATTTTGCCTATATTTCTACTGAAGTGTGGATTAATTACAAATATTTCGATAATAGGTATAGGTTCATCGAAAAAAAGGTGTAGGTATACCTACTAAACTTTTGGATTGTGATGTACCTACATTGTCTAATGTGAATTGATACAGTATATTTTGTAATGAGTGAAAATTACAACATTATGCTGAAATACTAATTCTAATATTATTAGCTCATAAAGATAATTCACATTTCGATTATAGAATCTGTGAGAAGGAATATTCATGACACAACCGACCTTGCAATAATGCAAATTATTGGATTTCCCTTAGCGACTGCTGGAGATAGTGATGGTGGGAGGCTAATGTAGACCAAGTAAGTTTATTGCTTCTTTTGTTTTTCTTTCCTTACTCTAACATAATCTACTTTGCAGGTACCAGTCGAGGAAATCAAAAACGAATAAAAGAAATATTTTGTAAAATAAATGTATGGCCGAATGAAATATATATGTTTTTTGGATACTTCTTCTTAATTGTTCAATCACTATGTCGATATCTCCACTGGAATAATTGCAGCGAGTATAGTTTATACGAGAGAAACACATCTCTTCAAATAATGTGTGAGTGTTCAACCTTTTATTATTGGGCCAGTATATAGAAATTATACTGGGCTATTATATGGAAATTATATTTGGCGAATATGTATGAACTATATTGAGCCGATATTAATATCTTGTATTGCAAAATGTCAACATTTTGATATTGGGCTAATATGTAGATACTATATTGGGCGAATACATAGAAACTATATTTTGCCAATATATAGAAACTATATTAGGCCGATATTGATAACCTATATTGGCGCTTCATTGTAAGATGTTAACATTATGTTATTGGTCCAATGTAGAAAAACTATACTGGGCCAATATATAATAACGATATTGGGTTGATATTCATTTCCAATATTGGTGCTTTATTCTATAATGTCAACATTTTGTTATTGGCCCAATATTGGTTATCAATATTAACCCAATATAGTTTCTATGTATTGGCCCAATATAGATTCTCTACATTGGGCCAATAACAAAGTGTTGACAAGATTCAATGAAGTACCAATATTGGATATAAATTTTGGCCCAATATAGTTTTTCTACATTAGGGCAATAAAAACATGTTGACATTTTACAATGAAGCGCCAATATTGTTTATCTATATCGGCCCAATATAGTTTACATTGGGACAATAACAACATGTTGACATTTTACAATGAACCACCAATATCGGATATCAATACTGGCCCACTATAGTTTCTATATATTGTTCCAATATAGTTTATCTACATTGGACCAATAACAACATGTTGACATTTTACAATGAAGCGCCAATAGTGTTTATCAATATCGGCCCAATATAGTTTCTCTACATTGGGCCAATAACAACATGTTGACATTTTACAATGAAGCACCAATATTGGATATCAATATTGGCCCAACATAGTTTCTCTACATTGGGCCAGTACCAAAATGTTGACATTTTACGATGAATCGCCAATATTGAATATCAATATCGGCCCAATATAGTTTCTCTACATTGGGCCAATCACAACATGTTGACATTTTACAATGAAGTACCAATATTGGATATCAATATTAGCCCAATATAGTTTCTATATATTGGCCCAATATAGTTTCTCTACATTGGGCCAATAACAACATGTTGACATTTTACAATGAAGCGCCAATATTGTTTATCAATATCGGCCCAATATAGTTTCTCTACATTGGGCCAATAACAACATGTTGACATTTTACAATCAATCGCCAATATTGAATATCAATATCGGCCCAATATAGTTTATCTACATTGGGCCAATCACAACATGTTGACATTTTACAATGAAGTACCAATATTGGATATCAATATTAGCACAATATAGTTTCTATATATTGGCCCAATATAGTTTCTCTACATTGGGCCAATAACAACATGTTGACATTTTACAATGAAGCGCCAATATTGCTTATCAATATCGGCTCAATATAGTTTCTCTACATTGGGCCAATAACAACATGTTGACATTTTACACTGAAACGCCAATATTGGATATCAATATCGGCCCAATATAGTTTCTCTACATTGGGCCAATCACAACATGTTGACATTTTACAATGAAGTACCAATATTGGATATCAATATTAGCCCTATATAGTTTCTATATATTGGCCCAATATAGTTTCTCTACATTGGGCCAATAACAACATGTTGACATTTTACAATGAAGCGCCAATATTGTTTATCAATATCGGCCCAATATAGTTTCTCTACATTGGGCCAATAACAACATGTTGACATTTTACAATGAATCGCCAATATTGAATATCAATATCGGCCCAATATAGTTTCTCTACATTGGGCCAATCACAACATGTTGACATTTTACAATGAAGTACCAATATTGGATATCAATATTAGCACAATATAGTTTCTATGTATTGGCCCAATACAGTTTCTCTACATTGGGCCAATAACAACATTTTGACCTTTTACAATGAAGCGCCAATATTGTTTATCAATATCGGCCCAATATAGTTTCTCTACATTGGGCCAATAACAACATGTTGACATTTTACAATGAAGCACCAATATTGGCCCAATATAGTTTCTATGTATTGGCCCAATATAGTTTCTCTACATTGGGCCAATAACAACATGTTGACATTTTACAATGACGTACCAATATTGGATATCAATATCGGCCTAATATAGTTTCTATGTATTGGCCCAATATAGTTTTTCTACATTGGCCCAATAACAACATGTTGACATTTTACAATGAAGCACCAATATTGATTATCAATATCGGCCTAATATAGTTTCTCTACATTGGGCCAATAACAACATGTTGACATTTTACAATGAAGTACCAATATTGGATATCAATATCGGCCCAATATAGTTTCTATGTATTGGCCCAATATAGTTTTTCTACATTGGCCCAATAACAACATGTTGACATTTTACAATAAAGCACCAATATTGATCATCAATATCAGCCCAATATAGTTTCTCTACATTGGGCCAATAACAACATGTTGACATTTCACAATGAAGCACCAATATTGTATATCTATATTGGCCCAATATAGTTTCTATATATCGACCCAATATAGTTTCGCTATATTGGGCCAATAACGAAATGTTGACATTTTACAATGAAGTGCCAATATTGGATATCAATATCAGCAACATTTTGTCATTGGCCCAATGTAGAGGAACTATATTGGGCCAATACATGTAAACTATATTGGACCAATACATAAAAACTATATTGGGCTGATATTGATATACAATATTGGCGTTTCAGTGTAAAATATCAACATTTTGTTATTGGCCTAATATAGATAAACTATATCTGGCCAATATATAGAAACTAAATTGGGCCAATATTGATATCCAATATTGGTACTTCATAGTAAAATGTCAACATGTTGTTATTGGCCCAATGTAGAGAAACAATATCGGACCAATAAATGTACCATATTGGCCCAATATTGGACCAATATCGGTGTGCTACCTGTGATATGGATTGACGTATGATATTAAATTAGAATTTTAATATTTATAGGATTGCTGGAATTAATGACAATGAGACAACGTCATGTCTTACGAAACTAATTTGACATTATAACAATTCATAGAATACCCACAGAATAATTCACAGAATAATCATTGTGTGAAAACGTAGAAAGACGATTTACATTGAAATTTTGAAAAATCATATCTCCGAAAGTATTAGCTTGTTAGAGTTAAAAATAATACGAATGGATTCTTATGGTGAAACTGCTTATTGAAAAAAAATTAATTCGGAATTTGTTCTGTAAAAAAAAATTTTTTTTTTGTTACTCCGAAACCTTCCGTCCGATGTTGCCCAATAACGAACTTAGCCGAGATATTTATCCCCCAAACCTACTCTGAAACTTTCAACTGTCTAGCTCATTCCGTTCGAGAGTTATCGTGCCTACGGCCGGCCGGACTGCCGGACCGGACGGCCGGACAGAATGAATTTCGACCACGGATTCTTGATCAGTGAGTCGAACCAAATCGTTTAAGACCATTTTCATCGAAAAATTCGAAAATTACAGACATTTGGGCAAATTGATAAGCACTCAGTTCCGAGGAACTAGAGCGCCAAAAATGGGTTCAAGCCCTCTGGACAGGAGCTTTCTGGCGCTCTAGTTCAAATAGACAAATTATATCTGGTATTGGTTTCTCAGAGTTGGGAATTATATCAATGTATTCATATGATAGAACTGCATCATAAAGGAAATTCAATTCAAATAATAGTTTATTTATCAAGATTAAATGAGCAATCATGAGAATGAGAACTGCACCACATTTTGAAATTTTTTTTCGACACTTTGCGGGAATCTGGTCAATACAAAACTTCACATGCGTATAAAGGTCATGATTCTACAATTTGATGCTAAATTTCAGATAGATCGAGTGATCGGTTTCGGAAATATTCATAAAAAATATTTTTACTAAAATCGGCCATAGCTCCGAAACCCCTTGATGGATTTCGCCCATTAACGAACTTGTTCGAGATATTTACGCTCCAAAAACACCTTGCAATTTTCAATCCGCTAACTCCTTTCGTTCCAGAGTTATCTTGCCTACGGCCGGTCGGCCGGCCGGACAGAATCGATTTCGCACTCGGATTCTTGATCAGTGAGTCGAACCAAATCGTTTGAGACCATTTTAAGCCAAAAATTCCAAAATTACAGACACTTGGGGAAATTGATAAGCACTCTGTTCCGAGGAACTAGAGCGCCAAAAAAACAAGTTTCGTTTAACAATTGCCCAAAACAGGTTTAAAGTACCTACAAATAGTAGGTATTCCATAAAACTTGTATGAAAGAAGATAAGTAATAATAAAAAATTACCTTGTAATCGATCAAAAATTTCCTGATCTACGTTCGCCAATTTTTCTCCTCTCTCGAACTACAGAATTATGCTTTCAATATTCACGTAATATTTTCAAACATTTTCGGGTGAGGTCCCCGTTGCATCGCTAAAATACGAGTATTTCAACCCCAATATTTATGAAGTTACAATATTCCCTTCTGTCAGTCCCGTCATAAATTGAGAGAACTGAGCATTCGTCTATGGATGAAAAGCAGTCTCACTACTCTCAGATCTCTTACTTCATGTTCTGTTCCGAAATGTAAGACTTTTCTGAGAAAAACTAATTTCGGAGTAAACAACTGAGATTTTTCTCACTTCGCTCACATTTCGGAATACACTTTATTCTCATAATTCTTCGATTGATTAGATAATGTCATGTCATGTCATAAGTTGACATTATGACAATTCATACATAGAATAATTATATCATTCTGTGAAATACGATTTACATTGAAATTTTGAAAAATCATATCTCCGATAGTATCAGCTTGTTAGAGTTAAAAATGATATGAGTGGATTTTTATGATAAAACTGCTTATTAAAAAAAATTTAATTTGGAATTTGTTATGTAAAAAAAATGTTTTTTTTTTATTACTCCGAAACCATCTGTCTGATTTTGCCCAATAGCAAACTTAGCCGAGATATTTATCCCCCAAACCTACTCTGAAAATTTCAACTCTCTAGCTCATTCCGTTCAGAGTTATCGTGCCTACGGCCGGCCGGCCGGACAAAATGAATTTCGACCACGGATTCTTGATCAGTGAGTCGAACCAAATCATTTAAGACCATTTTCATCGAAAAATTCGAAAATTACAGACATTTGTGCAAATTGATAAGCACTCAGTTCCGAGGAACTAGAGCGCCAAAAACTGGCCCTTAATGTGTAAGTTTCAGCCCTACCGAAATCATCTAAACCCTACTTTTGGGATGGAGTGAGACATCAACGTACATAATTTTATTCTAAACTACTTAAAACTATTCATGAGCTTTGAAATCAAAGTTTCAATAATAATATGCTAAATTGTTATAGTGGTAAAATATCGTTATAATAATTTCTTAATTGTGTGAGTTCCTCCAACATAATTGACTTCAGATCTGAAATATTTTCAGTGTTTAAGTCCACGAAATAGGGCCTTTACGTCATTGGACTATGCGCGACACCCTATACCTAGATCAGATCGTGTTCAAATTCGGAACTTGGCTGTAAATTCAGATTTTGAAAACTCTTGCGAAATTTCAGATTGAATTGGATCAAGTCTAAATTTTTTGAGTTATTCTGGAAAAAACAACAAAATTTCAGAAGGGTATCACTCCAAAACCGTTAGCTGACTATGCCCATTAATAAACTCAATCGTGCAACTTACCCTGATAGCATCAAATCGCCATATTTTTTCGTTCAAAAGTTATCGTGGCAACGGTAGGCTGGATGGCTAGGCAGAATCGAATTTGACCTCAAATTCTCCATCAGTGAGTCGAAGCTAATTAATGCGAACTACCAATCAAATTATTTTGTAAAATAAAATTTTTCATTGCCAGAGTAAACAAAGGAAATTGGTTCAAGCACTGACGTGAAGTCAGGAGCTTTTGCGAATGGTGAATTCGATTAAGAAGAGTGTCCAATACAGGAGAATGGACAATAGAATTCATCATGGTAAATTCGATTGAGAAGAGTGTTCATTATAGGAGTATGGACAATAGAACATACGCGCAAAAGCTCCTGACTTCACGTCTGTGCTTGAACCCATTTTTTTTTCGTGATTTTTTTAAATTTTCTAATAGTACGGCTCTTAAAATTTTTTTTTTCGTAATTTTTTTCAAATTTTCTAGGGGTATGGTTCCCACAAAATTTTAAACACGTCTTTATGTTGATTTTCTACTACTAGTTACCAAGCTTCAATTCTATAGAATATTTATTTTTTGAGTTATAAAGGAAATAATATTCCAGGTGGGTATAACTCGGAAACCGTTAGACCGATTATGCCCAAAAATGAACTCAACTGTCCCTTTCGGATACGCAACCTACCCTGAAAACTGCAAGTCCATATCTGCTTTCGGTCGAAAGGTATCGAGGCAACGGTCACTCATCTACTGAACTCACACAAGAATGCTCGAATCTCCAACAATATTTAACCGATCGTATTAAAACTTGAAACTTGGTAGTAGAGTTAGGTTATGAAGGCTCTTGCAAAATTTCATCAATTTCAAACGAATAGTTACTGATATATAGAATTTTTTTTTTATTTTTAATGATTTATTAAAAATTTTCTACGAATGCTATCCTCACCAAATTTTGCAAACATTTTTGCGTTGGCATTCTACATCTAATAACCATGTTTGAATTCCATCGGTTCAGTATTTTTCGAGTTAATGAGGAACAAAAAACCACCAAATTTCAGAAAATTTCAGATGGCTATAACTCTAAAACCGTTTGGCCGATTATGCTCATGAACAAACTGAAATGTCGCGTTAAGGTGCACATCCTAACCTGAAAATTTCAAGCCGCTATCTCATTCCGTTCTCAAGTTATCGTGACAACAAAAATATTATTTAATAATTTTTTTAAAATTTTTTAGCCGAACGATTCGCACAAAATTTCACAAACGTGCTAAGGTTCATATTCTACAACTACTCACCAAGTTTCAATTCGATCGGATTCATATTGGTTGAAAACAAAATCATTACTCGGAAACCGCTGGGCCGATTATGCCCATTAACGAACTTGTCCGTCGTATTGGGATGCGCCACCTACCCTAAAAATTTCAAGTCGCTAGCTCTTTTCGTTCTCAAGTTATCGTGGCAACGGCCGGCCGGACGGCCGGACGGACAGAATCAAATTTGACCTCGAATTCTTCATTGGGGAGTCGAACTTAATCGTTTGAGACCATTTTCGTCAAAAACTTCGAAAGTTACAGACATTTGGGCAAAACTATAACGCGATGATCCCCAGAACATACGCGCAAAAAGTGAGGATATATATATATATATATATATATAACTAATTTATTTCTTGGGATATTGGATTCCACAAAAACCAAAACACAATGCGCTAGAATTTAATGAGACGTTTCGTCCTCGGTTGAGGACATTTTCAATTATGTAGTCACAAAAAAACAATCAATGTTAAAATCTTCATTGGTTCTGTAAAAAACAAGACAATTGGTAAACAAACAAAATCAACCAAACATTGACATACCTAAGCAGAAAATTTCCACCGTTCAACGGGTTTTAGGCTATTTTAAAGAATTCGCTTTCAAAAATTTTCTTCTCCAGAAGTCGCTGGTGTCAGGTCGTCAAAATGGCTGCAGTTGATTGACACCATAATGACTTGACATCCGCTCTGTTTCTTATTCATAGATACCGTTGTAGTTCTTTTTCTTCTTCTTTTTTGGGCGTATGTTCTAGGGGAACATCGTCCTATCATTTCGTCCAAATGTCTGTAATTTTCGAATTTCGAGCTGAAAATTGGCTAATAGACTAATTCGGACTCCCTGATTACGAATCCGGTGTCAGATTTTTGGGTGCCGTATGGCCGGCCGGCCGGCCGGCCGTAGGCACGATAACAGGAGCACCGAAGGTCCTATCGACTTCAAACTTTCAGGGTAGGTTTCTGATCAAAATGCGACGGTTAAGTTCGTTAACGGGCAAAATCGGCCGGACGGTTTAGGAGTTATAGACATTGAAAATTTTGAGGTTATTTCCCTGATATTTCAGGAACTAAAGAAGATGTTGAATCGAAACTTGGTAGTCAGTTCGAGGATATAAACGCGCAACTTTTGGCAAAATTCTGTTATGATCAAAATGTTGGTAATTTTTAAAAAAATATTTCTTTTAATTTTTTCGAAAAAAAAATTTTTTTTTCGTGAACTATTCATCAGATTGCAACAAAAACTTGTACTAACGTCAATTGTAGTATTTTGCAACATTGTGCAAAATTTTGGCTCTATACGATTTCAATTTCTGGAGATATAAGACAAAATGTGTCAAATTTCCTGGGTCTCTCTCAGTATTTTCATCGATTATTCTATGAACTCTTTGAATTCCACCGAAAACAAATTCAAAGACATAAACATAAAGAATCAAGTCATAGTTTAGACGTCAAAAGAAGGACGATGTTGATCGACTTGAAAAGGTACCTATTTCAAGAAATGCAATAATGAAATGCTTAATTTTTTTTTCTTTTGTGATTTCGGTCTTAGGTTTATTTTTGGGTATTAAGTTTCATAAAACAGTGTGGTAAATCTGGCTCAGGTTCCTTATATCGGTTCTATCATTCATAGCAGTTTTGTCTTTCTTTATATAAATCATCTCTTTTATGTTTCTCTTTTCGTTGTTGGATTCAAACGCCAAAATTTTCATATCATTAAAATTTGGGTTGTGGTTATCCGTTATGATGTGCTTGTTCAGTGCCGTGCTTGAGTTCTTCATATATTTGTGTCCGTTTAGTCTATTGGTCAAGAGTTGTGATATCATTCCTATATATACCTTTTCGCAGTCGTTACATGGTATACTGTAAATAAGATTTGACTTCTTCATAGTTGGTATTTCACTTTTTAGGGTGGTAAATAGCGTTTTCAGTGTATTATTTGACCTATGGCCTACTTTTAAATTATGTATCTTTAAAATATTCGAAATATTCTCTGATATGGGTAAGGAAAGAAAATTAACAAAAATGTAATATCATCCCTCGTAATTAGAGAAGGAGTCACAGATCACTTTCCCACTGCCTTGCTAATTAAAACTAAATCACTCGATCAGAAACATCATCGAAAATATACAACTAGAGTAATTAATTATCATTTATTACGTATGGATCTCAGAAACGAAAACTGGGATGTAATTTACACAGTTCATGATACAAATAGAGACGTCGACAATTTCTTAAAAAAATTAAATTATTACATTGATAAGAATACATCCGTATACAATAAACATAAATCTCATACTCCTAGGAAAAAATGGATTACACCAAAAATATTGAAAGAAATATCAGCTAAGAATAAACTATACTTAGAAATCTTAAAAAAACCCACTGATGTTGTGTTGAAGTCAAGATATAATACATTAAAAATTAATTTACGCAAGGCAATGAACCATTCTAAAAAACAACATCTCGCATCATATATACAGAGTAACAGAGCTTCAGCAAAAGCATTGTGGAATTTCGTGGATGACATCTGTGGGGGACCTGAAAAAAAGAAGAAAGATATAAAAAAAATGATTTTAGAAAATGGAGAAATAATAGAAAACAAGAATAGAATATCTAATTTGTTTAATGAACGATATAGCCTTTTAGGAGAAAGATATGCTAATAAAATAATTCCTCCAAAAAATTTTATAGATAGAGATAATTTTGTAGATAAGACAATATTCTTACACCCTACTGATAGATAAGAGGTTGAAAAGGTTATCAGTGGTCTCAAAAATGGAAAATCTGCTGGTAATGATGGTATAAAGGCCGAGACACTGAAAGAAATCTGCAAAGAAATTTCAGAACCTCTGTCACAACTAATTAACAACTGCATGTCAAGCGGATGCTTTCCCAAAATATTAAAAATGGGTGTCATCAAACCACTTTATAAAAGTGGCTCTATATTCAAAATGGAAAATTATAGACCTGTTACAATAGTATCCAAGATAGCGAAAATATTTGAGAAAATAATAGCAAGTAGAATTGTGTCATTCTTGGAAAAAAATAATATTATCTCGGATTCTCAGTTCGGATTCCGTCCCAAGAGGAGTACTGAGGATGCAATAAAGAAGTTGACAAATCATATTTACGGCAGCTTAGACAGAAAACTGCCATGCTTGAGTTTGTTCATTGACCTCTGTAAGGCATTCGACACTGTGTGTCATGAAACTTTATTACATAAGCTTTATCGGTATGGCTTGAGAGGAATATGCTACGATCTATTAAAGGACTATTTACACAACCGGGAACAATATGTCGATTTGAATGGCGTCAAGAGTGAAAAAAGGAATATAACATATGGGGTTCCCCAGGGTACTGTTCTGGGTCCCATATTGTTCAACATTTATTTGAATTCCCTGTTACGTTTGGAGTTGCAAGGCAAAATTATCTGTTATGCGGACGATGCAGCGATATTTTATAGCTCGAGTTCGTGGTTTGAACTAAAGAACAAGGCAGAACAATATTTGCATCAGATACAACAGTGGTTTAGATATAACAAACTAACATTAAACGTAGACAAAACAAAATACTTGCCGTTTAGCTCCTACACCTCCAGTATTCCTAATATGGGACCCTTGAGAGAAGGCAATGGAGTGGAGATCGAAGAGGCAGATCATATTAGGTACCTTGGAATAATAATTGATCGTCACCTAAAATGGGATCTTCAAGTGGACAATGTAGTGCGAAAGACACGATACATGCTGGGCCGTTTTAGAAGGATGGCCGAAATTCTGGACTTCAAGCATATGAAGACTCTCTATCACGCATTAATTGAGTCCCATTTATCGTACGGCATTCTAGGTTGGGGCGCAGCATATGATTGCCACCTCAACAGGCTGAAAATAATACAAAAGTCATTGATAAAAATTATCCTAAGAAAAAGCAGAACGTACAGCAGTGAATTGACGTATAAAGAAGCGGAAGTTATGGATCTGGCACAACTATATGCATTTAAGACTCTGATGGATATTCATAAAAACAAAGATGATATAACACATTCTACTCACGTATATTATTATTATTATTATTATTAAATTCATAAGAGCCAAGGCTAACACCTATAGGGGCTCAAAAAAATATATACATTTTAAATGTAAAGAACTTAAACTTAAGTCACATTGTGAACAACTTAAAACACTTTGTGTATTGTAGAGAAACACATAATTGAAACAAGAGCAAAAAAAACATAAAATAAAATAAAATAAAATAACCAAAAAGAGACACCAAAAAGAAACACTACACTGGAAACCGCCCACTCCATGAGTCCAAGGCATTTTTGAATGAATTAACACTAGGGGAGTTCACTATTCCCGTTGGGAGGGCATTCCAAACTTGAAAAATTCTATTTGACAAAAAGTGTTGGCGTGGAACAGTCTTGAAATTTTCCTTATGGAGTTTGTAATTGTGGCCTCTTAAGTTATTGTTGTTTAGCCTGAAAATGTTTGAAGTATCTATCCCGTACAAAAGATTGTTCACAGCTCTGTATGCGATTATCAGGTCCCCTCTCTCACGCCGTTTTTCGAAAGTGCTCAAACCAAAAATCTGCAACCTACCAAAATAATCTGGACGAGATACGCCATAGGGTATACGAGTAGCTCGTCGTTGGACGGACTCCAGTAATTCAGCGTCTCCTCTTAAGTTGGGATACCATACAGGTCCCGCGAACTCCATGATTGGTCTGATGAAGGTAGAGTATATTTTACTGCACACCTGAGGATCACATCCGTAAAAGGCCCTGGAAATGAGGAAAGTGACCTGTTTCGCCTTCGAAGTTATATGCCGAATGTGTTTACTCCAACTGAGATCTCGAGAAATGATCACTCCAAGGTCGTTATGCTCATCCGCTGTTCTTAAAGGTTGACCTGACAAATGATAAACATGCTGGGGGTTATTCTTACCAACATGGAGCACCACACATTTGTCGATGTTCAGTGGCAGCAACCAATCATTACACCACTCCGATATATATATCACACTAGAAATAAAGGTACTCGTCCCACTACTATCAGAGCTGAAAAGACAATTGGCCAAAGATGTAACCAATACTTGGCTCCAAGAATATTTAGCATTTTACCTGAAGATATAAGGAATATTAAAAATTGTTATCAGTTTAGATACAAACTAAAAATATGGATACAAAACACCGAAAGAACACTACTGTACAATATTATAAACTCCAAATAAATAATGAAATAAATATATATATATATATATATATATTACCTACCGAAATCTTGACAAACTACCTGATAACTGAAAATTTACCCGAATTGTGACATAATACCCGGATATGATGGATCACCTGAATTGCGGCACTGAACCTGAATTGGACTCTTCACTGGATTGAGAAAAAACCGAAAATGGAATGATACTCTGCATCTACTTACCTACACACTAAGACTAATGTAAAATTTTGGAATATTTGTCATTTTACTCACAGAAAACCATTTCACTTGGTTTTCTCTATATTTTTTGTATATTCATGTCTTTAGTCCCTCATATAAACCCATAGTTTAATTTGAGGGAGCACTTTTTTCTTTTTAATTCATGTATCTTTAAATTTTGATGATGGATATATGTTATTATTATTATTATTATTAAGTCTTGTACGTATGGAATAGAAATGTGTTTTTCGTCTGGGACCGTTATTTTTTCTTGTCTCGTTTTGTTATAAAATCTGTGGGTTCTCTGTTTAATGACTTTATTTATCAGGTCAACTGGATACTTATTGTTGGTCAAAGTTTTCCTGACCTTATTCAGAGTTTCTATTCGTAGGTGTGGACTGGTTAAAGCAATTGCAAGATCGGTTATACCTATAATACCACTTTTTTTCTGACAGAATGGATGGTTTGATAAAAAGTTTAAATCCCTTCCTGACCAGGTTGCCTTCGTGTACCACTGAGTTAATATGTCATCGTCGTTTCTAATTAGGGTCAAATCCAGGAAATTTATTCTGCCGTCTAGTTCCTTCTCCATGGTGAATTGTATTTTGCCATGAAAAGAGTTAAAGGTATCCAGTATCTCTTTGGTCTTCTCTTGAGGTATAGCCATAATACTGTCATCGACCACATAAAAGCAATAAAACTGTAATTATGAATAAAGAAGACTACGAAGAGAAAATGACGCAACTCCTACATGATGGAAATACGTACAGAAAGATAAGACAAGACCCGACCAACAGATATCAAGGCCAAAACAATAAACAGTTGTTAATGGCAGGAAAAAGATTACATATCAACAGATATAGAAAGAAAATTGAAGATGAACAATGCAACGTCCCCCAAAATATATGGCCTACCTAAACTCCATAAAAATAATATTCCACTCAGACCAATAGTTTCCAGTATCCAATCCCCGTTCTATAACCTATCAAAGTATCTAGCAGACAGTATATCCAAAATAGTTGGAAAACGAGTATTATATTAAAGACAGTTTCTCTTTTAAGGAATTTATCAACACGGTTAAACTTCCAAATAATTACATTCTGATTTCCTTAGATGTGGTATCGCTATACACCAACATCCCAACACAGCTAGTAAAGGAAGCCCTAAGAAAAAAAGGACTCAACTACAAGAACATACTCCTCTCCCATACGAAGAATTCACCAAAGCAATCGAATAAACACTATCTACAAACTATTTTCAATATAAGGATGACTCATACCAACAAATAGATGGATGCGCCATGGGATCACCTGTCTCAGCCCCTGTTGCACAGCTAGTAATGGAAATGGCGGAGGAGCAAATAATTGAAAAATTAGATTTTGAGTTGTTATTTTACAAGAGATACGTCGATGACAGTATTATGGCTATACCTCAAGTGAAGACCAAAGAGATACTGGATACCTTTAACTCTTTTCATGGCAAAATACAATTCACCATGGAGAAGGAACTAGACGGCAGAATAAATTTCCTGGATTTGACCCTAATTAGAAACGACGATGACATATTAACACAGTGGTACACGAAGGCAACCTGGTCAGGAAGGTATTTAAACTTTTTATCAAACCATCCATTCTGTCAGAAAAAAAGTGTTATTATAGGTATAACCGATCGTGCAATTGCTTTAACCAGTCCACACCTACGAATAGAAACTCTGAATAAGGTCACGAAAACTTTGACCAACAATAAGTAGGTATCCAGTTGACCTGATAAATAAAATCATTAAACAGAGAACCCACAGATTTTATAACAAAACGAGACAAGAAAAAATAACGGTCCCAGGCGAAAAACACATTTCTATTCCATACGTACAAGACTTATCAGAGAATATTTCGAATATTTTAAAGATACACAATTTAAAAGTAGGCCATAGGTCAAATAATACACTAAAAACGCTATTTACCCCCCTAAAACGTGAAATACCAATTATGGAGAAGTCAAATCTTATATACAGTATACCATGTAACGACTGTGAAAAGGTATATATAGGAATGACATCACAACTCTTGACCAATAGACTAAACGGACACAAATATATGAAGAACTCAAGCACGGCACTGAACAAGCACATCATAACGGATAACCACAACCCAAATTTTAATGACACGAAAATTTTGGCGTTTGAATCCAACAACGAAAAGAGAAACATAAAAGAGATGATTTATATAAAAAAAGACAAAAATGCTATGAATGATAGAACCGATATAAGGAACCTGAGCCAGATTTACCACACTGTTTTATGAAACTTAATACCCAAAAATAAACCTAAGACCGAAATCACAAAAGAAAAAAGAAGAAGAAAAAGAACTACAACGGTATCTATGAATAAGAAACAGAGCGGATGTCAATTCATTATGGTGTCAATCAACTGCAGCCATTTTGACGACCTGACACCAGCGACTTCTGGAGAAGAAAATTTTTGAAAGCGAATTCTTTAAAATAGCCTAAAACCCGTTGAACAGTGGAAATTTTCTGCTTAGGTATATTACCTGTTTGGTTGTTTTTGTTTGTTTACCAATTGTCTTGTTTTTTACAAAACCAATGAAGATTTTAACATTGATTGTTTTTTTGTGACTACATAATTGAAAATGTCCTCAACCGAGGACAAAACGTCTTATTAAATTATAGCACATTGTGTTTTGGTTTTTGTGGAATCCAATATCCCAAGAAATAAATTAGTCATAATTACAGGATTCAAAAAAGTCAAAGTGAATATATATATATATATATATATATATATATATATATATATATATATATATATATATATATATATATATATATATATATATATATATATATATATATATATATATATATATATATATATATATATATATATATATATATATATATATATATATATATATATATATATATATATATATATATATATATATATATATATATATATATATATATATATATATATATAGATTTGTTCGACCGCACATACAGACCCAAATCGACATACTTTACCGATTATACAGTCCAAAAGTGACGTTTTCAGACCCGACTCCGGGTCTGGTAACGTTTACCTATAGAATTGTACTCAGGGACGTTAGGGGATGCCAGGGGTAAATTTTCAGATGGGTCTGAAAAAGCGGTGATACATCATATTATATACAGAAAAGCTTCAGAGTTTGGCCAGTGCGAGGGCGCTTCTGCTCACATTAGCTCGCTGTATATAATTCGTATAGTTGATCAACGTCTTGAGACCTTACATCCGGCAACGCTGTAGAGCGAGAGTTTGAAAATAATATATTTCATCCTATCGATATACAAACCCAAAACCAACACATACGAAAACTTATACGAGCCCGGTATAGGTAGTCAACGTCATGAGAATTGTTAATTGTGGATTGTTCAAATAAAACTTCAAATTCAGATACTTCTTCCTTTCGATATACGAACCTAAAAACCACACTTATGAACGCTTATACAAGCCTGGTATATGGAGTCGTCGTTATGGGAGCTGTTTATTTCGAATTCTCAATCATAATTCTGAAAGACTGTTGAGGACAAATATCATTTCTTCATGGATCATTTCGGAAAAAATGAACATAATAAACAGTAACGAAACTATTCTGTAATATTTCGGAGACTAAATCAGACTCCTTCATCAGACACAAAGCGAAAACTTTACCAATTATTGTTTGTTGACACTTATTATGAAATTTGTTACACTGCAAATTACAGTGATAGCTGAAGGACACACGGAGAAATATTCATTGATTTTAATTATCAACAAATATTTCGTGGATACGGGCTGGTTCCCTCATCGCTCAGTGTTCCCCTAATGAGGAAAGCGTCATTCAGGGGCAAATACAAATTAGTTTCATGGTTATTAACAATCGTCAGCATAACATAGCCACACTGAATGACAGCTGAAGAAGTTCTGCATCTAGGGAAATCCTTAGGAACTCTGACCCTCTGTGATGCGGAAACCATAAGCGATGTTCAGTGATGTTCATGCTTTTGCCATAAGAGGGTCAGGGACTGCAAGGCTGTCTACCTGATTTGGCAATTAACAGCTGTCAAAGCTCTGTGAAACCCATCGTAAGAGTTGGGAATTATATCAATGGATTCTTGTGATAAAACTGCATCATAAAATAATTAAATACAAAATGTTTTTTACACATCTCATATCATGAGACCATGTTCGGCCAATTCGAAAATTATCGACATTTGGGCCAATTGATAAGCGCTCTGTTCCTAACAACAAAAGCACCACAAATAGCAGAATATGTATGTACAATCTATAGAGATCGACATAATGGATTAGACTAAAACAAAGATTCTGATGACGGAATACCACTCACATGAAAAGGAAACATAAGGAGTCGACTTGTATTTTGTTGAACAGACAAAACAATTATCCAAATTACTCAATTGGAATTGTCCTCATTTGGTAGTTGAATTTGCTGGAGAAATAGTTAGAACATGGAAATTTCTATCTGAACTGACACTGTGTTACTATGTTTTTGTTGCTTTTGTTATCAATTTGCCCAAATGTCTGTAATTTTCGAATTATTGGCTGAAAATGGTCTCAGACGTTTTGGTTCGACTCACTGATTAAGAATCCGTGATCAAAATCACTAGACTTCAAGAGCTAGACTATTGAAAATTTCAGATTAGATTTGGGAGATATCTCGGTTAAAAAAAATAAAAATATTTTTTTTATATCACAAATTTAAAATTGTTTTTTTTATATGCAGTTTTCCCATAAGAATCCACTGATATTGTTTAAAACTTTAACTACTACTTTTGGAGATATGATTTTTCAAAATTTCAATAATAAATCTTACTTCTATGTTTTCACAGAATGCTATAATTACTCGATCGTAGAATTCTCAGGGTTATAATATGATATTATTTTTTTTAAGTGATGTTTTAATGCCCATGGATAATCCATATGATGATTGAAATATATACTTTGGTAAGTTAATCGAATTGGGTTCAGAATATCTCCAGTAAAAATAAAACCGGACTATTGGCTAGGTTTCAATTGATATAATATAATTTTCAGAGTGGATTTGAGGAATGAATATCTCGGATAAGTTCGTGGTTTCGGAATAATTTTTGGCACTCTTTTTTCATTAAATGACACTTTTTTGAATTTAATTTCTTTCATGATGCAGTTGTATCATAAGAATCCATTGAAATAATTCCCAGCTCTAAGAAACCAATACCTACTTTCGCAGATATGATTTGTCGAAGTTTGAACAAGTGCGCAAAAGCTCCTGCCCACAGGGCTTTTCCACTTTTTGTAACATGCAATTCTATTTTAAGAATGCATTGATATCCAACTCTGAGAAACCAATATTTGGAGATATGATTTGTCAAAGTTTGAATAATAACTCGCTAGTAGTTTGATGAAAGCGCCAAAGTCCCTGTCCACAGAGCTGTCCCACATTTATAGTTAAATATCAATTCAATAAAAGATTTGATCCGAATCATTTTTTGACAAAACTGAAAAAAATCTTCTTCAAAGCTTATTATATCTCGCTGTAGTATCATCTTATTTTGTCTAAGAAAACTTAATCATTCTCTGATGAACGCATGTCCACATTTGTTCTCAATTTTTTGGCACCATACTTTCTAAAGGCAATTTAATTCTTAGGAATTTGGTAATTTTTATTCCATTTTCTCTGCATCTGCACATGCAAGTGCGACTGTAATTTCAGAGAAGGACGATTGCAAAAAGCCCATACTATCATTTCAAGAAGGGAGGTGAATTCATCACTGAAGGGTTCCTTTCTGGGTTTTCTCTCTTAAACTCTGAAAAATATCTATGAAATGAAAAATTTCATTATTTTGAAATTGTTTCTGCGTTAGAAACATATGTAGGTATTTGTAATTCGATTGCAATTACAGAGTCTGATGACATTAAAAGATAACTTAAAGGAGTCGCTCTGTATTTTGTTGATCAAAGAAAACAATTTTACAAATTGCTCAAGATGAATAGACCATATTTGGTTGAATAGGTTGAATATAGAATTCGAACTTGGAAGTTTCTATGTAAAGTGGAACTGTATTAAAATATTTTTCCAAAGACTATCGGCTGTCGGCATGACAAATTTCAGTATTAGTGTCATCAAATATAATTCTTAAGATCTTCGCTTGATGTCTGGTGAAGGAATCTGCTTTAGTCTCCGAAACGTTACAGAAAAGTTGTTTCATATGTTGTTAGTTATGCTACTGTTCATTAGGCAATATTGTTCTATATATGGCTTCTGGCAAATATCTAATCTTTCTAACGCCGAAGTAAATTAAAAAAAAAAACATTGTTTATTTTATGGATATTTTTCAGAATCCAAAAAAGAACCATTTAATCCACTTCTAAATTTGGGGAAATATTCAACTATTTTACGCAAACGGTGTACAGAAATGTATAGGTGGATAATGTTGACTGAATAAAAAGCCAATCTTGTTCAGCGTTGAAAGAATCAATCAACATACGCCGTTTTTTGGATACAATAATATTGCTTCTAAAATGTCAACAAAAGAAATTAATCTGGAATAATAGACTTTTTGTTGAAGACATATCATCTCTTTCATCGTCCCTTATATTCTTCGGTGTCGTAGAGCCTTCATATGTAGCATTCATTCGGATCCATTTAATTTTTATTGCATCTACTCTCATTTGTCTCCCTTATTGATACTTTTCTCGTCACTTCAAATTTACTCTTTTCCTCTTTTCTTCTCTTCTACTTGTTCCAATTCTAACTAATATTCCGTAACTTCATTCTGGACAAGACTCTTTCCCCTCATCAAGCAGCAATAGTACCTTCGCAGTTACAGGGTGTTCCTTAAAGACATGCTAATATTTAAGGTGGTGATTTTTTGACTTATTTTAAGAAAAAACTCCCTATGAACGTATGTCCTGAAAGTTTTAACTTTTGAGATACGTGGTGATAAGATGTTGAAAAAAAAATCAGTTTTTAAATAATAACTGAGAAAATATTGCAGACATCTTCATAAAATTTGGTACATGTTTATATGCATCAAGGTGGATTCTGTGATGTACAAAATTTCATTTTCTCTACTAAATACTAGGCCACTGCTTTCTTTTCGAATAACAATTACTTTTAAGATCCTCATTCATTTTTGAGCAAATTTGATCCCATGGGTTTTCTTTGACCGACACACGGTTTCCACCTAAAAAAATACAAATAAAGATCAATTCCTCAAAAATCTGAGGCGGTGTGAAATATTTGTGCATCGACTGAAAGCAAATTGAGAGATCAGATTTGTTCCAAAATGAATGAGAATCCAAAAAATAATTTTTTTTGTCATATGCTCTGTTCTTGATTAAAATAATTAAATTAAAATTACTTCATATCGCAGCACAAAATTTTATCATCCTGTATCTCAAAATTTGAGACTTTTAGGACATACGTTCATAAGAAGTTTTTTCTTAAAATGAGTTGAAGAATCGCCACCTTAAATATTAGCATGTCTTTAAGGAAGACCCTGTATATGCTCTGACATTCTGAAAAAAAAAAAAAAAGCACTGACGTGAAGTCAGTACTCTTTGGCGCGCGTGTTCACGGTGGCTAATTTGAATTGAATGATTCAAAAATTAACAGTGGTGTATCTAAGCTGCCATCAGGATAGAGTTACAAAGTTGGAAAAGAACACAAGTGACTCTCCTTAGTCGCACAAGCTCCTAGAAGATTTGGGAGGGTCAGTATAATCCTAATCATGTTTATAGCACGCGCGCCAAAGCAGATTGACTTTTTACACTTTTTCTTTCATTGTTAAGTCAATCTGCTTTTGCGCGCGTGCTATAAACATGATTAGGATTATACTGACCCTCCCAAATCTTCTAGGAGCTTGTGCGACTAAGGAGAGTCACTTGTGTTCTTTTCCAACTTTGTAACTCTATCCTGATGGCAGCTTAGATACACCACTGTTAATTTTTGAATCATTCAATTCAAATTAGCCACCGTGAACACGCGCGCCAAAGAGTACTGACTTCACGTCAGTGCTTTTTTTTTTTTTCAAGTTCCTTTAACAAATATAGCTATCAATACAGTTTGGCTGTTAGTTTTACCGTAGATCAGAAAAAAATTCGGTTGTGGGTCTTCCGTTAGGGACGAAATAGCATCTTCTCCAAATCCGAACGCATTTTAATATAGATCTACCGAATATAGTTATTTATAAATTCGCCTCAGGGCCACCATACAGACCATTCAAATCGGAAACAACGCTATTTCCCCCAAACTGACTTGTGTCCGTGCACTGAATTGACATGAATATTCTTTTAAAACCTCACAATATCGGCTCATTACTCCCAACATAACCCAAACAACCCAAAACCATTCACTTCTCGTCTGCGCAAGCGCAGTATACTCGTGGCTGCAAGTCCTCCCAAAATTACACACCTCACAAAAAACTCCGATTCTCCAACACTAGTGGTTCAGGAGATATCGCTTCTTGAATCCACGCATGCGCAGACCCTCACCAGGGGATTCTATAGCGGAAAAGCATCCGCCACCCCAAAACCCCAATCCTCTCTGACGAAAGCACCACCAGTTAAATCACTGATGGTCTGCTCATGCGCATAACGAAAAATGCCCGTAAGGGGTTACATCCATTTCGAAATTAGCCCCAGGGCCACGGTACGGACACTTTAACTCTGAAACAACGCTACAGCCCCCAAACTGACTTGTCCTTGCACTGAATTGCTATGAATATTCTTTTAAAACCTCATAATATCGTCTCAGCACTCCCAACATAACCCATCCAACCCAAAAACAGTCACTTCTCTTCTGCGCATGCGCAATCTACTCGCGGCTAAAAGTCCTCTCAAAATAACACACCTTACAAAAAACTCCGATTCTCCAACACTAGTGGTTCAGGAGATATCACATCTTTAATCCACGCATGCGCAGACCCTCAACGAGGGATTCTATAGAGGAATAGCATCCGCCACCCCAAAACCCTAATCCTCTCTGATGAAAACACCACCAGTTAAATCACTGATGGTCTGCTCATGCGCATAACGAAAAATGCCTGTAAGGGGTAACATCAATTTCAAAATTAGCCCCAGGGCCACGGTACGGACACTTTAACTCGGAAACAACGCTACATCCCCCAAACTGACTTGTCCTTGCACTGAATTGCTATGAATATTCTTTTAAAACCTCATAATATCGACTCAGCACTCCCAACATAACCCATCCAACCCAAAAACAGTCACTTCTCTTCTGCGCATGCGCAATCTACTCGCAGCTAAAAGTCCTCTCAAAATAACACACCTTACAAAAAACTCCGATTCTCCAACACTAGTGGTTCAGGAGATATCACATCTTTAATCCACGCATGCGCAGACCCTCAACAGGGGATTCTATGGAGGAATAGCATCCGCCACCCTAAAACCCTAATCCTCTCAGACGAAAACACCACCAGTTAAATCACTGATGATCTGCTCATGCGCATAACGAAAAATGCCTGTAAGCGGTAACATCAATTTCAAAATTAGCCCCAGGGCCACGGTACGGACACTTTAACTCGGAAACAACGCTACATCCCCCAAACTGACTTGTCCTTGCACTGAATTGCTATGAATATTCTTTTAAAACCTCATAATATCGACTCAGCCCTCCCAACATAACCCATCCAACCCAAAAACAGTCACTTCTCTTCTGCGCATGCGCAATCTACTCGCGGCTAAAAGTCCTCTCAAAATAACACACCTTACAAAAAACTCCGATTCTCCAACACTAGTGGTTCAGGAGATATCACATCTTTAATCCACGCATGCGCAGACCCTCAACGAGGGATTCTATAGAGGAATAGCATCCGCCACCCCAAAACCCTAATCCTCTCTGATGAAAACACCACCAGTTAAATCACTGATGGTCTGCTCATGCGCATAACGAAAAATGCCTGTAAGGGGTAACATCAATTTCAAAATTAGCCCCAGGGCCACGGTACGGACACTTTAACTCGGAAACAACGCTACATCCCCCAAACTGACTTGTCCTTGCACTGAATTGCTATGAATATTCTTTCAAAACCTCATAATATCGACTCAGCACTCCCAACATAACCCATCCAACCCAAAAATAGTCACTTCTCTTCTGCGCATGCGCAATCAACTGGCGGCTAAAAGTCCTCTCAAAATAACACAACTTACAAAAAACTCCGATTCTCCAAAACTAGTGGTTCGGAAGATATCGCATCTTTAATCTACGCATGCGCAGACCCTCATCAGGGATCTGAATTCTATGGAGGAATAGCATCCGCCACCCCAAAACCCCAATCCTCTCTGACGAAAACTACAGCAGTTAAAGGACTTCTCATCTGCGCATGCGCAATACGGAAAATGCCCGGAAAGGGCAGCATGAACCTCAAAAACATATGTTTCGGCATTAAAAGCAAAGTATTCCGCAAAATAGTAGTAATTTTTTTATTTTTTTCATGTCACGTGATCTTCACGAAATTTTGCAAAAGTGTTTGCTTTGGTCTTTTGCATCTAACTACTGAGTTTCAATTTAATCAGATCAGTATTTTTCGAGTTATCGTGAAAACAAAATTTTCAAATTTTCAAAAATTTTTTTTGCCACTTTAGGGCCGTCCGTTCAACACAAAACTTCGCAGGCATATAAAGGTCATGATTCTACAATCTGATGCCAAATTTCAAAAAGATCGAGTGATCGGTTCCGGATATATTCATAAAAAACGTTTTTATTAAAAACGGCCTTAACTCCGAAACCGCTCGTTCGATTTAGCCCGTTAACGAACTTGTCCGAGATATTTACGCTACGAAACTACCCTGCAAATTTCAACGCTCTAAGTCGTTCCGTTCGAGAGTTATCGTGCTAACGGCCGGACCGGCCGGCCGGACCGGCCGGACCGGCCGGCCGGACGGACAGAATTGAATTTGACCTCGAATTCTTCATCAGGGAGTCGAACCCAATCGTTTGAGACCATTTTCGAAAAAAAATTCGAAAAATACAGACATTGTGACGAAATGATAGCACGCTGTTCCTTGCGGAACACGCGCGCAAAAATATGTGTTAGTAAAAATTATTGTAGATAATGAATTCTCGCTGATCACTTGGAGAAACATTTTGACAAGTTATTGAGGTAAAGAAAAAACTTGGCTTGGGTTTCACAATATATAATACTATGTTCTTGACATTGTTCAGTCTTGAACATGGGATAAGCCGGAAACATATATTTATGTCAACAATATGGTATTATATTGTAAAACTTAAGCCAAGTGTTTTCAATTGGAAGAGATTGTAATTTCACATCAAATGAAATACTGTACCTATAGAACTCCTAATGGCTCTTATTTACGTACCTGTTGCACTTTTCATCATCAGCTTCCTTCTTACAGACATTAAAATCACTTCATAACACAACTAAATCAATGTAAACGATTCCAGCTTCGTTTTCGCGCCCTTTCGTATATCGAAATTGGCGCAATTAGTCCCGAAGAGCTGGCAACAGCGCTGGGTTCGAAGACGTTGGCTGAAGATACTTGCGGAGTATATGTGGGATCAGAAAGTCGGCAGAATGATTCGGGATTCGAGAAGTTTGACGAATATACAACTTTTTTGAAAGAAAAAAATTCCTTCCCCTCTCAAGATGCCTAAGGAGTTATATTTTCAATCTACCCATTTTTTGTATATATACTCCTGAAAACATTTTGGATCATATGGGTCTCAGGTAGCCTTCAGAGTATACCGGGACTGGATACGTCTATTAGATAAATATATATATATATATATATATATATATATATATATATATATATATATATATATATATTGAAACCTTGGAAAGAATATATATATATATATATTATTAAATCTTGAGATTTCTTGTGCTTCTTTCTTGTATAAATTCTTGTGAAAGTTTTCTTTTACTAGTCAAACACAACGTGCTACTATACCCAAGAAAACTTTCACAAGAATATATATATATATATATATTATTTCGACTAGGAGCTGTATATGTGTTAGCAGAGGTTGGTGTAACGGGGTACCATACAATTTGACGTATGATGTATGTATGTATGTGGGAATCCACATTGAAGAAATATAACCCATCAATATTTTTAAATTCCAGCACATTTTGTAAACAATAGTTACAAATCACCACACTCACGGGAAGAAAGTGAGGATAAGAACATATTATGAATTCGGTTGAAGGAATTGCAAATGTGGACAGCATTCATATCAAGTGGCAAAATGAGGGTTTCAGAACCAATTTCGATGTTGAAATCATTAATGAAGACCCTCTATTTAATATAATTAACCGGCAGAGTCTATTGATGGCCGTGTGACCAAGGAATATAAATCAAGGAAGACAAGAAAGAATTGTTATATCAGTTGAGCAAAACAAAAGAAAATACGTAGCTTTTTACTTTAATTTAGATATAAAACCAGTACCGTCAGAGTTCCTTTCGTGAACAAACAAGGAGTCCTCAACTCGGTAATACAGGTTCTGTTTGAGAGATTCGGATACGAGGACAAGTCGCTACAATCCCTTCTCTGGCAATAAAAATATCTTGGTATCAGATTGAGAGCTCTTCCTTCCACTTCAATCCCCACATTTTGTTCCTCATTCCTTCTCCGTTTGCAAACTATACCGGCAACTCATACCTCTTATACCTACTTCCGCTCAATGTTTGTTTTGTTATGTGTAAACTTTGGTAGAATGTTCCTTCTGTAAATGATCCAAATTCGCTACTCTTCCTCCAATGTTTTTCGTATTCTGCTCCGCCTGATATGGAAAGAGACGAATAGTCGACTTCCTTCAGGAGTCTTGGAGTGTGACGGTTTTCCTTAGGAAAGTTATTCTTTCTACATGAACCACTTTCATTTTAGAAGTTTAGAATGATGAATATTTATTAGGCGCATCACATGAGCGCCAAAATTAATTATGTACCCCGTATAGAGATCAATATAACCTATCTCAGGGCCATTTCATGGTTCAACAAATTAAAGCAATTTGTACCGTGAATACGGTAAACTGTTTGATATTATGTTTGATAGTAGAATTAATTGTAGGTAACCGTATAAATTTCCTTGCATCCGAATAATATATTGATGTAACCTTTGCTTTCCACGATTCACATAGCAAATAACGTAGAATTTAAACATTTAATAGAAAGCATTACGTAGTTCTCAAAGTGATTCATATACAGGGAACTAATTCGTATTCAAGGAGTACCTACTATTTTTTCCATTTGTGCATTTACTTACTGATGTTCTCACCTTTTCACCATTCATGTTTTCATCGGGTCTCAACTACCAATTGCGAACATTGCGGTGAAAGTAACTCAATTATGCATAACAACAGGAATACCAATTCCCAATATCCCAATTTAATGTTTTACAAATATTAGTTACATCAAAAATTATAAAAAATTATATAAAACTAGGCAACCTGGGACTGGTTTGAAAGGAAATCACAATTTTTAAACACAAATGGCGGTTATCTCGGAAAATTCGAACTTTTTGTATGAAATGCTCTAAGTAAACTAGCTTTAAATTACAAATAATCCATGTGAAATATTTATTAGTTTTCTGCTTATAGCTCTTTTAAAAATTGAATAATTACCTAACAGATTTTATGACTAGTCAATATTAGTATCAGCATGAATACGACTGTAACTAGAGAATTTTGCTACAACTCGGTTTTTCGACATGCGTTCGAATTTTTTACAATCTGTGATCATAGAAAACAAATTGACTGGTATTAGAATTGAATTAACGAAGGATATTCATGACTTTATTCAATTTCAAACAAAACTTTGCAGAGCGATTTGTATTCCTTGCATTCTCAAATGTTAATTGAATGTGAAATTGAAAGAATTTAATGGAAAAATACGAATTGGAGCAATTTTGTACCAGACTGATACTACTTTTGAGGGAAAATTCGAACAAATGTCGAAAATCCAAGTTCAAAGGAAAATTTCTTGTTACAATCATATTCATGCTGACACTTATAAGTCACAAAAAAATCGTTAGGAAATTATCAAGGAAATTATTCTATTTTTAAAAGAGTAATAAGCAAAAAAAATGTACATATTTCGTGGTTTTACAACCTGGATCATTGATCTAAAATGTAATTTCAAACAAGATTATTCAGAGCGTTTCATACAAAAATTCGAATTTCTCGAGATAGTCGAAATTTTTGTCACACTTGGCGGAATTATATAGCATTTTTATGCACCCACTTCTAGTAAGAAATAAAATTCGGAAATAATAATAGAAAGGAAAAATCGCTCTTGGTGCGGAGTAGCTGGGAAGCACTATATATAAATTAGAACGAAACTGTAAATAAATCATACAATCACCTAATAGCATATTTTAAACAGTTGAAATATCATTCAAATAATCCAATTTTTTT
Source organism: Halyzia sedecimguttata (assembly GCA_937662695.2). Classification (NCBI taxonomy): domain Eukaryota; kingdom Metazoa; phylum Arthropoda; class Insecta; order Coleoptera; family Coccinellidae; genus Halyzia; species Halyzia sedecimguttata. The sequence continues at coordinate 32,123,339 of OW569418.2, read as the reverse complement.
GTTGGATCGTTTGTGTGGAGGATACTGAATGTTATCTGTGTCCGTCGCCCATGTGTATGAATCAGTTTTTGGGTTATACATGTTGTTCATTCGTTGATACCTGCTGTGAGAAACTGATTATAATTGGTAACAATTTCATTATGAAAAGACTAATTATTCATTTTTCAATCCGTTTGTCTACATTAACATTTATTCTAAACAACTGAAAAAACTAGGTAGGACACAGTTTTGTTCCTTGTTAAGTTCCATCATATTAATTAATTCTTCTGTTGTTTAGTCTTGAGCACTAACCCTGTGATATCTACCCCTAAAAATTATGGAAAGACGTGAAACACAAAGTGAATAATAAGCACCTTCACAGCAAATTGAGTTTCCACTCTTTTTTAGACGTCCAAAGGATACGGTCACTAATGTACCTCAAGGTGAATAAAATATGTCATGCCCCCAATGCCCCAGAGTATGCATAGGTCAAACCAACAGACAGTTATCCATCAGGGTATATGGACATCATCTCGAGGTGCGGAATGTTGAATTATACTATAACGACATACGACTGTTCCCAAGTCGCAGTGGTTAAGATCGGAGCTACTAGAACTCAGGGATCCGCGGTCTAGCTCCAGTGGAGATGGGAGTGGATTCCTAAAAAGGGAACCTAGTAAATGGGCGCCAGGTAAATTTAAGTCTCCCAGATACCCCTGCGTAATGTACTAATTCCTAAATTCACCAAAAGAATATTCACGCTAATAACAAACAGTTTATTCTAATAGCATACAACCCAGGTCTTTAGATCCAGCAAAATTTAACTATTATGAAACCCTGAATAAGGGTGGTGGAAATTGTACGTAGATATTATTCTTGGATTCAAATACGCGTCGCTTGAGCTCAGGCGCATTCACGTTTCTCCTCTATGATCATATACGATTACTACAAATCTTGCCCCAATTTCCGCTTTCCATTAACAATAACCTAGATAATTGATAACAATATATGTTCAAGTTATATATATAGTAGGTATAAGATGATGCGGGATAGGTTTTTATAACTTGCGTGCTAATCCTTGTGCCTGAACGTATTATTGCCTCGATGGTCTCGCAATACCGTTCTCCTTCCCTTTGTACTCGCTGTCTCAGTTATACTTTTCCTGATATAAAAAATCGTGCTGGCCTCAAAACTCGTGCTGGCACACAAAAACTTCGGACTGCCACAAAAATCCGTGCTGCCATAAAAACTCCTGATGTTACAAAAACTTCTGATGTTACCAAAAACCCTGATGACAGAAAAGAAATCATCAGTGACTTCTCTCGGATAAGAAACAAATGAATTTTCGCAATACATAATAATTTCGGTTATCATAATATTAATCAGACCAATTATTCGTTGTTATGCAACAGTTATAGAATTCGTACATATCAGGGTATGTACGAATTCTATAACTGTTCGGGGTTGTCCTGCACACGTTTGCTTCGAAACCAAATCTTGTCGTGCCTCCACCAAATAATTCTTCACGCACACAGCGATGTTCTGGATATAGAAATATAATTACGACCTGAATTGATTCCACTATAAATGACGAAAATAGAACATCTAACACATACCTGTCAAAGTCGCCAAGATCGTTCACGTGTTCAACTCTTAGATTTGCAGAAAGGTCGTTAGATCCCCTTTCGAGACGAGTGCAAGGTACCTGTTATCTTCCCAAATCAAACCAATGTAACCCTCACTCCCAATTCGATTTTCGAAACTATATCCAACTAAGAAGAAATCACCAATTCTTATTAAGTTCCGAAAATACGCCTAACCTACTGCTCCTCCTTCGAGTGTCCACAAAATGGACGACCTCATGTCCCTGACTGGCGCAGACCCTCACAAATTTCAGACTGTCACAATTCAACAACATTGCCAACTTATTCGGTTCTTCGAATCCAACAATTACTATTCAGCGTCGACTGGCACCACTGAGATCCAACCTCAAATTCGACGTCAACACAAACGACATAAACGACACTCGCCAACCAAACGTAAACAAACCCCTGCCCGGGCTAAAAAGAAACGTTACAAAATCCCCCCTCACTTGAAGAAATTTACCTCGTAAATTTCACCTAGGGATTAAAATACATTTGATCTAAAAAAAATTATATAAACTGACTAGATAACTCATAAATGAAAGTGGATAGATATCAAAATGTTTCCACCAATCGGAGCCCACTACAATCAAGTAGGTATTCCTGAAGAAAGAAGCACTCCACTTATACCCAATCATTCCTACATCCTCAATCACAACAAGCATACCCTTCTCATCCAATCATTCCCCAGAATCATACATCATCCAATGCCCTATCATACATTACAGTCGTCCCGGAAATCCTCTTCTACTCTCATTACTTCATCCATCCAGCAATTACCCTCAATCTTCATGCATTCTCCGACCATGTACTCCATCCGTCCACGGCGAAATTCTATCGTCAATTCTAATTGGTCCTATCTAACCCGGGGTAAGTCCTCCAACATAGCACATAATTCAACACAATTCACACAATAATAAAATCATTGAGCACGAGACAACTACTACAATTCAAACTTCTGCTCAAATACATTTCCAAACTCGACTCTGACCGACTACCGCTCGAGATAAAATAAAATGGTATAAATATAATTTTCAATAAATTAGGACGAGACAAGACAGATACAGGCAAAGAAGCAAAATGACTAGAAATACTAAAGCACGATAAAGCAAGTCCCCTAAAAAAAGTTCGGGTTAAATATCAAGAACAATACCATCTATCTAACTGAATTCGACCTACGTTACATCGGGCTTGGCCCCACATTCGATCGAGTCGGGCCCCACGTTATCTAGCCCCTCGTTGGGTTCACGCTAATAACCAACAGTTTATTCTAATAGCATACAACCCAGGTCTTTAGATCCAGCAAAATTTAACTATTATGAAACCCTGAATAAGGGTGGCGGAAATTGTACGTAGATATTATTCTTGGATTCAAATACGCGTCGCTTGAGCTCAGGCGCATTCACGTTTCTCCTCTATGATCATATACGATTACTACAAATCTTGCCCCAATTTCCGCTTTCCATTAACAATAACCTAGATAATTGATAACAATACATGTTCAAGTTATATATATAGTAGGTATAAGATGATGCGGGATATGTTTTTCTATAACTTGCGTGCTAATCCTTGTGCCTGAACGTATTATTGCCTCGATGGTCTCGCAATACCGTTCTCCTTCCCTTTGTACTCGCTGTATCAGTTATACTTTTCCTGATATAAAAAATCGTGCTGGCCTCAAAACTCGTGCTGGCACACAAAAACTTCGGACTGCCACAAAAATCCGTGCTGCCATAAAAACTCCTGATGTTACAAAAACTTCTGATGTTACCAAAAACCCTGATGACAGAAAAGAAATCATCAGTGACTTCTCTCGGATAAGAAACAAATGAATTTTCGCAATACATAATAATTTCGGTTATCATAATATTAATCAGACCAATTATTCGTTGTTATGCAACAGTTATAGAATTCGTACATACCCTGATGTTCGGGGTTGTCCTGCACACGTTTGCTTCGAAACCAAATCTTGTCGTGCCTCCACCAAATAATTCTTCACGCACACAGCGATGTTCTGGATATAGAAATATAATTACGACCTGAATTGATTCCACTATAAATGACGAAAATAGAACATCTAACACATACCTGTCAAAGTCGCCAAGATCGTTCACGTGTTCAACTCTTAGATTTGCAGAAAGGTCGTTAGATCCCCTTTTGAGACGAGTGCAAGGTACCTGTTATCTTCCCAAATCAAACCAATGTAACCCTCACTCCCAATTCGATTTTCGAAACTATATCCAACTAAGAAGAAATCACCAATTCTTATTAAGTTCCGAAAATACGCCTAACCTACTGCTCCTCCTTCGAGTGTCCACAAAATGGACGACCTCATGTCCCTGACTGGCGCAGACCCTCACAAATTTCAGACTGTCACAATTCAACAACATTGCCAACTTATTCGGTTCTTCGAATCCAACAATTACTATTCAGCGTCGACTGGCACCACTGAGATCCAACCTCAAATTCGACGTCAACACAAACGACATAAACGACACTCGCCAACCAAACGTAAACAAACCCCTGCCCAGGCTAAAAAGAAACGTTACAAAATTCTCTCTGTGCTCGTAGTCTGCAACCCCTCAATTTAATGTCCCACAGCGTTGCTTACTGACCACCTTGTATATACTCGGGATCTGCAACCCTGCGTTGGCTGTCTCACAGCGTTACTTATGGACCACCTTGTATATACTCGAATGCCTCAGTGCTACTCCTCCTGACGTAAAAATCCCTCTCTTCCTGACACAAAAAAAATCGTGCTGGCACAAAAATTCGTGCTGGTACACAAAAACTTCGGACTGCCACAAAAATCCGTGCTGCCATAAAAACTCCTGATGTTACAAAAACTTCTGATGTTACCAAAAACCCTGATGACAGAAAAGAAATCATCAGTGACTTCTCTCGGATAAGAAACAAATGAATTTTCGCAATACATAATCATTTCGGTTATCATAATATTAATCAGACCAATTATTCGTTGTTGTGCAACAGTTATAGAATTCGTACATACCCTGATGTTCGGGGTTGTCCTGCACACGTTTGTTTCGAAACCAAATATTGTCGTGCCTCCACCAAATAATTCTTCACGCACACAGCGATGTTCTGGATATAGATATATAATTACGACCTGAATTGATTCCACTATAAATGACGAAAATAGAACATCTAACACATACCTGTCAAAGTCGCCAAGATCGTTCACGTGTTCAACTCTTAGATTTGCAGAAAGGTCGTTAGATCCCCTTTCGAGACGAGTGCAAGGTACCTGTTATCTTCCCAAATCAAACCAATGTAACCCTCACTCCCAATTCGATTTTCGAAACTATATCCAACTAAGAAGAAATCACCAATTCCTATTAAGTTCCGAAAATACGCCTAACCTACTGCTCCTCCTTCGAGTGTCCACAAAATGGACGACCTCATGTCCCTGATTGGCGCAGACCCTCACAAATTTCAGACTGTCACAATTCAACAACATTGCCAACTTATTCGGTTCTTCGAATCCAACAATTACTATTCAGCGTCGACTGGCACCACTGAGATCCAACCTCAAATTCGACGTCAACACAAACGACATAAACGACACTCGCCAACCAAACGTAAACAAACCCCTGCCCGGGCTAAAAAGAAACGTTACAATACTCAGACTTCGAATACCATGAAAAATCAGGCCACAAAAATTAAATAGCTAACAGTGAATCAATCGGTACTGAAAAAGTGCTCGAAAGTCAAATTATTCATGAAGCACTGGAAATCGAGCAGGGTCTCCACTTTCTAAGGCCAATCTGGCATGAATCTGACATCAATCTTGCCATCCATCTCGACCATCAGTCTACGCGTATAGAATTGGTTTCCCGTCAATCTTACATGAATCCATGATTGATGTCAGACTGAACTGATGCCTGATTGACGGTGTAACCTCCGTCTAAGTAAACGTGACGAGAGTCAAAGGCTAATCGCCTTGCAGGTACTTGGGAGCCCTCTAACTTCTCAAAGTTTCTGACTGTCTCTACCTGTACAGAGCCTTTGAGTACTTTTTGAAACATTCGACAGCAACTTTCGAACGCCACTGGTTTTTGGGTTTCGATTGAATCAGTTCACCGAAGACTTCGAGATGTTAATCTATATTCTCGACGACTTTTGAGAAGGATTCCTCTCAAAATCATATGCGACTTCGTCTGGAATGGGCAAATGAGCAGGTCAATTGGTTTTCATATAGCCAGCAGGTTTGCGTAAGGACCCATCCTTTGGTGCCTATAAATCGCAGGTTCAGGATGTTCCTTCGTTCAGATGTGGTACATTTACTGTTTGGGGAGGCATTTGTTTCAATGGATGTACAGAATTTTTGGTGTTTGATGCTACCATGAATGCACATATTTACACAAAGCAAGTCATTGAATATAATATTCCTTTGCTTCATGCTCCTATTGTGACAAATCTTTGGACAATAATGCGCCACTCCATCGTGCGAGAATTGTCGATGAAGCTCTGGAAATCCATGTTATTCCACATTTGGCCCTGCCCCCTCGGTCGCCAGAACCCAATCCTTAATTTATGTATGTAAAATATTGAAAATTGAAAAGTATCATCCGTACAATTGCTCAGGAATTGATGATAATTTTGACTGACGGATGGAATTTTGCGCTTTTGATATAGATAATATTTTAGAATTTCAATGAGGATTGTAATTGTACCTGTATATAGTTAGAATCCGTTAACGATCTTAGACATTTATACCACCGACAGGATATGACTAATTTAATATCAAACCCCGACTCTCTGGCGTCTCCAAGGAGGTCTGGGTTAACGGTATATCTATATCTGGATTTTATAATACTCGAAAAGCTCTTGTTGTGCAACTTTAACAACGAGCATATTCCTGGAACTGCCTTAAAACCGTGGGATGGTTCCCACGGAATTCTACTGGTCGAAGGCTGGGTAGTTTTAGCCAGGGAATTACCAATCTTGGGTGTACTACGCAGTTCGAGTTCAAGGACAAACTGAAGTGCGGGAGAGTAATTAGTAGGTACATATGTCATGAGGAATCGGCGAAAAAGCAGTGAGTTCCAAGCATGGATAAGATGAAGTGAGTTTTCATTCCTGAGACTTAGACGATATTATTGATCATTGAATTCTGACTGGCAAATTTAGAGTATACTGCGGTGGTTGGCAAACTTCAGTAATTGCAAAAGTAAATACTGTTAAAGTTGTAAATATTTCTCGATTTGTATTGTAAATAATGTATGTAAATGCCAGAACTAGTGTTTTTGAAGACTAAAATTGATCATTGAATTCTGACTGGCAAATTTAGAGTATACTGCGGTGGTTGGCAAACTTCAGTAATTGCAAAAGTAAATACTGTTAAAGTTGTAAATATTTCTCGATTTGTATTGTAAATAATGTATGTAAATGCCAGAACTAGTGTTTTTGAAGACTAAAGACGTGGAAAACGAATTGTTAGGAGCGTAATTCAATCAACCCCTAGGCGATTGATATAGAAATCCTACGATATTTTTAAGTAAACGTATCTGGTTCATAAGAATCTGTAAATTTCCGATTTTCTTCACTCAATTGTTCATGCTTGGTGCGAAATCCTTGCATTAAAATAAAGAGAGAGTTAAATTTTCTGTTGCTTACGGGAGAATCCATTCTTGCTTCTGTAATTTCCTCTTCTAAAGTTTTCGACTGGAGTGCATCAGGGTATATTTTCCTCATGTTTATTAAACACTGAAGGGAAAGAACCCTTAACTAATCATTTTTGATGCGACGAAAACCAGGACGAAACAGGCCATGGAACATGGCCGAGATATTTCTCAAGTGTCATGCTGGTGGTTTCATATTGCCCCGACAACCTCTCAAGTCCCATAAATAATCCTTCGTAAAACAATAACCGCCATCCCCAGTATTGGATTTCCATAATTTTCCGTTCGTGTTCCTGAGTTTTGGGGCTGTAACGCAAGCCCTGGAAGGAGCACTACTGCAGAGCAGTTAATGTGTAGAAGATTTTTTTTTTATGTATTGGGAAACGCTATCTAAATTGAAAAAGAGGTATATTGGGGTAATATTGATAAATCGGTTGAAAATAAGTGGAAGACTCCATTCTGATGATATTTTATCAATATTTGTGAGTATGTAGCCGAAAACAGAATGATATCACGTTATGTTAGCTCACGTCTAGTCCCATAGACTATCCCTACGTCATTGATTGATTGAATCCTTTTAATGACATTATACAGTACGAATCTTCAACTTGGATAAATTCGGTGATCAAAAACAGTTTTTTTCGTTGTAAATATGCTCGGACAGGTCGATTAGTATTTCCATTGCGCTATTTTTGATGTCAGAAAATGTTATAGATCGTGTCGCAAATATGAGATATGAAGTGATCATTTTTTTGACGAACAAAATTGTTGAAAAAAACAGTAAGGAGTGGCATCGTATCGAGCGAAGATTAGCGAGGGTATTTATTAGTTTGTCTTTTAGTGAGAACCAACGTTTATTGAACAATTGGTTCAAGCGCTGTAGACAGGAGCTTTTTGGCGCTCTTGTTCGAACAGACAAATTATATCTCCGAAACTATTGGTTTCTCAGAGTTGGGAATTATATCAATGGATTCCTATGATAAAAATGCATCATGAAAGAAATTAAATTTAAAAAAAGTGTCATTTAAAAAAAAAGCTTAAACAATTATCTCATGAAAAAGAGCAATCTACAATGCTTCAATGCCTTAATGCTTCAAAAATTGTCATTAAATTCAGTGATCGAGATTAAATGAGTGATCTGCAATGATTCAACCTCGTGAAATGGGTTGTTGCAACTTACACTCGGTGCATAGTTTCCACAACTCGAAATACCTAAGGAAAGTATCATAGAAATGTCTAGAGCAAGGCTGGAGACAATCATGGCAGATTGTCCATTTATTCCTGTAATTTGAGTAGGTATTGGACTACGAGCAAATTATTTTAATTGTTCAAAATATATTAACAACATAATATCGTCTTTCATTAATTTAAAATTTAATAGTTCATTCCAATAACACATTATTTTCTGTAGCATGAACCTTAACTCAAGAAAAAATGATAGTTACACAGATGTAGTTCCATATTTCAGTATTTTTTTGCTAGCAACATCATGAAAATACTGTATATAGGAACATGTCTCACTACTTAAGGAAGTAAAAGATAATATTAACCTCAGTGGTCAACGAACAGTAATTTCTTTTGATGATTCCATTATGTTCTTTTTTCCTATTGCCTCCATAAACTACATCAAAACAGTCTAGTATATATTCACAAATTCAATAATCTAATACTTGCTTTCCAAGAGTAAATAACAACTATGAATTGACAATTTCTAATAGCTAAAAAAGATGGCAGTTATGAATAGTGATCACAGACAGATTCTGTGTTCACATTATGTGAATACATAGAACTTAGGATGTATTATTGAAACTTTGAAACATCATATCTCCGAAAGTATTGACTTGTTAATTTGTAATGTAAACAAAAATATTTTTTTCGTTACTCCGAAACTGCCAGACCAATTTTGCCCAATAACGAACTTAGCCGAGAAATTTATCCCTCAAAGCAACTCCGAAAATTTCAACTGTCTAGCTCATTCCGTTCGAGAGTTATCGTGTTTACGGCTGGACGGCTGGACGGCCGGATGGACGAACGGCCGGACAGAATCGATTTCGACCACGGATTCTTCATCAGTGAGTCAGACCAAATCTTTCAAGACCGTTTGCAGACAAAAATTCGAAAATTACAGACATTTGGGCGAACTGATAAGTACTCTGTTCCGAGGAACAAGAGCGCCAAAAATCGAAAAAAAATACCATACTGCCCAATTGGAATTATCTGTTCAAGAAAATCTTTCAAAACACAGAAGTTTCATGCTTATAGAATCACAATCCTCCAGAAACTCACCGAAGATGATCCAGACAGAAGACTCTAGTTATGTGAAAAAATTATGGATATTTTGAACAGAAATGTTGTAAACATAGAAAACGACCCGTTTTCTGACGAATAAACGTTTGTGTTAAATGTTGAGGTAAATCGTCAAAATTGTTGTTATTGAGCATATAACAACCCACACTGGATCAGAGAAGGCCACATTCAATATCGAGAAATGTTTGGGCACGGATTGCGGATGACCGAGTAACCGGACCAATTTTCCAAGGAAATTTCAATGGATCTGGATATTTAGAATTCTACCAGGAAGTACTAGTTCAGAGTTTGGCTAATCTGTTTCTTGATCAGGATTATGTGAATGTCCCGAATAGAAACATCTGGTTTCAACAAGACGGTGGCTTAAGGTCCCATTCGAATACATTCATCTATTATATATTTCACTATTGGTTCGAAAATGAACATTGCTGTGTGGTGGCATATTGACACTATTCAAATACATAATTACACTGATGGGTCGAAAACAAACATTGCTGTTTTGTGGTGGCGTAAGGACATGACACAGTCAATATTGACGTTGACTGACACAGAATAATGCTATGTATTGTATATGTGCATGAAGCTAATAAATGCATTGCCGTGGCGATTTTGTTTCACATAGATCGAAATATTAAGACATAGAAGAATCAATTCTTCCATAGTAAAAGGCGAGCCTTATATACAAGAATATTTTGAATTTTGTAAGGCTGGAAGTTTTCTTTAATGTAAAGTATATTGTTGACATTTTTCCCTGTACAGATCTCTCTACATTAAATTGAATAAACTATTTATGTATCTATCTATCTATTGTTGTAGGGGGTAACGTTGCACTACGGCCTTAAGGTCTATTGTGCCACCCATTAGAGATGTGGATGTCATTCATCACCATCTACAGCTTGCCTTCCAGTTCTATAGTTCTGATAAACTTGTTGGCCTCCTCATTTCCTTTAATTCCCGAGTGACCAAGGAAACACTGTTATTCTTACCTACTTCATTAAGTTTTTTTCGGAACTCCCACATTAGCTTAAACTGGATAACATGTTAACCCTGATTGTTTCTTTCCAGGTTCATTTCCACGATTCTTTCGATTGCTAGTATTTCTTTCTGTAAGACGATCGGTTAGAAGCATAGCGATAGTAATAATTTGGTGTCTGTCCCATATACTCCAGTGCCAGATCCTATATTGGATTTTGAACCATCTGTGTACCATTAAACGACATTGTTTTTTTAATTTGGGTGGTGGATTCCCTGTTCCAGTCTTTCTTTCTACCAGGCACGTAGTGAAGTTCTTTTCGATGCTTACTTTCTTAATTATTTTGTCACTAGATTGGCTGATGAAATGTACCTGATTAGAGAGGACAAGGCTTTCTGGTTTTTAATACTCTCATTACCTGTTCCTTTCCTAGCTCTCCTAGATTTTCTGAGAATGTCATCATAGGCCATTTTGTCTATCACAAGGTGAAGGGGTGTGCAATTTGTGATAATCTCAAGTGCCCTGGTAGGATAGGTTCCCATAGTTCCAGTGACACACACACAGACAAGCGTTTGTATTTTTCGAGGGTCTTCCTAGTACTTTTCTGCCTTATTTTTGTATACCAGACTACTGCTCCATACGTTGTAGTCCCAAGTCTTACCGGCTAGATTTCTGCACGCCATTAAAACCTTTATACTAGCAGTGATTTTAACATGATCCATAGAAGTTTACTAAACGAACTAATTGTGGTCTATTATTAAAGGATACTCTGGGAGATATACTCATTATTGAATGGTTCCTTTCTGGATTTTCTCTCCCAAAGTCTGAAAAATATCTATAATAATACGGAAAAACTCACAAAACTCCTCATATCATATATAATAAACAATAATATGAGCTTAAATAAGCTCCTTCCGACCTAATACTTGCATATATCAAATCGTTGAAGTTTCCTTTGGATATTTTCACTTTGAAATACCTACATATTTCTTCCAGTAGTCTTCGTGACGGTATTTTTCAACTAATTTCCGTTCTTTGATTCGATCAGATTAGTGTTTTTCGAGTTTTCGGGAAAACAAAATTTCAAATGACTATAATTAAGATACCACTGGGTGGATTTTGACCATTAACAAACTAAGCCGGAGCATTTCAACTCCACACCTACCCTGCTTCAACTCTATAATTCATTGCGTTCGAGCGTAATCGTGCCGACGGCTGGCTGGCCGGACAGAATCAATTCTTACCTCAGATTCTTGCTCAGTCAAAACTAATCGTCTAAAACCATTCTCGGCCAAATATTAGAAAATCACAAACATTTGGACGAATTGGTAGATACTCTGTTCATAAAATAGCGCGCCAAAAATTTTAATCTTGGACCAGAATCTTAGCAATCCGAAGGCGTTACCATTGGCGATTGAGATAATGTTTTTGGCGCTCTTGTTCCTCGGAACTGAGTGCTTATCAATTTGCCCAAATATGTCTGTAAATTTTGATGATTGATTTTTTGATGAAAATGGTCTTGATCGATTTGGATCCACTCACTGATCAAGAATCCGTGGTCAAAATCAAACTCTCGAACAGAACGAGCTAGGCAGTTGAAATTTTCTGAGTAGACTCAGAAGGTAAATATCTCGGCTGAGTTCGTTATTGGGCAGAATCGTTCAGATGGTTTCAAAGTAACGAAAAAATATATTTTCTTTTCATTACAAATTTCACATAATTATTTTTAAGATGCAGTTTTATCATAAGAATCCATCGATATCATTTTCAACTCTAGCAAGCTAATACTTTCGAAGATATATGATTTTTCAAACTTTCAATAATAAATCGTACTTCTATGTTTGCACAGAATGCTCAAATTATTTTATCGTATGATCTGTGTTCACACATGTCATCCTGGTCTTGCATCTAACTTTTACGTCCAGGATACTGTCTAAAACGGAACATACCAATATAAACTGTGTCACATTACGTTTTACGTGCCATTTCTGAGTGCGGGTTTCAGAGGGCATTGGTTGCTTCCTAATAATTCTGAATTTAATATACAAAGGTGGTTTTGAGTAGGTGAGTTATTGATTTTTCTTGCCTTTCATGTGGTCGTCTCCAGTTTCATTTTAAGATATTCATTCATAAACATTAAATATTTGTTAAAATTCTTAATTTCAGAATTACTTGGGAAACGTAATTTCAGAATTACTTGGGAACGTAACTTTGAATCGTTCAAGGTTACCCGCAATTTGAATTTGGTTCATCGGGTAACTTTGAATTTTCATTTTAAGGTGGAGAATGCCACGAAAATCGTAGAAAGCGACAACCGGTGTCAGAAAATATGGTACAAAAAGTGGGAAAGCCCCGTGGCCAGGATCTTCAGCGCTCTTGTTGAAACTTATACGAATCATATCTCCGAAAGTATTGGTTTCTCAGAGTTGGGAATGATATCAATGGATTCTTGTGATAGAACTGCATCATAAAATGAAATAAATCAAATGTGAATCCATTGATATAATTGTCAACTCTGAGAAACCAATAATTTCGAGGTTATTTCTTTTAATAGACACATTTTGTTTTATTATAAGAATCCATTGTTCATTCCCAACTCTGAGTCACCAATACTTTCAGAGATATGATTTGTCAAATTTTTCATATACAAATATTTATATTATTATAATATAAATACTTAAGCATATAGTTCTTTCACTTGATCATATCCCTTGAAATACTGTTCATAGATAATTGGGATAAGAATAAATATAATGTTGAAACTGTCAAAAAAATATGAGGTGGATATGTTATCATTTACGGCGATTTATGATCACAACATAGGATTCATTAATTATCCATAGTACTATTATATCATATCTCACTTTTACCAACATCATACCAGCTCTAGTTCTACAACGTTCATACGATAACTTTGACGCGCCGTATACAATATTTGTCATCATTCCCAACTTCGCTCATCAACTTAATTACTCCCAAACTTGTTCGGTACAACAGCATGTGAAGATTGCTGGCTCCGCAATTTCCACGCTAATAGAAGTTCGGAATTGATGTACAATTCCTCCGAAATGACGAATTTATTGGATTGAATTTCAGGAAATGAGACGAATGCTCATCGTATCTGCCATGGATGTTATCAATTAGGCTACGTCGAAACGTCTGCTGCTTTCTACTTTTTTTTTATATATGTTTTAATCTGAATAGAATGAACTTGTTATGTATTCAGTAGGTATAAAATAACATAGGTAAGAACAATAGTGAATGAATCGTTGATTTTTACCTTGGGACTGTTATATAGTAATAGTAATAGCAATCTCTATTCATGCTTTACAATTAGATATATAATGGGGAAGAAAAATCACAGTATATATACACATACACAAATATATATACATTATACGTATGTAGTTACACAATTTTAAGAATATAATAATAAATACAACTAAATAATATCTGTATCTGTACTCGTCAATCGATGCAGACGTATTAGTTCCGTATCTACATCGTGTTGAATATCAAATGAAAGTAACCAGCCACCGACTCCGGGTATAAAAACCCGGATTGATCGAGCTGGTACTTGAAAAACAGTATTACATGAGTATATATAATTTCTGAAAGATGTCGTCGAGTAAGAAAGTCGTTGCGAGTGATGCTCTACAGATAGTTATTCCCGAATGCAATTCATGTAAGCGCCCAGTTGTGAAAACTAGCATAAAGTGTAAAATTTGTGCTAAAGTGTACCATCCTGGATGTGCTAATAAAGTGAAGAAATGCTGTGTTGAAGAAATAACAACTGCAGATGATTCCAACATAGGTGATATATCTCCTGTGTTGGAAATTCCAGTAAAAATATAACTAACGAATCTACCAACCAGGAACTCCTGTTAAGAATAATTAATGAGTTAGAAGCAAAAAACTCAATCCTTACAGAAAATAACTCTTTGCTGAGATTCAAAATTTCTACTCTCGAAGCAGAAATATCGAATAAAAATATAGAAATTAGTCACTTATCCAAAAAATCAGTTGTAAACAGAATTCCGAATGTGAGATATGATAAACTCCCACTCTCAGCTGTTAAGGATACAGGGAATGCAGCGATTATCAGTGAGGTACTAAAGGATACCGCAACTAATGCTCCAAGTATTTCCAATAAATCCGCACATCCGAATATAGTGGGTACCGTAACAGTAGGTCCCGATCATTCTCAAGCTGCCGTAGTTGGGGTTTTAGAACAGCGGACGGCCAAAACACCAGCACAACCGTGTTTAAAAACGGTCTGGAATGGAAAAAATACTAGTGTTCTTAAGGCTAATAATACTAGAACAAGTCCACCACCAAATAAAGATGAAACCGAATGGAATATTGTTTCCCGTAAGAAAACTCGTACACGGAATCTTACCTTAGTGGTCGGAAGTTATTCTGGAAGCTCACCCGTTGAGGGTGTGGAAAAGTTGAGGGCGTTTCACGTTTCGAACCTGAAACCTGAAAAAACGGTGGAAAATTTGCAGAATTTTCTATGTAAGAACTTTACAGTTGTTAAGTGTGAAAAACTTATATCTAGGTATCCAGAGAGTTATTCATCATTCAAGGTGCTATTTCCCGGTTCTGAATATGAAAGAGCTCTCGATGGTTCCAACTGGCCAAACAAAGCTAATGTTCACCGGTTTTTTCAGCCAAGAGTGGTGAACGATCGTGCATCTTGAACAACCAGAAAACAGCTGTCTTTCCATCCGGTTCTGAACAAAAATTCAAAATCTTACAGCTAAATGTTCAATGCATTTCGAATAAATTGGATATCCTTGAGTTGCTTTTGATTGAGAAGAAACCAGACACCGTAAGCATTATTGAACACTGGTGTTGTCCTGATAATGTAAAAATTATGACCATCCCTGGTTATCAACTAGCAGCTCATTACTGTCGCCCCTATAGAGCGCATGGGAGTTCAATGATATACGTTAAAGATGGAATATCAGTGAAAAAGTTATTTGTGTCACGATTTTCGGAAGAAATGGATTGTGAAATGTGTGGAATCGTAGTGATGGCTCAAGAAATCCGGATGGGCATTATTAGTGTTTATCGTCCATGTTCTGGCGATTATGAAATTTTTCTGGACAGAATATCTCTTGCTCTGAATCAGCGTTGTACTTCTACTGAATTAATATTTCTGTGTGGTGATTTAAATGTTGACTATTTGAAGGTTGAATGTAGAAATCGTAAGTTACTCTTAGATTTTCTGGAATGCTTTGGTCTGAATATTTCGTCAAATGAACCAACTAGGATATTCACGGATATCACTGTCCATAGATCCATTTCGAAAGTCGATTATATTTTGACTAATGCATCTATATCAAATTGTAAAGTTGAAGTTTATGAGGCTCATATCGGTGACCATCGGGTGATTTCAGTAGAGCTTCCTTTCAAAGTAGATCTCAAAATCAAAATTTTGCCAAAGTTGGTCAGGGATTTGAGCCAGCGTAATATCAATAATTTTTCTTCTCATATTACAAAATGTAACTTTCGGGATATGTATATGCACTCGCATGCTGATGATTGTTTTGGAACATTTATGGACGTTATTCAGAACACCTTTGAAACTTGTTGTCCATTCATAAGATGTACCAGTGGTGTTCAGCGGGGTAAAAGTTGGATTACTCCAGAGATTGTCACCGCTTAACTTGACTTAAAAAAACTCCATTGGTTATATACTTATATCAATAATCAATCGGCTTGTGAATTGTATAAGAAAGCCAAAGTTTCCTACAACTGCTTTATTAGAAATACAAAATTAGCATTCTACAAAGAAATTATCGAAAAATCTGATAATAAAAATCAAACGGTTTGGAATTTAGTAAATACATTGACTGACCGAAAAAGTAGGGAACAAGAGTCCACTGTGCTTGTTACAGACGGTATTTCGTATAAAGAGCCCGGAGTCGTAGCGGAGATCTTTGCTTACCACTTCACCTCTGTTGCTGAGGTCACTCTCAGAAATTATTATAAGGACTCATTGTCATCAACGTCTCAACGCACAGCACGGGTTCAGATCTGGACACTCAACCCAAACCGGAACATTGAACTTTGTAGAGTTTGTCTATGAGTGTCTGGATAATGGATCATATGTAGCTGGATTGTTTTTTGATCTTTCTCGAGCATTTGACAGTCTCGCGCACCAATTCATTTTGGACAAATGCTACAATTTGGGCTTCAGGGGAATTTTTTTGGACTGGATTCGTAGTTACCTTGAGGGTAGAACTGCTTCTGTCAGAGTCCTCAATTCCTTATCTTGTGAACATAATCTGAAGTTAGGAGTACCCCAAGGCTCCGTCTTGGGACCGCTCCTATTTTTGTTATTTATTAACGATCTACTCGTAAATTTGAGAAAGCTACTATTTAGAATATCAAATACCCCCAATATAGAGGCCAAACTAGTTTTGTTCGCTGACGACTCCTCGATAGCCATTTCTGCGGAAACTCTAGAGGAACTCCACAGATTATGTGAACTGCTGGTGAACTGCTTCGTTGAATGGTGTCACTTAAATGCTATCATGATCAATATCGAAAAAACAGTATGTATTCTCTTCTCACTTGTAACCGATGATCATAATGAGCTAGCCATACATCATTTGGATACTATTATTTCATCCAAACACTCCACCAAATTTCTCGGTATCCATATCGATAGAGGTTTGAAATGGTATACACATATCGATGCGGTATGTAAAAAGCTCAACACCTCCTACTACGCACTGAGTAGAGTCAAAGGTTCAGTTCTTTTTAGATCTCTCATAGATATCTATTATAGTTTAGTGTACAGTCACCTTTCCTACAACATGTTACTGTGGGGAAATTGTTCTGACGTGAGTAGAGTTTTTATAATTCAAAAGAGAATACTGCGTATGATGTTCAATTCGGCTCCACGATCCTCCTGTAGACCTCTCTTTTCAGAAAATGCTGTTCCTACACTGGCCTCCATTTTCATCCTCAAGTGTCTGATGTATGTGAAGGAGAATGAAAGTAGCATCCCTAAACTTACCAGCTTTCATACTCATGACACAAGGAATAGGGAAACATTATCGTTTCCTAAGCATAGGACTTCTAGGTTTGAGATGTCCCCACTTTGTAATAGTATCAAGCTTTTCAATCATCTTCCCCGATATATTCGGTCTCTAAAGATTGATCAATTCAAGAAAGTTGTTAAGTCTTTACTTGTGAAGAAATGTTATTATGCAATGAATGAATATTTTAGTGATAATTTAGTTAATGTCTAAATTATTTTAACACCTGACTTATCCTATACATAATTGTTATGTCTTAAAGGATCAATAAATTATTATCATTATTATTATTATTATTATTATAATAAATTAATCCCAAGACACAGTATATCACAGTTTAAAAACTCATATATGTGGTAAAATATTTCTTACCACTTTTTTGAAATTTTTCCAGAACTTTATTATATAGTTTTATCGACATATAAGATGAGCCTTTCTGGGATAGAGTCAATCTACAAAAATCTGGTTTTAAATGATTCCTGCATCTAGTGCCATACTCGAGGCTGCTTTCAATTTGAATATAGTAATGTTTGTTTTTATGGCAGCGTAGCTTCAAAAATATAGAGATAAGGAAAGGTCAAGATCTTGAGCTCAATAAATGCGGATTTACAATTTTCGCTGTAATTCAGACCAGCAATGAGTCTGATAGCCCTTCTTTGGAGAGCAAAAATACGATGACGAGAGAAACAGTTTCCCCATGCTAAAATTCCATATGTCAGGACTGATTCAATCAGCGACAATCAATAGAGAATAGACAATCCTCAGCTCTTTACTTGATAACATATTATTCAACATGGACTTGAGTAAAAATATATTTCCGGTCAATTCTGCAGCCAGACGGCCAGCGTGGACGTCCCAATTGAGGGAGGCATCAATAATCATACCTTAAAACTTTGTAATCCCGCCGACTTCAAGGTCATCAGTCTTCTTCAGACAAAATATCAATTCAACAGTTTTCTCTGGGTTTGCAACTAGCTCATTTGGCGTAAACCATTCAAAGGCTGTAACCCGAGCAGAAGCACTCTCCTCCAACAGCGTTACCAAATGACCCGAACTCGAATAAATAGTTTTGTCATCAGTAAAGCGGATACTATAGAACATATTTAAAAAATTTGGAAGGTCGTTCATGAAAACTGAAAACAATACAGGTCCAAAAAGCGACCCAATGAAATTCTCTGTTCGTCAGACCACTCGTCATTATAAAATACTGTTCGAGTTCAATCTGAGAGATAAGAAGCGATAAGGGCACAACTTTTCCCAGAGCATCCATTCGCATCAAGCTTTCCGAGCAGAATAAAGCTGGAAACACAGTCGCAGGCTTTTGCCAAGTCCAAGAACAATGAACACAACCATTTACCCTTCTCAAAAGAACACAAAGTATGATCAACAAAACCTAGAATTGGGTCCAATGTATTTATCCTTCTTCTAAATCAAAATTGGCGTCACTAAATAAATTATTGGTTTCAAAATAGTGCACTAATTGAGAACAAAGTAATTTCTCCGAAAACTTTCGATAGAACTGGCACTAGAGATATTATTGGCCTATAGTTTTCCACCTGTGCATCATTACATTTCCTAAATAATGGAATGGTTTTAGAATTAGATCGAGGCATCTAGGATATGTATTGTTGACAATACATAAGTTGAAGAGTTTTGTCAGTGGTACCACAAGATTATTTCTGTTTTTTTATCAACAATGAGGAGAAACCATAAAACTCCGTACTAGTACTATTTTTCAGCTTCATTATGGCATCTCTCACGTCGTTGAAAGAAACCTCAGAAAACTTATGAGATCATGAACTTTATACGATATTACCTTAATAGTTTCTTTTGCAATCGATGTGAGATAATCATCGAAATCTGGAGGAGATATTGGAGGGTTTTGATTTTTCTTCATAATGTTTCTCTTATTATTGATTAGATTCCACACTGTACGAGAATGATTATAAGAGTTCTTCATAATTTCATCGTTAGCCTCTATTTGACCTGCATAATCTTATATTTATAAAGTTTTTTAAATTATTACGAGCATTGAAGAGTTCATTAGTTTGGTAACATTCATACATATCATTCAACAGCTTTAAGCGATTGAAACTTTTCCTCGCCTTGATTTGCCTTGAGGGAAAAGTAGTTAAAAATGAATCAGCTATAATTTCATTAAAAATGTTAAAACGTTCATCAAGATTTGTACCGTCGTCATCTATAAAATCCCATTAAAGACCACACAAAATGTTATGAAAAGAGTCTAAACCTCTCTGAGTCAAAGGGCGAAATCTTCTCGTCACAACAATTTTAGAATTCCCCTCAGTCTCAACATCTTCGCTAACCAGCTGGGCTCTATGATCGGAAAATTCGAAATCCATAACCTGAACCATAACTGAAACTATCAACTGAAATATTGAGAAACACATTATCTATACAATTTGAACCTCTTGTGGGCAATGAAACAGAACGAACAAAGCCATTTGAGGTCAATAAGCCACTAAACAAAACGCAGTTTATGTCAGGGGCATTAAAATACAAATTGAAATCGCCTAATATAACTACATTCTCAGTTAAGTTTTTAAGATTACTGAAAATTTTCTCAAAAACATCCAAAAATACGTGGATATGTTATAAAATTACTGTTAAGTTACGATCTATTAGGTTAATTGACGAAATTTTGCAACTAGTTTCAATGGATAGTTCATTCACGACATCACAGCAAACTTGACTTATAGACAGATGGATGACAGAGAGTTATCACACCTCCCCTAATTGCTCTTCTTCTACTGAAGTGGTGTCCTGTTATCCAACCCTGCAGAGAAAATGATGCCACTTCTTCCTCAGACATCCAGTGTTCGGAGAGACTAACAATTTGTAGATCCTTCCATTTGTCCAGAAAAACCTCCAATGCTCCCTCTTTCCCGTAAACTCCTCGAGTATTTAGATGGAAAACACTGATTCTATTTCCGATACTAACACTACCTTGGGTGTTACTATTTTGTGTTCACCCTTATGGGATTCCTCCAAAAATAACTGGAAATATAAGAACCAACAGGCCAATTTTCCGCATTTTGTGCTTCTTCCCAATTTGATTTATCCACGGATACCCTCAAGGAGCTATAAACATCAGGGTACCTATTTGGAATTCAATTTCATACAATTCGCCTCAGGAAAACTGTTTCTGATTACGGATGTGAAGTCTTCAATTGCCGTTGTAGGATCTATCCTCGATACAAACAAATCGACCTTTTTATACACACTTTTTATTTTATTTTAAGTTTGTTCGAAGCACCCATTATTGACCAAGATTTGCTTTCCGAAGATTGTTGTGTTACTGTTTAGTTTTCGATGTACCTGATTAGGCTGGCTTAACCTCACTAACAGAGTTGTTTTGATGACTCAATTTTGAACTTCTCATGTATTTACGGGATATTTCAGTGACTTCTGCGTCGCATGCGCTTGCCTATGCTTTGCCCCACTTCCACTTGTTTTACCTCCGACAGTGGCGTCATTATTTTTAGCCATGCCAGCAAAAGTTTTATTTACCACAGAAATCTTATCAGATATAGGATGTTTCTTCTTGCGGTTGTCAACAATCATTTCCATATCTTGTTCATTTTCGTTATCATAGGATTTTTTACTGTTTATTTCGACTTATGTGCGTTTTGATTTCATCTTTACTTGAAATAATGATACATTTCTCAGTAATAATTTTCTCCTTTTCACTCTTAAGCTGATGGACTAATTCCACTTTCATTTTCAAATGTGCTATCATGAAGTTGTCCTCAACAGAATTACCATTCGAACCATCATGGAACTCCTCGTCATCACTTGCACAACAGACAAATTCTTTATTCCATATTCTATTTTGAGTTCACTGTGGACTTATTATGAACACTATAAAAGTAACTACACTCTTTTCCACTAGAGTTTTTGTTGTCAGTGGACAAGAGTGTAGTTACTTTTATATTGTACCCAAATTCTTCCTTATCGTCCTCAAATAAAGCGTTATTTTTACTACAACAATATGTATGGAACATCTGTTCGAACTTTATACATTTAACCGTATTTTTCATAGACTTTCTACCACAAAACGAACACTTCAGCTTAAGACCGCCTGAAACATGATCATCATTTGGCACCATGTTATATGTTCATGAGGTGCCTCCTCACGTGACAAAGAGAGTAAAGCCTCCCAGATATGGGTGGTACCGGGAAAATTAAATACTCTTGGCAGACGTAAACTCGCACGAATTGTGTTTGAACCTCTCTATTGTCCTAACTCCTTGAGGTGAGGAACTGTCGAAACATTCAGGGGCCTTATATAGAATATATATAAGGCTAGGAGAAATCATTACATTTACCAGTTGAGCACATTAACCAGAAAATTGGGTCCTTAATGTCCAATTTTTTATTAGTGGATAATGATATACACGATCATTATATCATCTTTACAGGGTGATTCAAAACTCGAGGCGAAAAACTGAGTAACGTTTACAGGGTGATATCCTTGATAAAAAAATGGGTTCAAGCCCTGTGGACAGGAGCTTTCTGGCGCTCTAGTTCAAACAGACAAATTATATCTCCGAAAGTATTGGTTTCTCTGAGTTGGGAATTATATCAATGTATACATATGATAGAGCTGCATCACAAAGGAAATTCAATTCAAATAATAGTTTATTTATCAAGATTAAATGAGCAATCATGAGAATGAGAACTGCACCAAGGAAGAAATCGAATTAAATCTGGCCAATTTTGCCCAATAACGAACTTAACCGAGATATTCATCTCCCTAACCTACTCTGAAAATTTCAACTACCTAGCTCATTCCGTTCGAGAGTTATTGTGGAAAAACTTTTTTTAAATTTTCAAATTTTTTTTTACACTTTGCGGTAATCTGGTCAATACAAAACTTCACATACGTGATTCTAAAATTTGATGCTAAATTTCAGATAGATCGAACGATCTTGTCCGAGATATTTACGCTCCAAAACCACCTTGCAATTTTCAATCCGCTAACTCCTTTCGTTCGAGAGTTATCGTGCCTACGGCCGGTCGGCCGGTCGGACAGAATCGATTTCGCACTCGGATTCTTGATCAGTGAGTCGAACCAAATCGTTTGAGACCATTTTCAGCCAAAAATTTCAAAATTACAGACACTTGGGCAAATTGATAAGCACACTGTTCCGAGGAACTAAAGCGCCAAAAAAACAAGTTTCGTATGACAATTGCCCAAAACAGGTTTAAAGTACCTACAAATAGTAGGTATTCCATAAAATAAATATGAAAGAAGATAAGTAATAATAAAAAATTACCTTGTAATCGATCAAAAATTTCCTGATCTACGTTCACCAAACTACAGAATAATGCTTTCAATATTTACGTAATATTTTCAAACATTTTCGGGTGAGGTCCCCGTTGCATCGCTAAAATACGAGTATTTCAACCCCAATATTTTTGAAGTTACAATATTCCCTTCTGTCAAGTTGACATTATGAGAATTCATACATAGAATAATAATTATATCAATCTGTGAAATACGATTTACATTGAAATTTAAAAAAATCATATCTCCGAAAATATTAGCTTGTTAGAGTTGAAAATGATATGAATGGATTCTTATGATAAAAATGCTTATTAAAAAAAATTTGATTTGGAATTTGTTTCGTAAAAAAAAAATTTTTTTCTGTTACTCCGAAACCATCTGTCCGATTTTGCCCAATAACGAACTTAGCCGAGATATTCATCTCCCAAACCTACTCTGAAAATTTCAATTCTCTAGCTCATTCCGTTCGAGAGTTATCGTGCTTACGGCCGGCCGGACCGGCCGGCCAGACAGAAAGAATTTCGACCACGGATTCTTGATCAGTGAGTCGAACCAAATCGTTTAAGACCATTTTCATCGAAATATTCCAAAATTACAGACATTTGGGCAAATTGATAAGCACTCAGTTCCGAGGAACTAGAGCGCCAAAAATGTAGAATAAAATTTCTGGATATTTGGCTTTGTTTCCGAGATATCAGACTTCAAAGTTTCTGCATGTCGTAAATTTTCAACTTTAATACATAATATAAAAATACAAAATGTATACCTAAATCAAATTTTCAAAAATATAACCATTAGCATAAATACAGGCTTGGTAACGCAAAATGAGGGAATCGTATGCTAATGGCATGTTTTGCTTATTTTGAGTGGATTCGACTGCATGAATAATTCGCTCCATTAATTGTTCTTGATTATTAATTTTCACTGCGTAAACAAGTTGATTTAATTGTCCCATACAAATTAATCTGAAGGATTCAAGTCAGGTGATCTCACAGGCCATAGTACCATGCCGACCAATCCATCTCCTATTAAAGGTTTGGTTTAACCAGGTGACAATATTTCGTCCAACATGCGGTGGTGCTCCCTCGTGCTGATACCATTTACGATTGTAGATCAAATCCACAGGAAAATCTTCTAGCAAATTTGGGAGGTCGTTTTCTGAAAATTGCAAGTACGCATCGGCATTCAAACAATTAGGAAGGACTATAATTGGAAGTAATTGTCCGTTAAAGACTCCGCCCCATACACTAATACAGAATCTTTGTTCAAAGCATCTTCTTTTAAAAGCGGGAGGATTTGCATTGTATGTCTCTAGAAAGTCCTCACTCATGATAAAGAAAACCAAACTTTCAATAAGAGATGGATTTGTCGGCGTGATGATATGGCCTGCGAGATCACCTGACTTGAATCCTTTGGATTATTTTGCAAGGGGCATTTAAAACAGCTCGTTTACGTAGTAGAAAGTAATAATCAAGAAAAATTAATGAAACAAATTATTAAGGGAGTCGAATTCACTGAAAATAGGCAAAACATGCCATTATTATACGATTTCCTCATTTTGCGTTACTAAGTTTGTATCGATTCTAATGGTGAAATTCTTGAACAGTTGACTTATATATTTTTATATTATGCATTGAAGTTGAAAACTGATGACATGCAGAAACTTTGAAGTCGTATATATCGGAAACAGAGCCAAAAATCCAAAAATTGTATTCTACATTTTTTATCAAAAATATCAGCCTGTATACGTTCCATAATTTTTCGCCTCGTGTTTTGAATCACCCTGTATATCATTTAATGGTTCCTTTCTGGGTATTCTTTCCAAAACTCTGAAAAATATCTCCTCCATCAGACAGCAAGCAGTGTGACAAACTTCAGGATAACTCTCAACAAAATATTTCTGAAAATGTTCGCTTACGCTTGGTGTCTCAAGAAGAAGTCTGATTTAGTCTCCGAATTATTAGAGAATTGTTGTTTTATCGTTGATGTTGTTTCGTTACTATTTATTAGGCAACATTGTTCTATATATTACTTCTGGCAAATATATAGTGTTTCTAACGCAGTAGCAATTTCAAAATAATGCAATGTTTAAAATGTTACATAGAATGATATGTAGATAAAATCAATGAAATAAAATCGTGGAATATAGCACTAAGATGATATATTTTAAACGCACCCACTTGTTTCTATTGTTTTACATAACAAAATTGAACCAAACAAAATTGAGGTTTATCAGTCTAATAATCCGTGGTACGAAAATATATTCCAATTTGTCCCAGATATTATTTTTGAGTCATTTTCTGCTCTGGAAGGTCACAATGCCATACACATTTGCAATTTTCAGTGTGTTTAAAATATTCCCCACTCTGAGTCATCACAAATGCCGCCATGTTTAATGGCGTCCTCTTATAAATAATTATACATCATTTTCAAGCATTTCGCGATAATTTAGTTTCACCATTAATATAGAACATATTATTATGTTCTACCGCGTATAAGACAACATAACCTGAGAAATCAATTGAATTGTTTGGTTGTGGAATATCTGATAAATACATATTTTGGTAAAGAAATTCAAATGAAGAAATATCTGGTATGTTAATGAATCTTATTAATAAGTCGGAAGTATGGAAGCATAATGCTTCCAGAACTTTTCTACAGGGTGAGTCCTTAAGTAGTACATTAATTTTAACCATAGATTCTTATCGTCCAATGAAACACTTTTTTCATTTAACATTTTTCCAAATTCGGCTCAGGTAGAAAGATACAGACTGTTGAAATTAAAAAAAAAATCAGTATTTATTTTGTAGCTTTGACTTCCTTTTTTCGAATAAAATGAATGTCGGTGTAAAGTTTCCTATACCTATGACACATATTTTCCAAATATTGGTTATTTTCTCCTTCTACTGGTTTTCTAGTTATAGACTTGTGGATTTGAAAAACTAAACGAAATAAGCATAAAGAAAGCAGATAAAGTTTTTCTTGAGTCATTTCAAGAATATTCCATCGTTTTAGAACCTTATATTAATCTTCATCACTTCTCCTTAAACGTACCGTTTCCAAGATATTCTTCATTAAATGTTTTAAAATGGAAAACTCCGGAAATTTCACTACTTTTATGGATGCATCCCTGAGCGTTGGAATCTCGAGTCAAGCTGTAAACCACGTTAGCATGCCTTTTTCTCGTCCGCCAACAATGTCCTAGATAATTTATATGCAGGAGTGTATTAGCACATTGTGAAATCTTCAATCAGCCAAACGATTGTTGGGGTATACCCATCTTAAATTTTGTGGTTATTTCTTCAACAACTCAAAATATACAGATCCAATTCAATTCAAACCTAGTAGTTACTTGTGCAACGATATAGCATGTCTATGGACTCTGTTTTGATCGTTTGCGTGAATCACAATGCGTCGAACACTACCGGGAGGCTGCGCGTAAACCAGAGGGTCGGCATCTTGATGTTTCATCATGAAGATTTCAATATAACAGCATTTGTATCATTAGATTTTCGAGTTGAATTATCGGCGAGAATTGTGCTGAAATTGTCGGTAAGTGCTTAATTTGATGTTATTATAGGTCAGAATCCTCACCAGGTAATTAAATTTAATTTTAAAGATCATAGTTTTTTCAGT
Source organism: Halyzia sedecimguttata (assembly GCA_937662695.2). Lineage (NCBI taxonomy): Eukaryota > Metazoa > Arthropoda > Insecta > Coleoptera > Coccinellidae > Halyzia > Halyzia sedecimguttata. The sequence continues at coordinate 32,096,793 of OW569418.2, read as the reverse complement.
GTCATCCATTTTGTGGAAGCGATCTCAGATTTGGTAAATTCCGTAGAAGTTGTTTGATATTCTCAACAGGACTCCTTCTCAGATTTAGTTTGTGATATATTATGTGAATGATTATTTGTAAATTTGAGTTCAGAAAACTGAGAAGGAATTGTAAAAGTTTTTCGAATTCTAATTACTTTGTTTTTTTCCCCAATAGCACCTTGGCTGGGATTGAAATTGTACCTTGGCTAAGATTGAAATTGTACCTTGGTTAAGATTGAAATTCTACCTTGGCTGGAATTGAATTTGTACCGAGGAATCATCCAGATATACCAACTACCCTTGGAATTGGGGAATCAACGTAGTACTTCCTTTGGATGAGAAAATAACCAGAAGACACTTTACTTGGAACTGGAGGGCCATCTAGAATTGGTTTCTGTGAAATTGGAATATCAAGATCAGGATCATAATACCGAACTCCGAGGAGGTCACGACATTGTTTTCTATTAAGTTAAGTAGTATAAGACTGTGTAGAGTGAAAAAGGGTCGACCTATTTTAATTTTTCAATTTTAATATATGTATTGTGAAAACCTGGGAGGGAGTTTTCTTGCCGAATTAAGCCAGTCTAGCCTCCCACCCCTAGACAATTAAAAGTAGATTCTCATGCTCGATAATCGTCTATAAGTGAAAATTGGCACGTTACACTTGTGAAATGCCGAAGTGCTCATTATCACTCAGATCTCAATTCGTCTTATATCTTAGTACCTTGACTCTGTGACCCATTAAGACATGCCGCCACTGGTTTGTAGTGCAAGTTAATAAATATTCAATACATACGTTCCTGAAACTCTCTTTCAGCCTTCAGCCATTTTTAAAAGAAAATCATCCCAATATATACTTTTAGGACCGATCCGTATTTCTTTCGCTAGAAGAAACTTCCTGGAACTGATCTTCCTAATGCAACTTCGGCAAGTTTGTCGTAACCAGGAACACTGAGCGGAAATGTGTGTTGTTTCTTCGAAATCGCAAAATAGAATTCCTTTTGCGGACCTATTCGGGAAAATCCGAATCAACCCGCTTTTTCAATAACGCAATATTCCCAGGGTTCAATAAAAACTTGGATCACAATAAAAAAACGTTTCCTTTCTATGCGGAGTAACAGCTGCACCCTTAAACCAAACTCCGCACCGCCTCGATATTTGAAATATTACTTTGACTGTCGCTTTCAAGAACTTGAACACTCTTCATAACTCCATAATGTTCTCTGAGCTGAGAACTTGAGAAAGAATCTGTTCGAAGTCGTTCGATATTATAACGGGACTAGTTGGGGCTGAAATTACTTTTTGACGGTTTTTGGCGTCAATGTCTTGATATACAGGTTGACGATATTCCGAGTAATTTTTTAAGGCAAGTTTTGGGGAAAATACTATTTGCTCAAAAATCACGGAAAGTGATCAATTATTGATAAATTGTACTTGAAACTTGAAAATCATTTTCAGAGATATCCTTTTATTGTGTTCCTCAAGAAAATCTAGATTTGGTACTGAAATCGCATCCTATATGATTTATAATTATATTATATATATTATATATATTTATATATTATATATAACGGGTTCTTATAGCGATATCACTGTAGTTGCTAATTTAATAATAGTGACGAAAATTGAAAAGGAACACGACCTGAATGAAAGAACAGAAGCCATCTCTTAAATGTAAATCCCGAAGAATAAAAAGGGGGAAAGCCCTGTGGACAGGTACTTTGGCGCGCTGTCCAAATTTATAGGCAGAGCTATCACCCATCCAGGTACTGAACTCGCCCAAAGGTGCTTAGCTCTAGAAAACAAAAATCCCAATATTTCAAAGAGTATAATTCGACAGTAAAAACAAACGTCCAAAAAAAGACTGATCATCTTATTTTGGCCGCTAATGGTCTCAAACGTATAGTTTCCAGATACATGCACTCACTGTTGGTTCGAAAATAAACAGTGCTCCAAGTAATCATTATAGTATACTTTGGGAGTTACATTCATTATTGAATGGTTCCTTTACGGGTTTTCTGTCAAACTCTGAAAAATATCTATGAAATAAAAATTTATTATTTCGCGAATTTCTTCTGAGTTAGAAACACAAGCTATTTGTCAGAAACAATTTATCATCAATGAGCGTCAGAATGTCAACGTGTGAAGACGTGCCATGTGATCGCGCAGCGAGTCCGAACGTAACAATGGAGAAAATATGCAATTACTGCAATCGTAAAGTTGGTGAATTTATAAAATGTATCAAGTGCGATGATATATTTCATCCATCCTGCATAATTAAATCAGCAAGCCGGAAAAATACCACCTGCCAACATACATCAACGGAAGAAGGTCAGTCAAATATAAATGAGGAAATGTCTATCAGAGCAGAAAATAAAATACTTCGTATTGAAATAGAATATTTAAAGTCAGTATTGGAAGAAACCAGAAGCAAAATTGCAATTTTGATTGAAAATAACAACCTTTTGAAAGATAAGATCTCCAGCCTCCAACATCATAATCAAACAAAAACAGTTATAAACATTACGAAAAAATCTGTCAAAAACACGACATTCCAAGATAAGTTATCGTCCCCCGTCCCTGCTACTGTCGATGTTGACGCACCGAACAGAAATTCATACAGCTGTGTGGTCCAAGATAAGGCATGCTCCCAAACGTCAAATGTCATCTGAGAGTACGAAAATAACCCTACAGTTACCCGATGTGGATGTGGAAAATAAACAATCATACAACTTACTGAAAACCATGAAAAGTCCTCAGAAATCGATCACAAATATCTCACAACAAAATGAGATTACACAGAATGAATTTCAGTGGAGTACTGTTCTTAGGAGAAAACGAACAAAACAAAGATCTCCGATTGTATGCACAGGATCCAAACAAGTGTCATCTGAATCAAAATTTAAAGGGGCACCAAGGAAGAGATGGATTTACGTTGAAAGAGTTCATGGAAACAATGTTTCCGAAAGCGACATAGTAGATTTTCTTCAAGATTCCACAGGCAGCGGAGAATTTGATGTGAAAAAACTTCCCACAAAAGGCAACAATTCGGCATTTGGTGTTGGAGTACCTACTGACGATCTGTTTGCGGAATTGTCAAAATCTGAATCTTGACCGAGGGGAGTCGTCCTTAGAGAATTCAACTTCAGGAATTTTTTTCGGAGAGACACTTCTGCAGTCACACCGCCGGAGTAAACAAGGAAAGGAGGTTATGCCTGTTAAATCAAAATATGCAATCAGTAGTCCGTGTGAAGATTATGAATTTGAATATACAGTGTATAACCAATAAAATGAATAGTTTAACCATTTTATTGAATGATGAAGAACCGGACATAATAAGCGTAGTGGAGCATTGGAGTTTAACAGAACAAACTAGACACCAAACGGGTGCCCAACTAGACACCAAACCTTTGCGAACAGCAACTCTTTAAAGTGGATAACACCTCAAATTAGATCGGCTAGCTATGAGCCCAAAAAGCTTCACTGGCTTCGAGTCAACTTAGGTACAAGTGAGTCTCAAGACAAGCCAACTCCTTGGTAAAATATTGGAATGCATGGACTCGTTGAATATCGTCGTAAGGGGCCGGGACAAACTTCCTGCACAAATCCTCAGCATGTTCGAGGAGAGTCCATCGGGGCCAGGTGAAGAGGTAGAATTCAACCCAGACAAGTGCTTCTCCACCACCTCCCTCGTGAATGTGACTTCAGTAAGATCTTCTCCACATCGTGGGAAGATAAGTCTTGGTACGGATCCACCAGGCTCCGCAGAAAAGGATGAAGAATATGTGTCGGCCAAAGTCTCTGCCGATTCTTCATTTGTTGAGCACAATAGCCCACTAGGATTCCGTACACGAGGCACTACCACTCTAGAATTTACAGTCGAGCTCACAAACTTAAAGAATTTCTTCCTATTATTTTGTTTCAATAAGTTGTCGATGTATTCCTTTCTTACTTGGCTATCAGGGACGAGACGGAGTTTGAATAACTGCGATGAATTCTATAGTTTCTTTCATCCCTAAATCTCAGGAATCTCTGCCACACCGCCCTCTTATTATGAATCATCCTGAGCACTTCGGAGTTTATCCATGGTTTTGCAGGGTTATGGTATTTATTCCACATGTCCTCCACGCTGAGCCCGATCAGCAGCCCATCCCATCCTACACAGCTCAGAGAAGTATTAAGTTTCTCAAAATCAATTCTGGTTATTTGTGTCGTTGTTTTATTAGGTGTCGTACTGGAAATGAACTGTACTCGGGATGACAAAGCTAAATGGTCCGAGCGTCCAAACGGTGGTAAATACTGGACCGGTGCGAGAATATTTGTATCATTGACTAAAATCAGATCCAGAAGTGATGGATTGTTGCCGTTTCTGTAGCGAGTTGGTTTTTCAATGACCTGATGCAGGTTAGAGTTCAATATAATATAATTTTCAGAGTAGATTTGAGGAATGAATATCGCGGATAAGTTCGTTATTGGGGAGAATCGGTCTGTTTGAATTCAATTTCTTTCATTATGCAGTTCTATCGTAAGAATCAATCCCAGAGACCAATAATTTCGGAGATATGATATGTCAAAGTTTGAACAAGAGCGCCAAAGTTCCTGTCCACAGGGCATGAACCAATTTTTTTCGTTTACGTTCGTGAAAATGGGGTTAAAACGGAGGTTCTTTCGGGGAGAGAAAGGGTGGTTCTATGCGGTACTTCCTTCGGTCTTGGCCGGAAAAGGTGGCAACTATTTAAAAAAATTCGTAAAATCTTGAAAAATGTGTCCGGCGGTTGAAGGTCGTAAAGATATTCGAGTTGGAACGGAAAGACGAAAGAATAAACGACTTTATAATGGCTTTTTTTTTTCGAAAAAAATCCGGTTTCTTCATATTTATATCGCAAAAAGAGACTTTTCTCCGTTCTCCTGTATTGGACACTCTTCTTAATCGAATTTACCTTGGTAAATTCTATTAAGAGTGTCCAATACAGGAGAATGTGCAATAGAATTTACCATGGTAAATTCGATTAAGAGTGTCCATTACAGGAGATTAGATAATAGAAGATACGCGCAAAAGCTCCTGGCTTCACGTCAGTGCTTGTTCCAAGAAAAACTAAAGTTTTTCTTCACCTCCTCACTTCGTTTCGAGAACAACTTCATTTTTCGTTTACGTTCGTGAAAATGGGGTTAAAACGGAGGTTCTTTCGGGGAGAGAAAGGGTGGTTCTATGCGGTACTTCCTTCGGTCTTGGCCGGAAAAGGTGGCAACTATTTAAAAAAATTCGTAAAATCTTGAAAAATGTGTCCGGCGGTTGAAGGTCGTAAAGATATTCGAGTTGGAACGGAAAGACGAAAGAATAAACGACTTTATAATGGCTTTTTTTTTTCGAAAAAAATCCGGTTTCTTCATATTTATATCGCAAAAAGAGACTTTTCTCTTGAGAATCCAATCACACAGTATTTTGGTTGACTTTTCCAACTATCGACACTGTCGTTCGTTTCCGTTGCTTGCTTTGAAGACAATGTCAAAAATCGTTTTCAAGGAATTATTTTATCGAATATATTCTATTGTCTAATCACGTTAACACGTGAAAGCTTCATTGCATTGGGCATCAAATGGAATCAAATTTTAAAACACATAAAATAGTGAACATACTGCGCAGAGATTTGAACCTGGATTATCTGCAACACAGGCGAGCAAGCTAGCATCTCAGCCATCGAGGTGTTGTCGCAATTCTGAGATTATCCACAGGGCTTGAACAGATTTTTTTTTATCAATACAAAAATAAATTTTCATTCTTACGTTCATTCTTCAATCAAATGATAGAATAGCTTAATGACTGCTGAAAATGTTTGCATCATTAAATCCAACGAAGCTGTATACAGTGGTTATACAGAAGCTCGGACTTTCCCATCTGAAGGTGGCCCATCTTCAACCTCATAAAATTTCCATTACCGCCTCCAATCCTGCGTATATGCCAGGAAGTCTAATGGGATCTGCAGCCCTTTGGCTGATACCGAGCGATGTAAAGACTAGCCAACTAGGCCAAATGGCTTTAGAATTACTTGTACCGGCAGTTGTACAGAGTTTTGGAATACTAATGAATTAACAATTGCGGATATCCTTCCCGATTACGGAAACGTGATCGATTCTGCCCTAAACAGGATGATAGCCATTAGGAACCATGGTATATTCATATTATTCGATTACCTTCTACTCGAAGTTTACTCTTCCTCAAGCAGTTGAACAATTCTGATGGTGTTAATTGGATATTTGCGTTCTGCTGAGTTTCATTGATATATAGGTAGTTATGCTGAAATATAATCATAGGATCTTAGAAGGTGTAGGGAATGAATGCTACTTTTTCGTGCAATGCACTATTTTTGCACGTACGTTCTGGGGAACCTCGCGGTATCATTTTGCCCAAATGTCTGTAATTTTCGAATTTTTTGCCGCGAATGGTTTCAAATGACTAGGTTTAACTCACTGATGAAGAATTTGAGGTCAAATTTGATTATGTCCGGCCACGATATCTTGAGAACGGAAAGAGATAGCGACTTGAAATTTTCAGTGTAAGTAGCGTATCCCAATACGACGGACAAGTTTGTTGTTAAAGGGCATTATCAGCCCAATGGTTTCAATGGGTCAATCTTTACTAATCTGATCAAATTGAAATTTGTTGGGTAGTTGTACAGTACAAACCTAAGAACGTTTGTGAAATTTTGTAGAAACGTATTACCAGAACATTAAAAAAAAATTATTACAAAATATTATTTATGTCACGATAACCTAAGAAAGGAAAGAGATAGTGACTCGAAATTTTCAGGTTAGGTCGTGCTTCTGAATGTGACATTTGAGTTCGTTCATAGACATAATCGGCCAAACGGTTTTGGAGTTATACCCATCTGAAATTTGGTGGTTATTTCCCCAATAACTGAAAAAATTCCAAACCGATCCAATTCAAACATGGTTATTAGTTGTAGAATGCAACGGCAAGAATTCTCGTGAGGATCATATCACTAAAAAAATTAAAAAAATCATTGAAACAAATTCTATGGTATATCAGAAACTATTCGTCCGACATCACAGAAATTCTGCGAGAGCGATCAGAACCTAACTCTTCTACCAAGTTCCAAGATTGAACACGATCGGAGCTATATTTTTGGAGATCTGAGCCGCCTTGTGTGAGTTCAGTAGCTAGATGGATGACCAATGCCTCGATAACTTTCGCACGAAAGGAGATAGGGGACTTGCAATTCTCAGGGTAGGTTGCGAATCCGAATGGGAAGCTTAAGTTCGTTTTTGAGCAAAATGGGTCTAACGATTTCGGAGTTATACCATCCTAGAATATTATTTCCTCGATAACTCCAAAAAAAAAGGAACCGATCGAATTGAAGCTTGGTTACTATCTGTAGAATGTCGACATGAAGATGTGTGTAAAATTTAGTGAGGACCGTACCACTAAAAATTTTTCATAATATAACGAAAAGAGAATTTGTCCAAGCACTGACGTGAAGTCAGGAGCTTTTGCGCGTATGTTCTATTGTCCATTCTCCTGTATTGGACACTCTTAATCGAATTTACCATGGTGAATACTAGTGATCGTTCTCCTGTATTGGACCCTCTTCTTAATCGAATTTACCATGGTAAATTCGATTGAGAGTGTCCAATACAGGAGAATTACCATGGTGTATTCTATTGTCCGTTCTCCTGTATTGGACACTCTTCTTAATCGAATTTACCTTGGTAAATTCTATTAAGAGTGTCCAATACAGGAGAATGTGCAATAGAATTTACCATGGTAAATTCGATTAAGAGTGTCCATTACAGGAGATTAGATAATAGAAGATACGCGCAAAAGCTCCTGGCTTCACGTCAGTGCTTGTTCCAAGAAAAACTAAAGTGTTTCTTCACCTCCTCACTTCGTTTCGAGAACAACTTCATGTGTGTGGAGGCGACACCACCATCCTTATCTGTTAATTGTTTTATTTGCGATCTAATACATTAATTTGCAGCTGTTTTCAACTTGTGTATCAATTTTTCTTTTCATCGTTACATTTTTATTGCAAGAATTTTAGGGTTTCGTTTACATAACTGAATTGGTCATGGAATGACCTTTGATCCGATATATCCCAAGCAATATTTTTCCATTAGAAACAAAATTGGACAGGGTTAAGGGTATAAACCCCCAACTTCTATGCATTTCTCAAACTTCGAAAATAGAAATCGGCGGGTAGGAGGATATTTTTCAATACTTATTATTTCAAGAATGAGAACCTGACAACAATCACAAATTGTTAATTCTGTAATAAAAAAATAGCTAAATAAATCATTTTTTCAGTCACACCGCTCAATGTGCAATCGAATGTCCTTTCATTTGATATATCCAAATTCATATATTCCTATTGAAAAAAACAGTAGATGGGTGTGGAGCGTAGGGAGACCTGCTCTCGAAATTACATATCCATGGATTCATGGATTTCCCTTTATAATAATTAGTAAAAGAATAATCGTCTGATTGCAGTTCTCTCCAACAACCAATTGTGAATTATTTCCTAATTTTTCAACAAAAAATTGGTTCAAGCACTGACGTGAAGTCAGAAGTTTTTGCGCGTATGTTGTATTGTCCATTCTACTGTATTGGACACTCTTAATCGAATTTACCATGGTGAATTTGATTGAGGGTGTCCAATACAGAAGAATGGACAATAGAACGCGCATACGCTTCTGACTTCAGTGCCTGAACCAATTTGTTTTACAGAATTATTACAAGTCCATTAGGTAGATCACAACTTAGAGTGATTCGCACATATGAATATCTTCAAAGGTGTAAATGCAATGAAAATGATGCAGATGACGGACATTCAGATCATTCATGTGCGATCCCGTAAATATTATCCTAAGGTCTCATACAGCCAGAATATATCTAACAAAATCTTATTCCGGTGTGTATTTGTTCGCTATAGAGAATGAATAGAAAGAGGTGTGCTATGAATTCATCATCTTAAAATTTTATGAATTATGAATAAAGAATATGAATTCATAGCGCACCACTTTCTATTCATTTCTATGGATCATCTTAAAATTTTATGAATTATGAATTAAGAATATGAATCCATAGCGCACCTCTTTCTATTCATTTCTATAGAGCGAACAAACACACACTGGAATAAGATTTGGATTAATCTCAGTTGCCCCACAAATTGCCACAGTATGTATAGAACCTAACCTAATATCTAATCAATATTTCTAGTTTCTTTACTGGGCAGCAAGTAAAAGTATACAAATCTCTACAAGCCTGCAAATACGATCAATCTGGTTATCTGCTGCAGTTTTTGGCTAAACTGATCAATCTGGAAACTTTTGTTGTTGTAGGGTAGGATTAATACCATCAGTTATTAAAACGAAGTGTAACAGAGCATTATCGTTGTATACCATCAGAACATTACAGAGAACTAGAATTGTCTTCAACCTCCCAGAGAGGTAACAAAAGTCCACACATTTTCCCGGAAAAAAGTCGTGGAGATATTTCCTGGAGCTCTGTGTGTTGTGGGGTATATGCCTAATAAAATTTATGTGTCGGAAATTTGTCACTCATAGTATTCTGTAAAGTCCACGACACCTACAGCTCCATACTCCATAAATCTTGGAACGATAGTCATCAGAATTCACGAAAAACAAGCAAAGGCAGCCATCGCTAAGGGAGGATACGAAAACTATAAAAACATGAGCTGACACGAACAAAACCCCCTTCGTACACATATCCGAACCTTTAACTCCGATTCGTAAATATTTTTCCATAACTCGGAGAGCCACACAGTCCGCTCTATTGATTGCCCAAAGAAGATCTCCCATAAATTTGTTTGCGAATAACGGTTCCACCCACTTCGAAATATATAATTCAGTTTTATCCATAAGTTTCGCGAATACTTTCTGTTAACTACACAACATCGGCCATATATGGCCAGATAAATCACTAGAACTAAGCCAGTCGGTGACACGAGCAGATTTCTAGGATGCGAACCGACCCACTACATGTGAAGCAATAAAATCCTCCTGAAGGAGTAAGGAATAATATAGGGAACCCCAGTTTTTGTTGCTATTCGGCATCCAGATTTCGGGATTGAAATTTATAAAGACCGTCCTGGGCGGGTCCCTGGAGAACTATTGGGAGGTTCGATTCAGTCTCTGGAGTCGTATGCTGTTCCTGTTTCTCTGTGTGTTTTCTGTTATTTAGAGGAATGTATGGAAGTGAAAGTCAACGTGATGATTTTATCCTGATGTGGAGTAGGAATGGGATAGTTTCATAGAATATATTCAGGAAAGGTTTTCTTCTTTAATCTTCGTAACCGCTCTCTGAGCGTTCGTATCATGGGTGCTATAATATTGTCCACTGAACTGAACTTTACAAATATCTCGAGAATGGTCCCAAGCTATGATATAAATAATTGATGAATTAGAGTTTGGACTTTTCTCGATGCAATCATAAAATTAATTAATTATTATTATATCAACATTGTAATATTATAATCATAGAATTTTCTCACTTCCTACCTTTTATATTATTCTTTATCATAGGACTGAGGACTCGAATAGGATGACCACAATTAATGAAACTTTGCCGACGTATCGTCCAAATATTGGGATTTCATCAAGGCTGCAATACAAATTAGGAAAATTAACTTAAAACTACTTTAACATTTTTCAAATACAACTCGTCTTATCTTTGAATTGTTTTCAACATGGTAAAACAGGCATATAACACTTACGTATTATAAGTGATGAATAACTAGGCAATCTACTGTCATGATATGTATTGTAGTTAATAATAGAATATGTATTTCTGAATTAAAAATTGGTTCAAGCCCTGTGGACAGGAGCTTTGGTGCTCTCGTTCAAACTTTGTCAAATCTTATCTCCGAAATTATTGGTTTCTGGGAATGATATAAATGGATTCTTACTATAGATCTGCATCATGAAATGAATTAAATTCAAACAGACCTTTTCTCCCCAATAACGAACTTATCCGAGATATGCATTCCTCAAAACTACTCTGAAAATTATACTATATCAATTAAAACTTAGACAATATTGCAGTTTTGTTTTTACTGGAGATATTCTGAACCCAATTCGAGTATGTAATTAACCAAGTTAATTAACAACTAACTGCCTCTGTCATAGTATTCACATATCACACTGGACCATAGAATAGTGTAATCCTTACACCTCCTCACTTAAGAAATCAATTAAAAAAAACTTGAACAAAAATATAAACATTCTACAAAACATAGGTTTCAAATTCTGTACGTGGTGTAACATTTCGTTCTGGTCTCAGTGTAGAGTCATTTGAGTGTTTTCACTCTCACAATCAAAATCAGACTTATTAATATTAGTTTCTGTCCTATTTTCTAAATTTACATTGTGGTGGTTATTGGACTTTACATTTGAATTAGGCTCATTTAAGTCATTTACACCCATGGGTGAACATTCATTATTTGGACAATCGCAAATTAGGTCTATTCCTTCTATATTTTTTTTCACTATCCCTTATAATATAATATGATCTAGGGCTAGAGTGTCATATTCCAACTTTTGTTGGGATCCAATGATTTTCATGATTAACTAAGTTGCTTTGTCCAGTCTCTAATGGTTTCAACGGTTTAGCACTTCTATCATAGTAATATTTTTGTTTATCTTGTATATTTTGTAAGGATTGATCAATCACTTTTTGGCGCTCTAGTTCCTCGGAACTGAGTGCTTATCAATTTGCCCAAATGTCTGTAATTTTCGAATTTTTCGATGAAAATGGTCTTAAACGATTTGGCTCGACTCACTGATCAAGAATCCGTGGTCGAAATTCATTCTGTCCGGCCGTCCGGCCGGCCGGTCCGGCCGGTCAGGCCGTAGGCACGATAACTCTCGAACGGAATGAGCTAGACAGTTGAAATTTTGAGAGTATGTTTGGGGGATAAATATCTCGGCTAAGTTCGTTATTGGGCGAAATCGGACAGATGGTTTCGGAGTAACAAAAAAAAATTTTTTTTTTACAGAACAAATTCCAAATTAAATTTTTTTCAATAAGCAGTTTTACCATAAGAATCCACTCATATCATTTTTAACTCTAACAAACTGATACTTTCGGAGATATGATTTTTCAAAATTTCAATGATAGAATTATTCTGTGGCTATTCTATGAATTGTTATAATGTCAACTTTGACGTTGTCTCATTGTAATTCATTCCAGTAATGGTATCAATATGAGAATTAGAATATTATCATACTTTTGTTGGTTGATATTTTCATGTCAATCCATATGATGATGGGAATGGTAATGGTAAGTTAATAATATTGAGTTCAGAATAACTCCACTAAAAACAAAACTGGAATTGAGGAATGAATATCTCGGATGAGTTCGTTGTTGGGTAGAATTCGTCTATTGGTTTTGGATTGATAATTTTTGGCACTCTTGTTGAATTTAAATTCTTCTATGATGTTTGAATTCAATTTCTGCTAAGATGAAGTTCTAAATTTCAATAATGAATCGTACTTCTGTTTTCACAGAATGCTATAATTATTCTATCTAAGCTTTATTATATGATCTGTGTTCATACTCGTACATTTCATCCTGTTCTATAAGAGAGAGTCAAATTCATTTCAGCTATTTTAATTTGGTTTCTTCCATGGTGCAGTTCTCAGATTGCTCATTTAATCTTGATAAATAAACTATTATTTGAATCGAATTTCCTTTATGATGCAGTTCTATCATAAGAATACATTGATATAATTCTCAACTCTGAGAAACCAATACTTTCGGAGATATAATTTGTGTGTTTGAACTAGAGCGCCAGAAAGCTCCTGTCCACAGGGCTTGAACCCATTTTTTTAATTCTAACTTTTGGATTTAACAATTCAGATTTACAATGTATCTTAGTTTTCAAACGTCTACTATATAGCAACTGACTAGGGGAGAAACCTATGGTAACTATAGGTGTACTTCTATATTCAAATAATGCCATGTGTTCTTCTTCAATAGGTTTTTTGACAACATTGACTGCTTTTTCTGCATATCTGTTGGATTGAGCATAAGTGGGACTTGAAGTTACAATATGAAATTCATACTTATATGAGAAGGTTTTGAATGCACTGCTAGAAAAAGGTGTGTTATCAGAAACAAGTGTATCTCGTATTCCATGTCTTGAGAATAAGTGAGGCATAAATTCTACAGAATCTTTAAATTTAAGTTTTTTCTTTCCAATCCATTTGCCATAGAAATCATTTACTACCAAATACCAATGTCCTGTAAAATACAATACATCACATGATATTCTAGACCAGGGTCTGTCAGCTATAGGATATGGAAGGAGTGGCTCCTTTTGATTTTCAACTTGATATTCTTCACACTGATTACAAGAGCTAATAAAATTAGAAACATCCTGCGAAATTCCTTTCCAATAAAGTAATTCAAGTTCTTTTGCCTTTGTTCATCCTAAGTGAACTTCCTAAGTGAACTTCATGCAAAAGTTTCAAAAACATTGTTATCAATTTTGTGGAAACAACTATTCTTTCATCATATAGAACAATTCCCTCCTGAATAGTAATATCATATCTGATATTCCAAAAACGCTTCAATTCAGAATTTAAATGAATAATCTTATTGGGCCAACATGTCTCAGTATTCAATGACCTTACTCAAAACAGGGTCATTTGCGGTTTGCATTTGCAATTGCTTCTTTTTTGCTTCAAGCAAGGGAATATATTTATACAATGAATGTACAATTAAGGGTTCATCTATATGTTCAGAATTTTCAAGAAATGATCTAGATAGATAGTCTGCAATATACATTTTAGAACCTTGTAGATATTGCACATCCAAGTTATATACTATTGAAAACTATATGTATACCATGAATAAAATATCATCAATATCATCAATCTCATCAGTGTGACTTAGCCGAACACTGAATGAAAACTGACGGCGTTCTTGGAAACTTAAATCCATCGGTCGAGAACTGGTAGGGAAAGAATCCCATCGGCGCCACCTATGGAGAATCCTTACGAACTACGAGCCTCTGCGATGAAGAATCCTTGAGCGATGTTCAGCGAAGTTCATTCTTTTGCCGTAAGAGGGTCAAGGAATGGAAACGCCATCTACCTCTGAAGCGACCTTTACGGACTAAAAACGCCCGGTTCAGTGTGGTTAGATAAACCACAAACCAGTGAACATTTAATGAGGTGAACTGTGGCTAATTGCCAATAACTAAAACAAGACACATTTAGTGGGCTTGTCTACTTTTGAAATAATTCCATCACCTTCTAGTTTCTTCAAGGTTTTTTCTACTCGTTCATGTAGTGAAATTGGTACCAGTCTAGGGGGATTAATTACGGGCATTACATCAGGATTCAGCATAATTTCGTGTTCACCTGGTATTTTCCCAATGCCTTGGAATACTTTTTTGAATTCACTTCTGAGTTGTTCAAAGGTCTCAAGACTGTTGACTCGTTTAACTAACTCTAGTTTGACACAATCACTCGAACTAAGAATAGGTTTTGTGATGCTGTTAATGATACAAAAGGGTACATCTGCAATTGAACCTTTCGAGGTTTTGCATTTTAAGGTGGCAATTCCAATAGGCTTAAGTTTGAGTTCTTTATTACCATATGATAACAGGGTAATGTTTGCTTGTTCCAGTTTAGGTTTAGATTTCATCGCTTCCATTATACTGTATGGACTGTTTGGTAAACAGCTCTGTTCTGCTCCAGTAACCAGTTTAACTTTGATTTGATCATTTTCGTTGACTGTTAAGATTTCACACCATTGATTGTTTCCTATACTACTATCAATACTTACTTACTTACTAATGTAGATAGTTACTTTATACTGTTATATCATTATCCTCCTGTATCTCCGATACTTGTTTACTTTTTGGTTTGTCGTGAAGTTTCTTTCTGTACATTGCAGTAAAATGTTTTTCAATTCCACAATATGCACAGCGTTTTTTGCATGCAGGGTATTTCTTCATAAGATGATCGTTTCAACAATTTTTGCAGTTTTTTATATGCTTGTTATTTCCCAATTTTTGCTTTGCTCTCGTTTTTTTTCCTGTTTATTTTGGGATTTATTATTGCATTTCACATAAGTTATCGAGCTTTATGTGTTGTCGTGCATCTCTTTCATTTGTAATTTACTCATCTCCGATTTTCGACAATATGTAGCTGTTTTTTCTGAGGATAGATCTGACTCATTCAGCAGTTTTTCTTGGAGTTGTTTATTTTCCATGTTGAATATTACTTGATCTCTTATAATTTTGAGTTCCGCGAGGTACATGTCGAAGGATTGTCATGCCTTCTGTATAATACTGAGGAATTTGAAGCTATCAAATATGATATTTTTCCTAGGCTTACAATAATTATCAATCTTTTCAAGTACTTTCACCAGGGTATATCCTTCTGTTGGTAGCTTGAATGACTTGAAGATTTTCAGTCCTTCTTCTCCAATAGAGGTCAATAGTATGGCAATCTTTTTCTTTTCCGAGACTTTGTCGTCAACAATAGCATCCAGGAATATCATTAAAATGTGGCTTCTATATGTCCCAATAGGATATATTGCTGGAGAAATTAATTTCTTAAAGGCGTTCAATTAGGTCCGACATCTTTGTAGGGTAAAATATGTGAACTTCTGATTATTACAATCAGATACTCGTAAATACTCAAACTATGTGTGTATTTATATAAAACCTGACACCATGTTTCATTGGAATTGAAATTAGTTGGGGTGTGTTACAATTAATAAACTTGAATTCAACTCAGAACACGTTTATTGTAATTAACCATGTTAACAACCAACTGTTTCTGCCATGGTATTCACATGTCACACTGGATCATCGAATTGTGTAATCCTTACATAAACCTTTTTTATTCTTTGTGTTTCTGCTTGTGTTTCATCTGCGGTAGGACTCAAGTTGGTTTTGATATAAATTGTAATAATGAGAGACAACTATAGTGCAGTAGGGAACTTCATCCTTCCCTCCGATTCTTCTTCCTCTCCACTGTTTCCCCCAGTAGATATCACCTCTGTCTTGACGAACACCTATCCACCTGTGCGTGACGCATTAAAATTGAAGCGCCGCACTGAAGATATCACTTCGTCACTTTCATTCCAAAGGCTCTTACTGAACGAGCCTTATTGTTAAGTTCATCAGTGAGAGATTGAACAAAACGCAGGACAGCCAAGAGGTTGTGGGTCCTCACATTGCGGCAATCAACGAAACCCACAATGCCTTCGACCTGATTACTGCCTTTTGTTACAGATATGATGAAGAGAATCTCAAACTTTTGATTAAGAGGCTGATAGAAATGGAGAGATAAAGTGTTAAATTATTTTCGCGGCCAACCAAGTGAACTTTGACTCAATCTTTCAGGCATCCGAATGAACTATTCGATACTTGAAATCACTCAATTGCATTCGCATTCAAATTTCTAGGCATTCGAATAAAGTATTCGATTTTGAAAATCAGTAATTAGTAGCGTTTGGTGCGGAGGGGAGTACATAATACTATTCATGTTTCAGGTAGAGTTTCCGGTGCCTAGAAGAATCCTGTACCTTTTTGGAACAAGAAATCTGTTCTGGTATCTCTATCCACTCGAAGGACCATATGTTGTCTCGTACCCCCGATTCTAAGGGTCCTAAAGCCTTGCCACTATGAAGACCTCAGTCTTGGAATATTTCCGGGGACTGGTTGTAAATCAGACATGAGACTTGGTATAGGTACGTTGAGACTGTGTCGGATATTTCCGGGTTCTCAACGAATAGGATATAACAAGTTGATGATATATCCCTATACGAATGAAAGACGCATATGCTTTCTTTGATCTTTTTACAAATTATACATATACATCTGATATCTGGTTGTATAGATTTCAACAACTCTTTCGATATTCCATGAGTTAACAAGACACTTAAAGAGGTGATACTAAAATTGATTACACTTTACTCACTCTTTACTGGTACGTTCTTATTTAACCACAGCGCAATGCTAACTAACTAAACTTCTTGAAATATTCAAATAGGTGAACAAAATCCATAGTGAAGAAAGAAATGTTCATCACTATTTTAAATTTAAGCTTTTTGGCGCTCTAGTTCCTCGGAACTGAGTGCTTATCAATTTGCCCAAATGCCTGTAATTTTCGAATTTTTCGATGAAAATGGTCTTAAACGATTTGGTTCGACTCACTGATCAAGAATTCGTGGTCGAAATTCATTCTGTCCGGCCGGCCAGCCGTCCGGCCGGTCCGGCCGTCCGGCCGTAGGCACGATAACTCTCGAACGGAATGAGCTAGACAGTTGAAATTTTCAGAGTAGGTTTGGGGGATAAATATCTCGGCTAAGTTCGTTATTGGGCAAAATCTGACAGATGGTTTCGGAGTAACAAAAAAAATTTTTTTTTGACAGAACAAATTCCAAATTAAATTTTTTTTCAATGAGCAGTTTTACCATAAGAATCCATTCATATCATTTTAAACTCTAACAAGCTTATACTTTCAGAGATATGATTTTTCAAAATTTCAATGATAGAATTATTCTGTGGCTATTCTATGAATTGTTATAATGTCAACTTTGACGTTGTCTCATTGTCATTCATTCCAGTAATGGTATCAATATGAGAATCATAATATGAGGAGCAACTTATCAAAACGCATTAAGCCCAAAAACCATTTTATTGGGAATCAACGAAAAACGATTTTTTCTTCCTCCCTGGCTTATAATTTGATTATGTCGAGTTTGTTTGATAGAAATTTACATCTAAAGGTAATAACTAATCTCATTTAAATCAATATTGATCAGATATACATACACAGAAAATGTAAAAAACGTTTGGACTTAATGCGTTTTGATTCATCTCATTGTATATAATGCGTTTTGATGTGGTTGAAATTGAAAATAATGCTGTTTGTTGCGATTTTTTATACATTTAGAGAAAACAGTCTGCACAGTAAGTGTTGGCCTGTAACCTAATTAACATGAGCAAATCGATAAAACATGTTTTTGGTTATATTTTATTTCTTTTAAAAATGCAAACGTAAACATAATTCATTGCGATACGGCTTACATACTTTGGATTTGAATTACAGAGGGACATAATGCCATTTGAAAGATTTTGTTTACATAGGGCTATAGAGCAACAGAAAACATTTCTGAATCCGCTTCAAACTCAATTTCGCCCAAATTGGACATAATGCGTTTTGAAAAGTTACTCCTCATATAATATCATACTGTTTGTTGGTTGATATTTTCATGCCGATGGTCAATCCATATGATGATGGGAATGGTAAGTTAATAATATTGAGTTCAGAATATCTCCAAAAAACAAAACTGGAATATTGGTGTATTGGAGTAGATTTGAGGAAAGATATATATTATCGTTCATCATAGAATTGAGGAATGAATATCTCGGATGAGTTCGTTGTTGGGTAGAATTCGTGTATTGGTTTTGGATTGTTAATTTTTGGCACTCTTGTTGAATTTGAATTCTTCTATGATGTTTGAATTAAATTTCTGCTAAGATGAAGTTCTAAATTTCAATAATGAATCATACTTCTATGTTTTCACAGACTGCTATAATTATTCTATCTAAGCTTTATTATATGATCTGTGTTCGTACTCGTACTTTTCATCCTGTTCTATAAGAGAGAGTCAAATCCATTTCAGCTATTTTAATTTGGTTTCTGCCATGGTGCAGTTCTCATTCTCAGATTGCTCATTTAATCTTGATAAATAAACTATTATTTGAATTGAATTTCCTTTATGATGCAGTTCTATCATAAGAATACATTGATATAATTCCCAACTCTGAGAAACCAATACTTTCGGAGATATAATTTGTCTGTTTGAACTAGAGCGCCAGAAAGCTCCTGTCCACAGGGCTTGAACCCATTTTTTGTAAACAAATTCGATTTTTACAGATGACAACGCGGGGAGACAGGTTTTTGGCGCTCTAGTTCCTCGGAACTGAGTGCTTATCAATTTGCCCAAATGTCTGTAATTTTCGAATATTTCGATGAAAATGGTCATAAACGATTTGGTTCGACTCACTGATCAAGAATCCGTGGTCGAAATTCATTCTGTAGGCACGATAACTCTCGAACGGAATGAGCTAGAGAGTTGAAATTTTCAGAGTAGGTTTGAGGAATAAATATCTCGGCTAAGTTCGTTATTGGGCAAAATCGGACAGATGGTTTTGGAGTAACAAAAAAAAAATTTTTTTTTTCACGGAACAAATTCCAAATTAAATTTTTTTTAATAAGAAGTTTTATCATAAGAATCCATTCATATCATTTTTAACTCCAACAAGCTAATACTTTCGGAGATATGATTCTTCAAAATTTCAATGTAAATCGTATTTCACACATTGATATAATTATTCTATGTATGAATTGTCATAATGTCAACATGACAGAAGGGAATATTGTAACTTCAAAAATATTGCGGTTGAAATACTCGTATTTTAGCGATGCAACGGGGACCTCACCCGAAAATGTTTGAAAATATTACGTAAATATACTGTAGTTCGAGAGAGGAGAAAATTTGGTGAACGTAGATCAGGAAATTTTTGATCGATTACAAGGTAATTTTTTATTTATTACTCATCTTCTTTCATATTATTACTCATCGTCTTTCATACATGTTTTATGGAATACCTACTATTTGTAGGTACTTTAAACCTGTTTTGGGCAATTGTCATACGAAACTTGTTTTTTTGGCGCTCTAGTTCCTCGGAACAGAGTGCTTATCAATTTGCCCAAGTGTCTGTAATTTTGGAATTTTTGGCTGAAAATGGTCTCACTGATCAAGAATCCGAGTGCGAAATCGATTCTGTCTGGCCGGCCGACCGGCCGTAGGCACGATAACTCTCGAACGAAAGGAGTTAGCGGATTGAAAATTGCAAGGTGGTTTTGGAGCGTAAATAGCTCGGACAAGTTCGTTCGATCTATCTGAAATTTAGCATCAAATTGTAGAATATTGACCTTTATACGCATGTGAAGTTTTGTATTGACCAGATTACCGCAAAGTGTAACAAAAAAAATTTGAAAATTTAAAAAAGTTTTTCCACAATAACTCTCGAACGGAATGAGCTAGGTAGTTGAAATTTTCAGAGTAGGTTAGGGAGATTAATATCTCGGTTAAGTTCGTTATTGGGCCAAATTGGCCAGATTTAATTCTATTTCTTCCATGGTGCAGTTCTCATTCTCATGATTGCTCATTTAATCTTGATAAATAAACTATTATTTGAATTGAATTTCCTTTATGATGCAGCTCTATCATATGTATACATTGATATAATTCCCAACTCAGAGAAACCAATACTTTCGGAGATATAATTTGTCTGTTTGAACTAGAGCGCCAGAAAGCTCCTGTCCACAGGGCTTGAACCCATTTTCGGCCAAATTTTTTTTAGGCATAATCGGCCAAACAGTTTCGGAGTTATATCCATCTGAAATTTGTTTCCTATTTCCTCAATTACTCGAAAAATACAGAACCGATCCAATTCAAACATGGTTATCAGTTGTAGAATGCCAACGCAAGAATTCTTGCAAAATTTCATGAGGATTGTTCAACTCAAATTTTCAATAAAAATTCTATATATCTGAAACTATTTTTCGACGTCGCTGAAATTTTTCGAGAGCCTTCAAAACCTAACTCTACTACTATGTTCCAAGTTTGAACACGATTGGATCTATATGTAGGGAAATCCGAGCAGCCTTACGTGAGTCCAGTAGCTGGATGGGTGACCGTTGCTTCAATAAACTTTGAATGAGAAGAGATAGGGACTTGTAATTTTCAGGATAGGTTGCACATCCCAATGAGAGAGTCTAGTTCGATTTTGGGCATAATCGGTCCATCGGTTTCGGAGTTATACCCACCTGGAATATTATTTCCTCGATAACTAACAAAATATAGACTCTATCGAATTGAAGCTTGGTAAATAGTTGTAGAATATCGACATGAAAGCGTGTGTGATATTTTGAAAAAACCGTAACCCTAGAAAATTTTAAAAGAAATTACGATAAAAATATTGGTTCTAGCACTGACTTGAAGTCTGGAGGTTTTGCGCGTATGTTCTATTGTCCATTCTCCTGTATTGGACCTCTTACGGAACCTAATGTAGGGCTATCATCTCCCATAGATACATGCTTCACTTTCTGTTGTGAATCAGCCCGAAAATGTATCTTATATTATAATATGTCATCATGACATTCATGGTTTTGAAGGTTCTCGCAAACTTTCAGCGATGTCGGAAAAATTTTCATAAAAAATGTTTTCACTAAAATCAGCCATAACTTCGACACCACTTGGTGGATTTCGCCTATTAACGAGATATTTACGCTCTAGACAAATTTCAATGATCCAACTCCTTTCATTCTAGAGTTATCGTGTTAACGGCCGGACGACCGGACATAATCAATTTCGACCAGGGATTCTTAATTAGTGAGTCGAACCAAATCGTTGAAGACTATTTTTAGCCAAAAATTCTAAAATTACGCACACTTGGGCAAATTGATAAGCACTCTGTTCCGAGGAACAAGAGCGGCAAAAAAGTACAACTTGTTGGATTCATCAGAATATTTAATTTTGGAAGGCATTCCGACCGTTACAATTTAACATTCGTTTTATCGATAGCTATTTCCGGCGATTTTGTTTGCATAAAAGAGCAATAGTTCAATCCCTGGGTGAACTCCGAACAATGAGAAATACTATTGAAAAATATTGTGTCAAAAGTTCAACAAAATCAGGCAAGCTGTAATCGACATAATATGTATATCTGGCAACGACTTCGAAAACTAAGTTTCGAGATAATCGCGTTTGAAATGTGGGTATTAACTAATAGATAATTTTGGCGCTCTTGTTCCTCGGAACAGAGTGCTTATCAATTTGCCCAAATGTCTGTATTTTTCGAATTTTTGGCTGAAAATGGTCTTGAACGATTTGGCTTGACTCTCTGATAAATAATCCGTGGTCGGAATCGATTCTGTCCGGCCGCCCGTCCGTCCAGTCGTTGACACGATAACTCTCGAACGGAATGAGCTAGACAGTTGAAATTTCCAGAGTAGGTTTGAGGGATAAATATCTCGGTTGAGTTCGTTACTGGGCAAAATCGGTCTTAT
Organism: Halyzia sedecimguttata; assembly: GCA_937662695.2. NCBI lineage: Eukaryota > Metazoa > Arthropoda > Insecta > Coleoptera > Coccinellidae > Halyzia > Halyzia sedecimguttata. The sequence goes on along the minus strand of OW569418.2, from coordinate 32,074,629 downwards.
AGTTTCGGAGTATAGAACAATTTTTTTTTTACACTAAAACTTTTGAATTCAAATTTTTTTAAGATGCAGTTTCATCATAAGAATCCATTGTTATCATTTCCAATTCTAACAAGCTAATACTTTCGGAGGTATTATGTTTCAAAGTTTCAATAATACATCGTAAGTTCTATGTATTCACAGAATGTGAACACAGAATCTGTCTGTGATCACTATTCATAAATGTCATCTTTTCTAGCTATTAGAGATTGTCAATTCTTAGTTGTTATTTTCTCTTGGAAAGCAACTATTCGATTCGTGAATTTGTGAATATATACAGGACTGTTTTGATGTAGTTTATGGAGGCAATCGGAAAGAAGAACATAATGGAATCATCAAAAGAAATTACTGTTCGTTCACCACTGAGGATAATAATTATTACCTTTTACTTCATTAAGTAGTGAGACATGTTCCTATATACAGTATTTTCATAATATTGCTAGCAAAAAAATACTGAAATATGGATCTACATTTGTGTATCAAGCTTTTTTTCTTGAGTTAAGGTTCATAACACAGAAATGTTAGTGGTATGAACTATTAAATGTTAAATTATGAGAAGAGGATAGTATTTTATTAATATATTTTGAACTATTGGAATAATTTGTTCGTAATCCACTACCTACTCAAATATCATGAATAAATGGACAATCTGCTATGATTGTCTCCAGCCTTGCTCTAGACAGTTCGATGTTACTTTCCTTAATTTCCTTAATTTATCTTAACAAGCGATTCCAGGGCCATGTATTGGTCCCTCTTCACTCATGTAGCATAAACGATAGAATGACCCTGCATAATAACTATGCCCCAAAGTTATCATACCCTTGCACCGAGAGTTCAAAGCAAACTGACCGTTCGACATTATGCCGCCTTTCACATAATATGCCACAACTTCTTTAATTCTTCGAATTTCTACATGGAACTTATACAAAATACCGGGTCTTTTTGGCGCGCTGTTCAGATGAAACGAATAACTTTCATTCTGCCCAGTACCTTTGGAATTTTTTGCCGAAAATGTTCTCAAACGATTGGGCTCGACACACTGATGAATAATTTGGGGCCAAATCACATTATGCCCAATTCTGCACTTATATGGGTCAATCTGCTTTGGGAATTTAAAAAATTATTATAAATCTATATTTCATAAAAAATTGGTAATATTTGTTCGAAATAGGAATTTCCAATAACTGTGATCAATTCTCCAACAAACGCATCATAAAATGGCACTCCTATCGATACAAAAGTGTCATCGTATGATGAAAGTGATTTCTCAGACTACACCGCAACATTTGCAATAGCAATTGACCAGCATAGTTATATATTTCTTAGTGAGTAGGGCCTATTCCTTGATTGATTCAAATATTTCCTTCAGTATATTAATGCAGGTCTAGTTTGGCCAAACGAAGAGAATTTCACTTTATAAACATTTTCTAACCAGGGGGAAATTATGATTCCCGATCTTTCTACTTATTTATCATGTATGTTTTATAGGTTTGTAGGCTCAACACTGTTATATTATCCCATGCACAGTTGTTGCACTGCCTTCGAAATCTGAATAGTACCTATAGCTGAAATCTGTTTGGAGTTTTATTGGGGGAATATGTATGCATATACCAATACCTGATAGCAAGTTGAACCTGTTTTATCACTCTTCTGCCTTTTTACACACTCAAAGTTGGATAGAACGTTCACAGATAAATTTAGTTTAAAAATCACTGGAGGGTCCTGAAATATCAATTTCGATATGACGTGGTCGCCCCTTTAAATAGCTTGTTCACAAACATAGTACTTCTGGTTTGGCATGTTTGTTGTTCTTATAAGCTACTCCACACATTTCGATTTGATTAGCATCCAATACCACCCATCATCCTGTTAAAGGATGTTCAGAGTAACCAATTACACAATTACAAACTATGATATTATTATATGATATTGGTAGAGCACTTTATAAACAAGAATAAAAACTGCGGAGTCTCTCAGCACAACTGGTAGACTGAATGCTGTAAACAGAAGGAAATTTAGTGGACAAATGAGTAGATCTAAAAGACATTATTTTCGTTTGTAGATTTGAAGGGTGTTATTGAATGATATCATTAATATTTGAAATTATATTTAACGATGTTGTAAGTGTTGTATGTGTTATAAATTATACAGTGCAGTTCGTCAATTCCCGATATAATGTTTTAATTCCTGGTAATGTTCTAGAAGCTAATTTCGTAGATCTCTCGAAGGGAAGTCACATCAATTATATACAGGGTGTCCCGGATAAGATGGAAAACATTTTAATGGGGTACAGAAAACGTCTAGAGGATCCCGAGCAACCTCATTTGTAATACCTAGGAGTTCTAGATTCTGATTTACAGGGTGTTTTTTAAATTTGTATGTAAATTTAAACGACTGTATCTCCTGAATGGAATCACCGATTTATCCGGAATTTTAAAAGAAGATAGCTTTCATGAGGTGTCAGAAAATTGCAATCGAATATAATTTGATTTACAGTACAGTATCACAAAAATTTGGATAGTACTGAAAAGCTCGCGAAATCACCCTGTACAACAAATTTCATGATTTTTTCGATATCCCCGTAACCTGTAACGTTCATTTATTAAATTCGTCAAATAATATTGTATGGCACCATCCAAGTTGCCGAGTACTCAATTTTTTTCTTGATATTGACCATAATTTTATCTCTCTTGTCAATATATAACATCCTATTTGTTCTGTTCCCATTTTGTATATATGTGTATGTATTTTCCCATTCTTTAAGTAAAAATTATATTGATTTGCGGCAACGCAATTATATGATACGTTTAATAGTTCACCTCGATAAGGTCTGCATATTCTGACATTATCTTGCTGACTCTGCCTGCGCATAGAGATCGATTATGCCAAACTCAAGGCAGACTAGTAAGAAGAAGAAGTCGAAGGCCTCCTACGGAACCACAGAGCCCAAGTGGTGACAGTACCTCTCTTGCTACGACCTGATCAGTTCGATTCTAATAACAGCGAAAAAAGTTGCTGAAAATACCACCACGAGTTTTCACTGGTAAGTTTGATCATATCGATTTTCATGGTGTTGTACAGAAACAATTATTTTCAATAATTAACGAGAAAATTGAGGTGTAATCAAATATTATTTGCAACAAGTAATTTCAGTTTTTGTATTGTGGGCTGCCTATGGTACCAACTTTCTGTTTTGATTTAGATTTGAATTAAGAAGACATATGTTCCGCATTTCTGTATTTTATCTTCATCCTGCATTTTACGTTCTTGAAAAACCAGTACTCAGTGTGAAATATTAGCTAGCGCTGTTCATATCGTCAATTTCATTCGAAAGTGAACTTTTATTGAGTAATTCTTTTGAGATTCCTCCGAGAGGTATTTAAAACGGAACTTGGTCATTCTTCAGGTAATTATCCTTATTGTGAATAATATAAATGTTATTTCTTTGTATTTTTTATATTAATTAACTAAACATTCTTCAGTGGAATATACGATTACGCCTCCTTCTGAACTTTCTTTCTACCAGTCCACCTACCCCTGAATATTGTCTCAGCACATCTTGGCGACCAACTTAGGCCTGATAGATTAGAAAATGGAAGAGAAGGCTGATGCAGCATACAATCTAAGGAGCAGGAAGACATCGAAAAGTTTAGAAGAACATGAAGAAATGATGCCTGTCGGTGAAACAACTTGTGATGGAGCCATGGCAGTAACTATTGCGGAAGAAAAGAGCTTTGGAGCGATTCCGAAAAAACAATTTGATCCAGACTTGACGCCAAAGGGAGGAAATCGTTTGAGCTTCAAACATAGGAAAAGGTACGGCCATTTTGAATACGATCAGGAAGATGCCATTTTCAATTCGCGATCTATGAATTCAAGGTTACCTGTAACAAGTGTTTTTCAACAGAATGACGATAATATGCTTGAAAATCTAATTGAGAGAGTAATAAATCGAACTGTTAAGGAAACTTTAAAAAATGTACTGAGTGACCAAGTTAAATCAAAATTTAATGATAATAGAAGTGATATGCAGGCTGATCATGAAAATTCTAGTAAAAATTTGAAAAATAATTCAAACAAGAATTGCAATATTTTGAATTCAAAAAGTGATTTGGTTAGTAATTTTGAACAGTTGAATTTAAACAAAATTTCATTTACTTTGGGTGATCTTGGAAAACTACTTCCGGAATTTGATGGAGGGCAAAATATTCAAGCTCCAAATTTTCTTCAATTCCTGGAAAATGGTATTGACATAGACAGAGTACCTTTTTCCAATTTAAAGATACTATTAAGTAAGTCATTCAAGGGTTCGGCTAAGCTTTGGTGGGAAGCATATTCAAATTATTTTCAGACTTATTTAGAATTTAAGAATGAGTTTCTAAATCAATTTTGGGATAGTCAATATATATGTTAGAGATAGCATCAAATATGAAAATATTGGGCAGGCGAGTGCGGGTCTGGAGTTTTGGCATACTAGTATTGCTGCATATATTGCGAAGGATAGATATGTTATTACAGGCTTATATAGATCTCCAAGCGGAAATAAAGCAGATTTTTTAGGCATGTTGGAGGAATATTTTGACAGTGACACTATAAAGGAAAGTAATTTGTTACTTATGGGGGACTTCAATGTCAATTTGCTCAGACCAGATTATTATTCTCGGAAATTGTTGAGTTTGGTACAGTCTGCAGGATGTAAACAAATAAGGAAGGAGCCAACTAGATGTACGATTGATTCAAAAACTCTGATAGATTTGATAATAGTCAATAAACCTTTAAAAGAAGCCGATTATAATTTTCCAGATATTACTGATCATCAAATTATTGGAATAAACTTTGAAGCCTGTAGGGTGGATCAAGGCAGGGACTTGTTCAGGAGGAGAATTACAGAGGAAAGGATGGAGAAGATTCAGTTTGAGTTGATTGGCAGTGATTGGGAGTATGATTCTATAGATATTAATGTGTTGTACAAAAATATTGAAACTAACATTGTAGATAAGGTTGACAGGTTTGCTCCCTTAGAGAATAAAATTGTTAAACCAAGTACACCATGGATTGACGAAGAAATAAGATCTTTGCAAAGGGAGAGAGACATATATTACAATGTATTTAAGTACACAGATGATATTAAGGATTTGGACAAATACAGAGTGAAAAGAAATCAAGTTGTAGGTATGTTGCAAAGAAAGGAAAGAGATTACTACAATGGGAAAATAGAGGGAAATCGTAACAACAGTAAGAGAATGTGGCAATTTTTGAAGGAAGTGGTTTATGGGAGTAAAGAGGAAATACATTTTTCTAATATTGATCTTACGAAGGGAATGCTATTGTGTGAGGAATTGAACAATTTTTACATTGAAAGTATTAAGGAGATAACTGAGAGCATTGACAAACCAGATGGAAATTTCGAAGAAATTAGTTTAATGAGAAGAAAAAATGAGGTATGTTTCTTCCCGGAAGTGTCCCTTAATAAACTATATAAAATAGTAAAAAATTTGAAAAATAGAGCAACAGGAAATGAGGTAGTGACAGTATCGATATTAAAGGGGATATTCGATGTAGTCGGTTATCCCCTACTTAATCTGATAAATACCAGTTTAAGTACAGGAAGGATTCCAGACGCTATTAAGTGCAGCACAGTGGTACTGATACCGAAGGTGACCAATCCAACTCGTCTTGCGGACTTCAGACCTGTAAACTTGCTCCCGATTGTAGACAAGATATTGGAGATTATAGTTCAGGAAACATTGAACGAATATTTGGAAAGAAATTCGATTATGCATAATTTGCAATCGGGGTTTCGTCGTCATCATTCGTGCGAAACGGCCTGCCAGTTGGTCTGTCATGTGTGGAAGAAAAATATCGACGATGGGAAGATTGTAGTGAGTGTGTTTGTGGACTTGAGCCGAGCCTTTGAAACTATTGATAGAGACAGATTACTAGAAAAATGTGAAATGTATGGAATAAGAGGTACGGTGTTGGCATGGCTTACAGACTATTTGGACGAACGATATCAAAGGACTAAAATAAAGCAGGAGTTTTCTGAGAGAAGAAAGGTATGCTATGGGGTGCCTCAGGGTAGTGTACTGGGACCACTGCTATTTCTTTTGTATGTCAATGATTTGAACTTATACCTGAAAGATTGTTTTTTCAAGTTGTATGCTGATGATACGGTGATATCGGTTGCGGGATATAATTGTGATGAGGTGGTATCAACTTTAAACAAGGAATTGAAGATTTTTCAAAATTGGTTGAAGCTAAATAAGCTGAAATTGAACCATGAGAAGACCAAATGTATGGTGTTGGGTGCTCGAAATAAATGTAAGGGATTTGATGAGAAAATGTATGAGGTATTCATTGATGGCAAAAGAATCAACTTCGTAACGAAGATGAAGTATCTTGGTGTTGTATTCGATCAACAGCTTGATTTTGGATCTCAGGTGGATTATATGTGTAAAAAGCTAGGCAAAAAGATTGGATACTTTTACAGAATATCGAAAAAACTATCTTACTGGAGTAGAAAAACGGTTTATAATACAATAGTTCTTCCTCATTTCAACTATTGCATGTCCCTCCTGATCGCATGCAGTAAAGAAGATATACGTAGACTCCAAATTCTGCAGAATAAGGTAATGAGGATTTTGCTAAGATGTGCCAGAAGTACATCTGTTGCTCACATGCTTCAGAGGTTGAAGTTCTTGGATGTCTCTCAAATGATAGAAGAGTCAAATCTAATATTGGTCTACAAGGCATCAAATGGATTGGCCCCCTCTTACCTTAGAGATCTCCTGGTGAAGAGGGGTAATTTAACCAACTACTTACTAAGAGGAGCAGAAAGGTTTCACATAGACAGGTGTAGGACTGTTGCGTTTCAGAAGACAACTTTCAACTTGGGACTTGATGGTTACAATAACTTACCTATGGAGATAAGATCAGCACCGACGGTACAACTTTTCAAGCGGAGATTGAGGAGAGAAATTTTATTTTGATTTCAATTTTATATTCATTTTCAAGTATATTTACTTTATTATGTTTTTTTCCTGGTTTTTTGTAATAGCACAAATGCTAAATAAACTTATTATTATATTATTATAGAAAAAAAACAAATTAAAATCAAGAAAAGGTTAGAGAATAGTGAGTATGTCGGTGGCTTATTTACAGATCACTTTAACTATTGGGTAGGCAATGCCAAATATCGACAACCTCGATATAGCCAAAATGAATTAATAGATTTAATAGCTCCTCATTTTCTACCAAATGTGGCATGTTCACTACTTCAATGTCAAACTTTCTCAGAAGCTGTAGCTCGTCTGCACCAGGCTGACTTGTATCATAAAAATAAATCCACTAGCCAACAGCATTTTCAGAAAAAGGGTTTTCAATATAATTATAAAGGTGAAAATTCGCATTTGCAAATGAATAGGGATAACTATCCAAATCATAGTAAACATTACGAAAAGGGACAATCAGTCGTAAAAAACATTTCAATGGTGGAATGTGATGTGCATGATTCGGGAAACGAGTATGTCCCCCACTAACAAAGGAAGTGGGGGCAAATTCTATTTTTGTAAATAATTATCCTGTACCTGATCTTTTAGGCGAGTAGTGTAACTACACTCATGTCATGACTGAAGATCGCTGTCCTTTAATATTAATAAATCTATATGGTTATAAGTTTGCTGCGCTCGTAGACACAGGAAGTAATGTGTGCGCATTATCACTAACAGCTTGGAATCAACTCAGTGAAAATCATGATATAATTCCTCATTTTCCTGTGACAGGAGTCCGAGTGGTTGGGGCACTTAAAACAAAGTTTCAAAAAGTCTCTATTCAGGCACATTTGACTTTTCTAGAGGGAAAGCAAATTTCATTTGAGTTCATGATTGTACAGGATTTGTCTCATCCTATAATATTAGGCTGTGATTTCCTGCGATTCTTCAATGTTGATGTTATTTTTTCGGAGTACATACTAGTACTAAATCTTCCAGAGGGAAAACTTATTGTGCCTGAAAGGAATATACATCACAATGTAGCACCAGCTGATTCTGTGGGAATCTCTGTGATGAAGGTTAGGACAACTGCAACACTTACAAAGTTCAACAGTGAACTGAAACCACTAAAAATGGAAAGTCGTTTCAGACAAGTGGTTGAGAGTTGCGACATTTTGGAGGTTCATAAGTTTGAGTTTAGTGCTGTTTTGCAGCAATTTTCGAAAGTTTTTTCTGATATTCCAGGACTCACCTCAGAATATCTTCATGTAATAAAATTGACAGATGATTCAGAATTCTTTATTAAACCTTATCCGGTGCCTTTAGCTCATAGACCAGCAGTACATAAGACATTAGAAAAAATGTTACAATGGGGAGTTATTGAAAGAGCTTCTCCCAAATATATCTCGCCAATAATGACTTCTGTCAAAAAAGATGGATCTGTTCGTATATGTTTGGATGGAAGACATCTCAATAAAGTAATGGAATCTCAATTTGAACTTCCAAAGCCCATTGATGAAATTATTAAGGTTTTATCAGGTAAAACTGTAATGTCCAGCCTGGATATGACTCATGGATACTGGCAATGTCCTTTACACCATGACTCAAAAAAGTATACTGGCTTTATGGTAGAAACAAAAACATATCAGTTTCGTGTACTGCCTTTTGGTATAAAAAATGCCACAAGTTCTTTTACTCAATGTATGGATGCTATTTTCGGTTCTGCTTTTAGGGAATTTGTTGTCACCTATGTGGATGATATCTTGATTATGTCAGAGAATATTGAAGAGCATCTGACTCACTTGTCCACGGTATTTAATCGCTTAAAGGAAGCTGGGTTGACACTAAAATTGGAAAAATGTAAATTTTTTAGATCTGAGATGCCGTATTTGGGTTTCATACTTACCCCGGAGGGAGTGAAGCCAGACAAAGCAAGGATCCAGGCAATCGTGGATTACAAGCGTCCTACCTGTGTGAAGGAGCTGCAAAAATTCCTTGGATTTTGTCAGTTCGACCGAATTTTCAGCCCTAGATTCTCTGAAGTCTCGGCTTCCTTGGTAAGGTTACTGTGCAAGAAAGTTCCCTGGAAATGGACAGACATCGAGGAAACATCTTTTGTCAATATCAAGAAGGAATTAGAAAATGCTGTATTACTTTATCATCCCGATCCAAAACTTTCCTGGCATGTGGAGAGTGATGCTAGTGACAATGGCATAGCAGGAATTCTATTTCAAATGAAGGATGGTGAAAGGAAAATTGTGTCATGCACCTCTCGTCTTCTGCTGGATAGAGAAAAGAGGTATGGAATTTTTGAAAAAGAGGTTTTAGCTGCTTTGTGGGTGGTACAAAAATGGAGAATCTATCTTCTGGGCAATACTTTTATATTGCATACTGACTGTAAGGCCCTCACTTATATTCAAACCTGTCGACTTTTATCACCTAGGGTGACTAGATGGGCGTTAGCTCTCCAGGAGTTTGATTTTGAACTAAGGCGCATTCCTGGTAAAGAGAACGTACAGGCAGATGCCTTATCTCGTTATGCCTGTGTGAGGTTACCAACACCTACTGAAAAGTGTTTCAACATTAACTCCCTACAGTTTTCGAAGGATTTTTGTTCGCTATTATTAGACATTAAGGATCGACAAGGAGGTGACAGCAAACTTGCAGGTATTAAAGAGCAACTTCACTCTGGGAAATGCAATATCCAGCTAAAAGAACGTTTCATAGTAAGCGATGACATTCTGTACAAACGGGACAGTATGAGTAATAGATTATTACTATGCATCCCTGGAGATCTGGTGGTTAAATGCATAGAAGCTTACCATTGCGTTTTAGGTCACTATGTTACCTATAAGACCTGGGTATTTATGAGAGCAGAGGTATGGACTTCTAACCTTCATCGACAAATAAAAAAAGTCATTAAAGCTTGTGATATCTGTCAGCGAGCGAAATCATCCCCTTTTTCACAACCTCCACAGTGTAATATCCTTGCAAATGATCAAAATGATATAATAGCTTTAGACCTTTTTGGCCCTCTTGTACGATCTAAAGGAGGAGTACAATACCTATTCGTAATAGTTAACCTTTTTACAAAGTATGTTGTTCTATACCCGATTAAAAAAGCTACCACGAAGGCACTAACATTTCGTCTTTTAAAGGAATATCTTCCAGAATATGGTCCCATAAATAGAGTTCTTAGTGATCGAGGAACTCAGTTCACATCTAAGCTCTGGCAGGATTCTCTGAAGAGAGAAAATATCACAGCCATATTTACCTCGGTTCGACGTCCCCAGGCTAACCCGTCAGAACGAATAATGAAGGAACTTGGTAGACTATTTCGAACCTAACTGCTCACAGCAGCATACACGTTGGGCATATGAAGTGCCTAAAATACAAGAAATTCTCAACGAGATAGTTCATGAATCTACTGGGTTTTCACCTAGTGAACTACAGTTGGGTCGTCCAAGACTCAAGTTGCTTCCTGAGGAGCTGAGGGCTCCAGACAATTTTATTGAGCCACCGATTGAGGTCAAACTTCGACTAGCTTCCATCTGTATGTCAAAAAAGGCATTTTGTAGGAACCAAAGAAATCCAGGGAAAAAGTTTACCCATTTTAATGAGGGTGATCTGGTGCTACTCAAAGCTAATAATGTTTCTTCGGCCATAGCATCTGAAATGAAAAATTTTTTATTGTTATTTGAGGGACCTTTTCGAATTAAAAAGAAAATTCACTCTCATACTTACCTACTAACCCATCCAAATGATGGATCTAGAGAACGGGGTGTGTTTCATAGTTCTCACTTAAAGAATTATACTGTTCCAACTTATGTTCCAGCCACTTAGCGTTCAAGTCACATAAGTTTGGGGGGCAAGTTGTACAGAAACAATTATTTTCAATAATTAACGAGAAAATTGAGGTGTAATCAAATATTATTTGCAACAAGTAATTTCAGTTTTTGTATTGTGGGCTGCTTATGGTACCAACTTTCTGTTTTGATTTAGATTTGAATTGAGAAGACATATGTTCCGCATTTCTGTATTTTATCTTCATCCTGCATTTTACGTTCTTGAAAAACCAGTACTCAGTGTGAAATATTAGCTAGCGCTGTTCATATCGTCAATTTCATTCGAAAGTGAACTTTTATTGAGTAATTCTTTTGAGATTCCTCCGAGAGGTATTTAAAACGGAACTTGGTCATTCTTCAGGTAATTATCCTTATTGTGAATAATATAAATGTTATTTCTTTGTATTTTTTATATTAATTAACTAAACATTCTTCAGTGGAATATACGATTACGCCTCCTTCTGAACTTTCTTTCTACCAGTCCACCTACCCCTGAATATTGTCTCAGCACAGTGTTTGTCAGTAGTCATTTTATGATTGCTTGGACTTGTATTTCCCAGCTCATTATGTTTCAATATTTATATTGTCTAAAATCGAATTAGCGAATCCGAAGAAATTATTGTTCATTTGGTTGAAACCAAAATAGTATTCTTTTCGTAACGAAGTGAATTTTGAATCTAATCAATTGATGTATTTGTCAAAATAATAATAATAAGACCCATCCTTAAATTACGCTTCAAAAAACTAATTAATTCTATCAGATGAAAACAGAAATTAACATTCAATAATGTATACTCAATTAATTAAATTCATAAAGATCCAAAATTCACTTCGTTACGAAATTAATAGGATGTTGAATATCGACAAGAGAGAAAAAATTATCGTCTCTATCAACAAAAAAAATCAGTCCTTGGCAACGTGGATGGTGCCATACAATATTATTTGGTGAATTGAATGAATGAATGTTACAGTTCACGCAGATATCGAAGAAATCATTAAATTCGTTGTACAGGGTGATTTCGCGCACTTTCTAGAACTGTCCAAATTTATGTGATACGGTCCAGCAAATCAAATGATATTCGATTTTAGTTTTCTGGAACCGCATGAAAGCTACCTTCGTTCCAAATTTCAGAAAAATCTGTTACTCCGTTCAGGAGATAGAGTGGTTTTAATTTCCATTCAAATTTAAAGAAAACCCTATAAATCAGAGTCTAGATCTCGTAGGTACTACACATGGGGGTTTTTCGGTATCCTCAAGGTGTTAAAAAGTGTCCCATCTTATCCGGGACGCCTTGTATATTAGGTATAATAATAATATGAAATATTACCTTACATATAACGAACCTATTTAACCAACATCTGAGAGTATCTCGCTTATTCATACTGGGTGGTAATTGTGATTAAATATTATTACCTGCATGTATAATATATCGGTATAGCCAAATAAATCTTCGCCATCAAGGTTCATGACAAGATACCTATTATGGAAAAAAAAATAAAATTGCTACAACTACCATTTCATTATAATATGGAATTATTTCTCATCTCATTGCACTATGCCTTATTCAAGATTTCTGCATTAAGAGCTATATTAATATATTATGTTACATTTTCTGATGTGTCTGCTGGCAGTTCTCCTCCTGTCCGATTCTCTGTCACGAGTGAATTACCAAATAAGTATCAATTATTACTGGAAGAAACGTCTTTTCCATTATAACCATTATCTTGGGCCAAATTTTCTAATCCATGATCACCCGTGGGACTCTGTGCGTCTTGAGCATTCGCTGTAGAATGTACAAACAAACATAGTACTTCTGGTTTGGCATGTTTGTTGTTCTTATAAGCTACTCCACACATTTCGATTTGATTAGCATCCAATACCGCCCATCATCCTGTTAAAGGATGTTCAGAGTAACCAATTACACAATTACAAACTATGATATTATATGATATTGGTAGACCACTTTATAAACAAGAATAAAAACTGCGGAGTCTCTCAGCACAACTGGTAGACTGAATGCTGTAAACAGAAGGAAATTCAGTGGACAAATGAGTAGATCTAAAAGACATTATTTTCGTTTGTAGATTTGAAGGGTGTTATTGAATGATATCATTAATATTTGAAATTATATTTAACGATGTTGTAAGTGTTGTATGTGTTATAAATTATACAGTGCAGTTCGTCAATTCCCGATATAATGTTTTAATTCCTGGTAATGTTCTAGAAGCTAATTTCGTAGATCTCTCGAAGGGAAGTCACATCAATTATATACAGGGTGTCCCGGATAAGATGGAAAACATTTTAATGGGGTACAGAAAACGTCTAGAGGATCCCGAGCAACCTCATTTGTAATACCTAGGAGTTCTAGATTCTGATTTACAGGGTGTTTTTTAAATTTGTATGTAAATTTAAACGACTGTATCTCCTGAATGGAATCACCGATTTATCCGGAATTTTAAATGAAGATAGCTTTCATGAGGTGTCAGAAAATTGCAATCGAATATAATTTGATTTACAGTACAGTATCACAAAAATTTGGATAGTACTGAAAAGCTCGCGAAATCACCCTGTACAACAAATTTCATGATTTTTTCGATATCCCCGTAACCTTTAAAATTCATTTATTAAATTCGTCAAATAATATTGTATGGCACCATCCAAGTTGCCGAGTACTCAATTTTTTTCTTGATATTGACCATAATTTTATCTCTCTTGTCAATATATAACATCCTATTTGTTCTGTTCCCATTTTGTATATATGTGTGTGTATTTTCCCATTCTTTGAGTAAAAATTATATTGATTTGCGGCAATGCAATTATATGATACGTTTAATAGTTCACCTCGATAAGGTCTGTATATTCTGACATTATCTTGCTGACTCTGCCTGCGCATAGAGATCGATTATGCCAAACTCAAGGCAGACTAGTAAGAAGAAGAAGTCGAAGGCCTCCTACGGAACCACAGAGCCCAAGTGGTGACAGTACCTCTCTTGCTACGACCTGACCAGTTCGATTCTAATAACAGCGAAAAAAGTTGCTGAAAATACCACCACGAGTTTTCACTGGTAAGTTTGATCATATCGATTTTCATGGTGTTTGTCAGTAGTCATTTTATGATTGCTTGGACTTGTATTTCCCGGCTCATTATGTTTCAATATTTATATTGTCTAAAATCGAATTAGCGAATCCGAAGAAATTATTGTTCATTTGGTTGAATCCAAAATAGTATTCTTTTCGTAACGAAGTGAATTTTGAATCTAATCAATTGATGTATTTGTCAAAATAATAATAATAAGACCCATCCTTAAATTACGCTTCAAAAAACTAATTAATTCTATCAGATGAAAACAGAAATTAACATTAACATTACTCAATTAATTAAATTCATAAAGATCCAAAATTCACTTCGTTACGAAATTAATAGGATGTTGAATATCGACAAGAGAGAAAAAAATATCGTCACTATCAACAAAAAAAATCAGTCCTTGGCAACGTGGATGGTGCCATACAATATTATTTGGTGAATTGAATGAATGAATGTTACAGTTCACGCAGATATCGAAGAAATCATTAAATTCGTTGTACAGGGTGATTTCGCGCACTTTCTAGAACTGTCCAAATTTATGTGATACGGTCCAGCAAATCAAATGATATTCGATTTTAGTTTTCTGGAACCGCATGAAAGCTACCTTCGGTTCAAATTTCAGAAAAATGTGTTACTCCGTTCAGGAGATAGAGTGGTTTTAATTTCCATTCAAATTTAAAGAAAACCCTATAAATCAGAGTCTAGAACTCCTAGATACTACACATGGGGGTTCTTCGGTGTCCTCAAGGTGTTAAAAAGTGTCCCATCTTATCCGGGACGCCCTGTATATTAGGTATAATAATAATATGAAATATTACCTTACATATAACGAATCTATTTAACCAACATCTGAGAGTATCTCGCTAATTCATACTGGGTGGTAATTGTGATTAAATATTATTACCTGCATGTATAATATATCGGTATAGCCAAATAAATCTTCGCCATCAAGGTTCATGACAAGATACCTATTATGGAAAAAAAAATAAAATTGCTACAACTACCATTTCATTATAATATGGAATTATTTCTCATCTCATTGCACTATGCCTTATTCAAGATTTCTGCATTAAGAGCTATATTAATATACTATGTTACATTTTCTGATGTGTCTGCTGGCAGTTCTTCTCCTGTCCGATTCTCTGTCACGAGTGAATTACCAAATAAGTATCAATTATTACTGGAAGAAACGTCTTTTCCATTATAACCATTATCTTGGGCCAAATTTTCTAATCCATGATCACCCGTGGGACTCTGTGCGTCTTGAGCATTCGCTGTAGAATGTATGGAATGGGTTTCTTCAACTTGAATTGGATTGCTCATCATTTTTGCAGGTAATTCAGAACTTTTCTTTATATATGGAGGAGAGGTTTCCATTTGGATGCAGGTAGGATATTTGACAAAATCGTTCGAATCTCCACTTTCAACAGCATTTATTCCTTGAAGATTGCTTTCTTCCATAGCAGATTTAACAGAATCTCTGAAAGTTTTACAAACTATAATTCAATAATTTAAACGACGTGACACATTGATATAAAACTTATAAACGCTGTAACTCAAAGTATCAATGCCTTAAGGTAATTAATGCGAAATTGTTATACTGATATCTAGGTTTTGCATCTGTAAGTTATGGATCTGTAGCTTACTCTTGGTCTTGGTGTTTGGCCGCCTTACCAATTCTTGAAAAATCCAAATCTAGAAAATTATTGTTCCAGTAACCATCCAATTTATGGTGTTAGTTTTGAACTCGTTTGATAAATATTTTCGAAAAACATAACTTAAAACCGTATAGACATTTTTAAGGTATTTGCGTTTAGTATAAGGTAACACCACAAGTCTTATAAATGTGCAATTTTTTTTAGTGAAGTTTTACATATTGTTAATAGAGGAAGGAAGAAAATCTAATATACAGTATGAGGTAGTCATATTGATATACTAGCAGAGCAAATTTCAATTACTGCTGAACTAACTGCCCGTTAACTTGCTGACAAACATGAATTTGAACATACACAATTCTGAAAGGACTAAGTAGACAAAATTTGTAATTGTAG
The DNA here is from genome assembly GCA_937662695.2 of Halyzia sedecimguttata. NCBI lineage: Eukaryota > Metazoa > Arthropoda > Insecta > Coleoptera > Coccinellidae > Halyzia > Halyzia sedecimguttata. The sequence continues at coordinate 32,058,622 of OW569418.2, read as the reverse complement.
GGAACTGCATCCTTCCCTCCGATCCTCCTTATTCCTCGCCCCGTTTCTAACGCCCATAAAAGAGACATTAATATCATTACCTGGAATACAACGGCGTTTTCGATAAAATTAACGAACTTGAAATTATAACGGACGAAATTAAAATTGAAATAATTTGTGTACAAGAGTCAAAACTCAACAAACGGACACCTCCAAAAATTAGAAACTCTTATTACATAAACAAACCGAAAACAATACATGGTGGGCTCATTATTTACTATCGGAAACATTTAAAACCAATCGAGATAACGACACATACAATAAACTCAGAGTCACAGGCAATTATTCTTAACGACGTTAAAATCATTAACTTCTACAAAGGCCATAAAAGCCCCATAGATACGGATGAAATAAATTACCTGATGAGCATAGGAAAAAAGGTCATAATAGCCAGAGATTTTAATTGCAAACATACTTCCTGGAACTGCATTAACTCAGAGACAAACGGTAACAAACTCAAAAAATTGGTTCAAGCACTGACGTGAAGTGAGAAGCTTTTGCGCGTATGTTCTATTGTCCATTCTTCTGTATTGGACACCCTTAATCGAATTTACCATGGTAAATTATGTTGTCCATTCTCCTGTATTGGACACTCTTAATTCAAATTTACCATGGTAAATTCGAATTAAGTGTCCAATACAGGAGAATGGACGACATAATTAACCATGGTAAATTCGATTAAGGGTGTCCAATACAGAAGAATGGACAATAGAACATACGCGCAAAAGCTTCTGACTTCACGTCAGTGCTTGAAACAATTTTTTTTCGTGATTTTTTTTTTAATTTTCTGGAGGCGCGGTTCTTAAATTTTTTTTTTCGTAATTTTTTACAAATTTTCTAGGAGTACGGTTCTCACAGAATTTTAAACACGTCTTTGTGTTGATTTTCTACTACTAGTTACCAAGCTTCAATTCAATCGAATATTTATTTTTTGAGTTATCAAGGAAACAATATTCCAGGTGGATATAACTCGGAAACCGTTAAACCGATTATGCCCAAAAACGAACTCAACTCTTCCTTTCGGATACGCAACCTACCCTGAAAATTGCAAGTCCCTATCTCCTTTGGTTCGAAAGTTATCGAGGCAACGGTCACCCATCTACTGAACTCACACAAGAATGCTCGAATCTCCAACAATATTCAACCGATCGTGTTAAAACTTGAAACTTGGCAGTAGAGTGAGGTAATGAACGCTCTTGCAAAATTTCAGCAATTTGAAACGTATAGTTACTGATATATAGAATTTTTTTTTTTTTTTTCAATGATTTATTAAAAATTTTCTACGAATGCTATCCTCACCAAATTTCACAAACATTTTCGCGTTGGCATTCTACAACTAATAACCATGTTTGAATTCAATCGGTTCAGTATTTTTCGAGTTAATGAGGAACAAAAAACCACCAAATTTCAGATGGCTATAACTCTGAAACTGTTTGGTCGATTATGCTCATAAACAAACTCAAATGTGGCATTCATATGCACAAGATAACCTGAAATTTTCAAGCCGCTATCTCTTTCCGTTCTCAGGTTATCGTGACAAAAAAAATATTTTTTAATAATTTTTTTTTAATATTTTAGCCATACGATTGGCCCAATATTTCACAAACGTGCTTAGGTTCATATTCTACAACTACTCACCAAGTTTCAATTCGATCGGATTTATATTGGTTGAAAACAAAATTATTACTCGGAAACCACTGGGCCGATTATGTCCATTAACGAACTTGTCCGTCTAGCTCTTTTCGTTCTCAAATTATCGTGGCAACGGACGGCCGGACGGACAGAATCAAATTTGACCTCGAATTCTTCATCGGGGAGTCGAACTAAATCGTTTGAGACCAATTTAGTCAAAAAAATCGAAAGTTACAGACATTTGGGCAAAACTATAACGCGATGTTCCCCAGAACATACGCGCAAAAATACTTGGACTAGAAATCTATATACGTACTACCCGGCACATGGAGGTACACCTTCAACACTGGACTTTATGATATCCAAAAACCAATCGTAACCTTTCACGATTGAGGCGCTAGATTCAGACCACTTCCCAGTTTTGGCAGAAATATCAAAAATAAATTCATTCCCCCTACCAAACCTAAGTGACTCGTACCTACTACACAAATTGGAAGGAATTTAAGAAACTAACAGAACAAAACTTGAATATTGACAGAAATTTAAACAAGACAGATGACATTGACAAATGCATACACAACTTTACGAAACAAATAAAACAAAATCTCTTTAGTACAACCACGAAAACTATACAACCCTTCAACGAACTAGAAATTCCCCTAAATATTCTAGAACTTATAAAAAATTAAAAACAAACTACGGAAGCGTCTACAACGGAACTACAACATTGGACTCTACCAACAATACAAAGACTCGATCAATCTAGTTAGAAGTGCAATAAAAGCTCTCAAAACGGCCAAATGGGAAAATTCCACAAAAGACTTGACAAACACAAACAAAATGTGACAAATAGCGCGCTCACTTAAAGGAAACAAAACTTTCGGCATACACACACTACACGAACCTCATGGTTTCATGCTCGAAAACGATGACAAGGCACAACATGTAGCTGACACATACGCAAACATACACAACTCAAACCATGACATGTCCGACAACGAGACCAAAACATTAGTTGAAAGAGCTATCCAAACCTTAAAAACCCAAATCCACGAAATACCTCCCGAGTACCTCACAACTCCTAGGGAAATTAAACATATCATCAAATCCCTCAAAAGCAAAAAAGCCCCAGGAATAGATAAAATCAGAAACCGCACCCTAAAATCACTCCCACATCAAAATTAAACATAAATTATCCCATCACCTCATCCTGCAGGAAGATTGTTATCGTTAAAACGATAACAAGAACTCCTGAGATCCTTCATCCCATCTGAGAGGTATATGTCTTTTATTTGATTCGACATACCTCTAGGAAAATGGTCACATTCTTCCACACATCTCATGACAGATATATACTCAATGTAAATCCTTAATGTAAGCGATTATTTCTCGTATATTTCCCCTTGTAAATAGACCTGTATATATAGTTTAAGAAATGTCAAATTAAAAATTGCTGAAAAGCAAAAATATGTCTTTTATTTCATGGTGACATCACTTCAGCACATTCGTGCTGCAGTCAAAAGCATCCACGGCAGGCTCTCTCTGAGCAAAGCCGTATTGATAAGTTGATCAGTGGAAGAAACGCCGGAAGGCCGAGATGTTTTGGGTCCTCACATCATCACACGTAATGAAACCCACATAACGAACACCTAAAATCACCCAGTCCAAATAATAAAAATTGGTTCAAGCACTGACGTGAAGTCAGGAGCTTTTGCGCGTATGTTCTATTGTCCATACTCCTGTAATGAACACTCTTCTTAATCGAATTTACCATGATGAATTCTATTGTCTATTCTCCTGTATTGGACACTCTTCTCAATCGAATTCACCATGATGATTTTTATTGTCTATTCTCCTGTATTGGAGACTCTTCTTAATCGAATTTACCAAGATGAATTCTATTGTCCATTCTGTACAAGAAGAGTCTCCAATACAGGAGAATGGACAATAGAATTCATCATGGTGAATTCGATTGAGAAGAGTGTCCAATACAGGAGAATAGACAATAGAATTCATCATGGTAAATTCGATTAAGAAGAGTGTTCATTACAGGAGTATGGACAATAGAACATACGCGCAAAAGCTCCTGACTTCACGTCAGTGCTTGAACCAATTTTTTTTTCGATTAAAAGGGTCCAATCAGGAGAACGGACAATAGAATTCATCATGGTAAATTCGATTAAGAAGAGCAAAAGCTCCTGATTCACGTCAGTGCTTGAACCAATGTTCTATTGTCCATTCTTCTGTATTGGACACCCTACCATGGTAAACTCGATTAAGGGTGTCCAATACAGAAGAATGGACAATAGAACATACGCGCTAAAGCTCCTGACTTCACGTCAGTGCTTGAACAAATTTTTATATTAGCCATCAAACCTTTTTAATTCTTCATAATCATTACAAGAATGTCTGTCGATATGGAATATGGTAATAATTTGACATTTGAACACATCGTTTAATGCATAATCAATTTCAATACTTTTGTCACTCGTTGATGAGATGAGATATCTGAAATTATAGATAAACTCTAAATATTCCATTCAATATTGAAATATTAAAATTAAATTTCCACTTATTCATTTGTATTTCAAGATAATGAACGTTTGAAGCTAATGATTCATGTAAATTGTCTGTGAAAATTTGTTTTCATGGGTTAGGGGAAAAGAGTTATTGTGAAAATAAGATTCATTTATTTAGATACCAATCTATATATTGTTTTATACTATCTACTAAGGGCCGATTTATTCAACCTCTCCGTAAAGTATTCGTCAACTATGTGCTCGTTGAATTTACTGATCCCCCTTAAAGTGAACATTTACAGATTACTTTCCTTTCGGTAAGGCTACTTGACAGTTTACAGGTCGTAAAATATATCAGCCCTCAGTGAACAAAAAAATTGTATACCTCACTGAAGCCGTAATACAAACAAAGGAAATAATTTCGAATAAAACTCTATTAACATATTCGATTATTTACTTCAAGAGAGATCAAGAATAACATTCATTTTGAAAATTCAATACTACATCAAGCAGCATGCAATACATTTTTTCGAGTTTGGACCACTGCTGCCCACATAATCATGGAGGATTCGTGAAACACTGTAGGGAGGATAAATACTTGTATATAGATTATTATTAAAATATGATAACTGACTTTTTCCGTTTCCTTATATACTACTTCTCGTTGTAAAATATACTTGGATTTTCCTCCGCAACACTAGGATACATCATTTTCAAAGTTAGCGTTGAATTATCAAGCCATTCTATTATAATATTAGTAAAATCTGTTCTTCAGAGGTATTCATTGTTAAGCATGCTAAGCAACAAGCATTTAAGAAACATATACCTGAAGTTCCACGGGAAAACAATATACATAATATATACCTACACACATGTTATATTGCATCACCTTCTACTCCTATATTTTAAAATATTCTGCAATTAGAAAAATTCAAATGTTTCGTTAAAAATGCCTATTATATAGGTACACGCTGGCATCCAAACACCCTGATGATGGATCGTAAGAGACCCATGATATCAGGAAAACAGAAAAGTGTTCAAAATTCACTGGTCTAAGCGTAATTCAACTGTTTTTTTTTGTGCAATAGTATTATGCATATGTTATGTGTAAACAGGTAAAAGTGGCTAAGGGCCAAATCTGAATAATAGGGTAGGTGCAGAAGTCATTTGAAATGTAATTCATGCAGTTTTGCTTGCTAATGACATGTTTATGATTATACTAACCATTCTAGGTCTTCCCTAAGGAAATCCCACAGAAGCTCCTAGGAGAGTCAGTTTTGTTCTGTATATATTTTATTAATGTATCCTTACGACAGCTTAGGCAAGTCACTGGGTGGTTTTCACCTAAGTACATGATGAATAGAATACAAAATGACAAAACAGAATTAAGTGTAAAATGTAAAATTTTGAGTTGGCTTTATTTTTTATAGTCATAGCCTACTCATAACAACCACTTCCTTAGTAGATTGCGGAAAATATTTAAATGCACCTTGAATCGAGCATTTACGGTTTATTTCGTTCACTCCCTGATTTATCGTTCACTCTCGAATTTCAAAACGAGAATATCTTGAAACTTGCTTATTGCAGATACGTCCCTTTGTCATTTCAACGATATGAGAACCACCACCAATTTGTTTGAATAGAAAAACTAGATTTTCTTCTTGGCTATTCCACTCTTGAACTTTAAAAATTTTAGTGTTCATGTCATCTTGGTTGCCTCTTATCAATATTAAATTTTCTCATGAGATATACTTAATCTTCACAAATATTCAATCGACTATGTTCCATATACCTTGTTTTTAAGAATTCTATCTGCAGTAACTCCAAGAGTAACTCATGCATTCTATTTGTCGAAAAGCATTACTTTTTTGCTCTACGTCAACTGGACCTTAATTAATTCCAACCTGAAAGGAAATATTAAGACTTGGATTTCTCTGAGTAAAGTAATTCATTCAATTCACTTCTATTACTTACGACTGTTTTTTGGCAGAAAGCATGAAGGACATATACCAGATATCTTCTTTCTGAACAACTTTCCCACAGTTCTCCATAATTTGGAATTTCTTTCACATACGTAAACAATATTTCTAGATTCCTCCAATCTTCAAATACAAGGTAATCTCGATTATTTTCAACGGAAGGAATACTCGTTCGTACTTCGTGGATTGAGAATATTTTGTTTACGTTTTGTATTTGTGTTTTGATCATAGACAAGAGATATATGGTTTTGATCAGATTCAGATCAGATTCGATGTTGAGGTTAAAACGGGGCGCATGCGTAGATCAGAATGTAGTTTGTAGTATATCCATTAATCATGAATCATTCTCAAAAATACCACACAAGCACGTTACCGATCACTGCTAATATTTATTATTTACCAGAAATTCATCACAAATCGAAACTATTTAAATTAGAAATGCCAATTTTTACATGACTAACCCGGACTTAGCCATTTAACCCTGCTATTTTGCCGGGTTAAATTTTTATAGTTTTAACCCAGGGTTAGGCTCTAACTCTTGAAGTTGCAAGACCTATTATCAATTTAACCCTAGGTTTAGAGTTAATCCGGATTTAATTAGATAACCTGCATTCGTGCAAGTGGGCCTTAGTGGCCTACATGGCCTAAAATTCCTCTCTACCCATCACAAGATTTAATATCCACAAATGAGCCTCTCACCCCACAAGATCAGAAGCCTTCAGCAAAATTTCAGCGATATCATATTAAAAATAATACATAACCTTTCAAAAGTCCCCTCTCGCAAATATACTCCTCTGAAGGCACATGGATCTCTTGAAGAAGAATCGCCTTCTCTATTTCTCAAAGATATTCACTCTTGTTCATAGAAATCCCTTCAATATTTAGTTGCCTCCTCCTAACGAGGATCTCTTTCAAAACCAGGTCTGACCACTAATGTAGGGCTATCATCTCCCATAGATTTGTGATGAAATAAGACGATTTTCCCATAATATACGAGCGAAAATATGTCATCATGACATTAATATTTTTATTTTATTTTTGAAGGTTCTCGCAAAAATACGACCATAGACTACATATTATCATACGACGATTCATATCCGCTACACTTGTCTACCACTACGCTACCGAACTCACAAAAGGCTGCCCGGTTCTCCAACAATATAGATCCGATCATGTTCAAACTTGAAATTCTGCAGTAGAGTTAGGTTCTGAAGGCTGTTCCAAAATTTCAGCCATGCCAGACGAATAGTTTATGATATATAGATTTGTTTTCAATAATTTTCAACTATTTTTTTTTTAATTTTCTAGTTATACCATCCTCACGAAATTCTGCAAGATATTTCGCGTTGTTATTCTTCAACTAATAACAATGTTTGAATTCAATCGGTTTTGTATTCTTCGAGTTAATGAGGAACAAAAAACTACCAAATTTCAGAAAATTTCAGATGGCTATAACTCTAAAACCGTTTAGACGATTATGCTCATAAACGAACTCAAATGTCGCATTCAGGTGCACAATCTAACCTGAACTTTTCAAGCCGCTATCTTCTTCCGTTCTCAGGTTATCGTGACAACAAAAATATTTTTTAATAATTTTTTAATAATTTTCTAGCGATACGATTCTCACAAAATTTCACAAACGTGCTTAGGTCTATATTCTACAACTATTCACTAAGTTTAAATTCGATCGCATATATTTTGGTTGAAAACAAAATTATTACTCGGAAACCATTGGGCCGATTATACCCATTAACGAACTTGTCCGTCGTATTGGGATGCGCCACCTACCCTGAAAATTTCAAGTCGCTAGCTCTTTCCGTTCTCAAGTTATCGTGGCAACGGCCGGACGGCCGTACGGCCGTACGGCACCACAGAATTAAATTACACATTTGGGCAAAACTATAACGCGATGTTCCCCAGAACATACGCGCAAATAGAGGGATGATAACTTTTTCCGCAATGCAATCGCATTGGTATTTCTCGTTTATATGACTGATTCTAAAGCATTCACTAAATACAAATTGCAATGTTCAGTCATTCTGGTGATGCTGACAAATTAATTATTAATTCGACAGTTCAAATTAATAAATTTGATCACGAAACTGTTTTCTCTCAATTCTGAAAAATTTCGTATCATAATAATGATTTTCAGGACATGTGTAATTACGTACGGTAAGTTACTTACGTATTCTGATGTTGCTTTAAGAACATGCCAATAATTTTCGTATTTGGGAGAAAAACTTTTTGCCAAGAAACCATACAATAAACCTTAAATATAACCTCACATTATATCTTCCGATATGATTCACCACTCGAGTATTCGTTAATATTTAAGAGAGAGCAATTTTCCAGTAAGATTTTGAAAAGCTACAGATTGGCCTACTGGTGAAATCAGAAAAAATTGAACTTGAAAGAATCTGATATTTCTTTCAAAAACATTTCAACGGATTTACATAAAAGTGGCAATGTGTGCTAATGTAATAATATCGTAATTTTTAAAAATGTTCACTGCAATTTTTTGCCATCAGTACTTCGTGAAAGGGTGAAACTTGTAGAAAAGTTTTGAAACTGGGTAAAATTTCGAGATCCACGCAACATGTCATTTATTTCACGTGCAATCGAAAGGTTTGCACAGTCATTTTCTACGATCTGTTAGATATTATATGAAACAGATGTTGGAAATCATAACAAATGTACTATTTACATATTATATGAAGAATGAAGGAATGGACATCTTGATGACCAATAATGAAACATAAATTGCTGCGTTTTAATTTTATTTCATTTGGAAGACTTAAATAGGAAGATCCACAATTCAAGAAGAGTATTAAGTGCAGTTGTCCAAAGGTTTATTGGCAGAAATTTAGTGGATATACAAGGTGTTCTTTAAAGACATGCACAATATTTAAGGGGGGAGTTTTTTGACTTAGTTTAAGGGAAGTACTTCCTACGAACGTATGGTATTAAATTCTTAACATTTGAGATACGAGGTGACAAAATTTTGTAAAAAATTAGTTTTTTAATAATAACTGAGATAATATAGTAGACATCTGCATAAAATTTGGTATATGTCTCCTATGTATCAAGGTGCATTTTGAGATGTACAAAAGTTTTCATTTTCTCTACCACTGGCGTCCATATGGGTTTTGCATTGACTATTTTTGGAGAAAAAATATTACGCCACTGCTTTCCTTCGAAATAAAAATTAATTTTGAGATCCTCATTCATTTTTGAGTAAATTTGACCTCACGGGTTTTATTCGTGCGACGGACGGTTTCCGCTTACAAAATATTTTTGTTTTTTTACTTCAGGATCAATTCCTCAAAAAATGGGTTCAAACCCTGGCGCTCTAGTTCAAACAGACAAATTATATCTCCAAAACTATTGGTTTCTCAGAGTTGGGAATTATATCAATGTATTCTTATGATAGAACTGCATCATAAAGGAAATTCAATTCAAATAATAGTTTATTTATCAAGATTAAATGAGCAATCTGAGATTGAGAACTGCACCATGGAAGAAATCGAATTAAATCTGGCCAATTTTGCCCACTAACGAACTCAACTGAGATATTCACCTCCCAAACCTACTCTGAAAATTTCAACTACCCAGCTCAGTCCGTTCGAGAGTTATTGTAGAAAAACTTTTTTTTTATTTTCAAAAATTTTTTTTTGACGCTTTGCGGTAATCTGGTCAATACGAAACTTCACATGCGTATAAAGGTCATGATTAACAATTTGATTCTAAATTTCAGATAGATCGAGTGAACGGCTTCGGAAATATTCATAAAAAATATTTTTACTAAAATCGGCCATAAGTCAGAAACCGCTTGATGGATTTCGCCCATTAACGAGCTCGCCCGAGATATTTGCGCTCCAAACCCACCTTGCAGATTTCAATCCGCTACCTCCTTTCGTTCGAGAGTTATCGTGCCTACGGCCAACCGGCCGGCCGAACAGAATCGATTTCGACCTCGGATTCTCGATCAGTGAGTCGAACCAAATCGTTTGAGACCATTTTCAGCCAAAAATTCCAAAATTACAGACATTTGGGCAAATTGATAAGCACTCTGTTCCAAGGAACAAGAGCGCCAAAAAAACAAGTTTCGTATGGCAATTGCCCAAAACAGGTTTAAAGTACCTACAAATAGTAGATATTCCATGAAACATGAATGAAAGAAGAGAAGTAATAATGAAAAATTACCTTGTAATCGATCACAAATTTCCTGATCTACGTACACCAAATTTTCTCATCTCTCGAACTACAGAATTATGCTTTCAATATTTACGTAATATTTTCAAACATTTTTGGGTGAGGTCCCCGTTGCATCGCTAAAATACGAGTATTTCAACCCCAATATTTTTGAAGTTATAATATTCCCTTCCGTCAGTCCCGTCATGAATTGAGAGAACTGAGCATTCTATGTCTATGGATGAAAAGCAGTCTCACTACTCTCAGATCTCTTACTTCATGTTCCGTTCCGAAACTTTTCTGAGAAAAACTAATTTCGGAGCAAACAACTGAGATTTTTCTCACTTCGCTCACAATTCTTCGATTGATTAGATAATGTCATGTCTCTGGAAAATAAGTTTACATTATGACAATTATTACATAGAATAATTATATCAATGGCTGAGTTCAGCGGAAAGAGCAGTTGCAAAGCTGCTCACTGAGCGCTCACAGATCCTAAAGTGATCAGAGAGCGGTTTTCTGAACGGTTAGAAGTTAAAACGGCGCGAAGGTGACATTTACATAACCTAATTCTATTGTGTTCTCTTTAAACTGAAACCATCTGTCTGGTTTTTCCCAATAACGAACTTAGCCGAGATATGTATCTGCCAAACCTACTCTGAAAATTTCAACTCTCTAGCTCATTCCGTTCGAGAGTTATCGTGCCTACGACCGGCCGGACCGGTCGGACAGAATGAATTCCTACCAAGGGTTCTTGATCAGTGAGTCGAACCAAATCGTTTAAGACCATTTTCATCGAAAAATTCGAAAATTACAGACATTTGGGCAAATTGAAAAGCACTCAGTTCCGAGGAACTAGAGCGCCAAAAATCTGATGCAGTGTGAAAATGTTTTTCTATCGACTTGAAGCAAATTAAGACATCAGATTTGTTCCAAAATGATTGAGAATCAAAATAAGTGTTTTCTTGTCAGATGCTCTGTTCTTGATTAAAATAAATTAAATTAAAATTTTATCAACCCGTATCTCAAAAGTTAACACTTTTAGGACATACATTCATGGAAAGTTTTTTGGCAAAATGAGTCAAAAAATCACCCCCTTAAATATTAGCATGTCTTTAAGGAACTGAAACATACGCGTGCTTGGGTAAGTATTAAAAAGTTTAGATAAATTTTCATAAATAGCAAGTTTTTCTTAAACTCGATTTATTATATGTATTTGTTAATTTCTGATGTTTTGGAGGAAATGAAAAAAAATAATGTGTCTCAAATAAGGACGAATTAGAAATTAATTCAATCTTCCCATTAGTTGATATTTTCCCGATAAACACCGAGAAACAAATGAAGGAGTTTGAAACACTATTGAATGACAAACAAATATTCTATTGTGTAGTAAGTAAAATGTAAGTAGCCACTTATTTGCTAAACTGAATCATAAATATTTTAGGTTGAGGAATTCACAAGATGGGAGGTAGTTTCTAATAAGACTTCTTAAAGAAGTGCCTGAATCAAATAGTATCGAACTATACCTACGTTGATTATTATTATAGCTTGCTGGGAGCCAAGATAAAAAAAGTTTGGATTCGACAAAACTGGCTGAGCCCTGTATATACTTGTAACATTGTTTAGAAAACGACATTCATAACAAGAATGTTGTGGAGGTTGAGTACAATGTCCAACAAAACATACTTATTCTGAATATTATTTACATGAAGTGCGAGTAGAAGTGATGACTAATTATTAAGAGCAGCTAACGAATCAACTGGATTGAATATGAAAGGAGTTAGACATAATGTAATAACCATTCACTGTTGGGTCAAAAATGAACAGTCCTGTGCCTTAGGCGCAAGGACTCAGTACAAAAGCTTGAAAACATCACAAGTATTTCTCCTCATTCGCACAAACTGTTGGAATCTTAATAAGGGTCTCGTCAGAAGACCTAGGAGAGTCAGTTTAATCATATAAATGTCAATATATTTTTATTTTTGGAAAGAAATAATACACCAGTTGACTCTCAGAATTTTTACGATGTGGGTAAATGGAAAATTCACTGAATAGGTACAGACTAGCGGAAAATAAATCATCTCACCCAGGACTACCAAAATTTCAATTCACTCACCTTAATATTTTCACTTTCAGATCTTTCAACATTATTTCGATTCGTTCACTGAACAATCTCGAATTCTTATTCGTCTGTTCACATTCATATCTCCTGCTTTTTTCATCGAGAAGTTTATTATCCAACTCAATAAATTGCTTTCTGAAGTTCTCCAACCTAGAGTTCGCAATTTTCAGCATTTCTTTGTACTGTTTGGTAATATTCATCTCGTTCTCAATAACAACTACGAGTTCATTATTTGCCATCCTTAGTCGGTCGTTCTCGATTCGTTCTTGGTCACAGTTTTTCTTGATAATATTGAGACTCTCCTGAAAGCAAAAACTGGAGGTCATTAGCAATAGGACAATTACGTCAAAAAGATAAGATGTTCTAGATTTTAAGGAATAATTCATATTCCCGAAACTATACTAACTGACGAAGAAACTGCAACACCCAGAAGGAGCTGTATAAATTTTTTTGGTTTTTTGGTAAAACATAGATAGTATAGCAAGAAGTAAATGATTAAAATTTGGAGAAAAAAATCGTGAAGGTTTTTTCATATAAACATTTTTTGTTACTTACATATTGTACTTGTTTTTTGCAACTTTTTAAAATTTTACAACAAACCAGCTGTTCGAGTAGATCCAAAGTCGATGTTCAGTTGTTTTTAGAATGCCTAGTGCACGCGCACGCGGAATTTATCGCCAGCTAAGTGAATTTGAATAAGGTCGAATTATTGGTCTACGGGAGGCGGGGTTGTCATTTCGAGAAATCGCTAACCGTACGAACAGAAATCCAACTACTATTGTGAGATGTTGTCAAGTGTGGTTTGATAATGCCCAAAATCGAAGCAGGGTAGGCACCGGACGTCGAAGGGACACAAATGAAGTTCAAGATCGACTTATGGCTATCAGAGACCGATTTGCGACAACTCGATCTTTGGCTGATGAGTGGTTAGGAGAAAAAGGCCATCCTGCAACTGCCTGAACGGTTTACCTCTGGATAAGGTCTTTTAGACTGCAGCATTATAGACCCTATTTTGTGTTTCCTCTGATGGTTGAATATCGCCGGCAAAGATTACAGTGGTGCAGAGAACGTCAACATTGGAATGTGGAATGGCATCAGGTCGTCTTTTCTGATGAATCTCGATACTCCTTGGGTGAATATGATGGCCGAACAAGGGTTAGACGACGTCGCAGATAATGAAGTGAACCTCAGTGTGATATTGAGCATCATGTACACCGGACAGTAGGCGTTATGGTATGAGCTGCTATTGCACATGCAAGTAGGTCACCTTCAGTCTTTATTCGAGGTAACATGACAGCGCTGCGTTACTTTCAAGAGATAGTGGAGCCATATGTTCTCGCTTACCTTAACCGGCTCGATAATCCAATATTTCAGCAAGATAATGTTCGATCTTATGTTGCCAGAGTTAGTTCAAACTTTATGGAAGCGACCCATGTGAATCTTTTGCCATGGCCCCCAGATCCCCCGATCTTTCGCCCATAGAGTATCTTTGAGACAACATGGGTAGAAGGCTTGGAAATTCACCCCAGCCCTCACGGACTTTGACGGCTCTGATACGTGCAGTACAGGTAGCTTGGGATAGTATCCCTCAAGAAGAAACAGACCATCTTATTGCATCAATGCCAAGACGTGTTGGGGAGTGTAAAGATAATCACGGTGGACGAACACATTATAAACTTTATTAAAAAAAATTGAGAAACTTTCGTTTTTTTTTCTTCAAATTCCGATCATTTACTCCTTGCTATACTATCTATGTTTTACAAATAAAAAATTAGATTTAAACAGCTCCTTTTGGGTGTTCAGTTTCTTTGTCAGTCAGTATATGTAAAGGTGAGTCAGGAATGGTAAAAAAAACTTTGACATCCCCTTGTGATGATACGTGACTCCATGGTACTACCATAATTCAGTTTTTTTGTGATAACTTCCGAGTGTTTCAACCGATTCTGGTAATTTTTAGAATTTCAATCAATAAATATATGAATGACGATTTGTTTCCAACATCTTCCCCATAAGTCATCAAGATCACCACGGACGGACTGACTCTAGCAACAAATGGCCAGAAACTTATTTTTGCTCGAATACATGGGTGAAATTCCTTTAACTATGTATTTTATCATTAATTCTGCAAAAAAAGGTATACCAAAGCAACATTGAAAAAAAATTGGTTCAAGCACTGACGTGAAGTCAGGAGATTTTGCGCGTATGTTTTATTGTCCATTCTTCTGAATTGGACACCCTTAATCGAATTTACCATGGTAAATTTTGTTGTCCATTCTCCTGTATTGGACACTCGTTTCCCCTAGTTCCTCTGACTCAGAATTTGAACCAGTTATTGTTTATTTTTCTGATGAAGACCTATATGGGTGATATGACTGATATGCGTAATCTGTAATGTATGGGCTCAAGAAGCAGGCACCGGAGTACGTATTTATGATTTCTGCAATTCCTAGGTATTCAGCGTTGTTTACCAGTCATAATAAAAATTAAATTTTAGTGGAGTATTTTGCGTGTGTTATTAGCTCTATTCCATATTGCCCCATATGACAGTACCATATCGCCCACCATATTTTTCAATCGAATGGATATTCATTTTTGCGCGCGTGTTCCGCAAGGAACAGCGTGCTATCATTTCGTCACAATGTCTGTATTTTTCGAATTTTTTTACGAAAATGGTCTCAAACGATTGGGTTCGACTCCCTGATGAAGAATTTGGGGTCAAATTCTATTCTGTCCGTCCGGCCGATCCGGCTGTTAGCACGGTAACTCTCGAACGGAACGAGTTAGAGCGTTGAAATTTGCAGAGCATGGTTGGAACGTAAATATTTCGGACGAATTCTTTAATGGGCAAAATCCATCAAGCCGTTTCGGAGTTACGGCTATTTTAAGTTAAAACGTTTTTCAAGAATATGTCCGAAACCAATCACTCGATCTATCTGAAATTCAGCATCAAATTGTAGAATCGTGGCCTTCATATGCCTGGAAGTTTTGTATTGATCAGATGGCTGTAAACTAGAAAAAAAATATGCCAAATATTTGAAAATAAAATTGAAATTTTGTTTTCATTATAACTCGAAAAATACTTATCCGTTTGAATTGAATCTCAGTGGTTAGATGCGAAGTACCAATGAAAACATTTGTGTAAAATTTCGTGGTGATAGCATGAGCAGAAAAAAATAAAAAAATTTTTAACTATCAGCGGAATATTTTGCTTGAAATTCCAAAACAAAATATCGGATCGAGTTCAGTTTTTGCACTTCGGTGACGAATTATGACCTATTGGGGTGTGCAAAATTTCACTGCGAACAGACCACTAGGAGCCTAAAAAAAAATTAATAATTTTGAACATCCAAAGTGGACAAATTAATTCATTTCGAATTCCTACATGGAACATCTGGTGATCAGATTTCGTTCCGACGTATTTTTTGCGCGTTTATCTGAATCAAGTCGATATGTACGAGGGCAACTGATTAATATATGGACCACATACCAGCACAGCAATTGAATTAATGCGTAAACGATGTGTGGAATTTTAAATTGGTTTTCAAAATTTGCCTGAACGGTGAACGACTGAAGGTGTAACAGCCTCTTTTGGGCATTTTTTGTTATTCGCATAAGCAGACGAGAAATAATTTAGATGCTCGAGTTTTCTTCTGAGAAGATTGGGGATTCGGGGTGGAGGATGCTATTCCTCCATAGAATCCCCAGGTGCCGGTCTGCGCATGCGTGGATTCAAGATGCGATATCTCCTGAACCACTAGTGTTGGAGAATCGGAGTTTCTTGTGACTGACTGGATGGTCATAAAGTGACAAAAAAAAATTTATAAAAATTTAAGAATTTTGTTTCCACGTTAACTCTGAAAATACTGGTCTGATTGAATAGAAACTCAGTAGTTAGATGCAAAAGACCAAAGCAAACGCTTTTACAATACTTCTTGAAAATCACGTGACATGAAAAATTCAAAAAATTACTCTATTTTGTGGAATATTTTGATTGAAATTTCGAAACCAATTTTTTTTGAAATTCATGCTGCCCTTTCCGGGCATTTTTCGTTATGCGCATCCGCAGATGAGAAGTCATTTAACTGCTGTAGTTTTCATCAGAGAGGATTGGGGTTTTGGGGTGGCGAATGCTATTACTCCATAGAATCCCCTGGTGAGGGTATGCGCATGCGTGTATTACAGATGCGATGTCTCCTGAACCACTAGTGTTGGAAAATCTGTGTTTTTTGTAAGGTGTGTGATTTTGAGAGGACTTTCAGCCGTCAGTAGATTGCGCATGCGCAGAAGAGAAGTTACTGTTTTTGGGTTGTGTGGGTTATGTTGGCAGTGCTGAGCGATATTGTGAGGTTTTAAAAGAATATTCATGACAATTCAGTGCACAGACAAGTCAGTTTGGGAGATGTAGCGTTGTGTCCGAATTGAAGTGTTCGTATCGTGGCCCTGGGGCTAATTTTGAAATCAATGTTACCCCTTACGGGCATTTTTCGTTATGCGCATGAGCAGACCATAAGTAATTTAACTGCTGGTGTTTTTGTCAGAGAGGATTGGGATTTTGGGGTGGTGGATGCTATTCCGCCATAGAATCCCCTGGTGAGGGTCTGCGCATATGTGGATTCAAGATGCAATATCTCCTGAACCACTAGTGTTGGAGAATCGGACTTCTTGTGACGTGTGTGATTTTGGGAGGACTTGCAGCCACGAGTAGATTGCGCATGCGCAGAATTAAAGTTACTGTTTTTTGGTTGTATGAGTTCAGTTGGGAGTAATGAGCCGATATTGTGAGGTTTTAAATGAATATTCAGTTATAATATCACAAGAGCATAGACAATATTCGATTATTTACCGATTCACGTGACGTTTTCGCGAAACATCACGAGAGCGTAGCTCGAGTGGTGTTTCGCGAAATACGTCTAGTGAAGAGGTGAATAATCGAAACATATTGTCTTTGCTCGAGTTGGTATTCGTTACGATTATATAAAGAGTAATATTTTAATTCTTTTATTGATTAATATTAATATTGAAAGTACAATTATTATAATACATATTTGATGTATTGTTATTTTCGGAATTTGTAGTGTTGAGCGGCAGAGCTCTCTTTTTTCCTGTCGGGGATTGCTTGTAATTTTTTCCTCTTGGCTGTAAGGGCCTTTCTCGCATTTTCGAAAATTGTATCTTTAAATGGATTTATTTCTCTGTTGAAGTCTTCATGAAACTTTTTCTGTAAGAGTTTGGCAGAAATATTCCAAATGGTTTTAACTGTAATTTCTTTATATTCTTTTCCATCTGCACGTTTCATATTGAATGCCCAATCTTTCAAAATATTCGCTACTTCATCATTTGAAATATCAGCACGAAGTTTGTAATTTCGATGTTCACAAAACACCGTGAACTGTTTCCAAACATAATTATGTGTCTTCGTGGTATTTTCTGGTGTTAAATTAACAATTTCTTGGTCAATTTCACCACTTGAACTCAAACCAAAACGATGCATCTTCAAAAATGCACTGACATTTCATTGACATTTATCGTCACTATGGAAATTATTCCAATATGGCTGGAGGCGAATCACCAAAACGATTATATACCGTCGTCAAGCGGTATATTCAGTTATCTATACGACGTTACTAAGGGAAATTCAGGAATTCTATTGGTTCATTATAACATGAGTTATATAATCATATCAATTCAGTGCACGGACACAAGTCAGTTCGGGGGAAATAGCGTTGTTTCCGAGTTGAAGTGTGCATACCCTGGCCCTGGGGCTAATTTTGTTTGATATTGATGTTACCCCTTACGGGCATTTTTCGTTATGCGCATGAGCATAAGTGAGTTTACTGCTGGAGTTTTCGTCCGAGAGGATTTGGGTTTTGAGTTGTAGAATGCTATTCCTCCATAGAATCCCCTTGGAAGTGTCTGCGCATGCGTGGATTGGAGCAGTTATATCCCCTGAACCAATGGTGTTGCAGAATCAGAATTTTGTGTGAAGTGTTATTTTCAGGGAACTTCAAGCCACGAGTAGATTGCGTATGCGCAGAGGAGACGTTTGGATTACATGGCTCATGTTGGGAGTGGTTTGCGTCTTGCGGTGATCGATATGATGCTGAGCCGTCATTTTAAGGTTTCAAAAAAAATTTCATGGCAATTCTGTGCACGGACAAGTCAGAATCGGGCAAATAGCGTTATTCCCGAGTTGAAATGTATGTATCGTGGCCCTGGGGCTAATTTATAAATAACTATATTCGGTAGATCTATATTAGTTTACGTTCGGATTTGGAAAGAGGCAATTGTGTTCCTAAAGGAAGTCCCATAACCGCAAATGTTTCGATCTACGGTAAAGCTAACAGCCAAACTGTATTGATACCCATATATGTTAAAGGAACTTGAAAAAAAGCACTGTCGTGAAGTCAGTACTCTTTGGCGCGCGTATTCACGGTGGCTAATTTGAATTGAGTGATGAGTACTTCAAGCTCAGTGAATTGAGCGAGCCGGAGATCTACCCAAGGGATAGTGGAAACCATTCACTGTCGGTTCAAAAATAACAGTGCTGTATCTAAGCTTCCGTAAGGATAGAGTAACACTGTTGAAAAAGAACACAACTTACTCTCTTTAGTCGCACAAGCTTCTAGAAGATTCTGAGGGATCTCCTTGGGAAAGACTTGACAGGGTCAGTATAATCATAATCATGTATATAGCACGCGCGCAAGTGCAGATTGACTTAACAATGAAAGAAAAAGTGTAAAAAAGCATTGACGTGGGGTCAATCTGCTTTGGCGCGCGTGCTATATACATGATTATGATTATACTGACCCTGCCAAGTAATTCCCAAGGAGATCCCTCAGAATCTTCTAGAAGCTTGTGCGACTAAAGAGAGTCAGTTGTGTTCTTTTTCAACAGTTTTAATCTATCTAACATTATCTATGTATCATTTTCTGTTCTGAGTGTATATAGACCACCATCAGGTGATTTTTCCATGTTTATGACTACCTTAGAATATGTACTCAACCACTGCACCGCAAATTCTGAAGATATTTTCTTATGTAGTGATCTTAATGTAGATTATTTAGCTATTGAAGATCCCAAAAACCGACTTCTTGATGATTTGTTCACTCGCTTTAATTTGATTGTGTGTTCTCGTGAGCCCACTCGAGTCTTCACAAACAAACATGGAGTCACCTCTTCAACCAAGGTCGACTACATTGTCTCTAACTGCCCAACGAAGTTAACCCATGTTTCTGTCTCCGAACTCCACCTTAGTGATCATAGGGCTGTTATACTGGACTATTCGGTACCACAGGTGACACACTCAAATTCTTTGGCCCCTAAGGTTTTCAGAAGCATGTCGCAAGAAAGTGTCGCCACTCTTGTTGGTGTAGTTGCACGGACTGATTTTCAGATCATTTACCGTCATGATTCGATAGACCAAAAATTCTCTTATTTTGTTGATATCCCAACATCCTTGATTAATGAAATTTGTCCTTTGAAAACATTAAGATTTTCCCCTTGTAGTCGCCCTAAATGGGTGAATTCGCAAATTGTAGAGGCAAGACATCATTTGAGAAATGTACATTGGATTGCGGCCAATTTGAGAACCCCAGAAGCATTTGAAAAATATAAAGATTCAAAGACTCAATATTCGCGATTGCTGAAATTTACAAAATTAAATTACAACAAATGTTTTCTTGAAGAATCGGAAAATTTGAACAAGGCTGTATGGCAAATTGTTCGTGAGGGGTTGGGTCGGACAACCAGGGGAAGGCAGTGTTCTGCTCTTACTGAAAATGGACATCTTTTAACTGACCCGGAGCGAATAGTTGAGATCTTCGGCGAATATTTTACCACAATAAACAAAAAGTTTCTGCATGATCACTATGGCAGTAATATCTCTAAAGCCTGCACAACTCAGAAAATATGTGAACATAATTTCTTTTTCTTTCCCATCGAATCCGCAGAGATTTTGTCATGTATACGAGATCTGAAAAAAGGTGGTAGTTGTTCGGGTCCGGACATAATATCTTCGAAGATCTTCAAATCAGTTGCACCGATTATTGCAGGGCATTTGAATTATCTATTTAATCTATCCATTTCATCTGGTTGCTTTCCTGCAGTGCTGAAAATTGCTAAAGTTATACCTGTTCACAAGAAGGATGCTACCGACGATATTGCAAACTATCGACCCATTTCATTGTTGAGCCAGTTATCCAAGATATTTGAAAAACTGGTCCACAAGCGTGTGTGCAAATTCTTTAACAAGTTTTCGATCTTGTCCGATCGACAGCATGGATTTAGAACTGGCATATCAACACAAACGGCCTGCATGGAATTTATGGATTTCATTTATGAATCCCTGGATAAGGGAGACAGTGTGGCAGGAATATTTTTCGACCTCTCCCGTACCTTTGATTGCCTCCAACACACTTTCATAATAGATAAACTATAACAAATGGGTTTCCGAGGTGTCTTCTTGGAATGGATACGAAGTTATTTGTCGCAGCGCTCCATGTATGTAAATCTTAATGATTATTCTTCAAGAAACTACAAAAATGATATGGGTGTTCCACAGGGGGTCGGTTTTGGGACCACTTCTGTTTCTGCTCTTCATTAACGATTTGCCCAATTTTTTGATATCATGTATCATCATTTTATTCGCTGATGAAGCTTCTTTGGCGATCAAGGCCTCTAATGACCGTAAGCTGGACGCTCTGTGTGGCGAAGTTTTTAGGCGTTTCACTGACTCGTGCAAAGCCAATGCACCCATTGTCAATCTGAATAAAACCCAGATCATAAGATTTAAAATTCGCAATTCTGATTTGGTCCCTAGGCTTGTCATCAAGATCGGTGCGAATTGCTTTGAATCTCTGGAATGTGTCAAATTTTTAGGTCTTCACGTGGACCGAAACCTGAGATGGCATAGTCAAGTTGAAAACATGTAAAAAACTAAACACAGCTTATTATGCCATTCATCGGATTAAGGATTCCCTTCCCCTTGATTCTCTGATGAATGTATATTATGGTCTTGTATATTCCCATCTTTGTTACAATATTGTCCTGTGGGGTTCCTCGTCTGAGAGTGAGAGGGTTTTCATCACACAGAAGAAGATAGTTCGCCTCATGTTCAACCTTAGGCCAAGAGAATCGTGCAGAGGAGTGTTCAAAAAGTACAAGTTGCTTACATTTCCTTGCATCTATATGCTGAAGTGCTTGTTGTTTGTTAGATGTAACTTGAACAGTTTGATGACGTGCTCCGATTTTCATAAATATGAAACCAGACACCAAAATACCATATTATTATGTGTTCCTCTACATAAAACTTCAAAATATGAGTCGTCACCGAGACTGACAGGTATAACATTTTATAACCATCTGCCCAATGGTTTCAAGTTATTAAATGATAGTCACTTCAAAAGAGAAATCAAGAAGTTGTTTATTGAGAAATGTTTTTATAATACTGGAGAATTTCTGCTTAGCTCAGTGAAATAGCCAGTCATTTTCATTTGTTGTGTATTATTGACATGTCCTATGCATCATTGTAATGTCTAAAAGGATTAATGAAATTGTATTGTATTGTATTGTATCCTTACGGAAGCTTAGATGCGGCACTGTTAATTTTTGAACCGACAGTGAATGGTGTCCACTATCCCTTGGGTAGATCTCCGGCTCGCTCAATTCACTGAGCTTGAAGTACTCATCGCTCAATTCAAATTAGCCACCGTGAACACGCGTGCCAAAGAGTACTGACTTCACGTCAGTGCTTTTTTTAACATATATTTCTATAATTATCGAATCCAATTTTATATTCAATTTTGTATCTGATACTGTTTGGATATACTTAGAACTTTTTATTGGCCAAATATCGCTGCTTCAAACACATTAGTTTCTACGTTTTTACTCTATAAGTGATGCAGGGGGGCACCATACGAATAATTTTTTTACCATTCCTGACTCGTTTTTATATAGTTTATTTACACCTGAGAAAGAGTCACGTAGTGCCAGTACACTCCTTTTTAAGGATCTATAAGTAGGTGGCGTCACAGACATTACATTCAAGTTTATACTATATACTGCATAGCTCTGTGTATAGCACTTTTGCCAAGAGTGAAAGTTCTATCCTTAAATTTACTCGAAATTTTTACCGCTTTAGTAGCTAATTCAATGGTATCGAAAACACGATTACTGAAGATGGAAATTAGTCGAAAATGCTCTACCAGATAAGTTATGATTGCACAAATATATACCCAGAATAAGATCGATGTGATAAAAGGGGACGAGGGCAAAGGGGAACATAGAATATAAAATTGAATGTCAAATTATCCAATGTAATAGCCCTCTTTGTAGTGGCTCTATCTTTTAGCAGTGTATATAAGCACGCCATAGAAATACGTTTGTTCAATGCACGTGGTATTGAAATCTATAGTATATTTCTTTGGCTGTTTGGTAAATACTGATAACTTCAAAATACTGGAAATTTTGAGAACTTTTCATTAAAATTTGTTAGCTCTTGCTTTCACTGCAAATTTACTGGGATATTTATCTTATGTGTCTCAAATTAACCCAACTCATTCTATGTAAGGATTATGAAAACAGAACTGTGTGGCAATAGGGGACCAGTAAAAAAACAAGCAAAGAAGGTAAATATTCGCAAAATAGGCAGAAAAAAAATTGTGAAAATAAAATACTTCGAAAAGCCAATCTGAGATGAACAAAGAATTACAAAGAGCAATGGAAGGAAATGCGGGCCGAGGTACACGGCAATAACGGTATAAGCTTTATTTATGACAGCGAAGACAATAAACATTAATTTTTCAGATTTAGCTTCTAGAATATTGGAGAGTTGGAAATTACCATTGACATTTTTTTCATCTTTAATAATTGTAAGGCTTTTGTCTCCTTTAAATGGCAAAATACTTGCTGTCTTCATACACCTCCTTACATGAGGTGCATGGAAACATTTGGCCTAAAGTTTGAAATGAATAATGAATCTCTCGTTCAATTTCTTCACCTAGAAATAAGTCAGTAGGTATTAATTTCCTTAGGGTTTCCTCCGGTTATTATCAAACGACTGAACGAGATTGGAATGTATCTAACAATTCTTCACATAATCAATTATATTATGTGAAATGAGTGTCCCCAATTGCCCCTATATTTGCCCTTACATTTCGTCTTTTCTTCCATCGATCTACAACTACCGAAGAACAAAGCTAAATCTATGATTCTTATTTTCATATGTCTCTGTGAACTTACTTAACACCCACAATCCATCCCAATTGAGATTTTTAATGTACGTTTTTGTCCCCTAAGTGAGTCACAGAAAATGAAAATTTTCTCACAATATAAACAAAAACTATAATTTTATTGATATTCGTTTGTAAACAGGAATTATCCATTTGAATTTAATATTCTGAATATTCCCAGATAATAACTGATAATCATAGAAAGGTTCACTTCCTGATTTTTGTATATTCCATAGTAGTGTATATACATATTGTAGAATTCAGTTCAAAAGAGTTAGGTATATATTTCTTAAAATTGGGATTTTTTAGGTAGTTGGAATCGGCCACGAGAGAGTTTAAAGGGTGAGAAAGCAACCATTTCATCTATTGGAATACCACCATAGAGAGTTTGCAACACAAGATCGATGATAATTTAATGAAATATATTTTGATAACAGACGATGTCCTATATCCTGGAAATGCAGTGGATTCTCCTTGAATTCTTGGGTAGGCTAAAGGCTTGGCCCTACTAGTGAAAAATAATTCTCTTTATCATACCAGGGCAGAAAAACGCCAAATAACATCGGCGATGACCTCAGACCTTTTAAACGTGAATTTTTGTGAAGTGGTTTGACGACTTTTGAAGACATAGGAAACCCTCATACAGAAAATACTTATGCCAAACCAATCAGTTGTTTTCGAAAAAATTAATAGATCTTCGTTCTGGCTTTATATCTTAAATATTTATCTTGTTACTTATTCTTCTTTGTCTTTTTACTGTATTTTTTTCAGGAACTACAGCTTCTCGGCCGCCATTAAATAATAATACTAATTATAAGAATGGAAACTTACTTCATAATTAGCTTGCAGTTGATCCAATTTTGTTTGTAGAACATCTGTAGATATTTCTGTATTGAACTGCTGATTCTGCGTATTATTTATGGACTGTATCATATCATCTGTACTCCAAAACGGCATAGTCTTCTTTATGGTTTTGAAATATGAAATAATTACTATTTCCACATTACATGACAATTTGCCTGAAGTTTTCAAGTTTTTCAAAATGTCGATCAACATTTTGAAAGTGTCAGCGCAAATAGCTTGAGCAGTATTGAGTTTGGTGATAAACTCGCCCTTCAGCTTCCTCAGACCATTCGTTTCTTCTTTCAGCCTGCATATTTCATCTGAGAAAATTAAATTCGTTTTATAATTCAATAGAGTAATAAGACAATAGAGCAAAACAAGATTTCTAATACTTTCCAAATTCATCATATTTCTTGTAGTACGTAGAATTACAAAATCCAATATAAATATAATGTCTCCATTATATTCCTGGTTTTACTTTTGGATATCTGGAGAAAATCAATTAAACATGCTGCAAATTTGAGTACTACCCTGATTACCCTCGGGCATTTTGGTCCGATTGATACATTTAAATTGGTATAAATTGGAAAACACTTCACAATTGATTTCCGAATTCCATTAAGCTAAAATAATGTTCTCTGGTTCACTTCTGAATTAAGAATCATACAACACCAAAATATATTTTCCACAGCATTCACTTCTTGAAGCCATTCCAAGATAAACAACAAGTGGTTTTTCGTGATGATTTAATCCGATGAATGTATTTTCGCTTCAGAGATGGTTCTAGCTTTTTCTCAATACTAAACAGATTAATCTAATCAAGTTGAATTTCAAACTTCCTATGTACCTAGAGTGGGTTCTGAAATGAATAATCTTCTTATTTTCCTCTACACTTTTACACCACTAATGAACTGTTCTGTAACGATATGTTCCGTATGCCCTTCTCAATAACTCTATTGTTTCTTGTGATGAGAAATGCGCATTACTCTAGAGGATAACAGGAATTATGCAATTTCAAGAAGTTCGCTATTATACCCACTTCCAAAATGGAGAACGCTCAACCAAAAATCTATCAAGAAATAATTCATATAAATTTCCGTGACGACTTTTTAATTGAGCATGAATAATAATTGATCGAATAAGATCGGAATTTGTGGATAAGTCCTCGAGAAAAAGTTATTCATATAATTCCTTCCACCGCATTCCTCTCCTTCAGAGTAAAGTTAATTAAGAAGAAACCTTCATGGTCATCCCTTGGCGAGTCCCTTGGCAATAACCACTATACCGGTGAGTGTTTAAGATGTATACTAATTTTAACCATAGATTCCTCTTATCAAATAGAAAACTTTTTTCCTTTCCCATTTTCCCAAATTCGACACAGGAAACAAGATACAGGCTGTTGAAATTGAGAAAAATTCAGTTTTCCTTTCTTAGCCATAGTTATTCAAAAAGAAATGAATTTTGGTTCGATGTTTTCTTTAACTATAACACATATTCTCCAAGAAACAGTTCTTTCCTACTGCTACTCGTTTCCTCTTTATAGACTAGCTAATTCATGCAACTATGAGAACTTATCATCATGTCAGCAATTTTCAGAATAGTCAGTCGTTCTAGAAATTAAATAATTCTTCAAAAATTTTCCTGAAAAGTACTGTTTTCGAAATATTCTTCATTGAATGTCATAAAATAAGATAAAAATTCAAGAAATTTAACTGCTTTTATAAATCCGGACATGGACTAGAATCACAGATGATCTGTGCTCGAATAAAGACATGATAAGACTGAGTATTGATCTAAGTTGATACTTATAGAAAGAGGTATAGCTAGTAGCCTCCTTATCTCGCATAATATTTCTATGCATTTAAATTCAATCTCGCTTGTTTTCAAATTGATTGGTTATATTACCATCTTAAACAGTATAAGTTGATAAGATATAACTTAAGACAGGTTGTAATCAGATTTCGATTTCTCGATGAATGATTCGTTTGAAATTTTGTGCTTGTTTGTGAATTGTGTAATATCACCTGCAATTCGAACAACTTGAAATAGTCTAGTCAACAAGTGTTTTTCTGTAATCATTAAAGGATACTGTGGGAGGTATACTCATTATTGTAAGATTTTTTCTGGGTTTTCTCTCCCAAACTCTGAAAAATATCTATGAAATAAAAATGGATTATTTTGTGATTTGCTTCTGCGTAAGAAACACAAGACATTTGTCAGAAGCAATCAATTGAACAATGTTGCCTAACAAACAACAACGAAACAACCATATCGTAACGTTTCGGAGTCTATATCAGACTCCTTCGTCAGACGCTTAATGAAAATCTTTATAATTATTTTGTTGATACTTATTGTGAAATTCAAGAATTGTCACATTGACAGTATTTGAAAATCATAGCTATCATAGTTTTACTTTGCATAGAAATTTCCAAGTTCAAACTCCTTTTTCAATAAAATTAGCCAAATATGGTCAATACCAATTGAGCAATTTGCGAAATTGCATCCTCTGTTCAATAAAATACAAGTTGACTCCTTGAATGCAATTTTGCAAATTGCTCAATTGGTATTGACCATATTTGGCTAAATTTATTGAAAAAGCAGTTGGAACTTGGAAATTTCTATGCAAAGTAAAACTATGATAGCTATGATTTTCAAATACTGTCAATGTGACAATTCTTGAATTTCACAATAAGTATCAACAAAATAATTATAAAGATTTTCATTAAGCGTCTGACGAAGGAGTCTGATATAGACTCCGAAACGTTACGATATGGTTGCTTCTTCGTTGATGTTGTTTCGTTGTTGTTTGTTAGGCAACATTGTTCAATTGATTGCTTCTGACAAATGTCTTGTGTTTCTTACGCATAAGCAAATCACAAAATAATCCATTTTTATTTCATAGATATTTTTCAGAGTTTGGGAGAGAAAACCCAGAAAAAAACCTTCTAATAGGTTTTTTTCATATATTAATGAGAAATGGCGATACCGTTGTTAAAAAATCAACAAGTTCAGAGCGTTCCTGCTAATCGGGTCCTTCATAAATGGCTTCGTATAATAAATATACTTATGCATATATTTCACAAATCAAATAGACCCCAGGGGGTTCATTGATCTGCCGAGAAAGCAAGAGCAGACGCGTTTCTGGCTTCTTGGCCTTCATCAGTACCCTGCAGCTTTCTCAACAAATTCAACTAAACTGACCCGGGTCAAGCCTCTCAGAGCCGGCTTGGTCGATCATTTTAATCGCCCACGCCAACTATGAGACGAAACACGGAAATCAGCCTCTCCCCACCAGTGGATATTTGAAGCGGGAAATCATATGCCACCATTCACTCGACATTAATCGAGAACGAGTCCCACAGAGCTCAGACAGTATCTTCTCAATGGCCATGAACGCTGTTTAGCGTTTTCAAATATATTAATGAAAAATGGCGATACCGTTATTAAAAAATCAACAAGTTCAGAGCGTTCCTGCTAATCGGGTCCTTCATAAATGGCTTCGTATAATAAATATACTTATGCATATATTTCACAAATCAAACAGACCCCAGGGGGTTCATTGATCTGCCGAGAAAGCAAGAGCAGACGCGTTTCTGGCTTCTTGGCCTTCATCAGTACCCTGTAGCTTTCTCAACAAATTCAACTAAACTGACCCGGGTCAAGCCTCTCAGAGCTGGCTTGGTCGATCATTTTAATCTGAGCTCTGTGGGACTCGTTCTCGATTAATGTCGAGTGAATGGTGGCATATGATTTCACGCTTCAAATATTCACTGGTGGGGAGAGGCTGATTTCCGTGTTTCGTTTCATGGGTGGCGTGAGCGATTATAATGATCGACCAAGCCGGCTCTGAAAGGCTTAACCCGGGTCAGTTTAGTTCAATTTGTTGGGAAAGCTACAGGGTACTGATGAAGGCCAAGAAGCCAGAAACGCGTCTGCTCTTGCTTTCTCGGCAGATCAATGAACCCCCTGGGGTCTATTTGATTTGTGAAATATATGCATAAGTATATTTATTATACGAGGCCATTTATGAAGGACCCGATTAGCAGGAACGCTCTGAACTTGTTAAGTTTTTTTCAGGTCGAAATTTTTGCTTATTCTCTGAAAATTATGATTGAGGTATCATTCGATTCGGAATGGCATGCAGATATTTTTTGAGAAAATGCTAAGGCTGCTCGCTAAAATTGCAATAGTTATAAAGAATTAAGGGAAAAAAAGATGGAGGTTCAGATTTTCTCCAATATTTCAGAAAATATTCGAGATAATTCAAATTTGAAACAAGATTCAAATAGAGGAGGAAATTTCCTAAAAAATGTTCTAAGCACCAGAACTGTAGGAATAATACGTATAATTTTCCTAAAGGGTTGAAAATACGCCCGTAAACGGGTACTCAGGTTTCCGCAAGCCCCGCCCCCTTCGTACCTGAATAATGATGAATAAATTTTATTCAAACTCACTAAATATGAAAAAAGAAAATGGAAAATATTCAGGTGCCTGCAAGATAGATCGATGAATAATAATCCGTGGTCCAAAAATGTTTATCACGATTTTTCAATTAGTTATCCATTAGTTAATAAACAATTTTTTGTAGCACGAACGTTAACATTGCAAGTACTCTAATTGTAAAACAATTGATCCGAAATTTTTTTCCTTTCGTGGAGCTATTTTTCAAAGGTCTTAGAATATATTCCTATTGAAAAATTAAAAAAATTGTTAGTTCTCGTTTTGTTATGGACAATTTACTTAAGTGAAAAATTATAAAGCATCAAATCATAATATTACTATTCATCCGTTTTGTTATGATCAGAAACTACCCAAAAATTATTTTTAATTATTATGAAAGAATAACAGTATATGATATTCAGGGTTTAATATTATTCAAAATATAAATATAAATATAAAATATAAATTGTAATAAACAAATACGTTGTTTATGTGATCTAAAATTTTTTTTTGGAATATAATTGAAGCTTTATAATTTTTCACTTAAGTAAATTGTCAATAACAAAACGAAAATTGATAATTTTTCAAATTTTCCAACGGTAGTCAATTCCTAGACTTTTGAAAAATAGCTCCACGAAAGGAAAACATTCTCAGATTAATAGTTTAACAATTATCGCACTCGCAATGTTAATGTTCGTGTAACAAAAAAATATTAATTAACTAATTTCCATTCATATATACTAATTGAAATTGAGTCATGGCAACCGATTACTTAGGGAAAGATGTGTAAAAACGGGCGCTGTCTAGATGTCTAAGTCCTCTTATATAACCGCTATATTACGACGGAAGGGGGAAGGGGAAAGATTTCTACACAAATAGGCTATCGAGAAGATTTTTCGGAGGGGTCCTTATGCGTTATAAAATTCGAGAAATCAACGAAATTTTTGCGATTTTTCCTAAGTAAATCGGCAATTTTGGGAATTGTTTTAAAAATTTAGAGGATGGATCAAGCTTCAAAAGGGGTGGATATCGAATCTTAGGGAGGGGGAAAGGGTAGATCCGAAGACCCTAAGTCGATATCTATCTTGGTTTTCCCGTAACAAACGAAAATGTATTTTATCCTTCGCCCGGCGAAAAAGCGAGACCGACATTATTTCGCATAAGGCTTCGAAAATACGACAGCTTTGGCTCCGAATTTTTCGTCGAGACGAAGAAGAAGTATCGGTTCGACAAAAACCAGCTCAACTTTTACCTACGATAAGTCAAAATATACTAAATCGAGACAAGTTCTGGAAGTTCGACCGCGGGAATTTTCCTTGCTAGAAGACATTCCGAGAAACGTCAAAATTAACACGAGAGACGGACAAACGGCCCTTATAGGTCGTTTTCGGGGCTGAAATTTGACGAAAAGCGAAGATTAGGGTGAAAAACCCTTCAATAAACCGCCATGTGGCGATTTTATTTCGAAAAGAATATCTATCCCCGGTAAGTACCGACTAATTATTCGAATACCGGAGATCGGTCAAAATCTACGTTGAAGCCGGTGGCGCATGCGTCTGACGATCGAATCTGAGGATCGAACTCTCGGTGTCAGACCGAGAGAAGGCGGGGTCGAATCCCGGAGAGGAAATCACACTTTTTCGTGTTTTTTAGACCCTGTAGGTGGCGCTACAATCGATGTATAGGAACTCGAAAACGCCCGGACTGATTTTGATGAAACTTTGTTACTTTGTATCGGCGTGTCTCTGATTCACAATAGCATCCTGTAGGGGGCGCCTCGATTGATCTATAGAAGCTCGAAAATGGCTCCACCGATTTCGATGAAACTTTTTGTGCGTACTTGAGTGGGTCTCAGAGTCACAATAGGAACCCTGTAGATGGCACCGTGTTCGGCTTTTATAAACCCAAGAACGACCGGAGCAATTCCGATTAAACTTTATGTGTATCTGAGGAGGTCTCAGATCCACGATATACCCTCCGTAGGTGGCGCTATGATCGGTTCACAGGAACTCGAAAATGGCTATAGGTACCGATTTTCATGAAACTTTGTTATCGTGTTTCGGAATGCCTAAGGTTCACGATACGATATGGTAGGTGGCTCTACATTTGGTTTATAGGAACTCAAAAACGCCTCGACATATTTCGATAGGACTTTGACACAACAGGACACGTT
This sequence comes from Halyzia sedecimguttata, assembly GCA_937662695.2. Taxonomy (NCBI): domain Eukaryota; kingdom Metazoa; phylum Arthropoda; class Insecta; order Coleoptera; family Coccinellidae; genus Halyzia; species Halyzia sedecimguttata. The sequence goes on along the minus strand of OW569418.2, from coordinate 32,027,456 downwards.
AGATGGCGTTGAACTACGGGTTTGATTGATCTACCGATTATATTGATCTACCATTAAAAATGCAGATCTACCGGAAAATGTAGATCTACCGGTAAAATGAAGATCTACTGGAAAAATGTAGATCTACCGGAAAAATGTAGATCTACTGGAAAAATGTAGATCTACCGGAAAATGTAGATCTACCGGAAAAATGTAGATCTACAAAAAAAAGTGGATCTACCGGAAAAATGTAGATCTACTGGCTAGGTAGATCTGCGGGCCCACTACTGGATAACTAATTGAAAAGTGGCGATAAACATTTTCGGACCACGGATTATTGTTCATTGATCTATCCTACAGACACATGATTTTTTTCAATTTTTTATTTTCATATTTAATAAGTTTAAATAATATTTATTCATGAAAGTTCCGAAGAGCGCGAGGCTTACGCAAGCCGGAGTACCCTTTTTCGGAGCATTTTCAACCCTCTGGAGAAATTATAAATATTGGTCCTTGTTCCGGAAGTTTCCTTCCTTCTTGAATCTTTTTTCAAATTTGAATTATCTCAGATAGTTTTTGAGTTATTGGTGAAAAACCAACGCCCCTTCTTTTTTTTACTTAATATAATATATATAACTATTGCAAATTTTGGGAGCGGCCTCAGCATATTCTAAAAACTATCTACATGCCAGTCCGAATCGAATGACATCTCAATCATAATTTTCGGGGAATACGCAAAAATGTTTACCTAAAAGGCACTTGTTGAGTAGACTAAAACAGGTTATATACTATAATAAAAACCATAGACATAGATAATCATTTTTCAAACAACTCTAATCGCACGAAAGTTATTTTTTGGGAAATGGATGAATAGGCTCACCATGATCTGTATTAATCTTTGGAATTTTTGCCAAAAAGTGAATATAAACCGAATTTATTTTTAGTATTAAAACTACTAAATATCTATTATAACTAGCAGTCCACATATTCATCCCAATTTTGGTTGACAAGAAATTCTTAATCTGAATATACGGGACTATGTAAACAATAAACATAAACGAGCGGACGCTAACCTCTCCGAACGATATATTCTATACGTGACCTAACCTAACCTAACCTAACCTCACCTAACCTCTCCGAACGATATATTCTATGGCTTACCTTATATTCTTACAATTATTACATTTCAGCGCGTGCTTCTTTCAAAGAATAATAATATTATAAAGGTGCGTATAAACTACTCGAGGAAAACCCTCGAACATTGATACGCGAGGTGGCCTCGCGCTATGTAGACGTGTTTGCCGCGCGAGGCATGCCTGTATAAAAAGCGGAATACCGCCTCGTTCCTATGTTCGAGGGTTTGCCGCGCGTAGTTTATACGCAGCCTTTTACTATGTGTATGCAATAATAATAATAATAATAATAATAATTTATTCATCCTTTGAGATACCATAGCGGCATATAGGAAATGTCAATCAATACCATATAAGTAAATACATAATACCGCAATAATATAATAACAATATAACTATTAGTTCAATTTATCTGAAAAGAATTCCTCTAAGTTAAAATATCCCTTGGAACATAGCATTTTCTTTATCTCTTTCTTGAATATCCTCTCAATCAATGATTTAAACCTATCCGGTAGATGATTGTAAAAAGCAATACCTGTATATTTGGGGGATGACTCATATTTGGTAGTAGAGTACCTTGGTACACATAGCATATTTCTATATCTAGTTCCATAGCTATGGAAGTCAGAACATTTTGGGAGTTGATTAATATTTGATCGCACATATAGAAGGCAACTCAGGATGTAAATACAGGGTAGTGTAAGTATTCGAAAACTCGTGAATACCGGCCTGCAAAGTTGTCACTTGTCAGATTGTTTCGAGTAATCGTCGGTTGGAACAAGGTTTTCTTATCTAAGAATCTCTGGTTTTGATATGATGGAAAAGTGTTATTTAATCCGAATTCCGTTAATCTGTTTGTTGGATAAGACAGATAAATTGGTCAATTATAAATTGAACGTATCTCCGTGAAGCCTACCGCAAACATAATATTTCTAGGCTGTATGCCATAGAATAATAGAGGTTATTATAACTGTTGTTGTTTATAAAGTCATTTATATGATAGGAATTGAAATATTTAATGAATATCAAAATTAGATGATGAGGATATTGTGAATATTCAATGGAAATCAAGTTGAAGTTAGTGTTTTAATATTCAGGAAGAGAGTTTTTCAAAAATGCAGCATAAAGATTATTAAAAACTATTTCATAAGACTTGAGTAAGTAAATGAGTTTTATCAAACAATTTTAATTAGTTTCGACCATCAAATGATGAAGGTTTCATATAATTATGCGATATTTAATCCAGTAAGTGTTTCTGTGTTCAACATTTAAAGACCGTGCAGTGGTGGATTAAGACATTGTAAAATCTTTAATCGCTTATAACTTTTTACCTGAGACGAATCTGGAAGAATGGTAAATGAAAAAGGTGTTTGATTTTATGAGAGGAATCCGTGGTTGGAATTTATTGTACAACTTAAAGACCCACTCTGTACACATTAAGGTCTATGACTTCATTCGCAATACTACAATATGAAAGCGTGGCACTTTCAAACTGGTCCCCAACCCATTCGTGGGCACAATTCGTATAGTGAAGTTTCGAAATATATAGATCTAACCAGGGAGGTTAGATAATTTTTTTTTGCATCCACACAGCATTTTCATCATCATTATCGATTTATCAATGAAAAAAATAATGAACTGATAAACAAAGTCAAAATCTTAGATGTATAGCAATGTTCAAGTTAGCACCTACGTTTATTTTCCGGAGCTGTGGATATGGAATATGTATGTTGTATTTTCTTAGGTCATTCTGCTCATAGAAATTATAGCAGTATACTTTGCAAAAAATTATTGAAACAGTGAACTCAAAATTATTTAGAAATTTTATATAATATGTAATCTTCATGGCTCATTGTACATATTTAAATTCTCCCCCCGAAAGATTTACAGTTACTATATTTCAAGAAGTAAAGGAGTTGAATAAATGGGTTAGATTATGCAGCTTGAAAAAAAAATATTAAGAGTCCTAAAAACTCCTGAGATAAGCTTCATAAATATCGTTTACATGATTTCAGACAACAGTGCTAGGAGAAGTGTGGCATGCAGCCGTAAATTTCTTTGTTGTTTTTGGGCGTATGTTCTGGGGAACATCGCGTTATCATTTTGCCCAAATGTCTGTAACTTTCGAATTTTTTGACAAAAATGATCTCAAACGATTTAGTTCGACTCCCCAATGAAGAATTCGAGGTCAAATTTGATTCTGTCCGGCCGGCGGTCCGGCCGTCCGGCCGTTACCACGATAACTTGAGAACGAAATGAGCTAGGGACTTGAAATTTTCAGGGTGAGTGGGGCATCCCAATACGACGGACAAGTTCGTTAATGGGCATAATCGGCTGAGTGGTTTCCGAGTAATAATTTTGTTTTCAACCAATATAAATCCGATCGAATTGAAACTTGGTGAGTAGTTGTAGAATATGAACGTTTGTGAAATTTTGTGCGAATCGTATGGCTAGAAAATGATTAAAAAATTATTGAAAAATATTTTTGTTGTCACGATAACTTGAGAACGGAAAGAGATAGCGGCTTGAAGTTTTCAGGTTAGGATGTGCACCAGAACGCGACAGTTTGTTTATGAGCATAATCGGCCAAACAGTTTTAGAGTTATAGCCATCTGAAATTTGGTTGTATTTTGTTCCTCATTAACTCGAAAAATACTGAATAGATTGAATTCAAACATGGTAATTAGTTGTAGAATGCCAACGCGAAAATTCTTGCAAAATTTCTTGAGGATGGTATTTGTAGAAAATTTTTGAAAATTTTATACCCACCTGGAATATTATTTCCTTGATAACTCAAAAAATAAATATTCGATCGAATTGAAGCTTGGTAACTAGTAGTAGAAAATTAACATAAAGACGCGTTTAAAATTTTGTAAGAACCGTACTCCTAGAAAATTTAAAAAAAATAACGAGAAAAAAAATTAAGATTAAGATTTGTACCCCTAGAAAGTTTCAAAAAAATCACGAAAAAAAAAATTGGTTCAAGCACTGACGTGAAGTCAGAAGCTTTTGCGCATATGTTCTATTGTCCATTCTTCTGTATTGGACACCCTTAATCGAATTTACCATGGTAAATTATGTTGTCCATTCTCCTGTATTGGACACTTCATTCGAATTTACCATGGTAAATTCGAATTAAGAGTGTCCAATCGAATTTACCATGGTAAATTATGTTGTCATTCTCCTGTATTGGACACTTAATTCGAATGTACCATGGTAAATTCGTGTCCAATATAGGAGAATGGACAACATAATTTCCCATGGTAAATTCGATTAAGGGTGTCCAATACACTGTCCTGTATTGGACACTCAATTCAAATTTATCATGGTAAATTCGAATTAAGAGTGTCCAATACAGGTGTATTTTTGTTGTTTGTACTGTTTGTAATATGCACTTTTTTTCTGATATAATTCATGAAATGATAAATACTGGTTGTAAAGCAATATTTATTTTAATGAGTTATGAAATGGACCCTGAACTGTGGGCTTGTGAATAATTGTACATGTGTTCTACTCTCGGTTCGAACTGATACTACCGAACCTCTTAAGAGTCTCTCTATTCTATTAATTGACATGGTTTTGCATGCATATGGACATGCAGGTCAAAAAAATGGTGAAATTTCACAAATAGGAAAAATATACGGTATATACAGTGGCGGAGACATGAAAAAATACACGGTATATACAGTGGCGGAGACATGCCCCTGGCATTGAAAGGTTAAAGTCTTTCAAGGTGAAAAGAAGAAACTGAAACAAAAAAAAGAAACGGAAAAGTTTTCGCACAATTGCACCTTCACTACATATCTTCACTAATGTTCATCCGATTGGATAGGAAGAGGGCAGATTGATGTGATGGCTCGTCGAAGGGGACCTCGCGCTGTTTGTATGGATACCACACGGATGATGCCATCGCTGCCAGGATGAATATCAATGATTCTTCCTAAACTCCAACACAGAGGAGGAAGAGCACAAGAGTACCCTTCACTATTTCGTGACTTCGATGTCGCCACTTCTGACGTTGTTGCAGCTCGCCGATGTATTCTTTGGACCATCGTTTCCAGATATGTTGCTGGAATCTCTGCATTTTTTGGTAACGATCCAATCGATTCTCATTGATTTGGCTCAGATCTGGTTCTGGCAGGGCAGTAAGAGATCTGCCTATGAGGAAATTAGCGGGAGTGAAAGGATTGAGGTCATTTGGATCTGCGGACAATGGAGAGAGGGGTCGGGAATTTAAAATTGCTTCAGTTTGATTCAAAACGGTTTGAAAGTCTTCGAAAACAAGATTTGCATTGCCAATGACTCTTTTCAGATGAAATTTCATGGATTTTACTCCAGCCTCCCATAGACCACCAAAATGAGGTGAGTTCGCAGGAATAAACTTCCATTCAATGTCCTCATTACAGCAGGAATCCTTCAAATCTTCGTTTTCGAGAAATTTAGCTAGTTTTTCAAGTTTGTTTTTTGCACCGATGAAGTTTGTACCATTGTCTGAATAAATTTTAGAAGGTTTACCCCTTCTCGAAATGAACCGCCTCAAAGCACTCAAGAACGCACCCTTACTAAGATCAGTTACTACCTCAAGGTGAACAGCCTTTGTTGTGAAACAAATGAATAAGGATATCCATGCCTTTGAAATTCTGTTACACCGACCTTTGCGCTCTTTTAGTGTAAATGGACCAGCGTAATCCACCCCTGTAATGTAAAAAGGGGGAGTTGGGACCAAACTATCTCGCGGTATATTTCCCATCATTGGATAGGTTGTGTTGGCCTTTAATCTTATGCATTTGATGCAATCGTGCACTATCTTTCGAGCTATGTTTCTGCCGGATATTGGCCAGAAGTTTTCTCGTACTGACGCGAGAAGAAGTTGCGGACCAGCATGAAACAATTGATTGTGTTTCTCTCTGAGGATTAGCACTGTAAAATGATCACTCGAGGGAAGTGAAATGGGATGAATTTTATCAAAGGAGAAATTTGATTTCCCTAATCTACCACCAACTCTAATTATTCCATGAGTATCTACGAACGGAGTAAGACTGAGAATCTTACTTTTCAGATGAAGTGCTTCATCTTTTTTGAGGGACGCTAATTCTGATGCGAAATATTTCTCTTGCACGATTTTGATTAGTCAATTGAGCGCTCTCTGCACTTCATCCGTACTGAGGGTTCCGACAACTCTTTGGGATTTTGAAATCCTAAGATTATTTATGAATCTTAGACAATAAGCAGCAGATCGCTTCAATCTCAAAAATGACGAGAATTTTTCGAATGGAAAACCGAGTTCCACTTGGGCTGTCATAATGAACTGATTTGCTGATTTGAGTTCTGGTAACTGTAATTTAATTTGATTATTAAATGTTGGCCATTCACTGAAATCTCCTTTGAGCCAGTTGGGACCATGCCAACATAAATCAGATGAAACTAGATCAGAAGGATTGACACCGCGAGAAAGAAGATCCGCAGGATTATTTTTTCCATCAACATGTCGCCAAATGTTCGGTTCAGTTTTTGATTGAATTTCTACCACGCGATTGGCAACAAATATCTTCAGCATGGTAGGTGCTAGTTTAATCCAACCGAGCACGATTGTTGAATCGCACCAACAATAAATTTGATCGAATTTCATATCGAGTGAACTGAGAATTTTTTCTATCAATCTAGCTGTTATAAGTGCTCCACATAATTCTACTTTTGGTGTGATAAAGGTTTTCAATGGGGCAACCTTAGATTTAGCACATAAAAGTTTGACTGTTATTTCACCATCTGCATTGATGCTACGAACATAAAGACAAGATCCGTAAGCATCATTCGATCCATCTGAAAATGCGTGTAATTCTAGTCTTACCGAGTCATTGCACTTGATGTGTCTATCAATTCGGAGATTATTGAGTTTGATGAGATCATTTCTGAAGTTCAACCATGTATAATTTATATTCATTGGCACTGACTCATCCCAAGAAAGTTTTTCTTGCCATAATTTTTGCAATAATATTTTTCCCACGATCGTGCAAGGACTTATGAGACCCAAGGGGTCATAAATTTGAGCTATGCTAGACAATATGGTTCGCTTGGAAACCTTTTGACTTATTCTGCTCTCACTGATGTGGAATAATAAGTCGTCTGAATGACATGACCATCTCAGACCTAATGTTTTCATATCCTCTTGCGAACCAAGTTGCAATGTGACAAGATCATCGGCTGATTCTTGGATAGATGAAAGAACCTCTGGATCATTCGATATCCATTTGCGCAGTTAAAACAACCTTGATTGAGAATGTGTATTATTTGTTTGATTAAGGACGACAGATGTTCCGAAGAATCTGAGGACGTCAAGAGATCATCGACATAAAAATCTCTTGATATGGTTCGAGAGGCTTCCGGAAATTTGTGCTTATTTTCATCAGCTAGCTGTTGTAAGCAGCGAATAGCGAGAAATGAAGCTGAAGCAGTACCATATGTAAGAGTATTGAGCTGATACACTGAGACTGGATCTGTGGGATCGGATCGCCAGAAGATCTGTTGAAGATGACGTTGATTTGGTTCGACCAATACTTGGCGATACATTTTGCAGATATCTGCTGAAACCACATATCTTCCTTGTCTGAAACGCAGGAGAATGGAGAGCAAGTCACTCTGAATTTGAGGACCTACCATTTGAATGTCGTTTACAGACCAACCCGAGCTTGTGAGACATGAACCATCGATACAGCTCTCAACTTGGTGGTTTGACTACTTTCCTTCAAAATCCCATGATGAGGTAAGAAATATTGTGTTGTATTCGACAAGTTTTCAAGTTTAGACATGTGACCTAAGTTGACATACTCATTCATAAATGCGATATACATTTCCTTGAGTTTGGAATTTTTGGAAAGCCTTTTCTCTAAGTTGAAAAACCTATTTAAAGAACATGAACGTGATTCTCCTAGTCTTTCTACCGATTCCTTTAATGGAATTGACACTATGAAGCGACCAACTGAATCTCTTCGATGCGTCTCAGAGAATATTTTTTCACACTGCCTTTCTTCAGAAGAATGTATCCTAACAGTTGAAATATCTTCGATTTCCCAGAATTTAGCTAATTGATCCTGAATATCTATGTTTCTGTTGAAGTTGCAATGAACAGGATCGTCATTAGAATAATTTGCAATTGGACCAGAAACAATCCAACCAAATTTAGTGTTTGCAGTATGGGCATGGAGGGGCCAAGTCTGATCTGACCTATACAAAGAATTCGCCAGAACATATCGGCTCCGATCAAAAGATCGATAGTTTTTGGATCGTGGAAAATTGAATCTGCCAAATGAATGTTTTGGGGAATTTTCAGAGATGAAGTATCAACAACATGGTTTCGAATACTATCGCAAATTTTGTCAATTATGAGACAAGTCAAATTGGTCGAAAATGCATTATTTGTCGACTGAATATTAATCTCGCACCTTTCCTTAATATTTGTCACCGTTTTCGTAATACCAGATACTGTAATACTGATGTCAGACCTTTGAACTCCCAGTATTTCTGTAAATCTTTTCGAAATGAAATTCGATTGCGAACCTGAATCCAACAAGGCTGTACATCTGTGAATATTAGACCGTGCGTCTTGCACATTTACGACAACAGTTGATAGCAAAACCTGAGATACAGAGTGCAAACTTGAACAAGAAACCTGAGTCTGTGAATGTATTTCGCTGACTGGATCAGATTCGATGTGTAAAAGTGAGTTATGTTTAGAACCACATTTTCTACAAACACTATAATTGCAAGTTTCTGCTCGATGACCGTAATTTAAACAGTTTATGCAAATTTTCAGGGTTTTCACCTTTTCTGCACGTATATTTACCGGGAATTTAAGAAACTTGGGACATGCATATAATTTGTGGAAACCCTGACAAATTGGACATGTCCGATTTTGCGAATGAAAAGATCGTTGGCGGTTGGATCGTGAATCCTTTACCTTTATATCTCGTTCAGAACTTCTAGGTTGAATACCTACCCATTTCCATTTTTCCGAGAATGTCGGCCTTTGTTCTTAGAAATGAAAGAAGTTCTTCCAGAGTGGGTAACTCGTGCAAATATTTAGTGGATTCCCAATCGCGGATAGTTACCGGGTCCAATTTGCTCGTGATCATGAAAATTATTATAGTATCCCACGTATCGGTTGGCTGACCGAGTGAATTCAGACATCTTAAGTGCTTTGAGACGTTATCAATGATAATTCTAATTTGTTCAGACGATTCCTTGGACAATTCCCTTATGTTAAAAAGTGCCTTCGTGTGATTGTAAATTAAAATGCGTTTATTATTATATCTTTCACATAATAAATCCCGAGCAATTTTATAACTAGCAGAGGAAATTTCCAAGGATGCTATTATTTGGGCTGCTTCGTTTTCTAACGATGCCCTTAGATAGTGAAACCGCTGTACTTAATTTATACTAGAGTTTTGATTTATTAATGAATCAAAAGTATCATGAAACTCTAGCCACCTTTCATAAGAACCAGAAAACTTAGGTAGATCTATGGTCGGAAGTTTTAAATTTAAATTAGGAACGCTATATGGAATTGTATTTGAAGTCGATTTATTTTCAATCATATCGATGGCATCTGAAGTAACTGCGTAAAAAGTGTTCTCAAAAACCTCCAACTCCTGCATTTCTGCTTCCTGATCATCAACTAGGCAATTTATTGAAGCCTGAATTTCGTGGAATTCAGGTAACAATAGTTCAATTCGAGAAAGTTATGAAACTGTGGGCTTGTGAATAATTGTACATGTGTTCTACTCTCGGTTCGAACTGATACTACCGAACCTCTTAAGGGTCTCTCTATTCTATTAATAGACATGGTTTTGCATGCATATGGGCATGCAGGTGAAAAAAATGGTGAAATTTCACAAATAGGAAAAATATATGGTATATACAGTGGCGGAGACATGAAAAAATACACGGTATATACAGTGGCGGAGACATCATAATTTACCATGGTAAATTCGATTAAGGGTGTCCAATACAGAAGAATGGACAATAGAACATTCGCACCAAAGCTTCTGACTTCACGTCAGTGCTTGAACCAATTTTTTTAATTATATTTACTTGATAGATACATTTCTTACCTTTCAAATCTTTCACGTACACCACAGAATATTCCTGCTTCTGTTTTTCTTCACCCAGATGATGAAGCAAATCATCAATTTTCATCAAAAGAGTTCTTCTTTCTACCTCCATAGCATTATCTGCATCCTTCATTTGCTTTTCGACCTGATTCTTCATAGTCTCTAACCTTATTTCCAAAGAACCTTTTGTGGGAATTTCAGCCAAATCTTCCACTTCTTCCTGGCCACTGGATCTCGGTGTTTTTCCAACCTTTAGTATTTTTATAGGTTCCTTATTTCCATTATTTTTACTGCCAATACTGACAGTTTGGTTCTTTGGATCATTCAATGTTTGTAGTCTGGAGTTTGTTTGTTCCAGCATGTTTCGTAAAGATGAAATCTGTTCTTTCAGTTTCACATTTTCATCTTCCAAGCTTTTCACTTGCATTGTTTCAGATTGTGTGCTGGTCAATATCGCTTTGGTTTCTTCTAGTTCATGTTTCAGCGAAGATAGTAAACCTTGCAAGCTGTGTTTCTCCTCATTCAGTTTTGATACTACTTCATCGAAGTTTTTATCTTGCAGTTTTTTGAGTTCGGCCTGTGTAGCATCAAACTGAGATTGCAATGATGATAGATTTCTCTCGAAAAGTGTCATTTTATCGACATCTTTCTGAGCATCGATCAGCTGTACTTTAGTTTCTTGTAATTCTTTGTTCACTGAAGTCAACTTGGTTTCCAAGTCGGTCTTATCAGCAGTTAATCTAGATACTTGATCAGCCAAATTATTGTCTCGGAGGGCTTCCAACTCATTTTCAACTGATTTAAGTTGTGATACAAGTGAACTGTTCTGGTTCTTCAAAACACTATTTTCGTTCAATGAATTTGTAAGATTTGTAGAGTTACTGTTATTGAAGGAACTTATTTTTAAATTAGCATCATTCAATGTTTTTGTCAAATTCTCATTCGTTTTCTTTAAGTCAGTAATACGACCATTTGATATTGTGAGCTGATCTTTACACTCTTGATGTTCTCTTTGTTCACTTTCAACCTCTGTTTTAAAATTTTTTATATTTTCGTTAGCATCAGATATTTGGCTATTCAGATGATCTATTTGTGAATTGAGTGATATTCTCTCAGTTTTTAATTCATTATATTTCGCATAACCTATTTTCATTTGTTCTATCAGCTTATTCTTTTCTATTTGTATTTGCTGAATGTCGCTATTCATGTCTTGGGATATCTGAAGTTTCACTAGCAATTCATACAGCTGAGATTTCAGTGATTGTATCTGTGATCTACAATTATCGCTCTCTTTCCTATTATCATCTTGTTCGTCATTCAGTTCTTTCTTAATGCGTCCAACAATTGACTCAGTTTCAGAAAGTTCTGCAGAAATTGAATCAGCTGTTTTTTGCATCTCGGCTTTCTCTTCTGTAAGTTCCTGAACGTTTTTCCTTAGAATATCAACTTGGGTCAACTTGTCGTTTGCAACATTGAGTTCTGATTGTACTAATGATAATTGTTTTTTCAATTGGACGTTATCATTCTTCATTGTATCTATCTCTCTCTTCAGCACGTTTTCACCCTCATTGCCTGTATTTGTTATAACTCTCTGGTAATTTTCGAATTCGTTTAAAAGGGATGTATATTTCTTTTGGACGTCATCTTTCTGCTGTCTGCAATTCGCCACTTCTTCCTGAGTCGTTTCAAACTCTTGAATTTTTTTCGTTAGTAAATCAATTTCTGTATTTTTTGCATCCACAGTTTTGGTGAGATTACCGTTATTTCCTATAACTTGTTCCAATTGCTTGTTACCGTCATCAAATGATTTCTGTAGTTCTGTTTTCGAATTGTGTTCGTCATTAAACTTTTTCTCGAAATCAGCCGACTTCTTTACTGAAACGCCAAGAAGATTTTTGAGATTTTCGATTTCTTCAGAATAATTTTTATTGGTGTCATGTAGTTGTTTCGTTTGAATCGTGAGCTCTTGTATTTTCGATTGGAGGTTCGAGATCGTTCGATTACATAATTTAACCGCAGTAGTAGCTCTTTCATCTGAAATTTCAAGAAATTAGCATTAATTATGTTCTTGAACACAATTCTTGATGATGAATCCTCTACAAATATTATTATTTTGTTGCTAATTCGTTATATTCAGCATTTTACGTGGAATATACTTATGTTGAAAATTTTAGGAGAACTATCTGCACGTAATTCAGGGAAAAAATCTGATTCCTGCAGAAGTTTAGTCTTGATTGCAAAGTAGTAATAGTACAGTAATAGTAATAGTTCTGAATTATAAGAAAATAGGATAACGCGGATAAGTTTATTAAAATGGAAAAGTATAACGGGTAATTCCTGTTTTCAGTTATCTTTCCACCTTTTTCTTGGTTTCTTGGTTGCCCTGTCCTGAAGAAGCCAACTAGCAGAAACACGTGTCGGCAGGTACCAGCAGAATGATTATCTCTGCTCCTTTTGCGGAATTACCCGTTATACTTTTCCGTTCTGAATTATATTTGTGATTATTTATATAATGAAGCAGCACAATTGATTGAATACTTTTGAGACTCTGAAATATATAAATATATATATATATATATATATATATATAGTGGAAGAAGGTAATTGGGAAATTTTCAGAGTAAAAAAGAGGTATTAGCCTATGTTACTATATATTGAATAGCTTAGCTTTCGTGATTACTCAATCACTTCATCGGAGCATTCAATGCAAGGTTTGGCAATAATTTGTTGTCAATTGTAAAATCATTAATATAATTTGTTGGATGAGCGCTGGGCAATTATTATTATTACAAAAAGGCGTATCGCAACTTGCGATAAGATGTCAACCTAGAAACCTTCAGACAAGCCTGGCAAGCTAAAGCATTGCATGGCAGGTTCTACGCTAGCCTGCACCAACCGGAAGTAGATTTTCAGAACTCCAACACCTACCTGATCCAAGGATATTTGTTTCCCCAAACGGAGGGAACATTTCTAGCTATACAGGACCAGGTTGTGCCAACTCGAACATATGCCAAGTACATCATGAAGCAACAGGTAGAGACTACAAAATGCAGGCTGTGTAATAGCGCTGAAGAAACCGTCCAGCACCTTGCATCCGGATGCTCCACAATAGCGGGCACTAAATATCTGACACGACATAACAACATGGGGCAAGTCGTTCACCAGTTACTCTGTCTACAAAAACAACTCCTCCAACATTTCGTACCACATCATGTGTACGCTACACAGCCGGTTCTAGAGAACGAGAGTTACAAAATCTATTGGGACCTGACTGTCATAACGGACAGAGGAGCAGAACATAACCGACCAGATATGGTGTTGTGGGAGAAACAGCGAAATACTGCCACCATCATAGATTTCGCTGTGCCCCAAGATTGTAACCTCACAAAAAGCTACGGAGAAAAAATTGCCAAGTATGAACCGTTGGCACTGCAGATAAAAGACATGTGGCAATTAGATGAAGTCACCATAATGCCACTGGTCATCAGCACTAATGGTCTTGTACATCGAAAAACCACCCAACATTTACAACAACTGAAACTGCCTTCCAACACAATTATGTGGATGCAGAAGGCAGTCATACTGGGAACTGTGAACATCGTGAGAAAGATCATAGTTGCTCTTGGCGCTTGCGCTCGAGTAATACACGGAACAACCCACTATGAGTGTGAAAGTAAAAAAAAAAAAAAAAAAAAAAAAAAAAAAAAATATATATATATATATATATATATATATATATAGATTTGTTCGACCGCACATACAGACCCAAATCAGTATACTCGACCGACTATACGATCCAAAGGTGACGTTGTCAGACCCGGCTCCGGGTCTGGAAACGTTCGACTATAGAATCATTATGAGGGAGGTTAGGGGGTGCTAGGGGTGAATTTTCAGGTGGGTGTGAAAAGTCGGTTATACACGATATTATATACAGAAAGTTTCAGGGTTTGGCCAGTGCGAGGGCGCTTCTACCGATTTGAATCTGATGTATATGATTCGTATAGCTGACCGACGCGTTCAGTCCATAAACATGGCAACACTGCACGTTGAGAGCTTCAGAATATACCGACCTCAAATCATCTATTTTGGATCTTATATGATCCCGGTATAGTAAACCGTCTTTATGAGCAATGAATATACTATGGATATTTCAGATTCTCGCAAATTTGTTTTTACATCGTACAACCTTACGGAAGCTTATACAAACCCGATTAAGGTGGTCAACGTCATGAATATGGTTTATTTGAGGTATTTCTGATGGAATTTTTATTTCAATCATTCGTGAGTAGAGTACCAGACAATTTGACTTGATGAATTTTAAAAATTCATTCGTGATATTATACTGCGTGTACCAGTGCCAAATCGACAGTATTAAGCGTAACGATCAAAAGTAATCAGTATAAGGGTGATTCACATCGATGACTATTAGACGTTTATGGAGAACTAATCAGAATTTTGAGCTCAAAATTGACATTGGTCTTCCTTCCCAAAATTTTTTAAACCTCTACCACTTCCGCTTATACCGGAAAAAGACTACTACATTTGATGGCAATTTCAGTAATGTGCATAACTTTCTCAGTGGAAGTAGTCTGTGACTTTCCGGAAACATAGAAAGAAACTGAAACTCGATGTTTCGAAAACTTAATTTAACATCCCATGAATTTTAATTCATTTTTCATTGGATTGTTGAGAATCCAAAACCCAATTAAAAGTATCTATTTTCAATGAAAACTACATAAATGGAAATATTCTATTACGGTCTATAAATACTGGAAGAAAAAAAAAAGAATAATGTTTTAAAATAATCAACAATCGCAACGAACAATTAATTAAATATCGGGAAATGTCAAATTAAGTTTTCGAAACATCGGATTTTAGTTTATTCCTATGTTTCCCGAAAGTCACAGACCACTTCCACTAAGAAATTGCGCTTTTTCCTGATTTCAAGTTTTTCGTCGTTAACTCTCCAAGTCCTCATTTTAGGTATAGGGTTTGCTTAAGTAACTCCCCCTCTTTTTAGGCGTAGAATCGACTGAAAGAACAAAAAATGTGAGTGGCAATTTGAAAATCTTGAGTTTTGATGAATTTGAGTTGTCCAAGTTCATGGCCTTCTCGTAAACACCCTGTACATTTTTGGTGTGAACTGCCACCAGTCTGTTATACTACGTATTGGAAAAATCAAGATCGAAAAAGATTATCTCGAAAAAAACTTCTCCTGAAGAAATATTCAAAGAAAAGTGAGGCCCAGATCACTGAAATTGCTATCAAATAAGCTATCCGATGATAGAATAATATACTGAGTGTGCTATTTAAATCAAGAAAGTAGTAGTCTGTTTTCGGTATAACCGGAAGTGGGAGAGGTTTGAAATTATTTTACGGAGGAAGATCAATATCTCAACCCCCATTATGCGAATTTTCAGCTAAAAATTCTGATTAGTTCCGTTTTTTTTTGAAGAGGGGGAAACCTTTTATAGGCACCCTGGTTCTAAGTTTCGGTTTAAGATCTTTGTCCAGCAGTACTATATCTGGCTTTATGGCATGGATCTGCCGAGTTGTTGGAAAAGCATAGTTACAGTAGATTCGAGCTCTATCATTTTCGATGACTGATCCAATTTCCGGAGGCACATATGGTAGCACTGGCTCCTTGTGTATACCATAAAATTCTCTCAGATGGAAGTAGAGAATTCTAAGTGCCGCATTGTGTCTTTCTGTATATCCTGATGGAGCGTGGACTCTGCAAGCAGACAGTGACTGTTGACTGTGGCATGCTCTGCAAGTTGTTGGGGTGTCCACTTTCATGATGTTCTTCTTATACCATCTTGTATTTATCTCTCCAACTTTACAAGCCATAACGAATCCCTCCGTTTCAGACTTTAGTCCAGCCGACTTCAAGAACGCAAAGGATAGTTCCTCCGACAGGCCCTGATCTTTCAGACTCCTGAAATATATAGAGTGCAGACTTTTACCTATGTGGTCTTCGAGTAGCTTCTTCAGTTTTGCCTGTCTGATCTCTCTGCCCACTCTTCTCTGGTCTGTTGGCGTGATAGGTGTTCCCACTAGCTCATGGTCGATGGATACTCCAGTTATACTGAGTTTTCCAAGGCTCTCCGTCCAGCTCTAAATAGGAAAGCTCCTTGGTACCTAATTTCATGATGGGCTACCATTTTCAGAAGCGGGTCTTCACTTCTCCTTATTGCCATTTCCAACGTTTCTTGATGGTATTGGTATTCTAAAGTCTGCAAACCTCTGCCACCCTGCGTTCGTGGGAGATATATTCTTTGTACTGAGCAGTTGGGATGAAGGCTCCGATTCATGTTCATCACTTTACGTTTGGCCCTGTCTAGCTGGAGAGTCTCATTTACTGTCCAGTTAATTACCCCGAAAGAGTATGTGACTATCGGGACTGCCAGGATGTTCGTAGCTGACACCTTGTTTTTACCAGACAGCTGTGATTTCCATATATCCCGGATCTTCTTTTCGTAGCTGGCTGTTAAGGTATCCTTGATTCAGGTGGTCCCCAGTGCGCCTCTTTGTTGCATTCCGAGAAATTTGTAAGTTTCCTCTTCATCGAGGTGCCGTATGATTATTCCTCTTTCCAGTTCGATGTCTTCTCCTACTTCTTCAGGTCTTCCTCTGCTCAGATGGAAAACAGTACATTTTTCCAAACCGAATGACATTCCTATTGCTGAGGTGTATTCCGCAACGATGTTAAGAAGTTGTTGTAGTGCTGCCTTGGAAGGAACGTACAGTTTTAAGTCATCCATGTACAGGAGATGTGAAACCAGAAGTTCTCTTCTGCCTGGTGGACCGGCCTTGTACCCTATTCTGCTCTCCCTCAACTCCGGTGTTAATGGTAGGAGTGTTATGCAGAATAATAACGGGCTTAGCGAGTCTCCTTGAAAAGCGCCTCGCTTGTATTTCACCCATCCTGTATACGTGGTTCGACCTTCCGATCGAACGGCGAACTTGGTCTTCCATAGCGCCATAATGTTTTCCATCACATGGATGATGTTAGGGTGGACTTTGAGCATCTCTAGCAGCTGTATTATCAAGCTGTGTGACGATGTGTCAAATGCTTTCGCGTAATCCAGCCATGATGTATGTAGATCGCGCTTGTAGTGTTTCGCATCTTGACAAATGCTCTTGTCTATGAGAAGGTTGTCCTTGCACCCCTGTACTCCTTTCCGTGCCCCTCTTAGCTCGTAGATTTGGTTCCACAGCGGTGCGATAACCTTCAGAATCCGGTTTTGAAGGACACTTGTGAGAATCTTATACAAAGTGTTGAGATACGTGATAGGGCGGTAATTCTAGGGCTGTCCTAGATCGCCTGTTTTCAGAATCAGTACAGTTCTGTCCTCTACCAACCATGATGGAATTGGCTCACGGTGAATTATTATTCCACTGAGTAATCTGGCTACGTGTTGATGAGTAGCTGGAAAGTTCTTCCACAGTAGTTCTGGATCCCATCCAGTCCAGGTGCCGTGAAATCATTTTTGTTCTTCAGGGCTTGTCTAATTTCTTCGGTTGTTATTTCAGTTGGTTGCACACTTTGATTGATCGCATAATGTCTGGAATCTGTGAAGTGCTGGAGTATCTCGGGTTTCCGCTGGTCGCTCGTACAATTTCTTCCAGAACCGTTCGACTTCTTCTGGTGATGGCGGGTTTTCTGCCTCTACTTGTTTGTGGCAACTTGCAATAGCTTTGAGGGCTCTGCGGTGAACGTGTTGTTGTCCTCTATCCATTTCTGCTTCTTAATCAGCTTCTTCCTTGCTGCCGCAAGTGATCTTATTCTATCGACAGCTTTTTGCTTCTGTAGATTGATGGTGGGCAAGCTTATCGTACGGAGTAAAGCACGCAGCTCCCCCATCATGATATATCGATTATTATTATTATTATTACTATTAATATAGGTACACCTCGCAGAAAAATATCTTTGGTTGCCATTTTCATTATCCGTTTCTATCGTGAATATATTTTCTTCGCGTCAACTGAAAAACATAGATAGGAATTTTTGCCGTCACAACTTCTATTTCGCATCCTTTTATACATTGAAATCACCGTGGAATGACCCAAAGAGCTGGCAACACCGCTGGGATCGAAAACGTTGGTCGTATTTAGTGATGCTGTATATGTGGGACTGGAAAGTTTGCGTAATGTTTCGGGATTGAAGATGAGTATCGTTCATACAACTTTTATAAGAAAAAAAAATCTTTTCCCCTCTGAGGCTGCCTAAAGAGTTATATGTTTGAATAACTTATTTCTCACTTATATACTCGTTATATACTTTCGGATCATGTGGGTCTTAGGTCGCCTTAAGTACGTACCGGGATTCGAAGCGTCTGTTAGACAAATATATATATATATATATATATATAAATGGAAAAGTATATATATATATATATATATATATATATAAGAGTATAGGATAACGCGGATAAGTTTATTAAAATGGAAAAGTATAACGGGTAATTCCGCAAAAGGAGCAGAGATAATCATTCTGCTGGTACCTGCCGACACGTGTTTCTGCTAGTTGGCTTCTTCAGGACAGGGCAACCAAGAAACCAAGAAAAGGTGGAAAGATAACTGAAAAACAGGTGACACCACAACAGGAGCGAGCAACCAATTTGTGCCTTCAGCTCTAGGACCTCCAATTCGGAGGTAAACTATGGCATCGGCACGAAGGAAGCATAAGCCACTTGTGCGATGCGACCCAAACCCGAGGATATGTAATAAGAAAATAGGATAACGCGGATAAGTTTATTAAAATGGAAAAGTATAACCTTTTGCGGAATTACCCGTTATACTTTTCCATTTTAATAAACTTATCCGCGTTATCCTATTTTCTTATTACATATCCTCGGGTTGTCCTGAAGAAGCCAACTAGCAGAAACACGTGTCGGCAGGTACCAGCAGAATGATTATCTCTGCTCCTTTTGCGGAATTACCCGTTATACTTTTCCATTTTATATATATATATATATATATATATATATATATATATATAGATTTTACTGATATGTAACACATAGGCTCTAGGTATGGATTAAAAGTACACAATTGTAAGATTTCAATTATGATTGGAATTCTCCTTGTATATAGTAGAATTAGGATTATATTTCAAGGGGGCAAGCAACGTGATATCGACACATCAGACGTTCTCTGTGCCCACGGGCACTTCAAATTCATTAGCATACTGTTAGAGATACCATACAGATTCAGAAGCCGATGACAGGAGATGAAGAATTTAAGACCAAACCCCAACTCTCAGGCGTCTTGGGAAGTTGGGGTTAACGGGATATCTGTATCTGGATTTTATAACCCGAAGAGATCTTGACGTGCATCATTAACAACTACTAGATTGCAGGAATTGCCTTAAGACCGTGGGATCGTTCCCAGGGAATTTTATTGGTCTAAGGCGGGGTAGGTCAGCCAGAGAATCACCAATCATTGCACCTCCCTGTGAGATCAATGACCAGCCAAGTGCGGGGGTAAACGGAGTAGGTACCTAGGGTATGAAGAAGCGAGGGTGAGGCAGAGTGTGTTCTGAGGAGGGATTACACGAAGACGGTAGAAATAAGACGGTTTTCAATTAAGAGTTTTTCTTCCTAAGACTTATGACGGTTTTATTGAACTCTGAATTAGACGAATTTGTTGCGATAGTTTGACGAACTTACAGTAATTGCGGAAGTATATACTGTCAGAGTTGTAAATATTTGTTCGAGTTGAATTGTAAATATACATATTCACGGGATAAAGTTACAATATAATAAAATATATAACCAAATACAGTCTATTGCTGTCTTCCCGTCACCCTCCTCCACACCTCTCTGTTCAGGACGTCCTCAGCAGTTAAATCCCTGGCTCCCATTGCCTCTCTAATCGTACAATTGTAAATAAAGTGGGTAAATAGCAGAACAAGTGTTTTTTGTAAACCAAAGACCTTGAAGACGAATTTTAGGAAAGTGACTCAACCACCCCCTAGGCGATTGATATAAAAATCCTAAAAGTAATCATTAAATGATATTGTGGGAGGTATACTCATTATTAAAAGGTTCCTTTCACAATAACTATCAACAAAATAATTCTAACGCTTTTCGTTAAGCGTCTGACGAAATGTCTGATATAGACTCCGAAACGTTTCGATATGGTTGTTTCTTCATTGATGTTGTTTCGTTGTTGCTTGTTAGGCAACATTGTTCAATTGAATGCTTCTGACATATATCATGTGTTTCTTACGCAGGAGCAACTCACAAAATAATTAATTTTTATTTGATAGATATTTTCCAGAGTTTGGGAGGGAAAACCCAGAAAGAAACCTTTTAATAATAAAATTTCTACACAAGTTTTTTAGTAGAGGCTGGTTCCTCGTCAAAGGCCAATCCACGGCGACGAAGCAGAAGGATATTGCACCTAACTGAAGTACCTCTAACAAGGATAATCAACGTCAATCTCAGACGGTAGCACTTCATAGAAGAAGCCGAAGAGGCACTGTCCAGAAAAGGGGAAAATAGTATAGGAGGAGACTAAAGGGTCTTCTACAAGAATGATGCAGCCAAGATCAGAGTGGGTTTAGTCAACGGATGTTCGGTCGATTACGGCTCTGAAAGTTTTGGCAAAAGATCTTATAAATAGCATTATTAAGCAATTTATTTTTGTGTACAGTTTCTTATTTGAATTGGACTATCTGAAAGCAATTTTGACTTTCAATGCTGCAATTTTCTTCTTATCTGTTCTGACAATGATTCAATGTATTTTAACCCATATAACTTTTTAGTAATTTTTATGGAGTAATCATTTCGTCTCAGGATGGATCTGATTTATTTAAATCACTTTGTTGAAATTCAGTTGAAGATAATTTGATTGCTCTGTTAATCATTTACTTGCTTACGTTGACCTTTCGAGTAAAGTTGGATGGAATTAAAATTCAAAACTCTTCCGAACTTGTTTTCTGATGCCAATTAGTTTTTATTAAATGATTATCTCTGATCAATAGGATGCCCAGAAATGGTATCCCGTGATTCCAGTTCTATAGCAAATTTTAGTCTAGGGTTTATGTTATTGAAAACTTTGATGTTTTCCTCTGTTTTATCGAAAATTATAGTAGTATGATATGGAGAATTTGAAAACAGCTCATTATTAGCATATCAATAAAATTAAAGACAAGATTTTATTTTTGATTTCAAAGCGCTTGATCAACATTCAAACACCTATATATCTTTATGACATTATATATTATATTAAAATTGGTCCAAGCACTGACGTGAAGTCAGAAGCTCTTGCGCGTATATTCTATTGTCCATACTCCTGTATTGGACACTCTAAATCGAATTTACCATGGTGAATTCTATCGTCTGTGCCATGGTAAATTCAATCAAGAGTGTCCAATGCAGGAGAACAGACAATAGAATTCCCCATGGTAAATTCGATTAAGAGTGTCCAATACAGGAGAATGGACAATAGAACATACGCGCAAAAGCTCCTGACTTATCACAAGACAACTCTACTCCAAGGTCGCGAGCATTAAATACCCGTTGAAGAAGGTGATCTCCAATAGAATAACCGAAATTAATATTGTTAATATTTTTTGTGAACGTAATGATTGAGCATTTCCTATGGTTTAAAAAAAGAAAGTTTCTCTCGCAATATGCTGAAGCCTGTTGACATCATTCTGCATATTTGTGTAGTCCTCTAAGGCATCGATCTTTCTAGAGAGCTTCAGGTCATCAGCATATAATAATAAGTCAGAATGACGGAAGCATATCCAGATATTAATTATGTACTCAAAAACAGTAGGGGGCCCAGATGAGACCCCTGAGCAACTCCCTAAGTGCTCAAAAAAATGTCAGACTTAGAGCCACCCACGAGAACAAACTGTGATCTATTGGAGATATAAGAAGCCAACCACCGATGAAGACTCCCAGATATACCTACTTCAGCAAGTCTAACAAGTAATATAGCATGGCTTAACTTATCGAATGCCTTGGTAAAATCTGCGCACATTGTATCAGTTTGAGTGCGACTCTCGAGACCCTCCTGGGGATGGTCGAGGAAGCACAGCAGAATGGTTTCTAAACTCCTACCCTTAAAAAACCAATTTTGTTGAGTAATTATAGTATTTTCAACATGACAGGACAAATACGTATTTACGAGGGATTCAAAAACTTTATGAATTATTTATGAAATATTTATCGGTTTATAATTTGTTTCCAAATCAGACTGGCAGGCCTTATGAACAGGCATAATGGAGGATCTTCCATCGATCAGGAAATGTACTCATTCTCAATGACTTATTGAACAAAATATACAAAGGGGGACTGAGACTTTCAGAAGATACTAGCAAAAATAATGGAGGTATACCATCAGGTCCCGCAACCTTCGACGGATTCAAAGCATGCCACGGCAATCTCACCTTGGCTCAAAGCTAAAAACTTCAGATGATTGCTTTTATAAATGTTGTCAATGCAATCATCATCAGCATAAAGGTCGGTAGGTGGTTCAAATCCACTTTTGAAAAACGACGCGAACAGCTTAAAAATATCCGATGGTGATGCGGCCTCATCATTCTCATAAGTCGTTCTCGATGGTATACTGGTATGCCTGCTTTTACGTGAGACAAAGCGAAATAATTTTTTTGAGATTTTAGAGATGTCGTCTTCAATGCTCGTCAAGTATCTACGGTTATCCGCCCGAATGCGTGTCTTTGAAAGCCGTCTGAGATATTTGAAACGTGAAAAATCATCAGTGCTATGATATATTTTCCACTTTTTATGAAAATTATTTTTTTGCTTGATGGTTGCTATGGTGTTAATGGAGTAAAATAGTGGAAAGTGCTTATTGTATGTAAATATTGGAACATATTGAACAATTAAGTTCCCTAAAATTGTATAAAATATATCTACATTTATGCAGTAAATGAAGCATCTATCTCGAAGAGTAGGTATATCAAGTTACCTGTAAAATAGGTGTCTGTCAGTGATATGCCGCTCGGTATTTCAGCATCTATTTGCACTTCGATTGTGATCTCATCATTTCTTATGAAACCATTGACTGGGTTCAAAACATCATCCCAAAGTATGAAGGTATCGTGGCCCCAACTAGTAGACGCTGCGCTGTCAAAAACCAAGAACATAGTAGTTCTGATAATTTTAGGCCTTGTTCCATCAAGCTTATACATTCTTACAGATGCCCGACAGGACCACCTGCTATTGGTAGCAGGAGCAGTGCAGCTCACAAAGACCGAGAGATATTTATTGTTATCTCGTATAACCGGTTCGATGAAGATTTTCCAGGGCATATTTTGGATCCAACATGCCGGAGATTGGAGTAGTTTCTGGGAAAAGATATGAAAATTCAATAACAGTTGTGAGGAATATCCTAAGAATGACTTTCATTTCTTCCCAATGAATTATCTATTGGACTGATTTATTTGAATAATAGACAATACTATTTTCTTTGAATCAGCAGAAATTTACTCTGGAATTACTACAGGAGAACTTACGATCAATACATCGTAATTGATTATAGGCTATAGTAACCGGGGGTGAAAATGAAAAAATTTGCTCACCAATCCAGACTAATCATATTTCATCCGCAATGAAAAACTAAAAATCATTTGTCACAAAATTTCAATTGTGGTATCTCAATGCGGAAAGAAAAAGATCAAGAAGTTAAGATCGAACCGCTGGCAAATAATAATACATAGAAATCAGTGACAACATCGATTATGCTCTATCGATGACAGTTCTCTATTAATAACTGATATATTTTATTTTTATTTTGCGATACCCTATAAGTAATTCCATACATATGTTTTTCCTTTGAAGTGCTCTTCAAAAATTTATATCACTCCATAATTAATTCCAAAAATAAAAAAAAAATTGGACTTTCACCGCTAGTAGCTAATGGATAATTATTTTGCAATTTTAATATAACGATGAAACAATGTGTTCAAACTTTAAATTATTTTAAACTCAATATTGTGCAGAATTTACATCCTGGAACGTCAACTCTTGTTCTGCAACTAGAATATACTGAAAATTCCGTCTAAAGGAAATTTCTCACGGTACGAAATATTGTCCGATTAATCTTTCTTCTCGAGTACTGGAATTTTCAACTGCCATAAAACTAGAAATCAGTCCACAGAAAATAATCACATCATCTTTGAGAGAGATAGACAAGGTCACTTTGGCATTAGACATAACAACAAAATTTCAGCTATAACTCCAAAACACTCGGTCGATTATGCCGATTAACGAACATAAATGTCGTACTCGGATGCGCAGCCTACCCTGAAAATTGTAGGTTGCTATCTCTTTCCGTTCTCAATTTATAGTGACTTAAAAAATATTTTTTCGTATTTTTTTTTAATTTTCTAGTGGTACGATACTCACAAAATTTCAATTAATATACCAAGTTTCAATTCGATCGGGTCTGTTTTTTTGGAGTTACCGAAAAAATAATATGGGTATAACTCTGAAACCGTTTTGTTCAATTATACCCAAGAACAAACTTAACTCCCCCATTCGGATGCGCAACCTACCCTAAAAATTTCAAGTTCCTATCTCTTTTTTGTTCGACAGTTATCGAGGCCCGTTGCCCAGCTACTGCACTCAGACAAGGCTGCTCGGATGTTCAACAATATACAGGGTCTTTCACGAGGAACCTCACCCATATTTATACGGGAAACTACTGAACGTATTTTCATGAAATTCAGCACTTATAAGTATTTCACGATGCTGATGAAATCTAAAATATTTTCAAGGCATGAGCACCTCCGGTTTTTCCGGAAATGACGTCAACTTCCGTTATTCATATTAGATCACCATTTTTTCATTGCAGAAATAGATTCCTTAGAAAATTTCAAGTTATTTTGATGTAACATTTTTCAGTTTTGGTTGGAAAATTCTCTCTGAGCGGGAAAATTCGAAAAAAAAATCGAAAATAGAGCTCCGCTGAAACAAGAATAACTTCGAGGTTTTTGGATGGAAAATTTTCATTTTTGGGATTTTTCAAGATGTAAGATTGATGTATCCACTTTAAAAATCGAAATCGCGATTCATGATACAGGGTGTGTAAAAAATCGCTTTCAAAGTTAGGGATGACAAAATCGTAAAAAATCAATTTTTTCAAATTAGAACCCCATTTTTTCATGGCAGATATTGAATCTACGTTAAAAAATAATGTGAGTGTAGGCATTACACCCTTGCCCTAAAGTGGATATTTTCTGAGTTATTCACAAAAAAACCGTTTTTCGTCTTGAATTTTCAGCTATTTCTTTTCCCTTCACGCCAAAAAGATGAAATTTTCAAGAACTGTTACTTAAACCATGTTTTAGATTCTACTACCCTAATATGCAAGAGAAAAAAGTTACAGGTTGTTCCTAAATAGATGGCGAATTTCGATTCGAATTTGTATCGGAAACCTCTTTATTTCAACTAATCGGTTTTCTCTCCAGTGATAAATAAATAATTCCTTATGAACCATATGCAAAAACTTACCATGTTTTACATTCTTTTTTTTTAATGATAGATATCATTAATTACATCTGCCAAATTCCTCTTTATTCAGTAGCATTTTGTGTTTACTATTAATTTGGTGATAATTCGTATTAAGTTATAAAATGATCACTATGCCTAATTTTACCAATGAAGATTATTTAAATCTCATTCTACTTCATGGAGAATGTAATAAAGTTGTAGATAGAACGATTCGACTGTTCATTGAGAGGTTTGCTGACCGACCCAGACCAACGAGAGATACCATTAACAGAACCATGACAAACTTGAGAAATGTCGGATCTTTCGTTAAGAAAACTATGCACAGAGAAAAAAGTGTAGTAGAAGATGAGAACAACGAAATTACAGTTCTTGCATATTTTCGTGTGAATCCTCAAAATTATCTCAAAGATGCCGAGATTGATCTGGGATTATCTCAATCGAGTGTTTGGAGAATATTAAAACAACATAAAATGCACCCATATAAATTCAATAGGGTACAGCATTTGAAGGAAACTGATTTCGTCAGGAGAACAGAGTTTTGCGAAGCTATGATGATTCGATTTCAAGAGAATGAAAACTTTTTGGACTGTATAATTTGGACAGATGAATCTAAATTCACAAAGAATGGTTCTTTCAATAGGCATAACAGTCATTATTGGGATGAAGAGAACAACCACCACTTCAGACAATGGAACTTTCAAGAGACCTGGAGTTTCAATGTTTTTTCGCCATCAAAAATAAAGCAATTCTCGATGTTCACATTTATGATGGGACTTTAACTGGTAAGATAGAACACTACACATGTTTGCATTATTTAAAGAATATTCTCCCTTAGGAGATAGATATTCTGAAATATTGACTCAAATAATTGAGCCGCTAGTACAGAACCATAATGACTTATGGTATCAACAAGATGGCGCGCCTCCACACAATTCACTCAATGTGTCAAATATCCTCTACAGGCTATTTGAAGATCGATGGTTGGCGAACAATGGTCCACATCTTTGGCCACCACGTTCTTCCGATTTAACTCCTTTAGACTATTATGTTTGGGGTAGGATAAAAAATATTGTCTACTCAACTCCCCTGACTGACAAAGAGGACTGCATAGAACGAGTCAGAAATGCGTTCAGGTTTGTTTAGATTTTTAGATTCATAGTTTTGAAACTCAGTTTGGTTTTTAAACACTTTTGCAGATCTCTTCCTCCCGATGAAATAAGAAGAGCAACGTACGAAGCATTCCTGAGACGTATAAATAAATGTCTAGAAATTAACGGTCAAAACTTTGAGCATCTTCTCTAGTTATAACTGCGAGAGTTTGCCATGGTTCTCCTAATAGTAACTTGAAGTCGGTTTCAAGAAGGGGTGAAAAATCTACAGCATGTTCAAATAACAGTTCCTGAAAATTTCATCTTTTTGGCGTGAAGGGAAAAGAAATAGCTGAAAATTCAAGACGAAAAACAGTTTTTTGTGAATAACTCAGAAAATATCCACTTTAGGGCAAGGGTGTGATGCATACACTCACATTATTTTTTAACGTAGACAAATCTGCCATAAAAAAATGGGGTTCTAATTTGAAAAAATTGATTTTTCACGATTTTGTCATCCCTAAATTTGAAAGCGATTTTTTCACCCCCTGTATCATGAATTGCGATTTCGATTTTAAAAGTGGATACATCAATCTTACATCTTAAAAAATCCCAAAAATGAAAATTTTCCATCCAAAAACCTCGAAGTTATTCTTGTTTCAGCGGAGCTCTATTTTAGATTTTTTTTTCGAATTTTCCCGCTCAGAGAGAATTTTCCAACCAAAACTGAAAAATGTTACATCAAAATAACTTGAAATTTTCTAAGGAATCTATTTCTGCAATAAAAAAATGGTGTTCTAATTTGAAAAACGGAAGTTGACGTCATTTCCGGAAAAACCGGAGGTGCTCATGCCTTGAAAATATTTTAGATTTCATCAGCATCGTGAAATACTTATAAGTGCTGAATTTCATGAAAATACGTTCAGTAGTTTCCCGTATAAATATGGGTGAGGTTCCTCGTGAAAGACCCTGTAGATCGGATCGTGTTTTAACATGTTAGAAAAGTTAGGTTTTAAAGGATCTCGCAAAATTTCAGCGATGTCGGACGAATTGTTTCTGATATATAGAATTTTTTCAACGGTTTTCAATGATTTTTATAATGCTTTCCAGTATTATACGATCCTCACGAAATTTTTCAAGAATTTTCGCGCCGGTATTCTAAAACTAATTACCATGGTTAGATTGGATGGGATTGGTAGATATTTTTCGAGTTATCGAGAAAATAACAACAAAATTATAGATGGGTATAACTCCAAAACCGTTTCGCGGATTATACCTACTCAAATGTCGCATTCAAATGCTTTTTTTTAATTTTCTACTGTTACGATTCACACAAAATTTCACAATTGTCTTTGTGTCAGTATTCCACAAATAGCTACCAAATTTCAATTCAATTGGTTCTGTATTGGTTAATGACAAAACTATCACTCGGAAACCGCTGGAATTATCTACCAACTTGCCCGTCGTATTTGGACGCGACACCTAACCTGAAAATTTCTTTTCCGTTCTCAAGCTATCGTGCAACGGTCACCCTTCCGGACAGAATCATATTTGATCTCCAATTTTTAATCAATGAATCAAACCTAATCGTTTGAGACCATTTTCGGCCAAAAATTCGAACATTACAGACCATTGGGCAAAATGATAACACGATGTACCCCAGGAAATCCCCGTAACTAGATGGAATATAATAATTATGTTTTCAGCTTTATTCGTTTGATAAAAAGTAGAATAGAAAAATCAAATATCTCTTAAGACAGCAGAGTTTTTATTCAAGGACATCGAAATTTGGACACCCTCGACATAAAATCAAACAATAAAATAAGTTATTAAATGGTTTCTTTCTTGTTTTCTCTTTCAAACTCTGAAAAATATCTATAAAATAAGAATATTTGTATTTTTTGTGATTTGCTTCTGCGTAAGAAACACAAGATAATTCTCAGAAGCAATCAATCGAACAATGTTGCCTAACAAACAAGAACGACAACATCAACGAAGAAACAACTATAGTGTTTCGGAGTATATATCAGACTCCTTCGTCAGACACTTACCGAAAATCTTCAGAATTATTTTATTGATAGTTATTCTGAAATTCGAGTATTGCCATTGCGACAATTCTTGAATTTCAGAACATTGTTCGATTGATTGCTTCTGACAAATATCTTGGGTTTCTTACGCAGAAGCAAATCACAAAAAATATATTTTCTTTTATTTTATAGATATTTTTCAGAGTTTGGGAGAGAAGACCCAGAAAGAAACCATTCAAATGAATATACCTCCCAACAGTATCCTTTAATGATTAGTTAATAAAATAAGTTATCAGAAATAAGCTAAATAATATTTCAGAATCTAAGCAACGATAGCTATGAATTTGATTCACCATTGATAATATTCTGGGTTTGAAAAAATATGAATAGAGTTCGACAGATTCACTGAACTCAAAAGGATTCAAAATTTTATTACATTAGTTTTCCATAGATTTGCATTGAATAGTGACAATTTTCAATGATCGATGAAATATTTCAAACTTTCGTTGAATTCACCATTTCGAAATTTTTTATTTTTTTTATTCCAATATTTAGGACACCTGATACCTATAAATACATTTCAGTAGTGAACGGTGTTCTAAATCAGTGGAATATATTGAAAATTCAACGAAAGGGCCCGCTGATGCTTCTGAGGCCAAGTCAACGCTTCTATAGTTATTTTAGAAAGACGAAGAGATTTCAAGAACTGCGAAAAAGTATATCCCTTCATCCCTTTGATATTGTGTCACAAAATAGTGTTATCAAATATGCAAGTACTGAACAGTATTTAACATAAAGAAACAGCGACTGTCCGATAAATGGAACATGGCAGAAACACATTTTTTCTCCAGGAGCAAGTGATATATACATGAATGATTTTGAGAAACTTACATTAATCTGACTAAATTTGGCGAATTTGTGGTTGAACGTTGCAGATATCACGTGAAAGTTGGGATCCATTTTAATTCCATACATATATTAAGTGCATTTTACACTGTAATAAAAATTTAGATAAACAAAGGAATAAACCACGAACTACTTAATTATTTATTGAATTCGTTCTGATGACATTGTTGAACTGTCGAAAACAACGAAAAATAATCATCCTGACGTATTTTCCAATGCTATCGTTAAAATACTGGTATATTAATCTATGAAATTGCTGTCTATCGGAAAAAAACATCTTCCGCTTTTTTGTGGAACCAACGATTGATAAAATGAGGTATTCATTCAGTGATATGCAGTGATACAAATAGTATTCTCTAGAAAAATATGATAACGTTTCTGTTAATTAGAGACAGTTTGCAAAAACTGATTGTATGAATTGTGATGATAATTATATCATACGAGAATAATAGGTATCTACCACCTCATAGGAGATTGGAGGGCATAGATTTTGATTTTATTGGGTCTGGTGGTTAATCCATGAATAAATTATTATTTTTCTGCTATCATTTTGACCAACTGTCCATAATATTCGATGTTTTCGCCGAAAAGGGTCTCAAACGATTAGGTTACATTCACCGATGAAGAATCCGAGGTCAAATTTGATTCTGTCTCCAGCCGTTGCCACGATTAATTTCGAACGGAAAGCGATAGCGACTTGAAATTTTCAGGGGCGGTGGTGCGTCCAAATGCGACGGACAAGTTCGTTAATGGGCATAATCGGCCCAACGGTTTCCGAATACAAATTTTGTTTTCAACCAATACAGATCCGATCAAATTGAAACTTGGTAACTAGTTATAGAATACCGTCATAAAACTTATGTGAAATTTTGTGAGGATCACTATAAAATTGAAATAAAATCATGAAAAAATATAATGTGTCTCACGATTTCTACAGAACGTAAAGAAATAGTGACTTGCAAATTTCATGGTAGGATGATCATCCGAATGCGACATTTAAGTTCGTTAATATGCATAATACGCATCTCAAAATAAACAAATTCGATCCAATTAAAACTCGGTAATTACTTGTAACGGGTCCGCGAAATAACTTTTTTTTTTTAAATGCAATAAAAACAAACTAATGAATATTTTCTCAAATTTCTTTTTTTATTTGAAAGTACAATCCTTCCGGTTAATAATGGAAAATAATTTCAATCGAATGGCTGCCTTGGCTGGCCATGCAGTAGCCTACACGATCGGTCCAATTTTTAAGCGCATTATGCCTCTGGACCAAAATCCGCACCAAACAGTGACTCGTTTTGGGTGTATCGGCTTTTCAATGTATGCGTGCGGGTTTTATGTGCCCCAAATGCGACAATTCCGCTTGTCTACGTACCCGCCAAGATCAAAATGAGCTTCATCTGAAAAGATGATTTTTTTGGCAAAATCGGCATCTTCTGTAAGTCGATCGCAGGCCCACTTAGCGAAGCGAAAACGCATTGGATGGTCAGTTGGCTTCAACTCCTGAATTCGTCTCAATGATGTCTCCGAAATGTTTAATTCTTGAGAACGACGGTGAATTGATGTTGATGTCGCTGCACGTACACTTTCTGCCACAGCAGCAATAGTCACGGGAGTACGCACTGTTCTTGGCTTTTCACGCTTTGGTTTATCGATGAGGATGCCAGTTTCTTTCACTTTTTTCACAAGATAACGAACATACGGAGCTGACGGTCTTTCAAAATCCGTACGCAATTTTCGCACACATTCTGCAACATTACCATGATTTTCAAAGTAATGTCGCAATATTTCCCAGCATTGTTCAAGCGTATACACAAACATATTCGTTCAGGATAAAGGTTAAAACTAATTATCTGTCTAATCAGACATGAGCTAAGTGTTACCATTCACGAAATAAGCACTAGTTGAAAAAAAAACGTTAGATGGCGGACCCTTTAGAATACCGACGTGCTTACTTCCGCGGAATTTCGTGAATATTGTACCTGAAATTAATTGAGATGTTTTTTCGTATATTATAGGATATATTATAAATTTCAATTCCGCTTGATTACATGTCAGAATTGAAAATTCTGTGATCTTAGAAGGTTCTCTCTTTACTCAACTGTGTCATCGAAATGGTAGGATGAGTATTATCTATATTTATATCGATGGTAAAATCGATTGAGAGTGTCCAATAGAGATGAATAAAACATGATTGCCAGTAATTTTGTCGGTTTAAGGTTAAGTTTTCATTTTTTTTAGCTTTCGTGAAGAATTATTTATTTCGGAAACTATGCATTAGAATCAGCTGCACATAACTTCGAGCCACCATTTTACAATCAAGTACCGAATATCAGGGATATCAACTTCGTAGGAGGCGTGAAAAGGAAATGGAAAACACGCACAAAATATTCTGATTTCGCGTCAGTGCTTTTCTCAAATATTTTGTTCGTGAGTGTTTCATCCGCGATAGGTCTCAAGTTGGTTTTTGGTATAAATTGTAATAACGAGAGGAGACTGATTAGAGGCAATTATGATACCTTCAACCTGATTACTGCCTTTTGCGACAGATATGTTGAAGAAAATCTCAAAATTTTTGGAGATACATTAAGAGGCTGTTAGAAATTACTGAAATTAAAGGTGAACTTCGACAAAATCGAAAATTATTTGTGTGATTAAGTGGAACCTCATTCCCTTCAGGATTGAAGTTCCTTAAGCTTTTTCTTTAACTCAGAATTTAATTCGAAATAAACCCTGTATTTTTGCCGCTCTTCTTCCTCGGAACAGGGTGCTTATCAATCTGCCCAAATGTGTGTAATTTTCGAATTTTTGGCTGAAAATGGTCTCAAACGATTTGGTTCGACTCACTGATCAAGAATCCGTGGTCAAAATCGATTCTGTCCAGCCGGTCCAGACGTTAACAGGATAACTCTTGAACGGAATGAGCTAGACAGTTGAAATTTTCAGAGTAGGTTTGGGAGATTAGTAGCTCGGTTAAGTTAAGCTATACATAACCGGTTATGTATAGCAAGAGATTGGTCTCAACCATTCTTTTCCGGTTACTCGCTTAAATTCGACATAAGTATGATTGAATGCAAAATGAACAATGAAATAACCTCAGCTATTGTATATAGCTCTTGGATAAATCAATATGATGATAGAAATATATACTTCGGTAAGTTAGTCAACTTGGGTTCAAAGTATCTTCAGTTGAAACAAAACTGGAGTAGTGGCTAACTTTATATTGATATAACATAATTTTCAGAGTAGTTTTGAGGAATGAATTTCTCGGATAAGTTCGTTATTGGGTAGAATCAGTCTGGTGGTTTCAGATTAATAAGTTTTGGTATTCTTTT
This sequence comes from Halyzia sedecimguttata, assembly GCA_937662695.2. NCBI lineage: Eukaryota > Metazoa > Arthropoda > Insecta > Coleoptera > Coccinellidae > Halyzia > Halyzia sedecimguttata. The sequence continues at coordinate 31,994,381 of OW569418.2, read as the reverse complement.
TGAATTTGAATTCTTTTATGGTGTTTGAATTTAAATTATTTTATGGTGTTTGAATTGAATTTCTCTCATGATGAAGTTCTATCAAATGAATGCATTGATATCATTCCCAACTCTGAGAAACCAATAGTTTGGAGCTCCTGTCCACAGGGCTTTCCCACTTTTTTTGCAAAGTAGTGACAAGCAGCTCGTAGTACTCCATGTGTTACAATACATTATTTCGGTATAGTGCCTCTGGAAATAGTAGCGTATCTACAGTTGTAGAATACAGACCAGTATACACGACTTCGTTCTTCCTCAATTGTCGCCAAGATTTACATTGAAGATTCGACAAATCAAAAAAAAAAAAGAACTGGCGGATAAGATATTGTTCACTAAAAACTACCTCTCCATATTGAATAGTCACCCTTCATCCAGCGTTATAAATAGCCTTATAAATAGCTGCCCTATCTGATGAGAATCTACATTAATCAAACCTTTATTAATCAACTGTCCAAGGTTGATTAAATCTTTAACAAGGCAGAAATATATTTTTTTAATTAATATTATGAGAAAACAATTCAATTTATTTCTTTATTTTTTTTTTATCATTGTATAGTTAAGTTTGTTCCTATTGGTTCAATTGATGATTATTGAATAACATATTTTTTTCAAATTTTAATAACAATAAAATTGTTCCCAAGACGTGCTCAAAGTGTCTTTTTCGCAAAAAAGGATACCTTGCTTTGTGCACTTGTTGGCAAAATATCCATTCGAGTATTGTTCTTCCTTTTGTTTATGTAACTCTCCATCCTGCGAACTGAGCCTATAGAAGTACATATACAGCGTGCCAAAAAAGAATTATTAGGGGAAGTCCTCGCACCCGTCGATATTTAATTTCAAAAGCAATTTATCGTATGCTTTGTTGAATTTGATATTTCTCACCCCCTGCGCCCCGCACCCCTCTACTACATTTTTTCAAATGGGAATATATGGATTGTGATAAATCAAATGAAAGGTAATCTGATTACCGTGTTTTTGGCGCTCTTGTTCCTCGGAACAGAGTGCGTATCAATTTGCCCAAATGTCTGTAATTTTTGGCTGAAAATGGTATCAAACGATTTGGTTCGACTCACTGATGAAGAATCCGTGGTCGAAATCGATTCTGTCCGGCCGTCCGGCCAGTCGTCCGTTAACACGATAACTCTCGAACGAAAGGAGTTAGAGGATTGAAATGTGAAGGGTAGGTTTGGAACGTAAATATCTCGTTAACGGGCGAAATTCATCAAGCGGTTTCGGAATTATGGTCGTTTTTACTAAAAACGCTTTTTATGAATATTTCCGAAACCGATCCCTCGATCTATCTGAAATTTAGCAACAAATTGTAGAATCATGACCTTTAGACGCATGTGAAGTTTTGTATTGATAGGATTACCGTAAAATGTAGAAAAAAAATTTTTAAATTTTAAATTTTGTTTCTACAATAAATCTAGAACGGTTTGAGCTAGGCTGCTGAAATTTTCAGAGAAGCTTAGGGAGATGAATATCTCGGTTAAGTTCGCTATAAGCCAGAATAGGCGCGATAGTTTCGGAGTAACGAGAAAAAATTTTTTTTAATTTCAAAATAAATTTTTTTTTAAGATGCAGTTTCACCCTAAAAGTCCATTGATATCATTTTCAACTCCAACAAGCTAATAATTCCGGAGATATGATTTTTCGAAATTTCAATAATGAATCGCACTTCTATGTTTTCACACAATGCTATAATTATTCTATCTATGATTTATTATATGATCTGTGATCATACTCATATATGTCATCCTGTTCTATAAGAGGGAGTCGAATTCATTTCAGGTATTTTAATTTGATTTCTTCCATGGTGCAGTTCTCATTCTCAGAATGCTCATTTAATCTTGATAAATAAACTATTAATTGTATTGAATTTCCTTTATGATGCAGTTCTATCATGAGAATACATTGATATAATTCTCAACTCTGAGAAACCAAACAAACCGGGGATATAATTTGTCTGTTTGAACAAAAGCGCCAGAAAGCTCCTGTCCACAGGGCTTGAACCAATTTTTTTATTAAAACATTACAAAATAATCGTTGGGTATGGTTACTCGCTTTTTGAAATAGACCAGTTTCCTATTCAAGGATGGAAAATAATTTTAATTTATTAAATGTTCGAATTGAGCACCGTTGACTGCTTGACAATGTGCAAGCAGTATCTCCTCAATGAATTATTCAACGCAGCAGCAGATATTTTTCTGACTTCTCTCTGAATTTTAAGTCGCAGGTCTTATTAATCATCTTGCCGATTTTGGTAAACAGTACTCTTTAAATGGCCCCACAGAAAATAATCAAAAGGAATATGGATCATGCGGAGTAATATATATATATGGAAAGGTTTAACGGGTAATTCCGCAAAAGGAGCCAACTAGCAGAAACACGTGTCGGCAGGTACCAGCAGAATTATTTTTAATCTGCTCCTTTTGCGGAATTACCCGTTAAACCTTTCCATATAATCAAAAGGGTTCAAATGTGGAGATCGGGTTGGCCGTTCATCTGATCCTCTTCTACAAATCCATTTCTCAGGAAATGTGCCATCAAGATAGCTCCTCACTTCAATTTGGTTGGAACCAAGTATTGTCAGTTACTTCTCGACCGTTCACACTGGGAAAGAGATCAATGACTGCAGGTAATATTTGATTCTTCAGTAACTCTAGATAAGAGTCACTAGTCAAATTTCCTTCTTTAAAAAAAAGTCCAATAATATGATGGCCAATTATGCCCAACAACACATTTAATTTTTCGGGATGTTGGCAGCTGAAACTATACACTACATTTTGTAAGCTTTAGTTGATCTGCTAGACGAAAGAATATTTTTTCAACAAAAACTAGAGTTTTTCTTGATGTGTGTGGAAGCGACACCAACATCCTTTTCTGTTTATTGTTTTGTTTGCGATCTAATACATTAATTCACAGCTGTTTTCAATTTGTGTAATTTTTCTCTTCATCGTTACATTTTTTTTTGCAAGAATTTTAAGGTAGAATATTATTTTATTTCACATAACTGAATTGGTCATCGAGTGACCTTTGAAGCGGTATAATACAAGCAATATTTTTCCAATAGAAAAAATCTATGGTTAAGGGTATAAACTCCAAAACTACATGCATTTCTTAAACTTCAAAAATAGAAATCGGCGGGTTGCAGGATATTTCTCAATATTTGTTATTTCAAGAATAAGAACCTGACACCAATCACAAATTGTTAATTTTATAATACAAGAAATTAAAAAATTTAAATTAAATTTAAAAGAATTTAAATTCAACAAGAGTGCCAAAAATTATTAGTCCCAAACCAATGGACCAATTCTACCAAACAACGAACTCATCCGAGATATTCGTTCCTGAATTCGATGATGAACGATATATTTTTTCCTCAAATCCACTCTGAAAATTATATTATATCAATTGAAACTTTAGCAAATATTTCAGTTTTGTTTTTACTTGAGATATTCTGAACTCAATATTATCAACTTACCATTACCATTCCCATCATCATAATGGATTAACCATGGGCATTAAATATCAAAATTTGACATATCATGTCTCAGGAAAATAAGTTGACATGTATCAACACAGATCATATTATAATAATTCATAGATAGAATAAATATCGCATTTTGTGAAAATACGTACGATTTATTATTGAAAATTTGAAGAACCATATCTCCGAAAGTATTAACTTGTTAGAGTTGAAAATGACATCAATGGATTCCTATGGTGAAACTGCATCTTGAGAAAAAGTTATTTTGAAATATGTAATGTAAAAAAAAATTTTTTTTGTTACTCCGAAAGCATCTGACCGATTTTATGCAATAACGTACTTAGCCGAGATATTTATGTCCCAAACTTATTCTGAAAATGTCAACTGTCTAGCTCCTTCCGTTCGAGAGTTAACGTGTTAACGGCCGGCTGAACAGAATCGATTTCGACTACGGATTCTTGATCAGTGAGTCGAACCAAATCGTTTAAGACAATTTTCAGCCAAAAATTCAAAAACTACAGACATTTGGGCAAATTGATAAGCACTCTGTTCCGAGGAACAAGAGCGCCAAAAACGGAACAACCAATTCTACATTTAGCCACAACGCTGAAAAGGTAAACAAATTACTTTTCATTTGATGCATCACAATCCATATATCCCCATAAAAAATAAAGTAGTGGGGTGCGGGGCGTAGGGGGTGAGAAATATCAAATTCTAAAAGCACAGAATAAATTGCTTTTGGAACTAAAAATCGACGGATGCGAGTTAATAATTCTTCATACAAAAATTATTGACTAGTTACGTTACTTTTTTGGCACGCTATATAGTGTAAATCGAACATAGTTATAATGAAAATAGGAGTTTGTTTTTTGACCCCTGAAATTCAACACATTACCCTCAATTTAGTGAGAATAATGTGACATGTTTAGGCATACGATACTTCCCCACTCGTTCCTTTCAATACGTCAATCTTCAAACGCGAATTTCATTTGATGGATTGACTGAATTCATATCAATATCTCCTCTTATTCTTAAACTCCATTCCATAACAATCTTCTATATTTTCCATTTTGAGGGATCATCACAGAAACGGTTCGACTTTCATAACGCTTTCGAGCAAGCTCGAAGAAATATATTTTCATGAGTTTCACACACGGATGGGTTCGTTCTTGCGTACTACTACGAAAGTTCGGAAATTATATCACAATTCTTTGATACGAAATGCCTCCGATATGAAACTCCTACTAAAATTATTGAATTTATGTTTATGGGCTTAGACGAGGGCAATGATTAGCGCTTTTGACAGTATAGCGAAACTGCGTAAACACTAGTGGCGCCTCTTTCGGTAATTTCGTAAGATCATACGCGATGTTGAACTGTCACTTAACATAGAAATCCAAATATGTAAAATTATAATTGAGTGCTAATGATTGGAAATAAAGTTAAAATGGGTTCAAGCCCTGTGGACAGGAGCTTTCTGGCGCTCTAGTTCAAACATACAAAATATATCTCCGAAAGTATTCGTTTCTCAGAGTTGAGAATTATATCATTGTATTCTTATGGTAGAACTGGATCATAAATGAAATTCCTTTCAAATAATAGTTTATTTATCAAGATTAAATGAGCAATCTGAGAATGAGAACTGCACCATGGAAGAAATCAAATTAAAATAGCTGAAATGAATCTGACTCTCTCTAATAGAACAGGATGACATGTACCAGTATGAACACAGAGCATATAATAAAGCTTAGATAGAATAATTATAGCATTCTGTGAAAACATAGAAGTATGATTCATTATTGAAATTTCGAAAAATCATATCTCCGAAAGTATAAGCGTGTTGGAGTTGAAAACCGACAAAATATATCTCCGACAGTATGGGTTTCTCAGTGTTGGGAATTATATCAATGGATTCTTATGAAAGAACTTCATCATAGCAGAAATTGAATTCAAACATCATAGAAGAATTTAAATTCAACAAGAGTGCCAAAAATTATCAATCCAAAACCAATAGACGAATTCTACCCAACAACGAACTCATCCGAGATATTCATTCCTCAATTCTATGATGAACGATAATATATATCTTTCCTCAAATCCACTCCAATACAACAATATTCCAGTTTTGTTTTAAGTGAAGATATTCTGAACTCAATATTATTAACTTACGGTCTGATAGATCATTTCCTTGTAGAGACATATTATGATTGATTTTCACGGAACTTTGAGGAAAGCAGTTGGTCAAAAAACTACATTCAACTAATGCCAACGTTTCGTAGATATATTTCTACTTCTTCAGGGCTACAAAAGAGAAATTTACAGAGATTAAATATGGTCTCAAAATAAACACAATGGTCTCAAAATAAACACATATAACAATTGATAAAACAAATGTACAATTCAAACTATATATTCAAATTACACTTATTTGATTTATTTTTATTCCTTTCTATTTTGGATTTGATAGAAACACATATTTAAAATCGAAAAAAACCTTACCAAAGTCGAATTTATGTTTTGCACATAAAAGATCTTAATATTAGCTTGTTGAGCAAATTGGAATCGAACATGTACAGAAACATGGAAAACTCCGTCTAAAAATTCCCCTGAGGCAAAATACAAATCATCACAAATGTGAGAACACAATTAAAGATTGGTTCAAGCACTGACGTGAAGTCAGGAGCTTTTGCGCGTATGTTCTATTGTCCATTCTCCTGTATTGAACACTCTTAATCGAATTTACCATGGTGAATTATATTGTCTGTTCTCCTGTATTAGACACTCTTAATCGAATTTACCATGGTGAATTATATTGTCTGTTCTCCTGTATTAGACACTCTTAATCGAATTTACCATGGTGAATTCGATTAAGGCTGTCCAACACAGGAGAATAGACAATAGAATTCACCATGGTAAATTCGATTAAAAGTGTCCAATACAGGAAAATGGACAATAGAACATACGCGCAAAAGCTCCTGACTTCACGTCAGTGCTTGAACCAATTTTTTTTTCGTGAAGTCAGGATAGAAAGCAATGATGAAAAAATCAACACATTATTGTCTACCTTCAATTCTTCTTTAGGAGAAGAATACTTGAAAAATATTACTTGAAATTATGTCATATTTAAATAATCAAAGTAAAGAAAATGATAAGTTTAGTTACTAACATATTGAATGAAATTCAATTGAATTCCAGTAAGATTCAACTACTTATTCTTAACCAATAAATGTCCATTGATAGATCTAAAGGTGATGAGGTGGAACATAAAGATATATTCCCATTAGTGATAGAAAAACTGGCCTAAAATTCCTCTCTACCCATCACGAGATTTAATATCCACAAATGAGCCTCTCACCTTACAAGATCAGAAGCCTTCAGCAAAATTCAAAAGTCCCCTCTCGCCAATATACACCTCTGAAGGCACATGGATCTCTTGTAGAAGAATCGCCTTCTCTATTTCTCAAAGATATTCACTCTTGTTCATAGAAATCCCTTCAATATTTAGTTGCCTCCTCCTAAGGAGGATCTCTTTCAAAACCAGGTGTGACCGCTAATGTAGGGCTATCATCTCCCATAGATTTGTGATGAAATAACACGATTTTCCCATAACATACGCGCAAAAACATGTCATCATGACATTCATATTCATTATTTGAAGGTTCTCGCGAAAATACGACAATAGACAGCATATCATACGACGATTCGCATCCAGCTACCGAACTCACAAAAGGCTGCTCGGTTCTCCAACAATATAGATCCGATCGTGTTCAAACTTGGAACTCTGCAGTAGAGTTAGGTTCTAAAGGCTCTTCCAAAATTTCAGCCATGCCGGACGAATAGTTTATGATATATGGAATTTTTTTCAATTATTTTCAATTATTTTTTTTTTAATTTTCTAGTTATACCATCCTCACGAAATACTGCAAGAATTTTCGCTTTGGCATTCTACAACTAATAACCATGTTTGAATTCAATCGGTTTTGTATTCTTCGAGCTAATGAGGAACAAAAAACAACCAAATTTCAGAAAATTTCAGATGGCTATAACTCTAAAACCGTTTGGACGATTATGCTCAAATGTCAAATGTCGCGTTCAGATGCGCAACCTAACCTGAAATTTTCAAGCCGCTATCTCTTTCCGTTCTCAGGTTATCGTGACAACAAAAATGTTTCTTAATAATTTTTTAATAATTTTCTAGCGATACGATACTCAAAATTTCACAAACGTGCTAAGGTCTATATTCTACAACTATTCACCAAGTTTAAATTCGATCGGATTAATTTTGGTTGAAAACAAAATTATTACTCGGAAACCATTGGGCTGATTATACCCATTAACGAACTTGTCCGTTGTATTGGGATGCGCCCCCTACCCTGAAAATTTCGAGTCGCTAGCTCTTCCCGTTCTCAAGTTATCGTGGCAACGGCCAGACGGCACCACAGAATTAAATTTAACATTTGGGCAAAACTATAACGCGATGTTACCCAGAACATACGCGCAAAAATTGGATTGGATGGGACAAGAAAATTGCATCTCTACACAACCGGAAAATTTTCCTACTTGAATGCAGACGAAATCAAGCATTTCCTAAACATATCACTAATAATATTAATTGCTTAAATATTTTAATGTTAGAAAATAATAGCCCATTGGTCAACCAAACTAAGAAAATCATACATAGGTTTCAAAGATCAGTTTTAAATTTGGGAATAATATTCACCATTTGGAAATTAAGAATTTTGAAGGACAAATTGGAGGAGATTAAACACTATTTGTATTCATCGATACCTTATAATGTATATCATAATTTTTCTAGAACATGTGTTAACAACTTCGAAAGAATGTTCAATAGAATTAGAAATACGAACATTCATAAGTTGCAATCATTAATCTCAAATTTTTCAAGTGCTGCACTTGGTTCTGAATTACAACCCAATTTTTTGTATAATAACACTGATGTGACTGTGCCGCAGAATGTAGGATGAATATTATCACTGGGTCCAAAATTCAGCGTTCCATTATCCAATTTCATGTTAATTCCGACCATTATCAAGGAGTTTGAAGTCGCCATTCAAAGTGTTCAATCGGGCGAAGATAACAAAAATTTATTACGTAGTAGAGGCACGAATATAAAAACAAATTTTTGGCATAAATCTCAACATCGAAAAAACAAACACCCACTGCTTAAATCATTTATTTCATAAAAAGTCATCCAGAAATTATTATTATGAGAGCAGATAAAGGTAATGCTACAGTGATTATGTTTAAGAACGAGTACTTACAGTATATGACTAACATGTTGTCTGATGAAACTACATATAAAAAAATTAAGAACGATATTACTAATTACGTCCAAAAGGAAGGGAATGAATTAATTAAGGAATTAAAGGATAATTCTATTATTGATGAAAGAGAATAGTTGAAAATGAAAAAATACAACTCAACCTCACCTAAATTATACGGCCTTAGTAAAGTTCATAAGCCTTCATTAAATTTAAGACCGATAGTAAGTTGCATAAATTCGCCTTCTTATAACATATCATGTTATGTACATCAAATAATGAGTCAAGTCACGTCAACCTCTCCATATAATGTAAAGAATTCTTTTGAATTCGTGTCCTCTATTGAATCAGTTTCGGTCCCGGAGGGATATTGTCTAATTTCCCTAGATGTGGTCTCATTATACACCAACATTATCCAGAATGTGGTAGTCGAAATAGCAAAGAAGCGATGGAAATATATTTCGGCCTTCACAAATATTTCTAAAACACTATTTATGAAAATGATTGAATTCATATTTTCATCCAGTTATTTCAAGTTCAATAATGAGTATTACAAACAAATATCTGGTATGGCAATGGGCTACCCAGACAGCCCTTCATCAGCTAATTTAGTTATGACAGAACTCATTCATGAGTGTAAAAAAAGATTGTCTTTTAATATCCTGTTTCTTAAATTGTATGTGGATGACATGTTTTTAATAATTCCGACCAACAAATGTGAAGAACTTTTAACTGTTTTCAACCAATTCCATCATCGCCTCCAATTCACTTTAGAGATGGAAAGGGACAATTCTTTACCATTTCTAGACGTCACAGTTTACAAAAAAAAATGATGGCTCACTGATTACAAACTGGTATAGAAAACCAACTAGTTCTGGGCGAATTTTAAATTATAATTCACACTGCAACTTTTCATATAAAGTAGCAGCCATAAGAAACCTGATGTACAGATCTAAAAATCTTAGCGACAGCTCTTTTCACAAAGATAATTTGAGAATAATCAGAGACCTGTTGAAGCTGAATAACTACCCGAAAGCATTTAGTGATAAAATTATTGGGAACAACAACACTATAATTAGACCGATAGGTACAAGTGCGGAAAATGAGAATAGTACACAAAGTATATATTATGTAAAATTTCCATACATCCCTGGACTCACTAATAAAATAAATATGCTCATAAAATCGTTTTCTAATAACATAAAATTAGTTTCATACAATATCTCAACTTGTAGCGCATTATTTTCTAAATTGAAGGACGTTGACCCCATGTCGAATTGGTTTATAAGATCCCTTGCAGTAATTGTTTGAAGAGTTACATTGGCCAAACTAAGCAATATTTAAAAAATAGAATAAGTCAGCTCAAATACGATTGTCAAGAGAAATTTAGATCTAAAGATACAAAGACGGCCCTTGCAACCCACTATTTTAATAATAAACACCAATTTGATTTTCAAGCGGTTTCTGTTCTAGATGTAGAAGGAAATTATACAAAATGAACCATCAGTGAGATGATATACATAAAACTCAATGATACCGTTAATTGCCGAACTGACACACAAAATTTGAGCTTGATATATAATAATATATTGGATCTTTACAAAAACAAATACTCAGTACAGTGAGCTGAGAATTCAACTTTTTTTGACAACATATTCTGGACTCCACCTATGGTTAAACAGGTCGAGATTGAAATAAGTATTTCAGTTTCGACACATTCATTCAATGTAACACGTCGTTTGTGATGATTTGTATTTTGCCTCAGGGGAATTTTTAGACGGAATTTTCAATGTTTCTGTACATGTTCGATTCCAATTTGCTCAACAAGCTAAAATTAACATCTTTTGTGTGCAAAACATAAATTCGACTTTGGTAAGATTTTTTTCGATTTTGAATATGTGTTTCTATCAAATCCAAAATATAAAGGTATAAAAATAAATCAAATAAGTGTAATTTGAATATATATAGTTTGAATTGTACAATAGTGTTGCCAATTGTTATATGTGTTTATTTTGAGACCATTATTTTGATCTATTATTCAGTTTTTACGCCAGATATGTTTTGTGTCATATTTAATCTCTGTAAATTTCTCTTTAGTAGCCCTGAAGAAGTAGAAATATATCTACGAAACGTTGGCATTAGTTGAATGTAGTTTTTTGACCAACTGCTTTCCTCAAAGTTCCGTGAAAATCAATCATATTTCAACTTACCATTACCATTCCCATCATCATATGGATTGACCATCGGCATGAAAATATCAACCAACAAAAATATGATATTATAATATAATTCTCATATTTCTACGATTGCTGGAATGAATGAATTAGACAACGTCATGTCTCAGGAAAATAAGTTGACATTATAACAATTCATAGAATACCCACAGAATAATTATATAATTCTGTGAAAACATAGAAATACGATTTATATTGAAATTTTGAAAAATAATATCTCCGAAAGTATGAACTTGTTAGAGTTCAAAATGATATCAATGGATTCTTATGTAAAAAAAAAATTGTTGTTTGTTACTCCAAAACCATCTGTCCGATTCCGCCCAATAACGAACTTAGTCGAGATATTTATCCCCCAAATCTAACCTGAAAATTTCAACTGTCTAGCTCATTCCGTTCGAGAGTAATCGTGCCTACGGCTAACCGGCCGGCCGGCCAGACAGAATGAATTTCGACCACGGATTCTTGATCAGTGAGTCGAACCAAATCGTTTAAGACCATTTTCATCGAAAAATTCGAAAATTACAGACATTTGGGCAAATTGATAAGCACTCAGTTCCGAGGAACTAGAGCGCCGAAAACAAATCCAGATCTGGAAACACAAGTTGTTTGTGTTGTATCATGTCATAATACTTATGGAAAGACTGATACAAATATAACATATTATTCAAATCCAAATTTGTTAGAACGTCAACAAAAGTGTTGAAATTCTCTTTATTACCACATTAATTTTTTTATTTTTTTAGTGCCGATTATAGATTTGAAGAGCGTTAAACATTCAATGTAGATCGTTTAAATCGTTGAAAAAAAAATTGGTTCAAGCACTGACGTGAAGTCAGAAGCTTTTGCGCGTATGTTCTATTGTCCATTCTTCTGTATTGGACACCCTTAATCGAATTTACCATGGTAAATTATGTTATCCATTCTCCTGTATTGGACACTCCTAATTCGAATTTACCATGGTAAATTCGAATTACTACTAGTTACCAAGCACCAATTCGATCGTCTATTTAATTTTTGAGTTATCAAGGAAATAATATTCCAGGTGAGTATAACTCGGAAACCGTTAGACCGATTATGCCCAAAAACGAACTCAACTCTCCCTTTCGGATACGCAACCTACCCTGAAAATTGTAAGTCCCAATCTCCTTTCGTTCGAAAGTTATCGAGGCAACGGTCACCCATCTACTGAACTCGCACAAGAATGCTCGAATCTCCAACAATATTTAACCCATCGTATTAAAACTTGAAACTTAGCAGTAGAGTTAGGTAATGAAGGCTCTTGCAAAATTTCAGCAATTTCAAACGAATGATTACTGATATATAGATTTTTTTTTTTAAATTTTCAATGATTTATTAAAAATTTTCTCAGAATGCTATCCTCACCAAATTTCGCAAACATTTTTGCGTTGGCATTCTACAACTAATAACCATGTTTGAATTCAATCGGTTCAGTATTTTTCGAGTTAATGAGGAACAAAAAACCACCAAATTTCAGAAAATTTCAGATGGCTAAAACTCTAAAACCGTTCGGCCGATTATGCTCATAAACAAACCGAAATGTCGCGTTCTGGTGCACATCCCAACCTGAAAATTTCAAGCCGCTATCTCATTCCGTTCTCAAGTTATCGTGACAACAAAAATATTTTTTAATAATTTTTTTAAAATTTTCTAGCCATACGATTCAAACAAAATTTCACAAACGTGCTTAGGTTCATATTCTACAACTACCCACTGAGTTTCAATTCGATCAGATTTATATTGGTTGAAAACAAAATTATTACTCGGAAACCACTGGGTCGATTATGCCCATTAAAAAACTTGTCCGTCGTATTGGGATGCGCCACCTACCCTGAAAATTTCAAGTCGCTAGCTCTTTTCGTTTTCAAGTTATCGTGGCAACGGCCGGCCGGACGGCCGGACGGACAGAATCAAATTTGACCTCGAATTCTTCATTGGGGAGTCGAACTTAATCGTTTGAGACCATTTTCGTCAAAAAATTCGAAAGTTACAGACATTTGGGCAAAACTTTAACGCGATGTTCCCCAGAACATACGCGCAAAAAGAAAATTAGTATCTGAAGTGTCATGTGATGATAGTGAAGAAATTGATAAATGATTCATCTGAAGGTGTTCAGTTAGCTACAAGGATCAATGCAACAGTCGATTCCAGTGTTGTCATTTGAGCACATAAATGATGACTATGTTTTTTCATGTGACTTTGATCGTGAGTCAAACAGTGTTTTGTGGACCTGACATACCAATTTCATTATCTAGATTTCGAGGATGTACTTCTATAAAATATGAGAAACAACTTTTGGCTACTACCGCTGTAAGCGGAAAAGTTTTTAAATTATTAATAGATCTGTAACCACTGATCAAAATCCAACAAAATATCTCTGGAAACAGATTATTAATTTGTATACTTAAAATCAAGACAGGTCTATTTTTTTATGATACTTAATTTTTTTTATGTATATCCAACATGTAGATCTAGGTTCACTAGCACAGAAAACAAAAAAAAATTATTTTCTGGCCTAGTAAAAGAGGATATGTAAGAAACTGTGCCACTACCACTATCATTCACAGTGTATTACATTGATCTTGTGCCGTACTTTGCCGATATAATTATTCATATATGCTGTGTATTAGTAAACTTACGAAAACCTATTTTTAAAGTAGTAAAATAGAATTAAATGTATTTTGACAAGTTCATATCTTTATTTGATATTTTAAATGATATTAATAAATAACAATAATTAAATGTTGTTCAATATTAGTTTGTCTTCTAATCATATATATGTTTCGCATGGTTACTTCTGAATACATTTTCATCTTTTTTGCTTGAAAACCTCTTTCAATAATTAAAACGTTTGAAATTTTTCAAAATTTATAATTACCATAGACAAGATATAATTATTATTAATAATAACTAATAATTACTTTGTATGGCAATCAGTAAAAAATTGTATTCCTCTCACATAATAAATGCTAGATTTCGCCACCATGAGCGCTAGTGTCGAATCTCAAGGTCACGCAGGTTCTCTATAAATCGAATTACCTACCCTAGATCAACAGTATTGAGGAACTAGTATGTACTCCTTTTCCTTCATAACTTCATTATCACAAGGAATCTCTTGGTAGATACTCCGCTACTATCGAAATTGGTCAATTTCAGAAGGGAGGTATTTGATCTCAACGAAAAACTCTCTTGGCACACAAATGCTGTGCCATTTCAATTACCGTAACGTTATCGTTCTAACTGCGATTCTTAGACTAGTTGCTAGTCAGGTACTCTCGGGACCTGAGCGCAGAAGATCTATGGGCCCCTTTGGCACTCGGATCACTTGGATTCGATTACAAATCATCAAAAGTTAAACACAATTTCAATGTCGAGCATTCAATAAAAAAATCAATATGGAAGTCAAAAAATAGCAATATTATGAAAAACCATAAGTAACTGAAAAAAATATTCTGAAATAGGTACTTTCATCATATTTAAAATATCAAATTAGGCAACTGCCGTATTTTAGAGTCACAATCAGGTTTTCCTTGTGCGTCATTTTCTATTCCGGTATGTATTATTGGTAAATAAACATACGGTAATCTGAGTGAAAGCTTCCCTAGAAGAATCCAAAAAAACATAATAAGACTTATGTTTTCGCCATAATTTCAATTTGTCGTAGCATTTGAACCTCCCAGTATAGTCCATTGATATTTGGAAGGTATGATTCACTTCTGCAGGTTAATTGATTCATATTTAAATTGCTCAATAGATCCAGGTACTTATAGGAAAAAATATGAGACTCGTTTCAAGCGTTCCAGGTGATTTCGATACGTTGCATGAGGATATCCTCACTTGCTATCACAGACGAAAACACGAGCAAAAACACTAAACATTCCAAATATCCTCAAATGAAATAATCGATATAATTGGTGATCCAGGTTGCCACGCATGCGATCCACCTTTGCCTATCCTCACTTTTGGAAAAAGCTTCTGACCAAAACTCTTAAATGAGGTGAAGCCATCATGCTGGAAATACATTCCTGGATTGTCCGTATCTTCGAGTAATTAATAGTGGATGATGATTCTGGAGGAAATGTAAGTAAGTTTCAAATTCAAACACGATCGAATTTATATTGTAGGAGTTATAGAAGAAATACTGGAAACCGAGAATCGTTGAGCAAGTTCATCACTTTCTGGACGTTTAGAATTTTACTTAGGGAAAATTTGTTTAAATTAGGGGATGTCTCAAAGGAAAAAGGTGGAAAAAGAGGAGATTTTGAGGTTACGGGAAAAAACGGGATGGAGGAAATTGCCAAAAAGGCTATAGTGGTGATCTTTGGAAAAATTCCATATAATTAAAGGAAATTTCCGAATGTGGCGTATTTTTCGGGAATTTTGAGAATTTATTTCCAAATTTAGGGTTCGTTTCGAGGGCAATCAAAGCACGCCACCGAATATTTTGAACGGTAAGAGCGAAAGCTGAAGATGAAATTTCGATATCTATTACCATTTTCGAAGGATTTCCGAAATAAATTTTGTTTCCGTCCGGATCTCAAATCGCGACAAAATCGATAGTCGAAAAGTAGAGTGATATGGATGCACGCTCCAAATTAAAAAAAAACCATTTGTTTGAAATCGCGAAAATTGTGCTTGGATCTTCAGAACTCAAATTTGCACACGATCGTATCAATATTGTTGGAGATCTGAGCAGTCTTAGGTGAGTTTAGTAGCTGGATGGGTGACCATTTTCCAGATAACTTTCGAACGGAAAGAGATAGCAACTTTTAATTTTCAGGATAGGTTGCTCATCCGAATGCGATCTTTAATTTCGTTGCCCATATTCAGCCCAACACTTTCGAGCTATAACCATCTGAAATTGTATTTTCTCGATAACTCAAAAAATGCAGATCGGATCGAATTAAAACTTAGTAGATAGTAGTTGAATACCGACATATTATGTGAAATTTTGTGAGGATCGTATTTCAAGAAAATTATCAAGAAATTATGTATCTCACGATAACTTGAGAACGGAAAAGGATAGGTAAATTTAAATGGCAGTCTGCGCATCCGAATTCGAAATTTAAATTCGTTAAAAGTCATAATGGGCCAAATGGTTTTTGAGTTCTAGTTATCTGAAATTTTGTTGTTATTTCCTGAATAACTCAAGAAATACGAATCCGATCCAATTCAAGCATGGTAATTAGTGGTATAATGCCGACGCGCAAATTTTTTCGAAATTTCATGAGGAGGCGCCAGATAAAAAAAAAATTTGGTTCAAGCACAGACTTGAAGTCAGGAGCTTTTTCGCGCATGTTATATCGTCCATTCTCCTAAATTGGACGCTCTTAATAGAATTTACCATGGTAAAATAGATTAAGCGATTCTTGTTCAGAAAATGGTGTATTTTGTAAATGCAACAGTGCTAAATAGATATCTGTACCTTCCTCCATAGTTTTTTTATGATGTTTTTAATTGTATCTATATTTCTCTCAACCAAGCTATTACTTTGTGTATCTATTACTTTTAGCTCGGTCCTAATTTTGTCCCATCCTTATATTAGACATTGATACTGACAAATATATTACATTTGATACGCAGAAGGAATTCACAAAATAAGAGTTTTTTTATTTTATTGATACTTTTCAGAGCTTGGGGGACAAACCCAGAAAGAAATAATTTAATAATGAATATACCCCCCACAGTATCCTTTCATGATTATTTATAATACTGGTGGCTTTGAAAGAACCTCAATCAGATTTTGGAATGATATCAATGTATTCTTATGAAAGAACTGCACCATAAAAGAAATCAAATTAAAATAACAGAATGAGCCATCTGCAATGATTTAACCTCGTGGAATGGGTTGTGGCAACTTACACTCGGTGCATAGTTTTCACAACTTGAAATACCTAAGGAAAGTATCATCCGAATGTCTAGAGCAAGGCTGGAGACAATCACAGCAGATTGACCATTCATTCCTGATATTTGAATAGGTATAAGCTGACAAACATATTATTTTAATAGTTCAAAATATATTAATAAAATACAATCCTCTTTCCATAATTTAATAGTTCATACCACTAACACATTCATTCTGTATTATGAACTTTAAATCAAGAAAGAATATTTGATATTCAAATTTAGATCAATATGTCTCACTACTTAAGAAAGTAAAAGGTAATATTAACCTCGGTGGTCAACGAACAGTAATTTCTATTGATGATTTCATTATAGTATTGTTTCCTATTGCCTTCATAAACTACATCATTAAAATGATCCAATTCTAAATCTTTTGAAACCTAATCCCCAATATTAGCACATAAATTATTCAATATGCAAAAAGTCAATAACATTTTTAGTATCAAAACAGTCTTATATATATTCACAAATTCAAGATGCGGAACCTTGTTTTCCAACACAACATATTTTTAAAGTACGAATTATATAAACAAATAAGCCTGATGAATGAACAGTGAACATACATAGAACAGAGACAGATAGAATTCGCATTCTGTGATAACATAGAAGTATGATGTACATTTTGAAAAATCATATCACTGAATGTATTAGAGTGTTAGAGTTGAAAATTACATCAATGGATTCTTATGATAGAACTGCATCTTAAAAGAATTGAATTTGAAATATGTAATGTAGAAAAGATTTTTTTTTTCGTTACTCCGAAACCATTGGGCCGATTTAGCCCAATAATGGACTTAGCCGAGACGTTTATCTCCCAATCCTACTCTGAAACTTTCAACTGTGCAGCTCATTCCGTTCAAGAGTTATCGTGCCTACGGCTGGGTGGACCAGCCGGCCGTGGTTCTTTGCCACTTTACGGCAATCCGATGAATACAAAACTTTGCATGCATATAAAGGTCATGTTTCTACAATTTGTTGCTAAACCTCAGATAGATCGAGTGATCGGTTACGGAAATATTCATGAAAAATGTTTTTACTAAAAACGACCTTAACTCTGAGATATTTACGCTCCAAACCTAGCCAGCAAATTTCAATCCTCGAACTCCTTTCGTTCGAGAGGGTTCGTGCCTACGGCCGGCCGGCCAGACAGGATTGAATTCGATTACGGATTCTTGATGGGTAAGTCGAACCAAATCGTTTAAGACCATTTGAGTATATTAACATTTTCAGTAAGAAGTACTGAAATCATTTGTTGAAATTCGTATAAATTCAATGCCACGTAATATTTTCATCTATGATTATAGAAGAAAGTCGTGTTAGTTACACTTTTTATAAGTCAAGAACGGCTGTACCGATTTGACTGAAAATTGGTGGAGAGGTTGCTTACAACCAGGAGGCGGACATAGGCTACCTTTTATCCCGTTCGACCACGCTTCAGTGACATAAAACGTCAAAGAGAATACAAGTCACTATAATACGTGCTATAACAAAAACGCATCTGGCATCGAATAACAAAACGCAAATGATAGCTAAACGTAATTTTGTCAACAAACTATTCCCAAGCATCATTACTAGCTACACAAATAATGAATGCTTGAGTGAACGAGCAATTTTAGCGGCTAAGAATTAAGATATAGATGACTTAAACTACATCATACAGAATCAGATCATTGGAAGAATGCATTCATGCAATGTAGATGAAGCCACCAACTATCCAATTGAATTTTTAAACTCCTTGGATGTGCCTGGCTTACCACCACACAATTTATGCCTCCGGTTGGCTCAGTAGTAATCATGCTTCAACCAGCCAAAACTGGGCAACGGTACGCATTTGGTGGTAAGTAAAATGATAAACAATGTGATTTACGCGACGATACTCAAAGAAAATTCGAAGGTGAGGAAGTTCTCATTCCGAGGATCCAGATGATCCGTCTTGCATTCATCATGAACCTTAACAAATCACAAATCCTTGAAATTTTGTGGTTTGAATCTGCGGAAGACCATCTGCGTTGTTTGTTCTTGTGCCTCATAATAAAACAAAAAATGTCATGTATCACAAGGTACTTAACTGAAGAGTGCAACCTCTGCACCAAAATACATGAACAATAAAACATTTATTTCTTAATAAAATATTGAACTTAATAAAATCCAGAATCTGCTTACTTATTGACTCTAAGGTGGAACAGAGTTCGCCGGTTTAGCTAGTATTGAATATAACTCAATCCCAAACTAATCAAACCTCATGCTTAGGTAGGCAATCAGGAGCAACTCGAAATAATGAAGTTAGCCTAAGATTATACCTGCATCTCCCTGAACTAAATTGTTTTCAGCCGAATATTCAAGCCATCTCCAGCGAACAGGTTGTCTCAACAGAAACGAAAGCAATTTCTCCATGTTCCCTCACTACATTCATACATACTTTGAGTTTCAGTTCTAAACAAGGATAGGCATATGCGCTGCAATACATACAGGTTTGGTAAAAGCAGTTGGAAAGATAGGAAATACAACGGTTATCTAGACGATAGCCAGGGTCGAGTGGAGCAGTGGAACAGTCAAAACTTCAGCACGATGCGATAACGAATAAATGACTGTTCTCTCTCTTTGGCTCAGTTGGTCTTGGGTGGAGATGCTACGATACGATTTTTGTGGATCTCGGTCTCGGTCGGCGCTCTGTCGTTCAGTCGCACTGCAACTTGAGGTTCGTTATACCATTTCAGTTGAAAATAAATACGACAATTTTGTTCCATTGTATGTGAGGAATTTATTTGTCACAATCAATGACAATTAATTTCCTCTGAGTAAAAGAGTACTTAGTTCGATTTCGCCATAACGACGAAAATAGAATAAATTCTACGGAAGTATGAAATAGGAAAAGAAAAACAAATTCTAAAATATCGAAGGTCGACAAATTTAAATTAAATGTTCAAATAATCCACCTGGTTGAGCCAAACAGTAGCCAAATCTATTATAAAGAGATATTCTCATATCTCAGAGCAGATTCGGCTTAGTTGCTATTTTGGCACAAACTTGGATCATTTTGAACCTTAATTCATTGAGATTTGTCGTTCTATCAATTTCATGCCTTAAATCAAATTTTTCAGATATCCCCAAAGACAAGAATCATCGTGAGATAAATCTGGTGATCTGGGGGGGGGCATTTGATCGTGCCATTTGCAGAAGTAACACGGTCCGAAAAAGTCGTCCTGAGATATTGTGTTACTGCTCTTGCTTTGTGACTTGGACAACCATCCTGTTGAAACCAGACATCATCGAAATTGATTGGTAGCTGTCGAAATGTCGGAATAATTTGATTCTGTAAAAGCTCCAGATATTTGGCAGTGTTTATGTTACCATCGATGAAAATGGCCCTATTACGAAATTCCCCAGTGTTCCTGTCCAAACATTAAGTTTTTGGGGATACTGGGTAAGCACAGGAATACTTAGATGCTTATTCTTCCTAGACCAATATCTTACTACTGATGGGATGTTTTCTATTCAAGGAACACGTTGACTCATCAGTGAATAAGATATTGCTTAGGAAAAGAACTATTTTCATTCTCTCTTTGCATCATGGTTTCACAATATTCCACTCGCCTGGAATAGTCTTCTGGAAAAATGTCCTCACTTGTTTTTAACCTTGTAGCAGCGGTAAACATTCCTTTTCAAAATATTCCGTACAGTTCTTTCGACTGAGTAGCCCATTTCGTTTGAGAGTTATCGAACACATTTGGCAGTCGAATGAATCAAAATTTCGTGAACCCTAGCGTAAAGATTAGGAATTCATGACAAACGAAATTTTGAGTATGTTAACATTTTCATTATAGTTCGCATGATTTCAATTCGATGTAGTAATTTTCTTCATATTCAATATAACTCAACCAAAATTAATCAAACCTCATGCTTAGGTAGGCAATCAGGAGCAATAACTCGAAATAATGAAGTTAGTTCAAGAATATACCTACATCTCCCTAAACTGCACTGTTTTCAGCCGAATATTCACGCCATCTCCAGCGAACAGGTTGTCTCAACAGAAACGAAAGCAATTTCTCCATGTTCCCGCACTACATTCATACACAATTTGAGTTTCAGCTCTAATCAAGGATAAGCATACGCGTTGCCATACATATATATATACATTAGGATCACGGAGATTAGGCGGTAGCCCCCTATACAATACAAGCTCAAACATTGTGGGTAATGGGCTTTAGGCTCTTGTCGTTTACGGGGTAATTTCTTTGCAGCCCGAGTTGGTTATGATTTTCTGCCTCCCGCTGTTTCTTTCCATATTACTGGCTTGTAATGAGGACTGACGGTAGAGTTGAAGGTTTGTGAAATAATGTGGGCGTTATTTGTATGAAGTTCAACATTAATTAAAATCGTTTAATATTTAGAATAAACATTCGAGAAAAGCTGAAGTTAAGTCTGGATATTTTGCGCGCATCCTCTTTTTTCTATACATCCCTCACACACCCTCACTAAATAATTCATGAACCTTCAAGCCGTATTTTTCTCGCTCTTGTTCCTCGGAACAGAGTTCTTACAAATTTGCCCAAATGTCCAAATGTCGAATTTTTGGATGAAATTGATCTTAAACGATTTGGTTCGACTCACTGATGAAGAATCCGTGGTCAAAATGGATTCTGTCCGGCCGGTCGTTAACATGCAAACTATCGAACAGAATGAGCTAGACAGTTGAAATTTTCGGAGGTTTAGGAGATAAATATCTCGGCCAAGTTTGTTATTGGGCAAAATCGGCCTGATGGTTTCAGAGTAAAGAAAAACATTTTTTGTTACATTACAAACTTCAAATTCGATTTCTTCAAGATGTAGTTTTATCATAATAATCCATTGGTATCATTTTCAACTCTAACAAGCTAATACTTTTGGTGATATTTTTTTCAAAATTTCAATAATAAATCGTAATTCTATGAATTTACAGAAGGTTGTAATCATAAATTAACGTCCGTATTTGTATCTATGAATTTCATAATCTGAATTCATACATGTCATCTTATCTACCGATAAGAGACATCTCATATTTATTTCTGGTTCTATTCAATATTCGTGACTCATGATATAAAATATCTCCTGTTCTAGAAAACAAAGTGTGAATGAATGTAAAATGACCAATTAAATAACCTCAACTATCGTGTAATTATGAAAATTATAGGGTATTATAATTTTCAGGTGATAAGATAATGCCCTTGGATAATCCGTATGATGATGGAAATATATACTTCGGTGAGTTAATCAAAATGGGGTCCTAATATCTCCAGTAAAAACAAAACTGGAATATGTTTCAATTGAAATAATATAATTTTCAGAGTAGATTTGAGAAATGAATATCTCGGATAAGTTCGTTATTGGGTATAGAATTGGTCTGGTGGTTTCCGCTTAATAATAATTTTTGGCACACTTGTTTTTTTTTTGAATGACAGTCTTTTTGGCGCTCTAGTTCCTCGGAACTGAGTGCTTATCAATTTGCCCAAATGTCTGTAATTTTCGAATATTTCGATGAAAATGGTCTTAAACGATTTGGTTCGACTCACTGATCAAGAATCCGTGGTCGAAATTCATTCTGTCCGGCCGGTCCAGCCGGCCGTCCGGCCGTAGGCACGATAACTCTCGAACGGAATGAGCTAGAGAGTTGAAATTTTCAGAGTAGGTTTGGGGGATAAATATCTCGGCTAAGTTCGTTATTGGGCAAAATCGGACAGATAGTTTCGGAGTAACAAAAAAAAAATTTTTCTTTTACGAAACAAATTCCAAATAAAATTTTTTTTAAAAAGAAGTTTTATCATAAGAATCCATTCATATCATTTTTAACTCTAAGAAGCTAATACTTTCGGAGATATGATTTTTCAAAATTTAAATAATAAATCGTATTTCAACGTTGTCACAGAATGATATTATTCTATGTATGAATATGAATTGTCATAATGCAAATGATGTTCCTGACACATTATCTAATCAATCGAAGAATTGTGAGCGAAGTGAGAAAAATCTCAGTTGTTTGCTCCGAAATAGGTTTTGTCTCAGAAAATTCTTACATTTCGGAACTGAACATGAAGTAAGAGATCTGAGAGTAGTGAGACTGCTTTTCATCCATAGACATAGATATAACTCTCGAACGGAATGAGGTAGGTAGTTGAAATTTTCAGAGTAGTTTAGGGAGATGAATATCTCGGTTAAGTTCGTTATTGGGCAAAATTGGCCAGATTTTTTTGATTTCTTCCATGGTGCTTTTCTCATTCTCATGATTGCTCATTTAATCTTGATAAATAAACTATTATTTGAATTGAATTTCCTTTAGGATGCAGTTCTATCATATGAATACATTGATATAATTCCCAACTCTGAGAAACCATTACTTTCGGAGATATAATTTGTCTGTTTGAACTAGAGCGCCAGAGAGCTCCTGTCCACAGGGCTTGAACCCATTTTTTAATTTAATTTCTTTCATGGTGCAGTTCTATCATAACAATCCATTGATATCATTCCCCACTCTGAGAAACCAATACTTTCGGAGATATGATTTGTCAAAATTTGAACAAGAGCGCCAAAGCACCGTTCCACAGGAATTTCCCTCATTTTTTCATTCTAGTACTAGATTTCAATTTGATCAGATCTGTATTTTTGGAAATGTTGGGAAAATATAATTTTGAATGGGTTTGTTTGCGGAATCATTGGGCTGATTTAATGTAACCCTTTCAGTCACATAAATTCTCCAGCGGCTGGAAAAAAAGCAGAAAATCTCTAAGATTTTTGATAAATACATTTTTTTGATATGTGAACTTAAACTGGATTCACAACGTGTCCATCATAATAATAATAATAATATGACTTTATTTCAAGGGCGTAGCCAGGAATCAATTTCGGGGGGGGTTTTGAAATAGGAATTAATTTCGGGGGGGGTTTTGGGGGTGTAAGGGTCACTTTCTGCAGGAAAAAAATTTTTTTTAAGAGAAAAATAATATTTCGGGGGGGTTTTGAACCCCCAAAACCCCGCCCCTGGCTACGCCCTTGCTTTATTTCATGAAAAACAGAAACACTGTATCCGTAATACATTTGAAACAATTTCATGATGAATAAACTCCAATTATGGAAATGGCGAAGGCCATATTGGAGAGCGAGAGATTGGCAGATCTCTGTTGTCCTTGACCAGAATCCAAGTTATACATGATAGATAAAAAGTCTTGGTGATGCAGGAACAGGTACGCGGAATAAGCAACATCACACAATGGACACTACTGTGACGAAAAATTTCAAAACTTTGAAAAATGAATGAAAATCATAAAATTAAATAGGTGATTTGGCACGCATGTTCTGGAAAACACAGTGCTATCATTTTCCACAAATTTCTGTTCGTTAATGGGCATAATCAGCCCAACGTTTTCCGAGTAATATATTTGTTTTCAACTAATACAGATCAGATCGGATTGAAACTTGGTGAGTAGTTGTAGAATAATTAATAAGCATAAATGATATAGATGATATTTCACGGCGTTCACCCTCACTTGTATGCAGGTCAGCACGGCTTTGTACGGGGTAGGTCGACAATCACCAACTTGGGTACTTTATCACAATGTATTATGAAGTCCATGGATGATGGTTGTCAGGTTGTTATATACACTAATTTTTCAAGGGCGTTTGATACTGTTGATCATGAGATCCTGTTTGGCAAACTTTCTTTATTCGGTTTCAGCCCTGCATACTTGAAGCTGATTGGTTCTTACTTGAGTGATAGAGTCAATTATGTGTTTGGCAATGGTCATGAGTCATTTGAATATGATTAAGAATCTGAGTTCCACAGGGGTCTAATCTTGGTCCATTACTGTTTATAGTGTTTATCAACGATCTGCTGAATTTCCTGGGGTGCATTGCCTTGGCGTATGCTGATGATTAGAAGTTGTTCTGGAGGATATATTGTGTGGAGGATTTGAGGCTGCTTCAGTATAGTTTTCAATAAGTCTGAGATAGGCGTTTGAGGAATGGACTAACTTGAAGTTGAAAAAGTGCTTTCAAATGTTTTTCACGAGAAGACTGCTGCCTTTTGTTGGCAATTACTTCATCAGTGACCGTTACCTTACCCTTGTGAAGCTAACGTGATCTTGGCATTTTGTTCGACGCTAAATTGAGTTTTATACCCTAATTTGAAGAACTCAGTGCCTCCGCTTGTAAAACTGAAAGACATGCATACCAATGTACTAAATTCACCAAGAGGCTGCTGATGGGTTACCTCGCCTCACCATACTTGTTGTCGAGAATGAGCATTATAATTCCATAGATGGTCTGTCTCTATAGGTCGGCTCCTATTTTTCGACTGCCAACACCTCGTACAAACTTGTTGGTGAGTTTACCAGTATATCGTATGTGTAGGAGTGCGAATGCACTCAGGAAGAACATGTTCTTAAAGTTACTGATATTGTTGTATATTATTCAACAAAACAGACATTATTTTTGGTATTCTTATTCTTGCCATATTTTGAGAATGTACCTTTATATATCACCCTTTAATTGGGATTATTACTGTTGGGTAAATAAAGTTATATATATTTTTTCTGCTCGAGAGGAAAAACCATTTGTAGGCCCGCTCCTCTCAGGAGTCTGACTCCAGTTGTTCATTGCTTACTCATCAAAAAACACATATTTTTTTCACCGCTCGTAGTCCGGTCTATTTACACATTCAAGGTTACATAAATTCCCAACAAGCTGAAAATTGGCATAGTTGTTCTAAATATCATTATAAAGAAAACCTCAAAAGTCCCCATCGTTCCGAGGTGTGCTAAAAATTTGGCACGGGGTCAAGGGTCAAAAAAATGAGTTTTTTGCGATTTTTAGCAAAACGGTGAGTTTTTTCGCAAAATTACTTCAGTACAAAATTGTAGATCACAAAATTCTCTACAAAAAACGTGCAGATAATTTTTTTCTCAAACCCACAATTTTGGAGATATAACGCTCTGAAAAGTTGGATCAGTCGTAATCCCCTTATTTTACACACGTTTCCACGCCATCTGTGAGGTAGTGTACTTACCGCGTTTTTTTAACGTGGTTTCCCCAGTAGGCCTATTCCACGGGTCTGCTGAGATTTTGTATGTTTTAAAACTATTGGAAAATAATATTGTACATAATAGCTGGTAAAAATAACGGCGGTGTAATAAAAAATAAAATAGTTAAAATAAAAAGCTACTCTTCTGATTCATAATTTTCTAAGATTACTGTTTCTTCTTCCTGATCGTCCTCTTGTTCTTCTTCTTCTTCTTCTTCTTCTTCCATTTCACACGTAAACTGTCCCGATAGCGATTCCCGACCGGTATCAAATGAATCTTCGAGAGTTGGTGACTCAACATTCGAGCATGATCGGCCTTGACAGTGTGTGCATGCCAGGTCCAACTTTTTGCAACCACATTTTGCACTACATCCTTTTTAGAAGTTGCAGAATATTGTGTTGAGAAGTTTCTCAGGTGCTGGTGGAAGTAAAGTTTGAACTGGCTCTAGTGTATTGTCGACCAACTTCCAACCCCAGCCTTAAGGGTCCAGCTGATTACCAAGCCACACTTGAACTTGATAATATACCCGAAACAGATGTTGGTGAGCAGCTACTGAGGTTGGAGGAAGAGTCTTTCAGTACTTGCATTAATCAGTGTCTTCATACCACGATCAACAGTAACAGTTTCACTTTCAGTTACTGACCTACAAATTTACGAACAACATTTCATTATACCTGAGATTCTCATAGTTTAACTTATATTTTACATATGCAAGTTACAATCACTAATAGCAAACTTATTTTGGTTCTATAACACCTTTAGTGACGTTCATATGTGGCGTACGTGTGCAAAATAAGGGGATTACGACTGATCCAACTTTTCAAAGCGTTGTATCTCCAAAATGGTGGCTTTTGGGAAAAAAATTATTGTTACATTTTTTGTAGAGAATTTTGTACTGAGGGAATTTTGCGAAAAAACTCACCGTTTCGCTAAAAATCGAATTTTTTTGACCTTTGAACCCGTGCCAAATTTTTGGCACACCTTAGAACGATGAGGACTTTTGAGGTTTTCTATAATGATATTTAGAACAACTATGCCAATTTTCAGCTTGTTGGGAATTTATGTAACCTTCCTCCTTATTTAAGGCTTAAATTGACTATCGAGAGAAAAAACCTTTTATAGGCCTGGATTAATTTTTTGTCCTGTCCTTACAGCGTCCCTTAACAAAAGAGATGAGCTGCAAGTGGCCTCCTCAGATGATGGGGGCCTGATGACTTGAAGTGATATGAGCAACACCGCCTTCCACATTATGTGTACTAAATCCTCGGCCAGGGATTTGCAGGTCGGACTAGTCTTCAATTCAGTCACGTAAGTCGCCCTAATTTCGGCTATAGGCATCCTATGATTAGTATGAGCATCCTGTCTCTATGCATTGGATACAAGATCCCCAGTTCAAACATTAAATCCCTGTATTTTTCCCTCTTCTGTTCTTCTTTTATCATCCCATTATTTTCTGCGGGGAAGGAAAATTCGACCACAAACAATTCCTTGAGTTCTTTGTCCAGTAGGAGTATATCTGGCTTTATGGCGTGGATCTTCCGAGTTATTGGAATCGCATAGTTTCAGCTCTGTCATTTTCAACAAATGCTTCAATATCTAGAGACACATATGGTAGCACTGGTTCATTGTCTATAGCATAAACCTCTCTTATATGGAAGTAGAGAATTAGGAGTGCTGCATTGTGTTACAAATAATATATCCTGATGGAGCATGGACTCTGCAAGCAGACAGAATGTGCATAACAGTTTCCTGCTGACTGTGACATGCTCTGCTCATTTTTGTGGTAACCACTTTCATGATGTTCTTTCTATACCATCTGGTATTTATCACCCCATCTTTACAGGGCATAATAAATCCCTCTGTTTTCGACTGGAGCCTACTAGACTTCAAAAAGGCGAAGGATAGTCCTTCCGACAGGCTCTGCTCTTTCAAACTAAATAAATAGAATGCAGGTGTTTACTCATGGGATCTTCGAGTAGTGTCTTCAGTTGTGCCTGTCTTATCTCTCTGCCAACTCTTCTTTGGTATGTTGGCCTGATAGGTATTCCTGCTAGCTCATGATGGATATTCCAGTAATGCTGAGCTTGTCCAAAGCTCTTTGACCAGCCCTAAATAGGAAACCTCTTTGGTTCCTAGTTTCATGATGAGCCACCATTTTTGTATGTGGGTCTTCTCAATATCCTTCTTGCCATTTCCAACGTTTTTTTGTGGTGCTGGTATTCCAGACTTTGCAAACCTCAGCCTCCTTACGTTCTTAGAATATATATTTCGTAGAATATATATTCTTTGAATCGAGCAGTTGGGATGCAGGCTACGATTCATGTTCATCACCTTACGACTGGTTTTTTCTGGCTCGAGAATTTCATTCACTGTCCAATTAGCTATCTCGAATGAGTAGGTGCTTATCGGGACTGGCAAGCTGTTCGTAGCAGTATTTTTCCCAGACAGCTGTAATTTCCATATATCTCGGAACTTTTTTTTGTAGCTAGGTGTTAAGTCATCCTTGATTTTGGTTGCCTCCAGTACACTTCGTTGTTTCATCCCAAGAAATTTGTATGTTTCTTTCTGTTCGAGGTGTCGAATACTTATTCCCCCTTCTAGGTCGATATCTTACCCAGTTTCTTCAGTTCTTCCTCTGTTCAGACAAAAAACACAGACAAAAAACAGCATTTTTGTCCAAACCGAAATATATTCCTATAGCTGAGTTGTATTCGGCATAGATATTCAGTTGTTATTATTATTAAATGTTCGAAAATTACGGACCTTTGAGCGAAATGAATGGTTTGTATGCCATACTATTGAAATGCTGCATTCGAAGAACCAATCTATGCAGAATGAATCGAATCTAGCGACTAATTGATATTTCATGCACAAGGAGATCCACATGTAAAATTTTCGTGGTCCTAGGTTATAATACCTTCCAAATTTAAAAAGAATTTGTTCAACGGTTCGGAAGTTATTGCTAACCAAATGTTCAGTCCGAATCGATAATTCCATAGTTAATTGTTGTATTCTAGCTCCCCTAGGTACCACCTATTCACCATAAAACTATATACAGTTATTCGTGGACCACCCAGTATATACTTGAGAACAAATACTTGAAAATATCAGGGGAAGTTAGCAGGAATTCTTGGAATGCACGATTTCTAGGGTTTAGTATTTGAGAACATAATGAACAAAAACAACACTTTTGCTTATAAAATCCTTCGTCGTACCAATCATATTTAACAGTTAATGGACCAAAGTTAAGAGGTACATAAACAGCAAATCCCACTCGACATAATCCGCTGTCAACTACATCTTTATGTCTTCCAACGATCCCTTCAACTTCCGTAACCCCTGATCGTGACGGCTCAACCCGCATATTCGGCAATAAGGCCCAGTTTATACGCGTCGTCGGGGACACGTGCCACCAGGTCTGGCCTTCGCATTCCGGGACGTTACATGGTACCCCCTGATTGACGTGATGTCAGGCCACGTTTTGCCCCTTGTTTTTGCGGGAAGATATAAATGAATATAATCCGCAGATGGTGTGCGGCAAAATTGCCATACCTGAGTCAGGGCAGCAATATAAATGATAGCGATGAGATGCTTGATGTTCTCCTTAGAAATACTCAAATATGTGTCAGTTTTTGGCGCTCTAGTTCCTCGGAACTGAGTGCTTATCAATTTGCCCAAATGTCTGTAATTTTCGAATATTTCGATGAAAATGGTCTTAAACGATTTGGTTCGACTCACTGATCAAGAATCCGTGGTCGAAATTCATTCTGTCCGGCCGGTCCGGCCGGCCGGCCGGCCGTAGGCACGATAACTCTCGAACGGAATGAGCTAGAGAGTTGAAATTTTCAGAGTAGGTTTGGGGGATAAATATCTCGGCTAAGTTCGTTATTGGGCAAAATCGGACAAATGGTTTCGGAGTAACAAAAAAAAAATTTTTTTTTTACGGAACAAATTCCAAATTAAATTTTTTTTAATAAAAAGTTTTATCATGAGAATCCAATCATATCATTTTCAACTCTAACAAGCTAATACTTTCGGAGATATGATTTTTCAAAATTTCAATAATAAATCGTATTTCAACGTTGTCACAGAATAATATTATTCTATGTATGAATATGAATTGTCATAATGTCAAATGATGTTCCTGAGGCTAATCAATCGAAGAATTGTGAGCGAAGTGAGAAAAATCTCAGATATGATTTTTCAAAATTTCAATAATAAATCGTATTTCAACGTTGTCACAGAATGATATTCTATGTATGAATATGAATTGTCATAATGTCAAATGATGTTCCTGAGACTAATCAATCGAAGAATTGTGAGCGAAGTGAGTTAGATCTCAGTTGTTTGCTCCGATATTAGTTTTTCTCAGAAAATTCTTACATTTCGGAACTGAACATGAAGTAAGAGATCTGAGAGTAGTGAGAGTGCTTTTCATCCATAGACATAGATATAACTCTCGAACGGAATGAGGTAGGTAGTTGAAATTTTCAGAGTAGTTTAGGGAGATGAATATCTCGGTTAAGTTCGTTATTGGGCAAAATTGGCCAGATTTAATTTGATTTCTTCCATAGTGCTTTTCTCATTCTCATGATTGCTCATTTAATCTTGATAAATAAACTATTATTTGAATTGAATTTCCTTTAGGATGCAGTTCTATTATATGAATACATTGATATAATTCCCAACTCTGAGAAACCAATACTTTCGGAGATATAATTTGTCTGTTTGAACTAGAGCGCCAGAAAGCTCCTGTCCACAGAGCTTGTTGTTTTAACAATGTGTATATATAAATAAATTGGTTTTAACAATGTTTCCAACTCAATCCTCTGAAACAGTCCACTGCTTAAAAATTAGTACAAAATCTGGCCACCCCGATTTTGAACAAATAGAGACATTAAATTAAAATAGAAGAGCATCTATTGAAAATGAATGAAGATCACTCAATGGATTGGAGTAAAATAAAGATTCTTATAACAGATTCTGATAACATACAAAATGGGAAAGCCCTGTGGACAGAAGTATTGGCGCTCTTGTTCAAACTTTGGCAAATCATATCTCCGAAAGTATTGGTTTCTCAGAGTTGGGAATGATATCAATGTATTATTATGATAGAACTGCATCATGAAAGAAATTAAATTCTCCTTATCTTTATATGACGCTCAAATTTTGGTTACAAGTGTTTTAAAACTGTCAGGAGATATTCTAAAAAATTGACATATGTGTTACAGGTAGATAAGATGACACGTAAGAACAGTGAACACAGATAGAATACAGACAGATAGAATTCGCCTTCTGTGAAAACATAGAAGTACAATGTATTGTTGAAAATTTGAAAAATTATATCTTCGAAAGTATTAGCTTGTTAGAGTTGAACATTATATCAATCGATTCTCATGATCAAACCACATCTTAATAAAATGAATTTGATATTTGTAATTCAATAAAAATTGTTCTCTTTCGTTGCTCTGAGACCAGCCGGTTGATTTTGCCCAATAACGAACACAACCGAGTTAATTAGCTCCCGAACCTACCTTGAAATTTTTAACTGTCTAGCTCATTACGTTCGAGAGTTATCTTGCTAACTGACGGCCGGCCGGACAGAATAGATTTTGAGCACAAGTTTTGGATCAGTTGGGCGAACCGAAACGTTTGAGAACATTTTCAGCCAAAAATTCGAAAATTACAGACATTTGGGCAAACTGATAAGCACTCTGTTACGGGAACAAGAGCGCCAAAAAGGAAACCTAAGCAGACGGCTTGTATTTTGTTGAACAGAGAAAACAATTATGCAATTTGCTGAACTGGAATTGGCCATATTTGGTTGAATTTGTTGAATGAAGAGTAAGAAATTGGAAATTTCTATCTAAGGTGAAACTGTTCAGGCAACTACAGACACACGAACAAGGTCCTAATACATGAACGTACGTAGATACACGCGCGTCAATGTTCGGGTGTGGCCAAAATTTAAGAAGACCGACGGACATGTTCATTGGACCTGCTTGAATTTATAGACGCAAGTACATGAACGCGCTGACATCTTCCACAGTGTAGAGACGAATAATTGTTTCTGTTTTGATGTTTTTTTTGCGCGTATGTTCTGGGGAATATCGTGTTATCATTTTGCCCACATGTCTGTAATTTTCGAATTTTTTGCCGAAAATGGTCTCAGACTATTGGGTCTCCCTGATGAAGACCTCCCTGATAACTAAAGAATGGAAAGAGATAGCGACTTGTTAGTGGGAATATTTAGCCTAATGGTTTCCGAGTAATAATTTTGTGTTCAACCGATACAAATCCTATCGAATTGAAACTTAGTGAGTCGTTGTAGAATACAAACTTTATGACGTTTGTCAAATATTGTGAGAATCGCTTAACTAGAAAATTCGAAAAAAATTATTGAAAAATATTATTTTTATTTTATAGCCACGATAACCTAAGGATGGAAAGAAATGGCTGCTTGAAATTTTCAGCTTACGTTGTGCATTTGAACATTTGAACCTAACCTAACCTAACCTAACTCTACTGCCAAGTTCCAAGTTTGAACACAAGCGGATTTATATTGTTGGAGATCTGAGCAGCCTTGTGTGAGTTCAGGTTGCGCATCGGAATGAAAGAGTTAATATCATTCTCGGACTTAATCGGTCCAACGGTTCCGAAGTTATATCCACCTGGATTATTATTTCCTCTATAACTCAAAAAATATAGACTTGATCGAATTGATGCTGGGTAACTAATAGCAGAATATTGTCATAAGGACGTGTGTAACATGTTGTAAGAACCGTACCCCTAAATAATCACGGAAACAAATTAGTTCAAGCACTGAAGTGAAGTCAGGAGTTTTTGCGCGCATGTTATATTGCCCATTCTCCTGTATTGGACACTCTTAATGCGTTAATCTTTTAATGGACAATAGACATAATTCACGGCAGTGCTTGAACCAGTTCTTGGCGCTCTAGTTCCTCGGAACTGAGTGCTTAGCAATTTGCCCAAATGTCTGTAATTTTAGAATTTTTGGCTGAAAATGGTCTCAAACGATTTGGTTTGACTCACTGATCAAGAATCCGAGGTCAAAATCGATTCTGTCCGGCCGGTCCGAACGGCCGGCCAGCCGTAGGCATGATAACTCTCGAACGGAAGGAGTTAGAGAATTTGCAAGGTGGATTTGGAGTATAAATATCTCGGAAAAGTTCGTCAATGGGCGAAATCCATAAAGCAGTCTCGGCCAATTTTAGTAAAAACATTTTATATGAATATTTCCGAAACCGATCACTTGATCTATCTGAAATTTAGCATCAAATTGTAGAATCATGACCTTCATACGCATGTGAAGTTTCGTATTGACCAGGTTACCGCAAAGGGTCAAAAAACATTTTGAAAATTATAAAATTTTTTTTTTACAATAACTCTCGAACGGAATGAGCTAGGCAGTAGAAATTTTCAGAGTAGGTTAGGAAGACGAATATCCCGGTTAAGTTCATTATTGGGCAAAATAGGCCAGATGGTTTCGGAGTAACGAAAAAAAAAATTTCTTTTTTAGGTAACATAGTCAAAATTCAATTTTTATTTAAGATGCACTTTCACCATAAAAATCCATTCGTATTATTTTCAACTCCAACAAGCTAATACTTTCGGAGATATGATTTTTTCAAATTTCAATGATGAATCGTTCTTCTATGTTTTCACAGAATGCTATAAGTATTCTATCTATGATTTATTATATGATCTGTGTTCATCCTCGTACATGTCACTCTGTTCTATAAGAGAGAGTCAAAATCATTTCAGCTATTTTAATTTGATTACTTCCATGGTGCAGTTCTCATTCTCAGATTGCTCATTTAATCTTGATAAATAAACTATTATTTGAATTGAATTTCCTTTATGATGCAGTTCTATCATAAGAATACATTGATATAATTCTCAACTCTGATCAATACTTTCGGCGATATAATTTGTCTGTTTGAACAAGAGCGCCAGAAAGCTCCTGTCCACAGGGCTTGAACCATTTTTAATTATACCGAACCTACTACAAGTAGTTATTCATGAAATAACGTTACAAAAGATCCAATAAACTATCGAAAATTCTTTTTGGCGCTCTAGTTCCTCGGAAGTGAGTGCTTATCAATTTGCCCAAATGTCTGTAATTTTCGAATTTTTCGATGAAAATGGTCTTAAACGATTTGGTTCGACTCACTGATCAAGAATCCGTGGTCGAAATTGATTCTGTCCGGCCGGCCGTAGGCACGATAACTCTCGAACTGAATGAGCTAGAGAGTTGAAATTTTTAGAGTAGGTTTGGGGGATAAATATCTCAGCTGAGTTCGTTATTGGGCAAAATCGGACAGATGGTTTCGGAGTAACAAAAAAAAATTTTTTTTTTACAAAACAAATTCCAAATAAAATTTTTTTTAATAAGCAGTTTTATTATAAGAATCCATTCATATCATTTTCAACTCTAACAAGCTAATAATTTCGGAGATATGATTTTTCAAAATTTCAATAATAAATCGTATTTCAACGTTGTCACAGAATGATATAATTCTATGTATGAATTGTCCTAATGTCAACTTATGTTCCTGTGACATAACATTATCTAATCAATCGAAGTATTGTGAGCGAAGTGACAAAAATCTCAGTTGTTTGCTCCGAAATTAGTTTTTCTCAGAAAAGTCTTACATTTAGGAACGGAACATGAAGTTAGTAAGAGATCTGTGAGTAGTGAGACTGCTTTTCATCCATAGACATAGATATAACTCTCGAACGGAATGAGGTAGGTAGTTGAAATTTTCAGAGTAGATTAGGGAGATGAATATCTCGGTTAAGTTCGTTATTGGGCAAAATTGGCCAGATTTAATTTGATTTCTTCCATGGTGCCGTTCACATTCTCATGATTGCTCATTTAATCTTGAAAAATAAACTATTATTTGAATTGAATTTCCTTTATGATGCGGTTATATCATATGAATACATTGATATAATTCCCAACTCTGAGAAACCAATACTTTCAGAGATATAATTTGTTTGTTTGAACTAGAGCGCCAGAAAGCTCCTGTCCACAGGGCTTGAACCCATTTTTTTATTGATGCTCCATTTTATCTATTTTGAGCACGCCTCAGCGTGTTCAAATCGACCTTTCGAAACCACGCGTTTTTTAAAGTCACCATGGCAACATCAACGACTCTAGAAACGTGAAGTCTTACTGACAATTTTTGCCCATATGTTCATTTTGACCGAATGTCTTTAATTTCGAAATTTCCACCGAAAATGGTATCAAACCATTGGGTTCGACTCCCAGATGAGGAATTCGTGGTCAAAGTTGATTCTGTCCATCCGGCCAGCCGTCCGGGCGGCCGCTGCCATGATAACTTGAAATCGGAGAGAGATAGGAACTTCAAATTTTTAGGGTATGTGGCGGAACCCAATTCGACGGACAAGTTCGTTAATGCTCATAATGGGCCTAATGGTTTCGGAGTAATACATTTGTTTTCAACCAATACGAATCCAATTGAGTTGGAGCTTGGTGAAAAGTTGTTGAATATAAACCTAAGCAAGTTTGTGAAATTTTGTGAGAAAATTTAAAAAAATAAGAAAATTATAAAAAAATTATTAAAAATAGTTTTTATGTTACGATATGCTGTGAATAGAAAGAGATAGCGACTTGATATTGTCAATCTATGTTGTGCATGTGATTGCGACATTCGATTTTGTCTATTGCCATAAATGGCCTAATAGTTTTGAAGTTATACCCATCTGAGATTTGGATGTTATTGCCTCAATAACTCGAAAAAATACATAACCGATTGAATTCAAGCATGGTCGGTAGTTGTAAAATGCCAACTCGAAAATTCTTTAAAATTTCCTGAGGATCATATCACTAGATTATTTTTCAAAAATCATTGAAAATTATTTGAAAAACGTTCTATATATCCGTAACTATTTCTCCGATATCGCGGAAATTTCTACAGCGAGGTTTTAAGTTTGAACACGATCGGATATATATTATTGGAGATCCGAGCAGCCTTGTGTGAGTTCAGTAGTTGGACCGTTGACTTGATTACATTCGAACGAAAGGAGATAGAGACTTCCAATTTTCAGGATAGGTAGCCTATCCGAATCGGAGATTCCGGGTCGTTTTTAGGCATAATCGTTTCATCGGTTTCGGAGTTATACCTACCTGAAATATTATTTCCTCTATAACATAAATTTTTGTACATAAATTTGTATTATTATCAAGAGGATACTGTATATGGGCTTTGCCTGTGAGTATTCCATAGTTTGATCCAAATAAATAAATAAACTCAAAAAATATAGACTCGATCGAATTGAAGCTCTTAATCGAATTTACCATGGTAAATTCGATTAGTTAGTTTGTTCATTTCAAGATAAGATAGAGACTGAATAATTCATGATGGAATTTCTGGTGTAGTGACCTTTTTCAAATTCATTGATTCGGTTTAGACCGAAGAGTTAGGCCTGTAGTTCTCTTCTAGTATCTTACCTTACCGCCACTGGTGATGTTTATCAATTTGAACTAATAACTTTTTTACTATTCTGTGTACAAAAGCTTATATGATGTTGATGCACTAGCGTTATACGGAAGCTTGGAACTGCAGGGCAACTAATATTTAGACCGCCGTATTCACAAAGCATTGGTCGCATTCAGCGGACGAAACAGTTGCGCAACCGTTAACAAAACGTTCGGTGGCACATGCCCTACGAACTCAACACGTTGTGAATCGGAGGCTATTTTATGGAGCACATTTGATTTGCGCTAGGTAGCGGTAGCGTAAAGTGGCTGAGCGCTTCGTCCGCTGAATGCGACCATTGTTGAGTGTTTGAATCTCCGTTAAGTCCTAACTGAGGTTCTCAGTTAAGGATAAATTTGAATCGCAACCACAATTAACTTATTTAACCGTGGTGAGACAGGCCTATTTTACCACCTTTATTCCTTATTGTCCCTTATTATCCCCAATTTATCCTTAACTGAGGACCTCAGTTAGGACTTAACGGAGATTGAATGCTTTGTGAATACGGCGGTATATCTTTCATCGATAGATATTCTTCTGATATAACATAGTTCAATTATGTTGCAGAATTCCCCTCTTTAATGTGAGACTAGATTAATGAAGTAAGTTGTGAGGATTAGCTGTGACTTCTGTTAGATTCCCTGTTGTACAAAATTTGTTGGATATTTGATACATATTTGATTATTGATTTGATTAATTTATTAATATTATTGGCTCGTTAAAAGAATATTCAATGATTTCAATAATCTCAATTTGCATCCGGAAACCTCCGTTAGATTTGATATTATACAACGTTAATAAAACTTCACATATCCGCCCTTCGGTTTATTCACTAAGGAGATATTTTCACATATTCCTTAATTTAATCATTAAAGGATACAGTGGGAGGTATATTCATTATTAAAAGGTTTCTTTCTGGGGTTTCTCTCCGACACCTACTCTGAAAAATATATATAAAATAAAATAAATTATTTTGTGATTTGCTGCTGCGTCAGAAACACAAGATATTCGTCAGAAGCAATCCATCGAACAATGTTGCCTAACAATCAACAACGGAACAACATCAACGCAGAAACAACTATATCGTAACGTTCCGGAGTCTATATCAGACTTCTTCGTCAGACACCTGACGAAAATCTTATATTCTATTGATTCTAATATCTATTGATAGTTATTCTGAAATTCAGAAAAACTATCAGCAAAATAATTCTGAAGATTTTCGTTAAGTGTCTGACGAAGGAGTCTGATATAGACTCCGAAACGTTACGATATAGTTGTTCAGAATTCTTCGGAATTATTTTGTTGATTGTTATTCTGAAATTCGACAATTTTCACAATTCTCGAATTTCAGAATAACTATCAACAAAATAATTCAAAAGATTCTCGTTAAACTTTGACTGGTGACATGGTTTTTGTGTAACATAACCGGTGACGAGCGGCCTGAGAGGCCGCTGCTGTATTTGTTCTATAGCATCGAAACTATATAAGGTACCTTATCCCAGTCTTAAAAAACAGTTGATTAATATATAAAAGGATACAGTAAAACTACCCAATAGACTCATTTACCATGGTTAATTTGAATTAAGTGCCAATACAGGAGAATGGACAACATAATTTACCATGGTAAATTCGATTAAGGGTGTCCAATACAGAAGAATGGACAATAGAACATACGCGCAAAAGCTCTGACTTCACCTCAGTGCATGAACGTGATTTTGTTGGAATTTTCTTGGGGTACGGTTCTTAAAATTTCCTACTACTAGTTACAAAGCTTCAATTCGATCGAATATTTATTTTTTTAATAATCAAGGAAATAATATTCAAGGTGGGTATAACTCGGAAACCGTTAGACCGCTTATGCCCAAAAACGAACTTAGCTCTACCATTCGGATACGCAACCTACCCTGAAAATTGCAAGTCCCTATCTCCTTTCGTTCGAAAGTTATCGAGGCAACGGCCACCCATCTACTGAACTCACAAGGCTGCTCGAATCTCCCAACAATATTTAACTGATCGTGTTAAAACTTGAAACTTGGCAGTAGAGTTAGGTTCTAAAGGCTCTTGCAAAATTTCAGCAATTTCAGACGAATAGTTACTGATATATAGATATTTTTTTTCAATATTCAATAATTTTTTAAATATTTTCTACGAACACTATCCTCACGAAATTTTGCAAGAATTTTTGCGTTGGAATTCTACAACTAATAGCCATGTTTGAATTCAATCGGTTTAGTATTTTTCGAGTTAATGAGGAACAAAAATCAACCAAATTTCAGATGCCTATAACTCTGAAACCGTTAGGCCGAATATGCTCATAAGCAAACTCAAATGTCGCGTTCTGATGTACATCCTAACCTGAAAACTTCAATCCACTACCTCTTTCCGTTCTCAAGTTATCGAGACAACAAAAATATTTTTCAATAATTTTTTAATAATTTTCTAGTCATACGATTCGCACAAAATTTCACAAACGTGCTTAGGTTCATATTCTACAACTACTCACCAAGTTTCAATTTGATCGGATTTATATTGGTTGAAAACAAAATTATTATTCGGAAACCATGGGGCCGATTATGCCCATTAACGAACTTGTCCGTCGTAATGGGAAACGCCACCTACCCTGAAAATTTCAAGTCGCTAGCTCTTCTCATTCTCAAGTTAGCGTGGCAACGGCCGGACGGTCGGCCGGACAGAATGAAATTTGACCTCGAATTCTTCATTGGGGAGTCGAACTAAATCGTTTGAGACCATTTTCGTCAAAAAATTCGAAAGGTACAGACATTTGGGCAAAATGATAACGCGATATTCCCCAGAACACACGCGCAAAAACTGGCAGCGGTCAAACCTAGGTTATTTTTATAGACAGTCAGGGCAAAATTCTTTGGCACACTACAAGCACACATGTTTTTTACATGAATTACATTGGTAATTAGATTTGCGATCTTTAGGAGGAAAACTGACACAGGTTTTCCGTGCTTTTAGCCTATCCTTGGAGATTTGGGGTTCAGTTGGCAAATCAGAACCCAAAATACGCGTTAAGTTGACGTGTATGTCGCGTGAAATGTGAGTATTATAAACTCTGCGCTGCATGTGTGATTATACCACGTTTCTAGCCAATATTTTTATGAATTGCCCTCGATCAATAGCATTGGCACCATCAGCCTGATATAAAACATGTTTGTAGTAACTGCATTGTTAGTAATAACTGCAAAAATACGAAAAGACAACGTTCAGCAAAATTACATTAAAAAGTTTCGTTGGTGTGTCTGAGAGACCGTTGCCGAACTTTATGTCGATGTAACTTACCGATATGGGACAATATGACGCAGTTGTTACTCTCTATACGGGGTGGACGCAACTAAACTCGAAGCTACTCGGACGTTGAAACAAAGGAAGCGTGGATAAGGGGGTAAAATAATGTTCCACTGACGCCGCCCGGCCTGTAAGACCGCTACGATATAGTTGTTGCTTCGTTGATGTTGTACGTTGTTGTTTGTTGGGCAACATTGTTCGATTGATTGCTTCTGACAAATATCTTGTGTTTCTTAGACAGAAGCAAATCACAAAATAATTAATTTTTCATTTTATAGCTATTTTTCAGAGAAAATCCAGAAAGAAACCTTTTAATTCCCTAAAAGAAACATGGTCCAAATATATGGAGTCAGCTCACTCCTCACTTATAGAAATATACAGGGTCTTTATAAATGATTGTAACATCGTAGTTGGTTCAAAAACCCTCTCATTTTGCCGCTTCATATGCCTGCTGAACACATTTGCAATTCCACAGAATTCATAACAGAATATAACCTAATTCTGTGGAATTCATAAAAATACGCATAACCTCACTTTCTCCTTTGTTCGCAAAGTTGAGTTCCAAAACGATTTTTACTGGGAGCTTACGTTCCCTGTAGTCCCAGTTTGGAACAAAAAATTTTTATTATACAAAATAAACTGATATAATAGTTGATAGATGAGAGTTCGCAATAAGTTTGTAGAAAATGAAATTTTGGAATAAATTAATTTTTGGATTTAAGTTGTTATTACACGTGATTTTGGGTACATATCATGCATAATTACTGAGCCTAACTCCTTCTCTGGGATTACAACAGACGTTGAGATCACCAGAGTAAGGTAATTTGATTGAAAGAATGATAAATGATACTGGAAGTTTGCTCCGTTTCAAGGAGTTATCAAGCTGATGGAATCGAGGGTGAATTATTCATTACTTGGGATTCTATTCTACTAAACCATTTTCAAGAGATATCATATTAGCTGCTGAACATATATGAATAATCTGTTCCCTGGTGTTCGAAAGGAAGAAATTTTAAAACCCTTTTCAGAACTTTTGAGAAGTAAGTGCTGATAACTGAATGTGCATACTGTTGAACTAATTTTAATGTTCGAATGGAGGTCATAAATCAATAGAAATGGACATAATACAACTGTAAGATTACCTCCATTTGTGAGAATTATAACAATGCAGTTACATCAAATGTGCTCCTTTATTCTCAAGGCATTTATAAATTTTTATCTTTAATATTTGTGGTTTGTTGTCGAATATATTTTTTTAAATTTCCGTGCCAATATTTTGACAGAACATTATTATTCATGATTGGCGGTCCTCAACATTATCGCATTGTTATTTGAAACCTCATCTCTCAGATATGTAAAAATGCTAAAGTCCAGGGCACTCTAGGCTGGACAGCGTAATGGAAAGGAAGGCTGTAGTACTCAACTTATTACACGGTTGTCATAAAACTCCTGCAGCTATCTTTGATATGTAGAAGCAGCGTGGGCAGTTGCCTCATCTTCTTGAAAATATCCCAACTGTATTTCTTTGTCATCTAATGGGTTTAAAAATAGCTTCAGCTTTATTCTTTTGTATCTTTCACCATTAATTAAATCCTGAAAGGAAACTGGTTCATACATTCTACGACGAGACACTGCTAACCACACACCAACTTTTTGCGAATGTAATGGAGAATCGATAAAACTATGGGGATTCTCAGATGTCCAAATTCTGTAGTTTTGAGGATTCACATAACAAGTAAAACCAAGCCTCATCACTAAAATAACTCAAGTCCAATAATCTGTCGAAGTTAGTATTATTTAGAAACCAATGACAGTACTCTAGACAACCAGGAGTATATATTGGTAGGAGTTGCCGTACCATCGTTATTTTGTAAGCGTACAAATTAAATTTAAGCGCGTATGTTCTGGGGTACATCGCTATATCATTTTGCCCAAATGTCTGCAATTTGCGGTTTTTGCCGAAAATGGTCTCAAGCGATTGGGTTCGACTCCCCGATGGAGAATTCGAGGTCAAATTTGATTCTGTCCAGCTGGCCGTTGCCACGATAACTTGAGAACGGAAAGATCTAGGGACTTTTCAGGGTAGGTGGCGCATCCCAATAAGAAGGACAAGTTCGTTAATGGGCATAATTGGTTTCCGCCCAATGGTTTCCGAGTAATAAATTTGTTTTCAACCATTATCAATCCGATCGAATTGAAACTTTGTGAATAGTTGTGGTACATAAACCTATGCA
Organism: Halyzia sedecimguttata; assembly: GCA_937662695.2. Classification (NCBI taxonomy): domain Eukaryota; kingdom Metazoa; phylum Arthropoda; class Insecta; order Coleoptera; family Coccinellidae; genus Halyzia; species Halyzia sedecimguttata. Next base: position 31,952,292 of record OW569418.2, on the reverse strand, counting down.
TGTTTGTGACATTTTGTGAGAATCGTATCACTAGATAATTATTAAAAAATCATTGAAAAATATTTTTTATGTCACGATCATCTGAGAACGGAAAAAGATTGACTTGAAATTTTCAGGTTAGTTTGTGCATCTGAATGCGACATCTGAGTTTCTAAGCATAATCGGTAAAACGGTTTTGGAGTTTTACCCATCTGAAATCTGGTTGTTATTTCCTCAATAACTCGAAAAATACAGAACCTATTCAATTCAAGCATGGTTATTAGTTGTAGAATGCCAACGCAAAAATTCTTGCAAAATTTCGTGAGGATCGTATGACTCGAAATTTTTTAAAAAATCATTGAAAAAGATTCTATATATCCGAAACTATTCATCTGACGTGGCTGAAATTTTGCGAGAGCCTTCAAAACCTAACTCTACTAAGTTTCAAGTTTGAACACGATCGGATCTATATTGTTGGAGCTTTTCTGAGCTCAGTAGCTGGATGGGTGAACGTTGCCTCGATGGCTCTCGAACGAAATTTTCAGGGTAGGTTGCGCCTCTAAATGGGAGAAATAAGTTCGCTGTTGGCTATAATCGGCCCAACGGCTTGCTAACTAGTTGTAGAATATTGACGTGACGACATGTGTAGAATATCGACGTGACGACATGTGTAAAATTTTCTGAGGACCGTACCACTAGAAAATTTAAAAGAAAATATGATGTATCTCACGATACCTTGAGAACGGAAAGAAGTAGCGACTTGGAAGTTTTCAGGGAAGATTGCGCATCTGAATGCGACATTTAAGTTTGTTGGTTAGCATAATCGGCCAAAAGCTTTCGGAGTTATATCAATCTGAAATTTGGTTATTATTTCCGCAATATCCCAAAAAAATACGATGCCGATTCAATTCAAACATGGTGATTAGTTCTAGAATGCCAGCAAAAATGTTTGCAAAATTTCGTGATGATCGTTTTACTAGAAAATTAAAAAAAAATCATTGAAAAACAATTTATAAACATCAGGAAGCAGTTGTCCGACATCGCTGGAATTTTGCGAGAACCCTTCAAAACCATGAATGTTATGAAAGCATATCAAATTATAACATAAATTTTCGAGCCGAACACCATTGAATCAATCTATGGGACATTAGGTTCCTGTAGTGGTTTTTGACCATTTTGAAGTTCTGAATAATCATAAGTCTGATTGGCCAGACCTACTTTTGAAAGAGATCCTCCTGGCTTGATAAGCTAAGAAGTTTTCCATTTTGAAATCAAATATTGAAGGGATTTCTAAGAACAAGAGTGAATATAATTGAATACTAGTGGAGAGCGAATTTACCATGGTAAATTCGATTAAGAGTATCCAATTCAAGAGAACGGATTATATAATTCACCATGATAAATTCGATGAAGTACCTGGATAGGTGACCACTCCGACTATAAACTTGAACAACGCGCCAAAGCTCCTGGCCACAGTGCTCTTCCAACTTGTTTAAGGAAAAAGTGGGAAAGTCCTGTGGACAGTAGCATTGGCGCTCAAATTCAATCTTTGACAAATCATATCTCCGAAAGTATTGGTTAGGAATGATATCAATGGATTATTATGATAGAACTACATCATGAAATATATTGAAATCTCTTTGCATATCATCTTTATATGACGGTCCAATTTTGTCTTGTACTTCAAAACTATCAGGAGTCATTCTTATGTTGTAAATCTTAAATAGTGTTAGTAAAGAACCTGTAAATTAGTTGGAAACCCCGTTCTGAATCTTCCATAATTAGAGAATGACTCGTAAATTATACCCGACTTCCTTGCACTATTCCTTTTTGACTCACAAACCAAAAAACTCTGCCTATGAACTTAGCGAATCCAAATTTCAAATTATTTACATGCTTACATCAACCGAACTCTCCAGAAATACACTTTCAGTTTCGTTTGACATTAATGACGTTTATCTTTCAAACTGAATTGAATGACAGCTACCGCAAACAGATAGATAGAATTCGCATTCTGCGAAAACATAGAAGTACCATGTATTATTGAAATTTTTAAAAATCATATATCCGAAAGAATGAGCTTTTTAGAGTTGAGAATAATATCACCGCGTTCTTATGATGAAAATGCATCTTAAAAAAATTGAATTCAAAACTTGTAATTAAAACAAAAAATATCTTTGTTACTCCGAAACCATCCAACCGATTTTGCCCAATAACGAACTTAACCGAGATATTTAGATCCCAAAACTATTCTGAAAATTATAACTGTCTAGCTCCTTCAGTTCGAGAGATATCGGGTTTGCGGACGGCCGGAGAGAATGGATTTCGACCAGGGATTCTTGATCAGTGAGTCGAACCAAATCGTTTGAGACCATTTTCAGCCAAAATTTCGAAAATTACTTATATTTGGGCAAATTGGTTTAAGGACTCTGTTCCGAGCAACAAGAGCGCTAAAGATCGAGATATTTCGTATTTCAGATGGCTCTACTTCGTAAATAAAATTTGTGCCATTTGAATTATTCTTTAATTGAAATAGCATTTTTTCTTCTCTATATGAATCTGAGAACAAAAGTTATTTTTTTCATGTACAGAGTGATGTTTTGTTACAAGGTCCTAAGAAATTAATGTTCTTGTATGGCCCTGTTTTTCTTTTTCATTTTCGCTTTCGGAATATTTCTAGCATCGCAAGGACAATATGCTAACGAAATATTATCAAGATAGATTCAACACTTTTGAACTTATGGTGGTTTGAAAATTCTATGAATTTCAGGAAACACCCTGTATTTCAGAGACTACTAGGCATAAGAGATGTTTCAGTATCCATTTCTGACTCCTCATATGGTCCTCTATTATCCCGTGTACCCTGTATATATAAATTTTAGATCAGAATTTCAGGCAAGGGTTAGAAGATTTATTTGAATGAGGAAGGATAAGGAGTTCAAATAAGTAGAAGTATACGGGGGAATAAATCAATCAAGTAATATTCAAACTTGAATGGGAAATTCGAAAACGAGCGACGAAGGAGCGTGTTTTCGAACGCATGAGTGTTGGAATTGCCTTCTGCAACGAGTATGATATCTTCCGGCAAGTTTTGTAAAATACTCTTGAAATGTAATGAAAAATTAGGATTATACATCCTAGTGACTTTTGTATTGTATCTTGGCATATGGTGTGACTGTTACGAAAGTGGACAGATTGCGGAATTTTAATTCGAATCGTACGTAGGGCATGGAGATCAGATTTAAAACAGTTTCCTAATAGCATGAATGACTCAAAATTATCAGGAAGGAAATGTCTAGTAACTTATTTTTTAATGAAAATAAAACTTTTGCTCTCAACAATTATTTCACTATGGCTATATTATCCAGATTATATTATATTGACAACTGACATGTGTTGAAATTTGATAGGATTGAATGTCAGTGCTGATAACACAGAACGAAAAATATAACTAGATACAATGCGGGAATGAGTTCATTACAGCACAGTTTTTAGTGCTGTAATGAACTCATACTGGAATAGAGAAAAAAGTTTTCAGAACCATTTCTAACATCTTGGAACAAGAAAAAAGAATTTTTTATAATCCTGAATCAATTCATTACTTTCCACTCTTATTTCTATTGGACGTTTGAATGTACAGTCGGATTCATATTCTTGGAAATATTGAGAAAATAATTTTTCACCTGGAGCTAAGCAGCCTTGAGCGATATCAGTACCTTGATGAGTGACTGCTCTGGCTATAACTTTTAGCAGCGTGCCAAAGCTCCTGTCCACAGTTTTTTTCGAACTTGTTAGATTGTATTATGTGGTCATATGCCAGAAGGAAATCGGATATAATTAATATCTCTATATCTTTGTAAAACCCGCCATAAATGAATTTTTCCTTCTGACGGTGTTGTGAAAACTATGCACTGAGTTCGAGTTGAAAAACCCAGTTTACGAGAATCCATCATAACCGATTGCAGATTTATGTTGATATATCAACAGGTTCCATTAAATTGGATCTTTAGTAAATGAATTGAATCGAACAATCAAATTAATGATTTCCCCACATTTGTATATCGAATAAAAAACAATCCCCATTTGTTTAGGCCATCAATTCTTGTTGCCAAGACAGAAGAAACAATTAAAACGCCAGAGCAATGTGTATCCATCCGTGTAGCTATGCAGATAATCTGTTCACATCTATATTTCTTCCGGCGACATGTTTGTTGAATCCTACGTTTCCCCAATAAGCAAGCAGATCTCTATATAATATTTAAATAGAAACAGATGCGATGTACCTTCATCAGTTGGAATTGATCCCGATCACCCCCGAGGAATAAATGAGATGAAGTATCTTATATCCGAACACTGTAAACACAATGATGATTTCCGTCTTACGATAAGAAAGTAAAAACAATGGCAACTGGAGGAGTATGGCCGCAGCTGTTGATCAATTCGATGTTTGTTTACAGTCCCGATTCGAGAAGGAGTGGATTTCGTTTATTATGATGTGGTGATTGTTGCTGTACAGTGAACGAACAGACGAACTAATATCCAATGCATCCCTTCAGCCATATCCATTCTATCTTATACCTTTATTACACTATGCCTTTTTCATGTCTATTATATTTGAGCCTATTTTCAAGGCTATTTGTTAGTTGAATTTCCCCCCAAATGAGTGGCACTATTACACCGCGCTTTTTTCGCACTTCAGGCAGTAATTTCAGAGCTGCAAACATTGAAGAAATTGACATATTTAACTCAAGTTCTTGTTTTGTTCGTATATTTTTGATACAATACCATAGTATTTCAAGAATGTCTGAAAAAACGTTTAATATGCTACTACATAGAGTGCAAATTCACATACAGGAAAAAGACACTGTAATTCCAGAAAGGTGAAAACTTCATATCACTCGGGGATAGCCATCACAGATTATCTGACCTTCGTAAGTTTAGTTAGTTTACGTCCGAGGGGTAAACCGCTAGGAAATCTGGTGTACAAGAATATATAATTCAAATGGAATTTCAAAAGAATTCCTATTGAATTCCTAATGAATTCCTATTGAATTCCTATACATATAGAATTCCAATGAAATTCCGGTTGAGTGGGAATTCTGGTGTACAAATTTTTGTCAGTGGTTTCTCCCTCGTTTACGTCCTCGGAGTAGTAAACATACGTTTATTATTGAATTTACGAAGGCTGCGATTCAAAGGATAGAATAAACTGGGTTATGTTACGACGTCAAGTCAGACAGATAAATATTGTGTTGGTAGACATGACATTTCGACAAAAAGGCTTGAAATCCCCACGATTCAGAGGGTAAAATAGAACCAGTTCTATTTATTTTCAAGCCTGAAACAGTATACAAAATAGTCCCGGGCGCATGCGTATTTCTCCAAAATTTAAGGCGCAGTCAGTTTGGCTGATAAATAGGCACGAAAAAGGCATAGTGTGATAAGGGTATAAGGAATAAAGATTAGAGCGATTATGCTAATTGAAAAGGATATAGCGCTAATTTTGTATTTCGCGTAGTCGCCTGCAAAAGAATATAATGATGTTTTTCCTTAATTATTTGTGGAAATAATATTGAAAGTTTGATCTTATTAGCGGTGAAAAGTGAATTGTTTCATTTCCGAATCTGAAATAATTTTTTTTTTCAATTTATTGGTGGATGGGTCCTTTTCAATAATTGAAGAGTAGTGTTTTATAACTTTAAAATAGACCCAACTAACATGGTTTTGTTCGAAGAAAATAGAGCATATTGAATGGGTTTCTTTGAAGAAAAATTAAAATCTCATAACTAAAATTACAAAACATTTTCGAAATCAAAATAAGTGTTGGAGCCGATCCCTTGAAGATCATCCTGGATATTCTCGATATTCCTGACGCTGTAAAAGTCAGTTAAATTTTTGGGAATAAACTTCATTTATCTTTTGATGTTTTCCCATTCTTTCTCTGAGATTGCTTCATATTCAGGGTGACGCTGTTTCAATTTTGACGATCAATGGAAGTATTTTTCACTTTTGTTGATCGTGAGATATCTACCTATTTGAAGCTGTTTCCTTCAGGTGAATGTGATTCGAAGAAATATACGGCGTGTCCCAGAAGTCGACGTCAAGCTGGAAGCGGGTGATATTACAAGTCATGATAACTATCAGTAAAATATAAAAAAAAAATTAGGTGATGTAATTTCAAAATTATAGGCATTTAAAGAAACTCGAGAAAATCTACACTTTGTGATGGTTATTCAATTCCCATTTCTAAAAATCTTAATTTTTTGCAAATTTTATTTTTGTTATATCATTCTGAATAATGCGTCTGTATACCATTGCCCAAATCTCTATGACTTTTGCCCCCGTTTCGAGCAAAATTTTACTTTTTGCCCCACTAAACATTCAAAGCACATATTTCGTTCAATTTCAACTACCTGTACTGAAAAATAAATATACTACGCTAGTTCAGCAAGTAACTGTAAATGTTGGCGTATTTAGTGAGGATTCCAAAATGGTATAACAATTGCTATTAATTCTGCAAGTTTTTCGGCTAGGATTTTTTCTGCTGAGAAATCCATTTACGAAACAATTTTTCATACCAACTCTGAATGATTCTAGTGCACTAAAGGTGGTTACTTTGAGTTCTTTATTTGAAACAGATGAAGAGAGTTAAAAAAAGCCCACGGTATCCACAAGTACTGCGCACAGAATATTGAGGGCCGGTTTCTCAATTGCGAGTTAACTCAAGGTTACAGGTAACCCGAGTGTTACGCGTTCATGAATATTGCTAAATACATGCGTAACTCATAACCTTCAGACCTTCAGAAACCCGCCCTCAGAGGGTACAAACTCTACAACCCCGAGATTACCTCCCAAGAGTTGGATTTTATCAAATGATGATTCGAAGACACCGGGAGGATCCACGATTCTTGGAGAATGTTTTTCGGTCTGATTAGGTTTACTCAAGACCTATCGAAAATGTATCTGAGCTACGGCGAAGAATAATGAAAGCCGATCATCATGTGTTCCTTTCTGGTTATTTTTTTCTTGTTTCAATTATTTGTTCCTCATCCATACTGTTCATCACAGAGTCACTTAAGTTTTAGCTTTTTACATTTGAAAAGTATATTTTTTGAGCCCCTGTAGATATTACCCTTGGCTCTTATGAATTGAATAACAATGGCCTGTCTGATACTCCGATCTTTTTTACGACGATGTCGAACGTGTATTGCGGCTGAAGTGAGACAGTTTGAACATTTATTTAATATTTATGTTGTTGTAATGTTTATTAAAAAAGTTTTCTGAATCACAAATATCAATTATGAACATAAAACAAAAAAAAAGATTCAGACTACCTGGAAACAGTAGAAGAGCGACTTTTATCTAGCATCATAACCTGCATCGCTCACACATCGTAGAATTATTAGCTTTCTCTTTGATTCAACCAGAAATCTTATAGTAACGGCCTGAATTAAAGGCTTGGTTACATCAGAATCAATTGAAGTTTTTAGGAAAAATTGGTTCGAAAAAGGATTTCTCAGCTGAAAAAATTCTAACCGAAAAACTTGCAAGAATTTCTAGCATTTGTTGTACCATTTTGGAATCCTCCTTAAATGTGCCAACTTTTGCAGTTACTTGCCGAAATAACGTAGTACATTTTTTTTAGGACAGGTAGTTGAAATTGGACGAAGTATGAGCTTTGAATATTTAGTGGTGCAAAAAGTAACATTTTGCTCCGAACGGGGGCAAAAGTCATGAAGTTTTGGGCAATAGTATACAGACGCATTATTCAGGATGATATAACAGAAATAAAATTGGCAAAAAATTAGGATTTGTAGAAATTTGAATAACCATCACAAAGTATAGATTTTGTCGATTTACTTTAAATGCCTATAATTTTGAAATTGCATCCCCTAATTTTTTTTAAATATTGTCCTGTTAACTATCATGACTTGTAATATCACCCGCTACCGGCTTGACGTCGAATTCTGGGACACCCTGTATATATTCTCAATTTGTATTACTTTTTCTTCAACCAACTTTCTTTTACTCTGATAGCAAATAAATTTCGAATGGTGGCCCAAAGGTATGTGCAGTATTTAAGAGGATATTTACGAATAGTTTCCAAAATATGAAATATTCGAAGAAAAATAAATTTAATTTTTTCTTTAGTCACTCGTATGATATTTCGTGAAAATTAGCTTGTCGGCATTCTACGAGTATCTAATTACTAATATTTAATTGGATCGGATTTGTATATTTCAAGGTTTTGAGGAAAAAGTCGGAAAGTTCTGGTGACAGGGGCTTTGGCGCTACTAGCTACTATCGAGTAATTATTCAAACTGAATATATCTCTGAAAGTATTGGTTTCTAAGACATGATGTCAATCGATTCTTATGATAGAATTGCATCATTAATACACAACGTAGGTCTATGACCCACCACTGGTATCAATATGCCATGTATCTGACATCAATCTTGCCATCACTCCGGACCATCAGTCTACGCATATACAATCAGTTTCCCGTCAATATGAAATCAATCCATGATTGATGTCAAACTGAACCAGATTGACCGTGTAACCTCCGTCTTAGAGCATTCTATGGAAACATAAAATTACGATTAATTATTGAAATTTTGTAAAATCATATCTCCGAAAGTATTAGTTCATTAGATTTGAGAAATATTATAAGAGCGCCAATACCGCGACACGTCACACGCCCATTCTGCACTTACGGAAATTCGTAGTGACGAAGTGAGTATTATGCACGCGCTAGTAAATCATATCTCCGAAAGTAAGCTTATGAGAATTGGAAATAATATCAATATATTCTTATGATGAAACTGCATCTAAAAAAAATTGAATTTGAAATTTGTACTGTAAAAAAAAGTTTTCTTTTGTTCCTCTGAACCCTTCAGGCTGATTTTGCCCAATAACGAACTCAACCGAGATATTTATCTCCCAAACCTAGTCTGAAAATTTCAACTGTCTTGCACATTCCCTTCAAGAGTTATCGTGTTACCGGCCGGCTGGACCAGCTGGCCGGACAGAATCGATTTTGACTCACTGATCATAATAAAATGATAATAATAAAATTTGGCAAATTGATAAGAACTCTGTTCCAAGTAACAAAAGCGCCAAAAATGAGTAACTCAAGGAAAAAGTAAAGACCGAAGATAGTTGGCAATATGCATGAATTCTCTATTTCAAAATTCACAAAATCTCAACAATTTTTTTAAAATTGTGTAGAGTAATTAAGAGCATTCCTTGCTACTTTTTAAAGCTGGTACTCGGTTATTAATTTTACAATTGATTAGTTAATTCGCAGGACGGCCGGACATAATCGATTTTGACAACGGATTCGTGATCAGTGGGTCAAACCGAAACATTTTATACTATTTTCAGCCAAAACTTCGAAAAGTACAGACATTTGCGCAAATTGATAAGAACTCTGTTCGAAGAACAAGAGCGCTAAACAACAACAAAATTTAGGACGGGTGTAGATGATTATGTCCAACCAACTTAAATTCCCCATTTGTATAAACAACCTAACCTGAAATTTACAATTCGCTATTTCTTTCCGCTCGGAAGTTATCGTGGCAACGGTCACACTTTCAGCTACTGAACTTACCCAAGGCTGATCGGATCTCCAACAATATAGATCCGATCGTGTTTAAATCTGGAACTTGGCTGTAATGTTAGTTTTTGAAGGATATTGCAAAAGTTAAGCCATAGCAGACGAATAGTTTCTGAGTTACTAAGTTTTTCCAACGAATTTCTGAAAATTTTCTAGTGTGAAGATCCTCGAAATTTCGCAAACATTGGTTCGTCCGCATTCTACAAACAATGGTCATGCTTGAATTGGATATTATTCGTATTTCTTGAATTATTGATTGAATAAGAACCAAATTTCAGATAGGTATAACTCCAAAACCGTCTGGACCGCTATGCCTTACAATGAACATAATGTTGCTTTTGGATGCGCAACATAACCTGACAATTACAAGTGGCTATCTCTTTCCGTTCTCAAGTTATCGTGAGATACACAATAATATTTACTGATTTTTGTTTCCTCGGAACAGAGTGCTTATCAATTTGCCCAAATGTCTGTAATTTTCGAATTTTTGACTGAAAATGGTCTTGAACGATTTGATTTGACTCACTGATCAAGAATCCCTGGACGAAATCGATTCTGTCCGGTCGGACGTCCGTCCAGCCGTTAACAAGATAACTCTCGAACGGAATGAGCTAGATAGTTGAAATTTTTAGAGTAGATCTGAGGAATAAATATCTCGGTTAGGTTCGTTATTGGGCAAAATCGGTCTTACAGTTTCGGAGTAATGAAAAAAAAAATTTTTTTCACATTACAACTTGAATTCAAATTTTTTTAAGATGCAGTTTTATCATAAGAATCCATTGTTATCATTTTCAACTCTAACAAGCTATTACTTTCGGAGATATCATGTTTCAAAGTTTCAATAATACATCGTAAGTTCTATGTATTCACAGAATGTGAACACAGAATCTGTATGTGATCACTATTCATAAATGTCATCTTTTTTAGCTATTAGGGATTGTCAATTCATAGTTGTTATTTTCTCTTGGAAAGCAAGTAGTCGATTCTTGAATTTGCGATATATACAAGACTGTTTTGATGTAGTTTATGGAGGCAATAGGAAATAAGAACATAATGGAATCATCAAAAGAAATTACTGTTCGTTGACCACTGAGGGTAATATAACCTTTTACTTCTTTAAGTAGTGAGACATGTATTTACAATATTTTCATAATGTTGCTAGCAAAAAAATACTGAAATATGGATCTACATTTGTATATCAATCATTTTTTCTTGAGTTGAGGTTCATTATACAGAAAAGAATGTGTTATTATGTGTTAGTGGTATGGACTATTAAATTTTAAATTATGAAAAGAGGATAGTACTTTATTAATATATTTTGAACTATTAGAATAATCTGTTCGTAATCCACTACCTACTCGAATATCAGGAATAAATGGACAATCTGCTATGATTGTCTCCAGCCTTGCTCTAGACATTTCGATGATACTTTCCTTAGGAATTTCGAGTTGTGAAAACTATGCACCGAGTCTAAGTTGCAACAACCCATTCCACGAGGTTGAATCATAGCAAATTGCTCATTTAATCTTGATAGATAAATTTAATGGAAATTTTTGAAGCATCAAGGCATTGAAGCATTGTAGATTGCCCTTTTTTTAATAAGATAATTTTTGAATCATTTTTTTGGGCGCATGTTCTAGGGGAACATCGTCCTATCATTTCGTCCAAATGTCTGTAATTTTCGAATTTCGAGCTGAAAATTGGCTAATAGACTAATTCGGACTCCCTGATCACGAATCCGGTGTCAGATTTTAGGGTGCCGTCCGGCCGTCCGGCCGTCCGGCCGGCCGGCCGGCCGTAGGCACGATAACAGGAGCACCGAAGGTCCTATCGACTTCAAACTTTCAGGGTAGGTTTCTGATCAAAATGCGACGGTTAAGTTCGTTAACGGGCAAAATCGGCCAGACGGTTTAGGAGTTATAGACATTTAAAATTTTGAGGTTATTTCCCTGATATTTCAGGAACTAAAGAAGATGTTGAATCGAAACTTTGTAGTCAGTTCGAGGATATAAACGCGCAACTTTTGGCAAAATTCTGTTATGATCGAAATGTTGGTAATTTTTAAAAAAATATTTCTTTTAATTTTTTCGAAAAAAAAATTTTTTTTTCGTGAACTATTCATCAGATTGCAACAAAAACTTGTACTAACGTCAATTGTAGTATTTTGCAACATTGTGCAAAATTTTGGCTCTATACGATTTCAATTTCTGGAGATATAAGACAAAATGTGTCAAATTTCCTGGGTCTCTCTCAGTATTTTCATCGATTATTCTATGAACTCTTTGAATTCCACCGAAAACAAATTCAAAGACATAAACATAAAGAATCAAGTCATAGTTTAGACGTCGAAAGAAGGACGATGTTGATCGACTTGAAAAGGTACCTATTTCAAGAAATGCAATAATGAAATGCTTAATTTTTTTTATGGTCACAGAAAATCGTCACAAAAATCTATTTACCTCATTTGACGGCTGTTTGTCAAATCAATTAATTCCAATGATTGATGTCAGATTTCCTACATACCAAGTTCAAACACATTTTATTATATGGAAAACACTTATTATGATCACGTTCTACAGGAATTGATACTAAATAGAAGCTAGATGAAGATTATTGTAATGGAAAATTTGTGTTCCAGAATAATATTAAGGTATTCAACATGATACTGCTTTTTTTCTTTACTGGTCAGTACGGGCCACAAGGAACATGCGCCCAAAAGCTCCTGTCCACAGGGCTTGAACCCATTTTTTAAAGGATACTTTTGTAAATTTGATTTCTTTCATGATGCATTTCTATCATAGGAATCCATTGATATAATTCCCAACTCTGAGAAACCAATACTTTCGGAGATATAATTTGTCTGTTTGAACAAGAGCGCCAAAAAGCTCCCGTCCACAGGGCTTGAACCAATATTTTTAAATTTCTTTTGACACGACACTCACTAAATTTCAATAACCTTCTGTGTCGATATAATATAACTAGTTACTAAGTTTCAATTTGATCTGATCTGTATTGTTTGAGAACGAAATTAGTACTCGGTAACTATTAGGCCGATTATACCCATTAACGATTTGACTGTTGCATTTGGATGCGCAACGTACCCTCAAAGTGTCAAGTAGCTATCTTCTTACGTTTGAAAGTTATCCTGGTACTGACCATCTGGAAAGGATTTAATTTGAACAACAACAGTTCTTTAAAACGACTCATGTAATGTGATTTTTTTCAGGTATTACTCAGAATATCGAGGTTTTTCCTCAAACTTCGAAATCTACCTTATTTACAGCAGTTGGTAAAATGTCGTTTTTGCCATGAAGAAATATGAAATTCAAGAAACAAAATAACGAATCCATATTTTATTAAACTTTTTTGGAATCCGCAGCTTCCTTTATTTTTTTGTGGTCATATTCAATGAAATTTTGTATTTTAAAACTTTTCCACGAATTAAGAAGAACTATTTGGATACTTGCAATTCGTCAGTAATTAGTATCAACAGTAATTTTTTTGAAAAGATTGTCAATTAAAACGAAGTCAATCAAAAAAAATTACATAAAATATGAATTCATTTGTTTGTTACTCTCGCCAAACAAGTGTGTAGGTAATTTAAAACATGAACTACATTTATTAGACTTAATTGTGTATTTCTTCATGGCAATAACGACATTTTCCAACCTGATGTTAATAATATAGATTTGAAAGTTTCAACGAAAAACATCAAAATCTGAGTATTGCCCTGAAAATAATTAATTGACATGAGTCGATTTGAAGAATTTCTCAAAGTGAACAACCCCACCAAATTTGATCAAAATTGGACAACCTATTCCCAAGTCATTTAAATCGGATATTCGAATCAACCTGTATCTCCGAAACTAACTGCATTTGGGTACAAGAGGAGCTATTTTTTTGAAATGCCTAGTTGATTTGCATTTACCACTAGGCTACGGCCAACCATGTATTCATGTAACACCCTGTGTATGCTGTTATTGGCTTCTTCACTGCACGCTTCCGAAAGTATAATGTTCTAGGATTTGAACAGGTATTTTCAATGTCTTCCTCTGCAATCTCGATTATAATGACATATCATTTAATATAGAATGAGGCGAACAGTAGCCAATTGCCAATAACTAAAAAAAACACACGATGAAATATTCATTGATTTTAACCATCAATAAATATTCCCCGTGAGCCGGGCTAGGTGACCTCATCTCTCATTGTTTCCCTAAAGGGAAAGCGGCATTCAGGGGTAGATGCGAACCAGTTTCATGGTTATCATCAATCGTAACTAAGCTTAACTTAGCCACACTGAATGACACTCCTTCAGGTATCATTCAGCGTCATGAAACCGGTTCGTATTTGCCCCTAAATGATGTTTTCCTCTTTGGGGGAACACTGAGCGATGACGTGACCTAGCCCGGTGCACGGGGAATATTTGTTGATGGTTAAAATCAAGGAATATTTCACCGTGTGCCTTTTATAGCATATAATATTTACCTTCTTACGTAATTATCATCATTCTAATTCATCCGTAACATTTGATGACTTATTTAAGGATATTCTATATCATCGAACAACTTGTGTGGAGAAACATGCTTGTTCCTTTTTCATATCCCAATAGCGATGATTTGAACGCCCCTCTTTCAATTATGTGCACACTGTTTCCTGAAAGGATTGTAGGTAACATTTTTCATAATACTTTGAAATTCTGTCTGAATTATCACTCCACCTCCGAAGAACTTCTCTAAATTTTTCCTCACGTACCTATGGAAATTCCCAAGTTCCCAAGTCTATGGTAGGCATATATTTTTTCATTCGAGATATCCTTATCACGTACAACTCGAATATAGAGCCTCTTCGGTTTCAATCCCACGCCGTGAAGGGGTGTAATTTCAGAATCAGAGTTGGGGAAAGTGAATTCGAGTAGACAGGTAGCCCTCTTTCTTCAATATTCCGCAACAATTCGAGGTGCAAGACCTGAATATCCTGTTTTTTGCGCGTATGTTCCGGGGAACCTCGCGTCATCATTTTGCCCAAATGTCTGTAATTTTCGAATTTTTCGCCGAAAATGGTCTCAAACGATTGGGTTCGACTCCCTCATCAAGAATTCGAGGTCAAATTTGATTCTGTCCGGCTGGCCAGCCGTTGCCACGAAAACTTGAGAACGGAAAGAGCGATTTTCACGATAGGTGGCGCATCCTAATAGGACGGACAATTTCGTTAATGGGCATAATCGGCCCAATGGTTTCCGAGTAATAATTTTGTCTACAACCAATACTAATCCGATAGAATTGAAACTTGGTGAGTCGTTGTAGAATATAAACCTTAAGCGTTTGTGAATTTTGTGAACATTGTATCGCTAGAAAATTTAAATTGAAATTGGAGTTTGTTTATAGGCATAATCGGCATAACAGTATTAGAGTTATACCCATCTGAAATTTGCTTGTTATTTCCTCAATAACTCTAAAAATAGAAAATCGATCCAATTCAAACATAGTTATTAGTTGTAGAACGGCAACGCGAAATTCTTACACAATTTTGTGAGGATCGTATATGTAGAAAATTTTTAAAAAATCATTTAGAAAATTATTGAAAAAAAGTCTAAATATCAGAAACTATTCGTCCGATATCGCTGAAATTTTGCGAGAGACTTCAGAACCTAACTCTACTATCAAGTTCCATTTTTGAACATGATCGGATCTGTATTGTTGGGGATCCGAGCAGCCTCGGAAACAAAAACTCAAAAAATAAAAACTCGATGGAATTGAAGCTTGGTAAATAGTTGTAGAATATCAACATGAAGACGTGTGTAAAATTTTGTGAGGACCGTACCACTAAAAAATTTTGAAAAAATTACGAAGAAATATTATGTATCTCATGATTCCTTGAGAACGGAAAGAAACAGCGACTTGCAGTTTTCAGGGTAGATTGCGCATCTGAATAAGACATTTCAGTTCGTTAACTCGGATAATCGGCCAAATGGTTATGTAGTTATATCAATCCGAAATTTGCTTGTTATTTCCTCAAAATCTCAAAAAATACGGATCCGATCCAATTCAAATATGGTTATTAGTTGTAGAATGCCAACGCGAAAATTCTTGCAAAATTTCGTGAGGATCGTAGCACTATAAAATTTTTGAAAAATTATTGAAAAAAAAAATTGGTTCAAGCACTGACGTGAAGTCGAAAGCTCTTGCGCGTATGTTCTCTTGTCCAATCTCTTTTATTGGATACTTTTAATCGAATTTACCATGGTGAATTCTATTGTCTGTTATCCTGTATTGGACACTCCGAATTTACCATGGTAAATTCGATTAAAAGTGTCCAATAAAGGAGAATGGACAAGAGAACATACTCGCAAAAGCTTCTAACTTCACGTCAGTGCTTGTTAATATAGAGTTTATACCTAGGGATTAAATAGACCTGGAGTCGGATAGAACTGCTGTTACCTAAAAAGGAGAACACTGACTATCGAAATATAAGACTTATTTTTTGACATTCAGCGTGGAAAAGCCAAATGGAATAAATTCATTATCTTGGTTACTGTACATATTCATGGAAAATCCCGAAATACGTCAAATTCAAATTTTAATTTGACATTGTTCATCGTAAAAATGCGAACCCTACCTTCAACCCCCTTCCAGAGACAGTTAACACCCGTAACTTTTCAAACAGGAACTATGGGTTTGTGAAACATCGTTTGATAGATCAATAAATAGAAAAAAATAAAATGATGTGGTTACCGAAATTCATTATGATATTCCCTCGAATATTCCCGTAGTTATTGTAATAATACTAAACTTATTTGCTCTCAAGATGTGATGATTGATGAATGAGAAAAAACTATAACATTGAGTGTTCCAGATTGTACCATGAAAACTACGTATAACACTTCCTGTGGCAATGTTAGTTTCTTTATAACGCCTTCGCAAATTGTTTTGTGCTAATAACTTGTAATTTATAAATTGTCTAATTTGTATTTGAATTTCATTAAATTCGATTTTGAATAATGGTTTGATTTACGAAAATGCACAAATAAATTTTTCAAATGATTGGTTACGGAGATGACACCCGAACATAATAATACGTCGCTTGTTTCATGAGAAATTTCCGAATTTGCCGCCTATAACTCAATGGACAATAATACATGCTGCCTCTTGAAACACGAAATTGAAGCAACTTGTATGTAATCCATGACTCAATCAATTGTAAATAGTTTTTGTATCAACATTCTACCTTTGGCGAGCAAAATTTGAATTCAAATTCCGAATAATTCCATCGCATGTAGAAATGAAAAATTCCATCATGAAGGGGATTTATTTCCAGAGTTTTCGCATCGACCTACACAAAAAACTCGATATGGAGGAAAGTTACAGTCGAAAGTTTTCCGCTAGAATACGTCGAAGGAAAAATAACGCCGATCGTGCTGAATACATCAGGTTCGGGAAAATTAGATTACGGTCGTTTTGGCGGTCTTACATGTGTGCATTAGATGTCGGTTTCTTTCTCTGTTTTTTCAGAGAAGGTTATAAATGTCTTCTTATTTATCCCTTTCTAGACCAGTGCTGAAGCCTTTGAAAATGAAAAAAAGTGAAAAAACATATAGTAGGATGAAACCCATTCGTGAAAGAAGAGAATAATACAAAAATTAAAGGCAGTTGGAGTGGGTGAGCTTTTGAGGGTAAAAAACGGTTTATCTCGATTTTCCGCAAAACAACCAAATTCTATGGAAATAAGTTAAATGGCAAAGTTGAAGATAATGAAACGATCTACAACTTTCATGTTCACACTTTTTTCAAATAACTTGGAAATGTATGTGAAACATTCAAATAGCCAAGTTTTTGGTTTTGGCGCTCTTGTTCCTCGGAACAGAGTGCTTATCAATTTGCCCAAATGTTTGTAATTTTGGAATTTTTCGATAAAAATGGTCTTAAGCGATTTGGTTCGACTTAATGATCAAGAATCCTTGGTCAGAATTTATTCTGTCTGGCCAGTTCGGCCGTAGACACGATAACTCACGAACGGAATGAGCTAGACAGTTGAAATTTTCAGAGTGGGTTTGGGAGATAAATATTTCAGTTAAGTCGTTGTTGGTTTCGGTGCAACGATCCATCGATATCATTTTCAAGTCTAACAAGCTAATACTTTCAGAGATATGATTTATCAAAATTTCAATAATACATCGTACTACTATATTTTCACAGAATGCGAATTCTATCTATATGTGTTCTATATGTATTCACAGTTCATTCATGTCATCTGATCTACCGACACGTCATATTTATTTATGTTCTAGTTTGTTTATATAATTCGTACTTATATAAACAAACTATAAAATACAATCCTCTTTTCATATTTCAATAGTTTATACCACTAACACATTGATTCTGTATTATGCTGTTGTTTTTCAACACAAAATATTTTCAAATTCGTACTTTGAAAATATTTTGTGTTGAAAAACAACAGCTAGCAAAAAAATACTGAAATATTGATCTACATTTGTGTATCAAATATTCTTTCTTGAGTTAACCTGCATAATACAGAATTAATGTGTTAGTGGTATAAACTATTAAAATATGAAAAGAGAATTGTATTTTATTAATATATTTTGAACTATTAAAATAATTTGTTTGTCAGCCTATATCTATTCAAATGTCAGAAATAAATGGACAATCTGCTATGATTTTCTCCAGCCTTGCTCTAGACATTTCGATGATAATTTCGATTTGTGAAAACTATGCACCGAATGGAAGTTGCAACAACCCGATCCATGAGGTTAAATCATTGCAGATGGCTCATTTAATCTTGATAAATGAACTATTATTTTAATTCAATTTATTTTATGGTGCAGTTCTATCATAAAAATCCATTGATATCCTGCCCAACTCCGAGAAACCAATACTTTCGGAAATATAGTTTGTCAAAAATTGAACAACAGCGCCAAAGCTTCTGCCACAGAGCTTTCCCCCTTTTTGCGCGTATGTTCTGGGAAACATTGCGTTATCATTTATCCCAAATGTCTGTAACTTTCGAATTTTTTGACGAAATGGTCTCAAACGATTTGGTTCGACTCCCCGATGAAGAATTCGAGGTCAAATTTGATTCTGTCCGGCCGTTGCCACGATAACTAGAGAACGGAAAGAATAGAAACTTGGTGCATTGTTGTATAATATAAACCTAAGCACGATTGTGAAATTTTGTGAAAATCGTAAAACATTATTAAAAAAATTGTTTTATATCACGATAACCTGAGAACGGAAAGAGATTGCGATTTGAAATTTTCAGGTTAGGTTGTGCATCATGTGTGTAACATTGAGTTTGTTTATAAGCATAATCCACCAAACAGTTTAAGTTATACCCATCTGAAATTTGGTTGTTATTCCCCCAAATAACACAAAAAATATAAAAGCGATCCGATTCAAACATGTATGGTTATTACTTGTAGAATGCCATTGCGAAAGATCTTGCAAAATTTCGTCAGAATCATATCACTAGAAAATTTTTAAGAAATCTCTGAAAATCATTGAAAAAATTCTATATATCAGAAACTATTTATCCGACATTGCTGAAATTTTGCGAGAGCCTTCAAAACCTAACTCTTCTACCAAATTCCAAGTTGGAACATGATCGGATCTATAGTGTTGGAGATCCGAGCAGCCTTGTGTGAGTTCAGTAGCTGGATAGGTGACCGTTGCTTCCTCGAACGAAAGGAGATAGGAACTTGCAATTTTTCAGGGTAGGTTGCGCATCTGAATGGGAGACTTAAGTTCTCTGTTGGCCATAATCGGCGCTACGGTTCCGGAGTTATATCCATCTGAAATATTATTACCTCGATAACTCAAGAAATATAGACTCGATCAAATGGAAGCATGCCAACTAATCGTAGAATATCGACTTAAAGACTTGTGAAAAATTTGTGAGAACCTTGCCGCTTGAAAACTTTAAATAAATTACGAAAAAAATGGTTCAAGCACTGACGTGAAGTCAGGAGCGTTTGCGCGTATGTTCTATTGTCCATTCTCCTGTATTGGACACTCTCAATCGAATTTACCAAGGTAAATTTCGATTAACAGTGTCCAATACAGGAGAACGGACTATAGAATTCACGATTGTAAATTCGATTGAGAGTGTCCAATACATGAGAATGGACAATAGAACATACGCGCTAAAGCTCCCGACTTCACGTCAATGCTTGAAACAATTTTTCTTTGCTGCCGTCGACAATTCTTGAATTTCAAAAAATAACTATCAACAAAATAATTCTAACGATTTTCATTAGGCGTCTGACGAAGGAGTCTGATATAGACTGCGAAACGTTACGATATAGTTGTTTCTTCGTTGATGTTGTTTCGTTGTTGTTTGTTAGGCAACATTGTTCAATTGGTTGCTTCTGACAAATATCCGGTGTTTCTTACGCAGAAGCAAATCACAAAATAATCAATTTTTATTTTATAGATATTTTTCAGAGTTTGGGAGAGAAAACCCAGAAAAAAAAACCTTTCAATAATGAGCATACCTCCCACAGTATCCTTTAATGATTACATAATATTTGGTGAACACAATATTATTCTGCGAATTATCTCGCACTTACTGCAATCCTAATATCAGCCATATTTACATGAGCCCTAATCAATCCCAGAATCATCGAACTGATCACGATAATCCCCGTGTGTACGACAGCATACAACATTGATATCCATGTTCGCTGCATTCTAAACAGATATACAAGTTACACGAGGAGTCGAAGTTTGGTTTGGCAGAGCGACACGTCCTTATTTAACGGTCCCAATGCGTGGGGTGAATGGGTGAAGAGCACACCTCTATTAGCAGGGGAGAGATTCGATATGAGCAGAATCTACGTTTATAATCTCAACAATCGCTGAATATTAATCAGTTTCATTTGGTGGATCCATCAAACTTGCTTCACTTGGATCTATCGATAACGATATGTTGTATATGTACCTAGAATGGGGAAGAAGATAGAAGTATACGTTACTAGAATTGGGAAGAAGGGAAATCAATATGAAATTATTTACCCTTACATTATTACCCCAGGAAAGTTAGTGCTAGAATGGGGTCTAGCCCCAGAGCTGGAAATCATTTTAGCCCCTTTTGGGGATCCTAAATAACAGGTATCTGAGTTTGCGACGGTTTCTAGGTTGTGCTTCAGATTTGAGAGCGAAAACGACGAAATTTTTCACTTTTTTCAGTATTTCTCTTATAACTCGAAAAGTACGCATCCTACAGAAAATTTGTTTTTATTCCTATTTGAAGAACATTACCTTTAGTGTCTAATGGCGTTAGAAATATCGAAATCAGTATTGCAGCTCAGCCGCAATCGCCCGTCAAATATGGGCATTTTTTACAAACTTATCTCAAAAGTGGCCAAAAATCGACTTCTAACGATTTTAGGTCGAAAAAGATTAAAAAATGTTGTAGGACTAAACTTGCAGGTAATTCAGTTGTTAATCAGGTGCTTTTTGAAATTTGAAATTCGCTCTCTCCAGTGATGAGATATGAATTTTAAGCCAAAAGTGTCCTTAGCGCCAAATATTCGTAGGAAACTTCGTCTGAACTCAAAAATTGCAACGTTTTGCAATTTTTTCAAGCAAAAGTGAGCGTAATCAACTGAATTCAAAATCAAGTTATTTTAAATAATCGAGAACAAACTTTAATAACTTCATGTACGTATTCATGGATTCACTAAGTTCATGATTTTTTTTGGAGTACTTAGTTGATCGCTACGTGTCACGTAATCAAGTTTGTTACTATTCTATAGAAAAAAGTGTGTCTAAACAGTGTAGAATTGGTTGAAAAAAATTGGTTCAAGCCCTGTGTACAGGAGCTTTGGCGCTCTTGTTCAAACTTTGACAAATCATATCTCCGAAACTATTGGTCTCTGGGGATGATATAAATGGATTCTTACGATAGATTTGCATCATGAAAGATATCAAATTCAAATAGACCGATTTTCCCCAATAACAAACTTATCCAAGATATTCATTCCTCAAATCCACTCTGAAAATCATATTATATCAATTAAAACTTAGACAATAGACCAGTTTAGTTTCTACTGGAGATATTCTGAACCCAATTTGATTATTTATCTTATCAAAGAATATATTTCCATCATCATATGGATTTTGCACGGGCTTTATATTATCACCTTAAAAGTATAATATCATATCATTCATTGGTCATTTTGCATTCAATCATACTTTGTTTTCTAGAACAGGAGGTGTATTTTATATCAAGAATAACGAACCAGAAATAATTTTGACATTTATCTCTCATAAGAAAATAAGATGACGTGTAAGAACACAGATCGTATAATAATTCATAAATAGAATAATTAAGTACAGCATTCTGTGAAAACATAGAAGAACGATTCATTATTAAAATTTCGAAAATTCATAACTCAGAAAGTATTGGCTTGTTAGAGTTGGAAATGATATCAATGGATTCTTATGAGAAAATTTTCATTTTAAATTAATAATTAAAAAAAAAAAAATTTGTTTTCGTTATTCCGAATCCATTATGCCGATTTTGCCCAATAACGATTTTAACCGTGATATCTATGTCCTAAATTTACTCTGAAAATTTCAACTATCTAGCTCATTCCGTTCGAGAGTTATCGTGTCAACGGAGCGCCAGCGGACGTCCCGGCATAATCGATTTTGACTACGGATTCTTAATCAGTGAGAAAAGTAATAATATACAGGGTGTTCCATCTGAAATCTCAAAATTGTTAGTACTTTTTGCTATGAGCGGCAACTCCGCAGCGCTGAAAATAATCTAGATCGATGGAGCAGTGGTTCCTATCCAAGAAAACACAATTTCAATAAAACCGTACATCCCGCTCTCCGTAGAATTCAGGGGTACCATCGACCGTGGCGCACTCTGTATATGTTACATTATTTTCCTCCGCAATTCACATTAATCTTGGAATGACTTTTTATTGGGAATAACTTGTCAAACTATGTTTTAAGATTATTGAAGTGTCAGAAAAATTTCTCACACAGGTGAAAATGATAAATTTGTAAAAAAAATTAATTTTTCATGATCAAACTACGCGCAAAAGCTCCTGACTTCACGCTAGCGCTTGAGCAAATTTCTATAATATCATTTGTTTCAAGGATATTGCTACTCGAAAAAAATGGCAACTAGCTTGTTGTAGGCTATTGAAAATTGGAACATTTGTTTGTTCAAAACATTTTTCTACCGAATATATATTGAATAAAAGATTGACACGTAGTACACTACCCTCTATCTGGTTAGTTTATCAATTTAATTAATCACTTTTCGATATTTCATCAATATACTCAGAAATGAATAATAGCTATCAAATCAAATATATTTTGAAATCAAATCATCATACCCAATTGCTGAGAATATAAAAAGTTGTCAACCGGTATTGGGTGACTGATAAAATGCTGTATCCATGAGAATGTTTCGATGAAGTTTCAAATTATACATCGAAAATAATAAATTAAATGCTCAATATAAAGGAGCCTTACATGATAAAGGTTATAAATACATATGGAAAGGTTTAACGGGTAATTCCGCAAAAGGAGCAGATTAAAAATAATTCTGCTGGTACCTGCCGACACGTGTTTCTGCTAGTTGACTTCTTCAGGACAGGGCAACCAAGAAACCAAGGAAAAGATGGAAATCAAAGTGATAATAGGTCACACCACACCAGGAGCGAGCAACCAATTGTGCCTTCAGCTCTAGGACCTCCATTTCGGAGGTAAACTATGGCATCGGCACGGAGGAAGCATAAGATACCTGTGCGATGCGACCTCAACCCGAGGATATGAAACATAGAAATATGGTAATGCGGAGTAATATATATATATGGAAAGGTTTAACGGGTAATTCCGCAAAAGGAGCAGATTAAAAATAATTCTGATGGTACCTGCCGACACGTGTTTCTGCTAGTTGGCTTCTTCAGGACAGGGCAACCAAGAAACCAAGGAAAAGATGGAAATCAAAGTGATAATAGGTGACACCACACCAGGAGCGAGCAACCAATTGTGCCTTCAGCTCTAGGACCTCCATTTCGGAGGTAAACTATGGCATCGGCACGGAGGAAGCATAAGATACCTGTGCGATGCGACCTCAACCCGAGGATATGAAACATAGAAATATGGTAATGCGGAGTAATATATATATATGGAAAGGTTTAACGGGTAATTCCGCAAAAGGAGCAGATTAAAAATAATTCTGCTGGTACCTGCCGACACGTGTTTCTGCTAGTTGGCTTCTTCAGGACAGGGCAACCAAGAAACCAAGGAAAAGATGGAAATCAAAGTGATAATAGGTGACACCACACCAGGAGCGAGCAACCAATTGTGCCTTCAGCTCTAGGACCTCCATTTCGGAGGTAAACTATGGCATCGGCACGGAGGAAGCATAAGATACCTGTGCGATGCGACCTCAACCCGAGGATATGAAACATAGAAATATGGTAATGCGGAGTAATATATATATATGGAAAGGTTTAACGGGTAATTCCGCAAAAGGAGCAGATTAAAAATAATTCTGCTGGTACCTGCCGACACGTGTTTCTGCTAGTTGGCTTCTTCAGGACAGGGCAACCAAGAAACCAAGGAAAAGATGGAAATCAAAGTGATAATAGGTGACTGGTGTGGTGTCACCTATTATCACTTTGATTTCCATCTTTTCCTTGGTTTCTTGGTTGCCCTGTCCTGAAGAAGCCAACTAGCAGAAACACGTGTCGGCAGGTACCAGCAGAATTATTTTTAATCTGCTCCTTTTGCGGAATTACCCGTTAAACCTTTCCATAAATATATATTACTCCGCATTACCATATTTCTATGTTATAAATACATTTTAATAATAACATGATATTGAAAGATATTATGTAGAGGTATTACAGAAAATTCTGTATTATTCGATGTATTTCAAAATACATAAATTAAATGCTTATTTTCTAATGGCATTGGATGCGATCCATTGTAATAGAGGAATAATTAACTCACATATTTTTTCATCTACAGTTCCATTCGAAATGTTCCAATGTAATTCCTTTACTGATAAATCCCTTATTTGACCTCATTATGTCTTGGCAAGATGAAATTTCAATTCCAAACAAATGAGGATTACATATAAGGTCTGAACAGATGTCTGATTAATCAAAAAATCAATTGATTTTTCAGTAAACTGATTCATTTTTTGGCGCTCTTGTACCTCGGAACAGAGTGCTTATCAATTTGCCCAAATGTCTGCAATTTTCAAATTTTTGGCTGAAAATGATCTTGAACGATTTGATTTGACTCAGTGATCAAGAATCCGTGGTATAAATCAATTCTGTCCGGCCGGCTGTCCGTCCAGCCGTTAACACGATAACTCTCGAATGAAATGAGCTAGATAGTTGAAATTTCCAGAGTAGATTTGAGCGATAAATATCTCGGCAGAGTTCGTTATTGGGCAAAATTGGTACAACAGTTTCGGAGTAACGAAAAAAAAATTTTTTTTTACATTACAACTTTTGAATTAAATTTATTTTAAGATGCAGTTTGATCATAAGAATCCATTTATATTATTTTCAACTCTATCAAGCCAATACTTTCGGAGATATGATGTTTCAAAGTTTCAATAATCCATCGTAAGTTCTATTTATGCACAGAATGTGAACACAGAATCTGTCTGTGATCACTAGTCATAAATGTCATAGTGGTTATTTTCTTTTGAGAAGGAAGTATTCGATTCTTGAATTTGTGAATATATACAAGACTGTTTTGATGTAGTTTATGGAGGCGATAGGAAAGAAGAACATAATTAAATCATCAAAAAAAAGTACTGTACGTTGACCACTGAGGTTAATATTACCTTTTACTTCCTTAAGTAGTAAGACATGTTCCTATATGGAGTATTTTCATAATGTTGCTAGCAAAAAAATACTGAAATATGGATCTACATTTGAGTATCAATCATTTTTTCTTGAGTTAAGGTTCATAATACAGAAAAGAATGTGTTAGTGGTATGGACTTTCAAATTTTAAATTATGAACAGAGGAAAGTATTTTGTTACTATGTTTTGAACTATTAAAATAATTTGTTCATAATCCACAACCTACTCAATTATCAGGTATAAATGGACAATCTGCTATGATTATCTCCAGCCTTGCTTTAGACATCTCGATGATACTTTCCTTAGGTATTTCGAGTTGTGAAAACTATGCACCGAGTCTAAGTTGCAACAATCCATTTCACGAGGTTGAATCATTGCAGATTGCTCATTCAATCTTGATAAATGAATTTAATGGAAATTTTTGAAGCATTAAGGCTATGAATTATTGTAGATTGCCCTTTTTTTAATAAGATAATTTTTGAAGCATTTTTTTTAACGACACTCCTTTTTTAATTTAATTTCTTTCATAATGCATTTCTTTCATAAGAATCCATTGATATAATTCCCAACTCTGAGAAACCAATACTTTCAGAGATATCATTTGTCTGTTTGAACAAGAGCGCCAAAAAGCACCTGTCCACAGGGCTTGAACCAATTTTTATTCCTTTAATTTCGATTTTCGAACTAGCAACGGTAGAAATTTTGTCGCTTGTCAGTTTTCATTTACACTCTCGGCAGAATCTGCGAAACCGACGATTTCGTCGAAATTTTAACAGGAATTAGCAGGGAGTGTCGACACCTTGTTATTTTATGCATCTTGGTACAAACTTCCGAGCGAAATGAACAACTGCGCCAAGAACTAGACTGGACTAGAAATTCCATAGCATATGAATATTGGCAGAATAAAATCTAAAGAAATATAATGTAAATGGGATTAAAGCTGATTTTGACAATTCACGAAGTCAACTGACGCATTTCGACGTCAAACCAACCCTCATAATCCATAAGTATTTTCATTCCACGGACATTTGAACACAATCTATCCTATATTTTTTCGAGCAACATTGCTTTAACTTGTTGATAACGGTGATGTCAAATTTAGAATGTTCAAAATCAGGTATACTCAACGTTATATAATAATCCTTTATATTCGTCCCCAATCCTATTTCCCCATTTTTATTCCACTAAATTTTCGATTATGATTCAACATATCACATATATTTGCCATGACTCTCAATTAGTTAGTGCTGGGCGGATTAAGTCAAAGGCCTCATGGTCCCTTTGTTACGAGATTTTGCCTGTGGCGGATTTATAGCAGAAATCCAGAGCAAAACCGAATCGACAATCGGAACTTCCCGTCAAATTGAATCTTGGCACATAACAGCTCGTAATTCGTGTATTTGCCAGTCTTCATGATTATCAGTGAATATATTGTTTCAATGTCAGGTTTCCCAGGAACCAGCTAGTTGCATGCAAAACTTCCCTATGAATCAGATATCCTCGTTAACTGACCGACATCTACCTCAAACATCAAGAAAATATGATCAACCGTAGGTAGTAACATTGAATACCTCCGTGGTGAAATCTATTCAATTATTCCGGCAAACTCCAACGACAGGGATGACGCCAAAGTTTGACGCTTATTGGAATATGCTTTTGCGTATAGCCTGCATCGTTAGTTCTCACGAATAAAGCACAGAATGCCTGAAATATCATGAATACGCCTGTACCGCCTATTCTCGATAGGTTGTTAGTGAAAAAGTTCGCGTAAAGTCTTGCAGTCATTCAGGGGAGTTTGAGGGTGCTCCATAACTCGGTCGTCTGTACATCGTTCCTCAACTGTTGAATAGGTGCTCGTTGGAATTTGATGAATTGGATGGCGGGCCGTCGTATTTATCTAAATTAATTTTGACCCTGATATTTCCTGTTTTGTGAGAGGATATGAGATTGATGATGCTTCGCTGTTGTTGGAGTTTGTCTTTGACTGGATATAAATGAGGTTATGAGATTGAATCAATGAGCTATGAAATGGAGATCACTGAATTCCTTTCACATGATTTGTTTGTTGTTTTTTCTAGATGTTCAGTTTTCTTATTCGATCTACTTTTTCTTGGGTGACAACATATTTGACAGCAATTTCACTATGCGATATCCGAACAAAAATATATAGTCGTTTCTTCGTTGATGTTGTTTCATTGTTATTTGTTAGGCAAAATTGTTCGATTGATTGCTTCTGATAAATATCTTGTGTTCCTTACGCAGAAGCAAATCATAAAATAATTAATTTTGTATTTTATAGATATTTTTCAGAGTTTGTGAGAGTAAACTCAGAAAGAAACCATTTAATAGTGCCTATGTCTGTATTTTTCGAATATTTGGCCACAAATAGTCTCAAACAATTAGTTTCGACTCACTGAGGAAGAATCTGTGTTAAAAATTGATTCTGCGTTGAAATTTTTCAGCGTTCGTTTGACTGTCCGACAGACATCGTTCAAATTCTGGGAGAGCCTTCAAAACCTTATATTACAGTAAAGTTCTAGATTTGAACTCGATCGGATTTTTATTCGTACAGATATTGCCGGAATATTCCATCGATCGAGATGTATACTGGGTCAACTGTATTAGACCCGACAAAATGAGTTTTAAACATTTTTCAATTTTTGCTTGGCTGTAAATTGTTTAATGAATTATATTTTGTGCTTTCCATATAGATCGTCTGTCATTCACATATCTGTCTTTCACGAGTTTAATGTTCCTCTATGATCTTTACCATTGTAACAATTTCTCATTTTAATCTTTCCGAAAAAAACAAGCTAATGGAATCGAGAGTGAATTATTCATTAGTGATTCTTTTCTCCTAAGTCATCTTCAAGAGATATCATATTAGTTATTAATTGAACAGATATGAATAATCTGTTCCCTTGTATTTGAATGGAACAATTCAGGATATCAATGATAATGCTCGCTGTGAGTGTTATTTTGGTATTCACTCCCTGAACTGGATTGATTTGGTTCCGTTCCTCAAAAATCAGATTATACCTCAATTTATCTATGTATCCTTTTGTTCTTAGGGCTATCTTAATTTCAAAAAAATTGGTTCAAGCCCTGTGAACAGGAGCTTTCTGGCGCTCTAGAACAAACAGACAAATTATATCTCCGAAAGTATTGGTTTCTCAGAGTTGGGAATTATATCAATGTATTCTTATGATAGAACTGCATCATAAAGGAAATTCAATTCAAATAATAGTTTATTTATCAATATTAAATGAGCAATCTGAGAATGAGAACTGCACCATTGAAGAAATCAAATTAAAATAGCTGAAATGAATTTGCCTCCTTCTTATAGAACAGGATGAAATGTACGAGTATGAACACAGAGCATATAGTAAAGCTTAGATAGAATAATTATAGCATTCTGTGAAAACATTGAAGTACGTACGATTCATTATTGAAATTTAGAAAAATCATATTTCCGAAAGTATTAGCTTGTTGGAGTTGAAAATGATATCGATGGATTTTAATGATGAAACTGCATCTTAAATAAAAATTACACACATTTGGGCAAATTGATAAGCACTCAGTTCCGAGGAACTAGAGCGCCAAAAAGTCCCGCCTTCTCTCGTTCCGAAACCGAAAACCCGACAGCGTAGACACACCGGCTATCGGGCTCCTCGTACGATCTTGTCGATCTCCGGTATTAGAATAAAACGTCGGTACTTACCTGGGATATATATTCTTAATTTTCACTTTTCGACATAAAATCGCCACATGGGGGTTCATTTGACGGTTTTTTCCCTTTGTCTCTTTAAGTCGATTTTGACGTTCCTCGAACCAACTATTAGCAAAGAATTAGACTATGTCATATCTCAGGAAAATAAGTTGACATTATGACAATTCATACATAGAATAATTATATAATTCTGTGAAAACGTAAAAATACGATTTTTTATTGAAATTTTGAAAAATCATATCTCCGAAAGTATTAGCTTGTTAGAGTTAAAAATGATATCATTGGATTCTTATGATGAAACTGCTTATTGAAAAAAATTTTATTTGCAATTTGTTTCGTAAAAAAAAAATTTTTTTTTTGTTACTCCGAAACCATCAGTCCGATTTTGCCCAATAACGAACTCATCTGAGATATTTATCTGCCAAACCTATTCTGAAAATTTCCACTCTCTAGCTCATTCCGTTCGAGAGTTATCGTGCCTACGGCCGGATGGCCGGACCGGCCGGACACAATGAATTTCGACCACGGATTCTTGATCAGTGAGCCGAACCAAATCGTTTAAGACCATTTTCATCGAAAAATTCGAAAATTACAGACCTTTGGGCAAATTGATAAGCACTCAGTTCCGAGGAACTAGAGCGCCAAAAAGTTCCACCTATATTCATCCCTAAAAAATTGGTTCAAGCACTGATGTGAATAGAGTTAATCTTAATCTTAATCGAATTTACCATAGTAAATTCGATTAAGAGAATCCAATACAGGAGAATGGACAATAAAACATGCGCGCATAAGCTCCTGACTTCACGTTAGTGCTTGAACCAATTTTTCTTTTCCTAATTTTCCGAAACTTTTCTAGTGGTACTTTCCTCACGAAATTTTACACACGTCTTCATGTCGACATTCTACAACTATTTAGCAAGCTTCAATTCGATCGAGTCTATAATTTTTGAGTTCTCGAGGAAATAATATTCCAGATGAGTATAACTCCGAAACCGTTGGGCCGATTATGGTCAACAGCGTACTTAACTCTCCCATTCGGATGCCCAACCTACCCTGAAAACTGCAAGTCCCAATCTCCTTTTGTTCGAGAGTGATCGAGGCAATGGTCAGCCATCCAGCTACAGAACTCACACAATTGATCCGATATATATATATATATATATATATATATATGACCTGCTTTGACAAATACTTGTCCGGCAGTTCAGAGAGTCATACCCATATGGTGATTATTTAAAAAAAAAAAAAAAAAATATATATATATATATATATATATATATATATATATATATATATATAATCAGGTAACTAAGGGTATTAGACTCAATTGGTAGTAGGAAGTAAAACTCTTGTTTCTTTGCCAAGTTTTCGCAATCAGTTTTATTGCATCCTAAGGGCTTCTAAAATTACAAACAACATTACAATCTCTGCTCCACAATCACATATTTGCTCTTACCGAATTTGAGGTTTTCCTTAAAATTAACATCTACGTGAATACATCCAATTAAATTTGTTTTAAAACATATATACAAAACTATCATAACAATCTCGTCGTGGTCGCGTCAAAGGTTAGAAAAATCAGGTTGGAGTTACTCCCTCACATGTTAGTCAGTGTTCTCGCTGGTTTAGTACGTTAATGGTCTCAGTCATTCCGCCATCCGTCCAATGGCCCGTCATACAGTGTCTCAATGTAAGTTGTCCTCAACTTTGACAACAAAGATGAATAAATATTACTGAGATTTTGAGTGTCTGTTTTTTTGTTAATCGTGGCTTCCCTTTTATTTATCTGTATCATCTCTTGTACAATTCTTTTACGGTAGTTATTCTCTTTGATCAGAATTTCTACAGTTTCAAAATCTACGCGATGATTTAAATCATGCGCATGAGTGGCCAGTGCACACCTATCTTTGTATTTAGTAATATCACTTTTATGGATCGCAATTCTGCTCTTTAGCCATTGGGACGTCTGTCCTATGTATGTACCATCGCATTCTGCGCAGTTTATTTGATAAACAACGTTGCTGCACAGTTGCGCCGGCACTTTGTCTTTTAACCGCGAATATAAAGATGACACTGTCCTGCTAATGTGAATTGCTATTTTTACATTCTCTTCTCTGAATAAATTTATAATTTTAGTGGTTAAATTTTTTATATTCGGTAGCGATCCATAATGTGGTTTAATTTGGCTTTGATCTTGTGGACTCGAATTATCTACTTGAATTTCCCTAGTATCCTGTGTTATTGTGGATGAGTACAACAATTTTTTTAACATATTTGGTGGATACGCATTTTGACATAATGTTCTGTAGAGTTTGTCGAGACTATTTTTTAGAAAATCCGGGTGGCATATTTTTTCTATTCTATTGCGCATACCTTTTATGAAATTAATTTTTATATGAATTGAGTGACTCGAATGGTAATTAATGAATTTATCTGAATTTGTTATTTTCCTATACCAATCCAACTTAAGTGTTTGACCCTGTCTATAAATTTTTGTATCTAGAAATGGCACCGATAGATCAACATCTTCAGTTTCCATGGTGAATTTTATTCTTTCACTGTATGAGCTGAAGCATCGAACCACATCATCAACTTTATCTAATGGTAACACTAGAATTAAGTCGTCTACAAACTTTTTTACCAATGGCAAGTGGAATGGTAACATAGCAATGCAAGACTGTAGCAAATGATCCATCACATACTGTGCCAATATAGGACTTAACTTAGATCCCATAGCACAACCTGTTACCTGCAAATAATATTTTTCAATTTTCAAACACTTAAGTTGGATTGCAGGACAGTGTCATCTTTATATTCGCGGTTAAAAGACAAAGTGCCGGCGCAACTGTGCAGCAACGTTGTTTATCAAATAAACTGCGCAGAATGCGATGGTACATACATAGGACAGACGTCCCAATGGCTAAAGAGCAGAATTGCGATCCATAAAAGTGATATTACTAAATACAAAGATAGGTGTGCACTGGCCACTCATGCGCATGATTTAAATCATCGCGTAGATTTTGAAAATGTAGAAATTCTGATCAAAGAGAATAACTACCGTAAAAGAATTGTACAAGAGATGATACAGATAAATAAAAGGGAAGCCACGATTAACAAAAAAACAGACACTCAAAATCTCAGTAATATTTATTCATCTTTGTTGTCAAAGTTGAGGACAACTTACATTGAGACACTGTATGACGGGCCATTGGACGGATGACGGAATGACTGAGACCATTAACGTACTAAACCAGCGAGAACACTGACTAACATGTGAGGGAGTAACTCCAACCTGATTTTTCTAACCTTTGACGCGACCACGACGAGATTGTTATGATAGTTTTGTATATATGTTTTAAAACAAATTTAATTGGATGTATTCACGTAGATGTTAATTTTAAGGAAAACCTCAAATTCGGTTAGAGCAAATATGTGATTGTGGAGCAGAGATTGTAATGTTGTTTGTAATTTTAGAAGCCCTGAGGATGCAATAAAACTGATTGCGAAAGCTTGGCAAAGAAACAAGAGTTTTACTTCCTACTACCAATTGAGTCTAATACCCTTAGTTACCTGATTACAATAGTAAAGACTCTGAATCTTTTAATTTATATATATATATATATATACATATATATATATATATATATATATATATATATATATATATATATATATATATATATATATATATATATATATATATATATATATATATATATATATATATATATATATATATATATATATATATATAGATGTAACTAAGGGACAACTGAGTCCCAAAATGGTATATGGTTGGTAAAAAGAGAGACCCGTTTTGTACATGTGAGACCCCTTTCCGGGTCTCGCATTGTTTTTCGGTGCCAATGGACTCCTTAGGGCCCCCCCTCAGCTCCCTGATGTCTCCCCCAAACAATTTTTTGGACTCGGATGTCTGTTATAAGCCTCAACTTACACGGAATTTAGTAAATGGGAATTCGCTTCAGATGGCGCTGTAGAAGTTCTGTATATACTTTGTATATACTTTGCGAGACCCAGAGTATATATTCTCAATTAAGCAGGTTGATGTGAGATGAGAGTCCCGCCAATCTGACAACACTGCTCTATAGATCATTCAGTACACTAACGGTGGTTTTCAAAAAGCTCTGATTAGATTTATTATAGCTTTAATACGATTTCGGCTAGATGAACTGGAAATCAACATAGAAGTTCACTGATTTGGCAAGTAATAGTTATGAAAGTGTCATCAAACACTGGGTCAATATATTATTATCTTTCTAAGAATCAAATACATTGAAATGAAAATTTATCAAATAATAATATTCATTATTCATTATTCATTGCCATTTCCACACACGATCATACGATAGACTAACTATCTAAATATTTACTATTGACTGCACCGCGATATTTTCCAATTGTTTCAGTGAATTATTGGTTTCTCTAAATTCCCGATTCCCGTTCGATAATGCATTATCGAACTCGACCGTCGTATTGAGATGCGCCACATACTCTGAAAATTCAAGTCGCTCTCTCTTTCCGCTCTCAAGTTATCGTGCTAACGGCCAAATTAAAAAATTATAGACATTTGGGCAAAATGATAACGTGATATTCCCCAGAACATCGCGAAAATTCTGACAAGGTCTCGCAGTACTGTAATGAGCTTAAAGTTTTTGTCACAATTATCAAGTAATCTGAATAAGACAAGAAATAATGATGTTGATATTCATACGGAAAAACGAAATTACGACCGACTTCCTGAATATCTGGGAGAGACAAATACTTTCAAAATATTATGGAAAAAATTGGTTCAAGCACTGACGTGAAGTCAGGAGCTTTTGCGCGTATGTTCTATTGTCCATTCTCCTGTATTGGACACTCTTAATCGAATTTACCATGGTAAATTATGTTGTCCATTCTCTTGTATTGGCCACATAATTCGAATTTACCATGGTAAATTTGAATTAAGAGTGTTCAATACAGGAGAATGGACAACATAACAACAAATATTATTTCCTTAATAACTCAAAAAATAAATATTCGATCGCATTGGTGCTTGGTAACTAGTAGTAGAAAATCAACATAAAGACGTGTTTAAAATTTTGTAAGAACCGTACCCCTAGAAAATTTGAAAAAAATGACGAAAAAAGAAATTTTAAGAACCATACCCCTAGAAAATTTAAAAAAAATCACGAAAAAAAAATTGGTTCAAGCACTGACGTGAAGTCAGAAGCTTTTGCGCGTATGTTCTATTGTCCATTCTTCTGTATTGGACACCCTTAATCGAATTTACCATGGTAAATTATGTTGTCCATTCTCCTGTATTGGACACTCTTAATTCGAATTTACCATGGTAAATTCGAATTATGTGGCCAATACAAGAGAATGGACAACATAATTTACCATGGTAAATTCGATTAAGGGTGTCCAATACAGAAGAATGGACAATAGAACATACGCGCAAAAGCTTCTGACTTCACGTCAGTGCTTGAACCAATTTT
The DNA here is from genome assembly GCA_937662695.2 of Halyzia sedecimguttata. NCBI lineage: Eukaryota > Metazoa > Arthropoda > Insecta > Coleoptera > Coccinellidae > Halyzia > Halyzia sedecimguttata. The sequence continues at coordinate 31,917,598 of OW569418.2, read as the reverse complement.
TTTTCGTGATTTTTTTTTAATTTTCTAGGGGTACGGTTCTTAAAATTTCTTTTTTCGGCAACCGTCCGGGAAGTGCCCACTTCCCGGACGCTTTTTCTTTGAGAAAGAAACATTTCCCGGCCTAGTCCGGGAAGTACGTACTTCCCGGACTAGGCCGGAAGAATCACGTCGTTTTGGTCATTGTAAATATGAAAATCTTGGTAGGTATATTTTTGATAAATAAAGTTACCATAGCACTGAGAAAACGGCTGACAGTTCATATAAAATTAGTTGTCAACAATTTGATATGTGATATTTTCTGTTCTGTTTAATTTGAATAAGAATCAAAATATATAAAAAAGAAATATGTCGTCTCATTGATTTGTTATTCTACACGGTTGCCGAAAAAATATTGTACGCAACACGCCCGAAAAGGGTTTTTTTGGACTCATAGACTTCTAGGACTCGCTTACGCTCGTCCTAGAATTTTGTCTATTCGTCCAAAAAAACCCTATTTTCCGGACTTGTTACGTAAATTACTATTTTCGTCATTTTTTTCAAATTTTCTAGGGGTACGGTTCTTACAAAATTTTAAACACGTCTTTATGTTGATTTTCTACTACTAGTTACCAAGCACCAATGCGATCGAATATTTATTTTTTGAGTTATTAAGGAAATAATATTCCAGGTAGGTATAACTCGGAAACCGTTACACAGATTATGCCCAAAAACGAACTCAACTCTCCCTTTCGGATACGCAACCTACCCTGAAAATTGCAAGTCCCTATCTCCTTTCGTTCGAAAGTTATCGAGGCAACGGTCACCCATCTACTGAACTCGCACAAGAATGCTTGAATCTCCAACAATATTTAACTGATCGTATTAAAACTTGAAACTTGGCAGAAGAGTTAGGTTATGAAGGCTCTTGCAAAATTTCAGCAATTTCAAACGATCAGTTACTGATATATAGAATTTTCTTTTTTTATTTTCAATGATTTATTAAAAATTTTCTACAAATGCTATCCTCACTAAATTTTGCAAACATTTCCGCGTTGGCATTCTACAACTAATAACCATGTTTGAATTCAATCGGTTCAGTATTTTTCGAGTTAATGAGGAACAAAAAACCACCAAATTTCAGATGGCTTTAACTCTAAAACCGTTTGGCCGATTATGCTAATAATCAAACTGAAATGTCGCGTTCTAGTGCACATCCTAACCTGAAAACTTGAAGCCGCTATCTATTTCCGTACTCAAGTTATCGTGACAACAAAAATATTTTTAATGATTTTTTAATAATTTTCTAGCCATATGATTGGCACAAAATTTCACAAACGTGCTAAGGTTCATATTCTACAACTACTCACCAAGTTTCAATTCGATCGGATTTATATTGGTTGAAAACAAAATTATTACTCGGAAACCGCTGGGCCGATTATGCCCATTAACGAACTTGTTCGTCGTATTGGGATGCGCCACCTACCCTGAAAATTTCAAGTCGCTAGCTCTTTTTGTTCTCAAGTTATCGTGGCAACGGCCGGACGGCCGGCCGGACAGAATCAAATTTGACCTCGAATTCTTCATTGGGGAGTCGAACTTAATCGTTTGAGACCATTTTTTTCAAAAAATTCGAAAGTTACAGACATTTGGGCAAAACTATAACGCGATGTTCCCCAGAATATACGCGCAAAAACATTTTCTGAAATTTCCTCATTACAAATTACCAGAACTGAATTCCAACAAAATTGTGAGATATATCTAATGCCTTTCTTCAATTACTAAGAGAAATACTTTATAGGTAAAATAATGAAGAATTTAAACTCAACAAAAGTGCTAAAAATTATTAATCCAAAAACAATAGACCAATTCTACCCAATGACGAACTCATTCGAGATATTAATTCCTCAATTCATGATGTACGATATATTCTTTCCTCAAATCCACTCTGAAAATTATTATATCGATTGAAACTTTAGCCGATATTCTAGTTTTGTATTTACTGGAGATATTCTTAACTCAATATTATTAACTTACCAATACCATTCCCATCATCATATGGATTAACCATGGGCATTAAAATATCACCCAAAATGTATGATATCATATTATAATCCTCATAATTCTACGATATAGCCGAAATGAATTCGACATGTCATGTCTCAGGAAAATGAGTTGACATGTATCAACACAGATCATATAATAATTCATAGCATTCTGTGGAAACGTAGAAGTACGATTTATTATTGAAATTGTGCAAAATCATATCTCCGAAAGTATTAGATTTTTAGAGTTGAAAATGATATCAATGGATTCTTATGGTGAAACTACATCTTGAAAAAAAATTGAATTTAAAATTTGTAGTATAAAATTTTTTTTTTGTTTCTCCGAAACCATCGGGTCGATTTTGCCCAATAACGAACTTAGCCGAGATATTAATCTCCCGAACCTACTCTGAAAATTTCAACTGTCTAGCTCAGGGCTTTCCAAACTTATTTTTACCGTGACGCCCTTGGGACTTTGCCATTTTTTTACGACGCCCCTTAACTCAGCCCCCAAAAATATTTACCAATTTTAGTACTAGCCTAGTAATACGTTATCAGCTCACTAGACTCGGTCGCAACCAACGTGCGACGCCCCTAGGACAATGTCGCGACGCACATTTCGTTCGAGTGTTATCGTGTCTACGGGCGGATCGATACTGACCACGGATTCTTGATCAGTGAGTCGCACCAAATCGTTTAAGACAAATTACAGACATTTTAACAAATTGATAAGCTCTCTGTTCCGAGGAAAAAGAGCGCCAAAAAAATTGAAGACCATTTCAGATCTAGTGCAATCCTAATGCGAAAACGTGATATAGGTTTGTGAAGTACCTAATCAAGTTTACATCAACTTCCAGTATGACTGATGTGCAGAAACCCAAACACTGCTTCAACTTCAACGAAGACATTTCGATGAGAGAAAACAAATAGTTTATGTGAAATGTAAGTGATGTGAATATCATCATGAACGAAAATAAATATCAATGTTGACAACAATAATAGGGTATCTAAGAAAGTTTTTCGACAACAAGATTTGAAGAAACCATTGACCATTATTGGAAAAAAAGTCCTGCGGACAGGAACTTTGGCGCTCTTGTTCAAATGTTGACAAATTATATCCCCGAAAGTATTGGTTCCTCAGAGTTGGGACTTATATCAATGGAATCTAATGATAGAACTGCATCATGAAATTAATTAAATAAGAATCCATTGATATTATTCCCAACTCGGAGAAATCAAAACTTTCAGAGTTATGATTTGTCAGAGTTTGAACAAGAGTGCAAAAGCTCCCGTCCACAGGGCTTTCCCACTTTTTGACGCTCTTGTTCCTCGGAACAGAGAACTTGTCAATTTGTCCAAATGTCTCTAATTTTCGAATTTTTTTATGAAAATGGTATCAAACGATTTGGTTCGACACACTGATCGAGAATTCGTGGTCAAAATCGATTATGTCCGGCCGGCCGGCCCTCCGTTAACACGATGACTCTCGAACAAAATGAGCTAGACAGATGGAATTTTCATAGTAGGTTTGAGGGATAAATATCTCGGTTAATTTCGTTATTGGGCAAAATCGGCCTAATAGTTTCGGAATAACGAAAAAAAAATTTTTTTTTTCATTACAACTTTTAAATTAAATATTTTTTAAGATGGAGTTTCATCATAAGAATCCATTGTTATCATTTTCAACTCTAACAAGCTAATACTTTCGGAAATATGATACAGAATCTGTCTGTGTTCACTGTTCATAAATGTCATTTTATCTAGCTATTAGAGACTTGTCTATCGTAGTTTGAAAATATTTTCTGTTGGAAAACAAGTATCCGATTCTTCAATTTATTAATATATACAAGACTGTTTTGAAACTGAAAATAATATTGACTGATTACATATTGAATAATTTATGTATAAATATGGGGATGATGTTCCAGAAGATTAAGAATTGGATCAATTTAATGAGTTGTGAGACATGTTCCTATATACAGTAATTTCATAATGTTGCTAGCAAAAATATGCTGGAATAAGGATCTACATTTGTGTACATTTTTTCTTGAGTTCAGGTCCATAATACAGAAAAGAATATGTAAGTGGTATGAACTATTAAATTTTAAATTATGAAAAGAGGATAGTGTTTTATTAATATATTTTGAACTATTAAAATAATTTGTTCGTCATCAGCCTCTACCTACCAAATATGAGGAATAAATGGACAATCTGCTATGATTGTCTCCAGCCTTGCTCTAGACATTTCGATGATATTTTCTTTAGGTATTTCTAGTTGTGTAAACTATGCACCGAGTGTGAGTTGCAACAACCCATTCCACGAGGTTGAATCATTGCAGATTGCTCATTTAATCTTGATAAATAAATTTAATAACAATTTTTGAAGCATCAAAGCATTGAAGCTTTGTAGATTGCTCTTTTTTTATGCTAATTTCTGAAGCATTTTTTTGTAAACGACATTTTTTTTAAATATAAGTTCTTTCATGAGTTCTATCATAAGAATCCATGGCTATAATTCCCAACTCTGAGAAACCAATACTTTCGGAGATATATGTAATTTGCCTGTTTGAACAAGAGCGCCAAAAAGCTCCTGTCCAGAGGGCATGAACCAATTTTTTAATTTCGCTTCTGTACGTCAATTCTCAAGAATTTTTGTAATTAAATTCAAAATGTAGGTCTATGACTCATCTCATGTTGGATTTATATATATCAGCCAATTATAATCAAAGTATTCTATGAAATCATAATAAAAATGGAGAATAATTATTATACATAGTTCACAATCTGACTTGCGAGTTCGACTTTAATATTATCTGCATTTCGCGCCTTCGCGGGCTCATTGTCTCGACTATTTATTCAATTTTTTGTTTATGTTTAGATTTGGCATCGTTGGAGGGACTCGCAAGTGTGAAGAATATACCAGAATATACACTGAGGGCCTCGCATTAGTGTTTGATATAGAAAGGGCCTCGGAACTTCTTTGGATATTTCTTTTTCAACAGTTTTTTGAAAAAGCTTCCCCTCTTACGATATACGCAATAAGCACCATTATAACCTTGTAATAATGAAAAAAATATTTGAAAAAAGTTATATTCTGATATGGGTCTCAGGTTGTCTGTTGGCTACCGCGGGTCTCACATGTGTTAATATTTAAGTATATATATATATATATATATATATATCCGATCGTGTTCAAACTTTGAACTTGACAGTAGAGTTTAGTTTTGTAGGCACTCGCAGCGATGTCGGACGAATACTTTCTGATATATAGAATTTTTTTATCCGTTATTTTCAATGATTTTTTTCAATTTCTAGTAAAACGATCTTCGCGAAATCTCGCAGAAATCTTCGCGTCGGCCTTCTAAAACCAATTACCGTTTTTGAACTGGATGGGTTTAGCAGTTTTTGGGTTATTGGGGAAATAACAACCAGAATTCAGATGGGTATAACTCTGAAATCGTTTGGCGACTATGCCTATAAACAAACTTCGACGTTGCATTCAGATGTACAAACTAATATAAAAATTTCAAGTCGCTATTTCTTTCCGTCCTTAGGTTATCGTGACAAAAAAAAATATTTTTGGCGCTTTTGTTCATCGCAACAAAGTGCTTATCAATTTGCCCAAATGTCTGTATTTTTTGAATTTTTGGCAGAAAATGGAAAACGATTTGGTCCGACTCACTGATCAAGAATCCGATAACTCTCGAACGAAAGGAGCTAGAGGATTGAAATTTTCAGAGTAGGTTTGGAGCGTAAATATCTCAGACGAGGTCGTTAACGGGCGAAATCCACCAAGCGATTTCGGAGTTATGGCCGTTTTCAGTAAAAAGCATTTTTTAGAATTGTAGAATAATGACCTTTATATGCATGCGGAGTTTTGTATTGATCGGGTTGTCACAAAGTGTAAATTTTTTTTTTTTAATATTGTTTCTACAATGACTCTCGAACAGAATGAGCTAGGTAGTTGAAATTTTTAGACTAGGTTTGGGAGATAAATATCTTGGTTATGTTCGTCACTGGGTAAAATTAGCCTGATGGTTTCGGAGTAACGAAAAAAAAAATTTTTTTACCTTACAAATTTCAAATTCAATTGCTTTCAAGATGCAGTTTTAACATAAAAATCCATTGATATCATTTTCAACTCTAACAAGCTAATACTTTCTGAGATATGATTTTTCGAAATTTCAATAATGAAAGGTACTTCTACTATGTTTTCACAGAATGCTGTGCTTAATTATTCTATCTGTGAATTATTATATGATCTGTGTTCTTACATTTCAATGTATTTTCCTATGAGAGCTAAATGTCAAAATTATTTCTGGTTCGATATTCTTGATATAAAATACACCTTCTATTCTAGAAAACAAAGTTTATGATTGATTGCGAAATGACCAATGAAATTACCTCAGCTATCGTAGAATTATGAGGATGATATGATATTATACTTTTGAGGTGATAATATAATGCAGTAAAAACAACAGCAATATTGTCCAAGTTTTAATTGATATAATATAATTTTCAGAGTAGATTTGAGGTATAAATATCTCGGATAAGATCGTTATTGGGAAGAATCGGTCTGTTTGAATTCAATATCTTTCATGATGCAGTTCTATCGTGAGAATCCATTTGTATCATTCCAAGAGACCAATAATTTCGGAGATATGATTTGTCAAAGTCTGAACAAGAGCGACAAAGCTCCTGTCCACACGCTTGAACAAATTTTTTAATAATTTTTTTTCAAAATTTCCTAGTTATGCGATTCTAACAAAGTTCGACAAACGTCTTGATGTTTTCATTCTACAACTAAGTTGCTTCTCGATCGGATTTGTATTGGTTGAAATCAAAATAATTACTCGGAAACCATAAGGCCGATTATGAGCATACTTGTTTGGTCGAATATAAATACAGTGGACCAGTTTACTCCAATCGTTGGAATATTTTGATATTTCGTCAATATCTTCAGCAAAATAGATCCGATCGAGTTCAAATCTAGAAGATTACTGTAAAATGAGGTTTCGAAGCCTCTCGTTGAATTTCAACGTTATTCCGAGTAACAGAATTGTTTCAAATATATTTTTTTAAATTTTGCAGAAATATGATCCTGACAAAATTTTGCATGAGTGTTCGTGTCGGCATTTTTGCGCGCGTGTTCCGCAAAAACAGCGTGCTATCATTTCGTCACAATGGCTATATTTTTCGATTTTTTTTTCGAAATTGGTCTCAAACGGTTGGGTTCGACTCCTTAATGAAGAATTCGAGGTCAAATTCAATTCTGTCCGTCCGATCCGGCTGGCCGGTCCGGCCGTTAGCACGATAACTCTCGAACGGAACAACTTAGAGCGTTGAAATTTGCAGGGTAGTTTCGTAGCGTAAATATCTCGGACAAGTTCGTTAACGGTCATTTAACGGGCGTTTAAGGCCGTTTTTAGTAAAAACGTTTTTTATGAATATCTCCGGAATCGATCACTCGATCTTTCTGAAATTTGGCTTCAAATTGTAGAATAATGACCCTTATATGGCTGCGAAGTTTTGTGTTGAACGGACGGCCCTAAAGTGGCAAAAAAAATTTCGAAGGTTTTAAGATTTTGTTTTGACGATAACTCGAAAAATACTGATCTGATTAAATTGAAACTCAGTAGTTAGATGCAAAAGACCAAAGCAAACACTTTTGCAAAATTTCGTGAAGATCACGTGACATGAAAAAAATCAGAAAATTACTACTATTTTGCGGAATACTTTGCTTTTAATGCCGAAACCTATGTTTTTGAGGTTCATGCTGCCTTTTCCGGGCATTTTTCGTTATGCGCATGCGCAGATGCGAAGTCATTAACAGCTGTAATTTTCGTTAGAGAGGATTGGGGTTTTGGGGAGGCGGATGCTATTCCTCCATAGAATCCAGATCCTTGATGAGGGTCTGCGCATGCGTGGATTAAAGATGCGATATCTCCCGAACCACTTGCGTTGGAGAATTGGCGTTTTTTGTAAGGTGTGTGATTTTGAGAGGACTTTTAGCCGCGAGTTGATTGCGCATGCGCAGAAGAATAGTAAATGTATTTGGGTTGGATTGGTTATGTTGGGAATGCTGAGTCGATATTGTGAGGTTTTAAAAGAATATTCAAGGCAATTCAGTGCAAGGACAAGTCAGTTTGGCGGATGCAGCGTTGTTTCTTAGTTGAAGTTTCCGTACCGTGGCCCTGGGGCTAATTTGAAATTGATGTTACCCCTTACATGCATTTTTCGTTATGCGCATGAGCAGACCCTCAGTGATTCAACTGGTGGTGTTTTCGTCAGAGAGGATTGGGGTTTTGAGGCGGCGGCTGCTATGCCTCCAGAGAATGCCCTTGTGAGGGTCTGCGCATGCGTGGATTAAAGATGCGATATCTTCTGAACCACTAGTGTTGGAGAATGGGAGTTTTTGTAAGGTGTGTGATTTTGAGAGGACTTTTAGCCGCGAGTAGATTGCGCATGCGCAGAAGAGAAGTGACTGTTTTTGGGATGTATGGGTTATGTTGGGAGTGCTGAGCCGATGTTGTGAGGTTTTAAAAGAATATTCATGGCAATTCAGTGCAAGGACAAGTCAGTTTGGGGATGAAGCGTGGTTTCCGAGTTGAAGTGTCCATACCGTGGCACTGGGGCTAATTTTGAAATTTATGTTACCTACCCCTTACAGGCATTTTTCGTTATGCGCATGAGCAGACCATCAGTGATTTAACTGCTGGTGTTTACGTCAGAGAGGATTGGGGTCTTGGTGTGGCGGATGCTATTCCTCCATAGTCTCCCCTGGTAAGGGTCTGCGCATGCGTGGATTGAAGGTGCGATATCTATTGAACCACTGATGTTGAGTTTTTTGTAAGGTGTGTGATTTTGAGAGGACTTTCAGCCGCGAGTAGATTGCGCATGCGCAGAAAAGAAGTGACTCTTTTTGGGTTATACGAGTTATGTTGGGAGTGCTGGGCTAATATTGTGAGGTTTTAAAAGAATATTCATGTCAATTCAGTGCACGGACACAAGTCAGTTTGGGGGAAATAGCGTGGTTTTCGAGTTGAGGTGTGCATTCCGTGACCCTGGGGCTAATTTTGAAATTGATGTTACCCCTTACGAGCATTTTTCGTTATGCGCATGAGCAGACCATCAGTGATTTAACTGCTGGTGTTTTTGTCAGAGAGGATTGGTGATTTGGGGTGGCGTATGCTATTCCTCTATAGAATCCCCTGGTGAGGGTCTGCGCATGCGTGGATTCAAGATACGATATCTCCTGAACCACTAGTGTTGGAGAATCGGAGTTTTTTGTGAGGTGTGGGATTTTGGGAGGATCTTCAGCCGCAGGTAGACTGCGCATGCGCAGAAGAGAAGTGACTGTTTTTGGGTTGTACGGGTTACGTCGGGAGTGCTGAGCCAATATTGTGAGGTTTTTAAAGGATATTCATGGCAATTTAGTGTACGGATAAGTCAGTTTGGGGGATATAGCGTTGTTTCCGAGTTAAAGTGTCCATACCGTGAACCTGGGGCTAATTTTGAAATCGATGTTACCTCTTACGGGCATTTTTTGTAATGCGCATGAGCAAACCATGAGTGATTTAACTGCTGGTGTTTTCGTCGAAGAGGATTGAGGTTTTGGGGAGGCAGATAATATTCCTCCATAGAATTTCCTGGTTAGGGTCTGAGCATGCGTGGATTCAAGAAGCGATATCTCCTGAACCACTTGTGTTGGAGAATTGGAGTTTTTCGTGAGGTGTGTAATTTTGGGAGGACTTGCAGCCACAAGTATATTGCGTATGCGCTGACGAGAAGGTACTGTTGGGTTGTATGGGTTATGTTGGGAGTAATGAGCCGATATTGTGAGGTTTTAAAAGAATATTCATGTCAATTCAGTGCACGGGCACAAGTCAGTTTGGGCGAAGTTGTTGCCGAGTTGAAATGTCTATATGGTGGCCCTGAGGTGAATTTAAAAATAACTATATTTGGTAGATCTATATTAAAATACGTTCGGATTTGGACAAGAGGCAATTGCGTTCCTAACGGAGGTGCCATAACCGCAATTTTTTTCGATCTACGGTAAAGCTTACAGCCAAACTGAATCAATAGCTATATTTGTTAAAGAAACTTGAAAGAAAAAAAAAAGCACTGACTTGAAGTTGAATTGAATGATGAGTAATCCAAGCTCAGTGGATAGAGCGAGCCGAAGATCTACCCAAAAGGTAGTACTCATCTCTCAATTCAAATCAGACACCGTGAACACGCGCGCCAAAGAGTACTGACTTCACGTCAGTGCTTATTTTTTTTAACGAATGACCGTGCTTTGATTCGATCGGATTAGTATTTATCGAGTTATTGGGAAAGCAAAAATTGAAATGGCTATGTTTCTGAAACCATTTTATAGATTTTGCCCATTAATGAACTCAACTGGCGTATTAGGAGTACAAAGCTATCCCGAAAATTTCAACTCTCTACCTCATTGCGTTCGAGAGTAATCGTGCTGACGACCGGCCAGACAGAATCAATTCTGACCTCGGATTCTTGATTAGTGAGTCGAAACTAATCGTTAAAGACCATTTTCGGCCAAATATTCAAGAATTACAGTCATTTGGACGAATTGATCGGCACTCTGTTCATAGAACAGCCAAAAAAGCCAATAGCGCCAAAAAGCAAAAATTCAATGAGGAAATTCAATTTACTAAAGTTATACATACATACTATACTAGAAGTAGAGACAACGCATTCCACTATAATATTAAAACTAATAAGGGACTAAAATAAAAAAAAGCACTGACGTGAAGTCAGTACTATTTGGCGCGCGTGTTCATGGTGGCTAATTTGAATTGAGTGATGAGTACTTCAAGCTCAGTGAATTGAGCGAGGCAGAGATCTACCCAAGGGACAGTGGACAACATTCACTGTCGGTTCAAAAATTAACATTGCTGTATCTGAGCTTCCTAAGGATGGAAAACACTGTTGGAAAAGAACACAACTGACTGTCCTTAGTCGCACAAGCTCCTAGAAGATTCTGAGGGATCTCCTCGGGAAAGACTTGGCAATGTCAGTATAATCATAATCATGTATATAGCACGTGCGCCAAAGCAGATTGACCCCACGCCAATGCTTTTTTACACTCTTTATTTCATTGTTGTGCTATATACATGATTATGATTATACTGACCTTGCCAAGTCTTTCCCAAAGAGATCCCTCAGAAACTTCTAGGCGCTTGTGTGACTAGGAAGAGTCAGTTGTGTTCCTTTTCAACAGTGTTACTCTATCCTTACGGAAGCTTAGATACAGAACTGTTAATTTTTGAACCGACAGTGAAAGGTTTCCACTATCCCTTGGGTAGATTTCCGGCTCACTTTATCCACTGAGCTTGAAGTACTCATCACTCAATTCATATTAGCCACCGTGAACACGCGCGCCAAATAGTGACGACTTCACGTCAGTGCTTTTTTTTATTTCTGCAAGTTCTTTTATCAAATATGGCTATCAATACAGTTTAGCTGTTAGCTTTACCGTAGATCGAAAAAAACTGCGGTTATGGGACCTCCTTTAGAAACGCTTTTTTTCCTAATCCAGACGTAATTTAATATAGATCTACCGAATATAGTTATTTATAAATTCGCCCCAGGGCCACGATACATTATTTCAAATCGGAAACAACGCTATTTTCCCGAAAATGACTTGTCCGTGCACAGAATTGCCATGAAATTTCTCGAAACCTTAGAATGGCGGCTCAGCACAAAATCGATCACCGCAGGACGCGAACCACTGCCAACATGAGCCATAAAATCCGAATGTCTCCTCTGCGCATACGCAATCTACTCGGGGCTTAAAGTTCCCTGGAAATAACACTTCAAACAATATTCTGATTCTTCAACACCATTGGTTCAGGGGATATCACTGCTCCAATCCACGCATGCGCAGACACTTCCAAGGGGATTCTATGGAGGAATAGCATCCTGCACCTCAAATCCCAAATCCTCTCAGACCAAAACTCCAGCAGTTAACTCACTTATGCTCATGCGCATAACGAGAAATGCCCGTAAGGGTTAACATCAACTTCAAAATTAGCCCCAGGGCCAGGGTATGCACACTTCAACTCGCAAACAACGCTTTTTCACCAAAACTGACTTGTGTCCGTGCAATGAATTGACAAGAATATTCTTTTAAAACCTCACAATATCGGCTCATTACTCCCAACATAATCCATACAACCCGAAAACAGTCACTTCTCTATTGCACATGCGCAATCTACTCACGGCTGCAAGTCCTCCCAAAATCACACACCTTACAAAAAACTCCGATTCTCCAACACTAGCGGTTCAGGAGATATTGCATCTTGAATCCACGCATGCGAAACCTCACCCGGAGATTATATGGACGAATAGTATCCGCCACCCCAAAATCCCAATCCTCTCTGACGAGAACACCAGCAGTTAAATCACTGAAGGTCTGCTCATGCGCATAACGAAAACTGCCCGTACGGGGTAACATCGATTTCAGAATTTGCCCCAGGGCCACGGTACGGACACTTCAATTCGGGAACATCGCTACATCCCCCAAAGTGACTTGTTCGTGCACTGAATTGCCATGAATATTATTTTAAAACCTCATAATATTGGCTCTGCACTCCCGACATAACCCGTACAACGCAAAAAAAGGCACTTCTCTTCTGCGCATGCGCAATCTACTTGCGATTGATAGTCCTCGCAAAATCACACACCTTTCAAAAAACTCTGATTCTCCAACACTAGTGGTTCAGGAGATATCGCATCTTGAGTCCACGCATGCGCAGATCCTCACCAGGGGATTCTGTGGAGGGATAGCATCCGCCATCCCAAAATCCCAATCCTCTCTGTCGAAATCACCAGCAGTTATATCACGGATGGTCAGCACATGCGCATAACGAAAACTGCTCAAAAGGGGTAACATCGATTTCAAAATTAGCCCCAGGGCCACGGTACGGATATTTCAACTCAGAAACAACGCAACATCCCCCAAACTAACTTGTCCATGCACTGAATTGCCATGAATATTCTTTTAAAACCTCACAATATTTGCTCAGCCCTCACGACATAACCCGTACAACCCGAAAACAGTCATTTCTCCCCTGCGCATGCGCAATCTACTTGCGGCTGAAAGTCCTCGCAAAATCACACACCTTACAAAAAACTCCGATTCTCCAACACTAGTGGGTTAGTAGATATCGCATCTTGAATCCATGCATGTGCAGACCCTCACCAGGAGATTCTATAGAGGAATAGCATCCGCCACCCCAAAACCGCAATCCTTTCTGACGAAAATACCAGCAGTTAAATCACTGATGGTCTGCTCATGCGCATAATGAAAAATGTCCGTAAGGATTAACATCAATTTCAAAATCAGCGCCAGGGCCACGGTACGGACACTTCAATTCGGAAACAACGCTATTTCCCCGAAATTGACTTGTGTCCGTTCACTGAATTGACATGAATATTTTTTTAAAACATCACAATATAGGCTCAGCAGTCCCAACATAACCCATACAACCCAAAAACAGTCACTTCTCTTCTGCGCATGCGCAATTTACTTGCGGCTAAAAGTCCTTTCAAAATCACACACCTTACAAAAAACTCCGATTCTCCAACACTATTGGTTCAGGAGATATCACATCTTTAATCCAACATGCGCAGACCCTCAACAGGGGATTCAATGGAGGAATAGCATCCGCCACCCCAAAACCCCAATCATCTCTGACAAAAACACCACCAGTATAATCACTGATGGTATGCTCATGCGCATAACGAAAAATGCCTGTAAGGTGTAACATCTATTTCAAAATTAGCCCCAGGGCCACGGTACGAACACTTTAATTCGGAAACAACGCTACATCCCACAAACTGACTTATCCTTGCACTGAATTGCTGTGAAGATTCTTTTAAAACCTCGCAATATCGACTCAGTACTCCCAACATAACCCATCCAATTCAAAAACAGTCACTTCTCTCTTGCGCATGCGCAATCTACTCGCGGCTAAAAGTCCTCTCAAAATAACACACCTTACAAAAAACTCCGATTCTCCAACACTAGTGGTTCGGGAGATATCTCATCTTTAATCTACGCATGCGCAGACCCTCATCAGGGATCTGGATTCTATGGAGGAATAGCATCCGCTACCCCGAAACCCCAATCCTCTCTGACGAAAACTACAGCAGTTAAATGACTTCTCATCTGCGCATGCGCACAAGGAAAAATGCCCGGAAAGGGCAGCATGAACCTCAAAAAAATAGGTTTCGGCATTTTAAGCAAAGTATTCCACAAGATAGTAGTAATTTTTTGATTTTTTTCATGTCACGTGATCTTCACGAAATTTTGCAAAAGTGTTTGCATTGTTCTTGTGCATCTAACTACTGAGTTTCAATTTAATCAGATCAGTATTTTTCGAGTTGTCGTGAAAACAAAATTTTAAAATTTTTGTAATTTTTTTTTTCCACTTTAGGGCCGTCCGGTTATTACAAAACTTCGCAGGCATATAAAGGTCATGATTCTACAATTTGATGCCAAATTTCAGAAAGATCGAGTAATCGATTCCGGAAATATTCATAAAAAACGTTTTGAATAAAAACGGCATTAACTCCGAAGCCGCTCGGTGGATTTCGCCCGTTAACGAACTTGTCCGAGATATTTACGCTACAAAACTGCCCTGCAAATTTCAACGCTCTAAGTCGTTCCGTTCGAGAGTTATCGTGCTTACGGCTGGCCGGACCGGACGGACAGAATTGAATTTGACCTCGAATTCTTCATCAGGTAGTCGAACCCAATCGTTTGAGACCATTTTCGAAAAAAAAATCGAAAAATACAGACATTGCGACGAAGTGATAGCACGCTGTTTCTTGCGGAACACGCGCGCAAAAATTGCTGTAGACATATTCTGTAGTCACCTTGTCTCTCTGTTACCAGTGCTAGGTCACGGCTTAGGGGACTAATTGTAAATATGTTATAGATGATTGTGGCAATGAGGGATTATTTCAAAAAAACATTCATTTCAACAGGGACCTTACGCCACCACAAACACAGCAGTGTTCATTTTCGAACCAACAGTCAATGTATGTATTTGAATGGGATCCTACCTCACTACAGACACACAGCGCTGTTCATTTTCGAACCAGCATCCATGAATTGTGGTATTTGAATGGGTCCTTATTCCACCACAGACAGAACTTTTTATTTTCGACCCAACAGTGAATGAATGTTTTTGAGTCGAAACTAATCGTTTGAAACCATTCTTGGCCAAAAAATGGACCAGTTTTTTCATGGACGCTTGTTTCCACAGTAGAATTTATATTCTTGGAAATATTCTTTTCTTTCCTGGAGCTAAGAAGCCTTGGGCGAGTTCAGTACCTGTATGGGTGACCGCGGTGGCTATAAGTCTAAACAAGCGCTTCAAAGCTTTTGGCTACGGTGCTTTTCCAACTTTTCATTTTGTTTATAAATCACCAGCTTTGGTCCAAATTTTCTTCGATAAACCTTTGATTTTCCGAACTTCTTTCAGTAATAGTACAGATTTCTACGGTACTACAGAACTGAAAATATTTTTTTCGTCGACCTCTATGAAAAGTGACGTACTAATTTGCGGCCGTAAAATCTGTCTGTCAGAATAACTGTCAGTGCTGTGGTCACTATGGATACGGTTCAATACAAACATAAGTGTAAGTGTCATTTGCTCTTGTGAAATCATTTAAGAGGTCCGATATTCATAAAAATAAAAAACTATCTATTGTCGCCTGCTTGCTATCCTCGACTCTGCCTGGTATAGCAATTTGCAGACTCGGCTATAATAAATAGTTTTTCTTCCTTGGTACATAAATAACCATTTTCGTTAACCTCTATGAAAAATGACTTTTACGTACTAATTTGAATCCTTTTCGGCCGCAAAATAACTTTTTCGTCCGCAAACAGTTTTCGTCCGCTGTGGTCACTATGGACATGGTATGATACTGTTCAATACAAATATAATCATCTGTGAGAATAACTGTCATTTGCTGTTGTGAAATTATTCAAGAAGTCCGAAATTCATAAAAGTATGAAAAGGTCGACGAAAAAATGTAATATGCAAGTCGGCGAAAAACTGTCTATTGTCTTGCCTGCTTCATATAGCAGGCTCGACTATAATAGACAGTTTTTCGTCCTAGGTACATACATTACTATAAGAGAATACTTATTATTTGGAATCCGCTAATGAAAATATCTCAAATTCACCGTTTGCCAAATAATATACCGGGTGTCCAAGTAAACATGCTCCAATGGATTATCTCAGCCATTTCTGAAGATAAAAATTCGAATATTTGATGATTTTCATTCGTTCAAGGAACCTTAAACTGAGAAAAACAAAAATAGAAAGTAACTTTCGGTTTGAACGGAAGTGACTCTGACTTCTTTATCTCAAATAGCACACTATAAATTTTTTGCAATTTTTTATTTCTACTCAAAATTATCTTTCCAAAGATGTATCACACTTCGTATTTTTCATTTGATTTGATGGAGAAAACGTCAGTTGAAATGTCGAATTGAAAGAATTGCAGAAGGCTATGATATTTTGTGTAATCTTGATTCTGACTCGTCATCAATAAAAAAAACTTTACACAATTTGAAATCAACTATGTATTTTACTGAACGTTAAACACAGAATGAATAGTAAAGAAACAAAAAATTACAAAAAAAGGGAGCAAAAAATTACCTAAAATAACTAAAACATATGTTCGAAATGTTGACCATCTCCTTCAACACATCTTTCAGCTCGGTGGACTGATTCACGTGAAGTAATATTTCTCAACACCTCAGCATCAAGGGCTCTACATGCATTCCTTATTTTGTTTTTTGGATCTTCCAAATCAATAGGAGGAGTTGGGTACACACGATCTTTCAAATATTCCCAAAGGAAGAAATCTAGCGGTGTTAAATCTGGAAATCTAGATGGATCGGCACACACGGACCGATATGATGGCCTGCAAGATCTCCAGATTTAACACCGCTGGATTTCTTCCTTTGGGGATATTTGAAAGATCGTGTGTACCACCAGGATCTAAAATACGAAATAAGAAATGCATGTAGAGCCCTTAATGCTGTGATGTTGAGAAGTGTTACTTCGCGTGAACTAGTCCACCGAGCTGAAAGATGTGTAGAAGCAGATAGTCAAAATTTCGAATATATGCTTTAGTTATTATCTGTAAGTTTTTGCTCCCTTTTTTGTAATTTTTGTTTCTTTCACTATTCATTCTTTGTATTTGTTCGGTGGAACACATAGTTGATTTCAACTTGAGTAAGGATTTTTTTTTGCTGACGATTATTGAAGTCAGAATCAAGATTACTCAAAATATCGTAGCTGACTGCAATTCTTTCAATTTGAAATATCAATTGAAGATTTCTCCATCAAATCAAATGTGAAATACAAAGTGTGATACATCATTGGAGAGGTAATTTAGGGTAGAATTAAAATATTGCAAAAATATATCGGGCGCTATTTGAGACAAAACAGTCAGAGTCACTTCCGGTCAAACCGAAATTGATTTTCAATATTTGTTTTTCTCAGATTGATTCTCGAATTGAAAATACAATATTACAAATTTTTATCTTTCGAAATGGCTGAGATACTTCATTTGAACATGTTTACTTGGACACCCGGTATAAGTGTCCGAAATTGTAAATACCTCCATGTATAAAGAAAATAAAATATGACTCAAATGTACACAATACTCGACTGAAACCTAAACAAGACCTATCTCCCTTGAATATGTCCAAAATCTAATTCACAACCGCGAGATGAATTTTAATGCAATCAGCGATCACTTCGAAGGCACTCACATCATCCTCTTTCTCTTTCTGTCCCTATCATAAGCAAAAACGCGTAATTTCCACGGCTTTTTGGCGCGTTGCGTGCAGCGCCAACACGAATCACTCTTTCAAATTTGCTGAAAATCCATTAAAATTCCAATTATCGAACTTCGGAAGACGCTCTCCATTCGGATTAATACTTTTTGGCAAACGGAAGGAGACGGCGGCGGCTTCCGCTTTTCATGACAAGAGAGGCGGAAACACCACAATTATTTTGGCCGGGCGATAAAATGGTTTCCGAAGACGGGAAAGGTTGAGGAACTATGGCGGATTGATATTTAGAGGGCGGATAAGTGAACAGGGATGGTGCGAGGTAGGACGGAATAAAATTCAATTAAGACGGAAATTTTCAGATTCCTATTTTTGAGCACTTGTTCTGCCAGGAAAAGCATGTCCCAAATGTCTGTATTTTTGGAATCTTCAGCAGCAAATGGTCACGAAAGGGGTCGCCAACTTCTTAAAAATTTCAAGATCTTGTCTTGATTTCAAGATCTTGTCTTGATTTCAACACCCAGACACTCAGATAAAATATTTCAAATGATTTTTTTTTTGTACTATCGAGATCATTGGAAGCCATTTTAGCTAAAAACATTTCCGATACAATACTTGCAATTGTGATGTGAAGGTAATAAAAAAATTGGTTCAAACACTGATGGGAAGTCAGGGGTTTTTGCGCGTATGTTCTATTGTCCATTCTCCTGTATTGAACACCCTTAATCGAATTTACCATGGTAAATTATGTTGTCCATTCTCCTGTATT
Source organism: Halyzia sedecimguttata (assembly GCA_937662695.2). Lineage (NCBI taxonomy): Eukaryota > Metazoa > Arthropoda > Insecta > Coleoptera > Coccinellidae > Halyzia > Halyzia sedecimguttata. The sequence continues at coordinate 31,898,961 of OW569418.2, read as the reverse complement.
GGACACTTAATTCGAATTTACCATGGTAAATTCACACTTAACTCTCCCATTCGGATACGCAACCTACCCTGAAAATTGCAAGTCCCTATCTCCTTCTGTTCGAAAGTTATCGAGGCAACGGTCACCCATCTACTGAACTCACACAAGGCTGCTCGAATTTCCAACAATATTTAACCGATAGTGTTAAAACTTAAAACTTGGCAGTAGAGTTCTGTTCTAAAGGCTCTTGCAAAATTTCAGCAATTTCAGACGAATAGTTACTGACATATGGATTTCTTAAAAATTTTCTACAAATACTATCCTCACGAAATTTTGCAAGAATTTTTGCGTTGGCATTCTACAACTAATAACCATGTTTCAATTCAATCGGTTCAGTATATTTCGTGTTGATGAGGAAAAAAACAACCAAATTTCAGATGACAATAACTCTAAAACCGTTTGGCCGATTATGCTTATAAACAGACTCCAATGTCGTGTTCAGATGCACATCTTAACCTGAAAACTTCAAGCCTCTATCTCTTTCCGTTCTCAAGTTATCGTGACAACAAAAATATTTTTCAATAATTTTCCAGCCGTACGATTCGATCGGATTCATATTGGTTGAGAACAAAATTATTACTCACTCGGAAACCATTGGGCCGATTATGCCTATTAACGAAATTTTCCGTCGTATTGGGATGCGCCACTACCCTGAAAATTTCAAGTCGCTAGCTCTTTCCGTACTCAAGTTATCGTGGCAACGGCCGGACAGAATCAAATTTGACATCGAATTCTTCATTGGGGAGTCGAACCAAATCGTTTGAGATTTTCGTCAAAAAATTCGAAAGTTACAGACATTTGGGAAAAATGATAACGCGATATTTCCCAGAACATACGCGCAAAAACATTTTGTGGGAACTTTTTGCCCATAAATTTGGCAGAGTATTTTTGTATTTGTCTGGTAATCATTATTACGGGCTCTGTGACGTGCGACGTGCACTGAAGTGAGTATTATACGAACTATTGAAATTCATCTCAAATTACATTTTCTTTAGTTTGAAATTCGAACAATGAACCTTGCCTCAATAAGGCTCTCCTTGCGAAAACTCCATGTCAAATAACCCGGAATATTTCATTTTTAGGTAAACACTTATTTTTTTGAAAACATGGTATATATTTGGCTAATTTTTCTTTTTTGTTGGATCAACAGACGTCTCTTTACTGAAGAGTCACTGTCACTCATGGTAAATAAGACTCCCACTTTGTGATAATAACCTCACTTAACTAAACCGGGTAAAGCGTGCAACTGCGCGACGTCATTTAAGTTCGTCAGAAAACAAATAAAGATCGGATAAGTTCGCCGGGGAATCACCGGTTAATCAAGAAATTTCAAGATCTTGAAATTTATTGAGTCAAGACAAGGTATGATAGGTCAAGAAAACGACTAGACAAGATTTTTTTTAATTTGACTTTTTATCAAGACAAGACAAGACAAGAAGTTGTATTCAAGACAAGAATTCTTGTCTTGTCGACCCCTAGCTCTCGAGTCTGCAGGATCAAATCAAATTCTGTCCATCCGTCCAGCCGTCTGGTCGTATGCACGATAACTCTCGCACGAAATAAGATAGATAGTTGAAATAGGTAGGGTAGGTTTGGGCCCCAAATATATAAATATATCTGTTGAGTTTATTAATGGGCAGGATCCACCAAGTGGTTTCGAAGGTATGACTATTTGGAGTTCTAGGTTTTTTTTCCTGGATATTTCCTAAACTACTCTTTCGATCTACATAATTGAAAGCACCAAATTGTAGAATTACGAAATCTACATGTATGCACAATTTCTATTGATTGATAGATTGATTGATGATTACGAACAGGAAAAAAAAGAAAATTAATAATAAAAAAAAAGATTTCCAGTAACTCGAAAAATAGTGATCTGGTCGTATTGAAACTCGGTAACGTAGATCTCGATCAGTTTCAGAAATCCAACTGATTTTTTTCTTCAAATATGCGAACATAATGACTCAAAAATATTGCTAAGAAGAACTCACACGTGAAGTACGAAGCTTTTGCGCGCATGTTCCATCGTCTTTACACGCCCCATACGAAGTCGATCGAGCTGAAATTCGGTACTCGATTGTAAAATGGTGGCTTAAAGGTATCAGCATTTTCTGAAATATAAAATTTTTTAAGAAAAAATTATTTAAATTTTGTTCTAGTGATACGGTATTCACGAAATTTTTCCAAAATTAGAGGGTCATTATTCCATGAAAAAATACCAACTACTAACTAGATTAAAATATCCAGAATGGTTTTTTCCAATGTAATGAAATACACAAATACTCGCGAACTTCCAATATAATGAAATACACAAATACTCGCGAACTGTGGAATCAGGCATCGACATCACTAAATAAAAGACAAGGCTAATAATTCTAGACGTAAGGAATGAGCGCGGACCAACATGCGGAAGTGATCACTGTTTTCTCTTAGCCAAAATTCTCTTTCCTTATCAAGGCCGAAACCCCAATCAATAACATTTGGAGGATACACGGTATCCGATGACCGTAGCTACAACCGATGGAGCTCAGAACATTATATTGTAAAAAACGTATGCAAAGAGTTAGTTGACGAGATACTATAAGGGCAAATTGTGGAAATGCCGATGAAGAGAATGAATGTATTACATCAAGCATTCATCAAGCAGCAGAGGGCCTTTGACAACACAGCACATGTGTCTGTTAGAAGCACTCGAAAGGCGAGGAGTGTAGGACTTGGGGAAGTAAGGCTTGGGGCTGCAACCATAAGATACTGCGGTGGATATACGTCGTGATTTTGAGACCCATAATCACTATGTCGCAGTAGTCTCGTATACAAAAATGAGCCATTATAGTACGAGGGAAGCCCCCGACAAAGTATAAAGGCTTGCCTGTATGTGTATCACTGGAGCTATTGGAACCTCCGGAACTTTGACACTGTCATATCGAAGAAGTATATGGATCTTAGTAAAAACACGCTTCACCTCCTCACTGGTTTCCTCACAGGGCACAGCTCTCTTAGGAAGCATATGATGAGATTAGAGCTAGAAGAAACTCACGAATGCAGATTCATTGGGCAAAAAGATGAAACTCCTGATCACCACATGAAGGAATGCCTCGTGAGTTCAAACCAACGCAAGGAATGCTTTGGGCGAGAAATCTGCAGGAGCGAAGATGGAGCCTCCTTGAAGCCTTCTTAGATACTGGAGTTTATCAGACTCTGGAAATTGAAGTCAAGATGTCACCGACAGATCTGATGGGGGGGCACATTAGACCTTAAGGTCGCAGTGCAACGTTACTCCCTACTACAATAATATACAATATTCAAAATATAGGCGATATCTGTTGAATGGTTTCTGATATACAAAATTGGTTTTAATAATCTTTATACAATATTCTTGCCTTACGATCCTCACAAAATGATGCAAAGATTGAATATAATCAGTGATCTATAGTGAATTTCTTAAATGGCGTTCTAATCTGGTCAATGGGGTTGGAGCGATCTTTTGATAATACCTTCTGAAGTCTAGCCATAGGAGCAGCTTTATTCACTGCATCACAGAAGCTTTTCCTGGACTGCCTTCGGACTTTTCTTACCTCTTGTTGTAGTTTATTAGAGCTAGGTGATATGTCTCCCAGCTACTTACTCACTTGGTCCTGTTGAAGGCTTTCTTTGAGGTTATCAGGTTGATCAATATTCCTCCAGGGATAGTCTCTGGAGATCGCTTTGTTCCTGAGCAGTTATCTTTTCACCGTTGATGTGAAATGAACGGAGGTATTTTCCTCCAACATACTGATGTTATCTTTCAGGCCTTCTAATTCTAACCTAAACAAGGCTTCTTAGAACTCCCAGTTAGTCTTCTCTTCTTCTTCTCTTCTCTTCTGCATTCAACATCAGTAGAAGCATTTGCTTCCATATCAAATTCATTTTCCAAATGACCTGACATGGAGAGATTTTTCGAAACACTCTAGTTTTTGAACTTTTCGCAAATAATAGTGTAGCTAGGTCAACCAGCTCATCACTCTAGTGTCAGAAGGGAATTTAACAATGAAAAAGAATAATTCTGTTATGGAGGGAGTAGAAGTTCTTCAAGATGTCCCATATATTATGGCCAAACCGTTGACGAATACCAATGTGTGAATAACAAAGGAATTGTTTGACTATTTTGGTGTTCCTTGGTACAAGCAAAGTGACAAAAAATGTAACTTGTTGAATGTAAGACAGATAACTTCATCAAATAATATAGTACATTTATATGAGTTATTCATGTTTATCGGGTGTCCAGTTCTGGGATACACTCTTTTCCATCTTGAACAAGACGCTGGGTCTGACAACGGATTTCTCTTCTTTTACGACAGGCTCCCTCCTCCTCAGCATCCTGCTGTAAGTGGCCTGCATGGCCTGCATGCTGTCATGTCCAGCATCAACTCCAGATGTACTCTGATGTTCTCCAGGCCGCAGCTGTTATCCGGTGATGCATATTTCGTGATCAATCATGAGTTGAGTATGAGCAGGATCCGCGGGTTGAAGAACTAAGACACTTAGACCAGTCATCTAGAGCGAGCAGAAATCTGCCAAAGATTGCGAAATCAAATTCCTCCAAACCTATACCGATAAGTTATCCCACATATACAGGGTTTTCCAATAAGAGGTGTTATTTTGAATAGCCCGCTATTTTGGTAGATCTCACTTTTGAAGCTGTCATTTTTTGACATTTGACAAGTAGAAACTACGCCATTAATATAAAAAAACACTGACGTGAAGTCATTACTCTTTGGCGCGCGTTTTCACGGTGGCTAATTTGAATTAAATGATGAGTACTCCAAGCTCAGTGAATAGAGTGAGCCGAAGATCTACCCAAAGGATAGTGGACACCATTCACTGTCGGTTCAAAAATTAACAGTGCTGTATCTAAGCTGCCATCAGGATAGAGTAACAAAGTTGGAAAAGAACACAACTGAATCTCTTTAGTCGCACAAGCTCCTAGAAGATTTGGGAGGGTCAGTATAATCCTAAGCATGTTTATAGCACGCGCGCCAAAGCAGATTGACTTTTTACACTTTTTCTTTCATTGTTGAGTCAATCTGCTTTGGCGCGCAAGCTATAAACATGATTAGGATTATAGTGACCCTCCCAAATCTTCTAGGAGCTTGTGCGACTAAGGAGAGTCAGTTGTGTTCTTTTCCAACTTTGTTACTCTATCCTGATGGCAGCTTAGATACAGCACTGTTAATTTTTGAACCGACAGTGAATGGTGTCCACTATCCTTTGGGTAAATTTTCGGCTCACTCTATCCACTGAGCTTGAAGTACTCATCATTCAATTCAAATTAGTCACCGTGAACACGCGCGCCAAAGAGTAATGACTTCACGACAGTGCTTTTTTTTTTATTTTATGAGATGAATCTATGGTTGAAATTAATGTACAACTTAAAGACTCACCCTCGGAAACAACGCTATTTCCCCCAAACTGACTTGTGTCCGTGCACTGAAATGACATGAATATTCTTTTAAAACCTCACAATATCGGCTCATTACTCCCAACATATCCCATATAACCCAAAAACAGTCACTTCTCGTCTGCGCATGCGTAATCTACTCGTGGCTGCTAGTCCTCCCAAAATTACACACCTCACAAAAAACCTCGATTCTCCAACACAAGTGGATCAGGGCATATCACTTCTTGAATCCACGCATGCGCAGACCACCACTAGGGGATTCTATGGAGGAGTAGCTTCCGCCACCCCAAAACCCCAATGCTTTTTGACGAAAATACCAGCAGTTAAATCACTGATGGTCTGCTCATGCGCATTACGAAAAATGCCTGTAAGGGGTAACATCAATTTCAAAATTAGCCCCAGGGCCACGGTACGGAAACTTCAACTCGGAAACAACGCTGCATCCGCCAAACTGACTTGTCCTTGCACTAAATTGCCATGAATATTCTTTTAAAACCTCACAATATCGACTCAGCACTACCAACATAACCCATTCAACCCAAAAACAGTCACGTCTCTTCTGCGCATGCGCAATCTACTCGTGGCTAAAAGTCCTCTCAAAATTACAAACCTTACAAAAAACTCCGATTCTCCAACACTAGTGGTTCAAGAGGTATCGCATCTATAATCCAGGCATGCGCAGACCCTCATCAGGGATCTCGATTCTATGGAAGAATAGCATCCGCCACCCCAAAATCCCAATCCTCTCTGACGAAAACTAGAGCAGTTAAATGACTTCTCATCTGCGCATGCGCATAACGGAAAATGCCCGGAAAGGGCAGCATGAACCTCAAAAAAATAGGTTTCGGCATTTTTAACAAAGTATTCCGCAAAATAGTAGTGATTTTTTGATTTTTTTCATGTCACGTGATCTTCACGAAATTTTGCTAAAGTGTTTGCTTTGGTCTATTGCATCGAACTACTGAGTTTCAACTTAATCAGAACAGTATTTGTTGAGTTATCGTGAAAACATAATTTAAAAATTTTTGAAATTTTTATTTGCCACTTTAGGGCCGTTCAGTCAGAACAAAACTTCACAGGCATATAAAGGTCATGATTCTACAATTTCATGCCAAATTTCAGCAAGATCGAGTGATCGGTTCCGGATATTCATAAAAAACGTTTTGACTAAAAACGGCCTTTACTACGAAACCGCTTGGTGGATTTCACCCGTTAACGAACTTGTCCGAGATATTTACGCTACAAAACTACCCTGCTAATTTCAACGCTCTAAGTCGTTCCGTTCGAGAGTTATCCGGCCGCCCGGACCGGACGGGCAGAATTGATTTTGACGTCGAATTCTTAATCAGATAGTCGAACCCAATCGTTTGAGACCATTTTCGAAAAAAAACTCGAAAAATACAGACATTGTGACGAAATGATAGCACGCTGTTCCTTGCGGAACACGTGCGCAAAAATGGTGAATAATTGGCAGAGACGGTTCGAAAAACTCGAACATTTTTGGGTCGTCGTGAAGCACCTTGTCGGACCGCAATATAGAAATTTGTGGAATTCGAGCGGTTGGGACAAGTTAGTTATGTGAAGTATAAAACCCGTGCACATCGCTCAAGAACAGCCGAGAATATTGCTGCTGTAGCCGAAAGTGTTGAAGAAAACCAAGGTTTGTCCATTCCTCGTCGTTCTTTGGAATTAGGCATTCCACAAACGTCATTACACCGTATTTTGCATAAAGATTTGGGTCCTAAGGTTTATAAAGTTCAGTCAACACAAAAACCCAAGCCGTCCGATCATCAACAACGTCGTGTCTTTATTGATTGGGTCGTTGAAATGCATAAAAATGATCCGGAATTCCATCGAAAAATCATCTTGAGTGATGAGGCCCATTTCCATCTCAGTGGCTTCGTCAACAAGCAAAATTGTCGCATCTGGGGCCCGGAAAACCCAAGAGTTATTGATGAAAAGCCTCTCCATCCTCAACGTTTGACTGTTTGGTGCGGTTTATGGTCCGGCGGAGTCATTAGACCTCACTTTTTCGAAAAGGAGGCTGGAGCAACAGTTACGGTGAATGGATTGCGCTATCGAGAGATGATTAATGATTTTTTATGGCCGGAATTGGATGGTATTGATCTGGACAACGTATACTTTCAACCAGACGGCGCTACGTGCTACACAAGCAACGACACTATTGATCTTTTGCGGGAAATGTTTGCGGACCGTGTTATCTCTCTAAGAAGTGGTCACAATTGGCCACCGAGATCTTATGATTTGACACCTTGCGACTTCTTCCTTTGGGGCCACGTGAAAGAGAAGGTCTACGCCAATAGCCCAGCGTCGATTCAAGACCTCAAAGATGGAATTCGTGAGGCTATCAAGGACATAGGGCAGCCACTTTGCGATTTGGTTATGGAAAATTTCATTGAAAGGATATGGTCCTGTAAGCGTGGTCGTGGTGGTCATTTGCCTGATGTTATTTTCCACGATTAATGGCATAGCTTCTTATTTATAATGAAATAAACATCCGATCATTTATATTCAAAAATAGCATTTTTCTTTGAATATCAAAATATCACCTCTTGTTGTAAAACCCTTTAGTTACTGGAATCAGATTTGGAAAACTTTGATTTAGCAATATTTCACAGCTTCCCACTCCCACAGGATGACTGGGCTAGGAAGTGATCCTGTGTGTTATGCATTTTATGCCTACTGTCAGGTTTAGCTGGGTACCTCGGGTTTGCCAAGCCTTACTGTGGAACACATCCAAGAGCCCCTAAGAGCAATAAAGTATTAATATTGTTATTATACCGACCGTCTTATGTCTTCCAAAGAAAACCCTCATAAGCTCTTAATATTCTCCCCAAACAATATCCCAATTTGACGAGACATGCATTCCGAACAAATCAGGTGATCCAATTTTGTGATTTTCATTTCTGGAATGGAGTTTTGGACACACTCTGTTTCAAAATTTCGACAATAAAAATTTTCATGATATTCGAATTAATCAAAAAAACTAATTACTATTGACAGGTTTGAAATAGATTGAGAGGATGAGATATGTGTTTTATCGGGAATCTTGTATGTTAATTTAAACACTCAATCATCAGAATCCATCCCAAAATGCTTGGAGAGTCGGGAGAGTATCCATGGAGTCATCAGCATAATGAGATTTCCATATAGGCTTTTAAAGGGAACAGTTCCGTTATCCCGGTATCCAGTTAAATCAAATTTAATGAGGGATATCTTTAACTCTATAGCGACGAATGATGAAAACGACCATAAAAACAACTGGAAAACACGAGTACAACGCCATACAGGCAGTCCTCGACGGCACATCTGTCACATGGCGTTATTAGTTAAACCTACCGATTAATTACTATCAATCCATATCAATCTAAAAACCAAGCACCCACTCTTGATCTCGCAACGACCCACGTTTGCGCACTTTCCCTGTCCAAGCTCCGTCCCGAAATTATCCAGTATTCTTCCCACGCTACCCTGAAGGTTGGCTGCGCCACGCTCTTCCCGAAGCCGAGCGTCCCGACGGCGTGATGTTGACGGACGCGTCGTGAAATGTTTGGAATCTCTCCGTTTTACTGAACGCACCCGCGATGCTAAAGGGTGCAAAATTTGAAGTTCTTTCTTTGCGTGAACATTCACTGTGTTATCTGTAATGCACGTCTATGGAAGTGATGTGATACCGTGATCATGATCTGGATTCGATGGCAAGCACGGATCTGTGTCCTTTTCTTCTTTTTGCTGAAAGGTACTGCAGATTTTTAACAGTGTTCATTTAAAAGAATGGTGATTCTCGCAATGTTCCCCGATGATTACCATAGGGCGTGTATATGAATTATGTTTCGTTGGTTGCTCATTAAAAGGTTTTATCCATAAACAATTAAAATCTGAGGAATTTGCGTAACCTCTTAAGATCAGTTGCTTATGAGGAACCACTGGTGGATATGATTTGTTACCAGCTGACAAAAATTTCTTCACTGCAGGATATACTATTAAGATTAATTTTTGGGGGAACAATAACTGATTTTCATGACAAATTAATGAATCAGATATTCAGTTATAATACGAATTGAAATATGCTTGAACGAAAATATTTCACTAAGGTTTTTCATTCCATATTGAAAATTTACTGATTATTTACATTTTTTGACTTTGATTATTCATTATCCGTTAATTAGAAATGGTATTATCGGGATCAATGTTCTGGACCCTGAAGGTCCTTTCAACGAATTTCTCTCATTCAATTATTGAATTTACGTCCCACGATACATAAACGGTGAAATTTCAGGGATGATTGAATTTTTTCTCTTCATGTTCTACTGGAAAGTATTTCCATCTGGAAATTATCCAATGTTCTGCAATTTCTTTCAAACTGTGGAAACATACTAGGGCCAAATATGATTGTTAATCTTATAATTCATTTTATAATTTTATAATTTCATCTCTGGCGCAATGATTGAATATTTCAGGGCAAACAAATGTTGAAATATTCATGTTGATGATGTATTTTGCGTATATTATTTGTCATAAGGCCTGATATTGGTGTTGAAAGTGTTATTTTCATTGTGGAGTGTGTTATTTAAGACGTGTATCACGCACAAACAATGTTGAACGAATGATGAATCCCTAAATCATGCTATGTTTGAAGAGTTCGTGTAAATCTTGAATGCATTTATTATTAAGTTATTAAACGTCTCATCCATAAAACAAACATAAGATCCTTCTGAAAATTCAGTAAGAATCGATCAAATTCAGCTGTCCTAGCTCCTCGGCCTCGAAGGAAAAAGACGCATTTGAAATGTGCGAATTTGATAATTTTCACTGAGGAATGGGTTTCTTTAATTGCAATAAATTTTACAAAAATTATGTTAGTTTTTCACAAAAAAAACATTATCTAGCTGGCTGGACACCAGGTTTCAGTTCGACACAAAATAGACACCTTTTATTCAAAAATAAATTGGTTTATTCTCTAGTATTTTGGTGATTATATATCTATAAATCAAAGACATACATATCAGTGTGAAATTGATAGAAACACTAATGCTGCAAATAAATTCACAATCACACTTGACATGACATTGATATCCAGTTTTTACTTCGCACTTTTTGTTACCACACCTCATGGATTCATTTTCGTCTTCCATGACGAATATTGGCAAAAGCTTGTTCGATTATTTTCTCGCATCAGCTGGAGGACTAGGTTTTCTTCCAGACGCTTTTTTATTGAGTATATCATGATGGTGCCTAATCAATATCACTTTGATTAGCTACGAGAGAATCTGCATCTTTGGTTAGATACTCACCCAAGTAAATTTTGAAATCCTGTGAATCCTTATTTCAGCAATGGCATATTCACGAGTCGAACATAAATTCACTATTGTTAATTGTTATTAAACAACGGCAGATGTCGTTCGAATTTGACCCAGTGTCTGTTGACCATAATATATCCGACGTAATGGAATGGCTCATTTTCCATGCCAACTTCCTCCTACTTCATCCTTGTATGATACAAAGATATAATTGAATGGTTTTTTTCTGAGTTTTCTCTCCCAAACTCTGAAAAATATCTATAAAATAAAAAATTTATTATTTTGTGATATGCTTCTGCGTAAAAAACACAAGATATTTGTCAGAAGCAATCAATCGAAAAATAATCATCAAAATAATTCTGAAGATTTTTTCGTTAAGCGTCTGACGAAGGAGTCAGATATAGACTCCGAAACGTTACGATATAGTTGTTTCTTCGTTGATGTTGTTTGTGTTATTTGTTAGGCAACATTGTTGGATTGATTGCTTCTGACAAATATCTTGTGTTTCTTACGCAGAAGCAAATCACAAAATAATTAATTTTTTATTTTATAGACATTTTTCAGAGTTTGGTAGAGAAAACCCAGAAAAATAACCATTCAATGATGAATATACCCCCCACAGTATCATTCTATGATTACTTAATACAAATATATAAAATAAGTTTGCAGGCTAATTTTCTGGTAATCTCGCTCTACTGCTTTCCATCCAATAGTACAATTCCTCGAGGTTGAAATTTGACCTATTTTCGTGCATCCTTGTTAAAATATCAGATGGGATGGTTGGCTACCATAAACCAGTTCACGTTATTTCAAAGTGAAAGGTAGTTAATAACATCATTAAGGCCTGGGATTGGAGTTATCTGTTAGCGTGAATATTTTGTGTAATCTCAACAATTCTCAAAAGATTTGAAATCATTAATTAGATTTCGTCGATCTCTTTATCGTGATTTCTCCCCTCGTCCCCACCCTGAAGTTGGATAGGAATTGAACTCTGTCTACATGCAAGCCAATGTAACGAGATGGTTTTTTTTTCGACAACCATATTCGTTCCTCTACCATCCCTCCACTATGTTGGATAGAAATTAAACATAGCATAATGACAATGCAAATAAATAAAGATCATGAAACTCGAAGCTATCTAAATCTATGAAGTGATATAAATCTATCTTAAACCGTTTCGAACTGAAAACTAGGGGATGATGAAATGATTGTCGCGGATTTCCTCGACGCTAAACTTTAGCCTGAATATCTCAGCAATCTCATGAATCCACATATTAGCATTTATAGCAGATTCCACTACCACGTGAATATTCTCTCACTTCTCGTTCCCCGCATGATGTTCGCTGAGGTCTACTTTCATGTCTCTATGATGAAATATCCAGGTAAAGAATTTGAAAATTCAATTAAGTGGAATCATTTTCGAATTTTTTTCCCGAATATGGTCTAAAACGATTGGGTTCGACTCCCTGATGAATAATTCGAGTACAAATTTGATTCTGTCCGGCCGTCCGTTGCCACGATAACTTGAGAACGGAAAGAAATAGCGACTTGAAATTTTCAGGGTGGGTGGCGCGTACCAATACGACGGACAAATTCGTTAATGGGCATAATTGGCCCAATGGTTTCCGAGTAACAATTTCGTTTTCAACTAATATAAATCAAATTGTAACTTTGTGAGTAGTTGTTGAATACAAACATAAGGACTTTTGTGAAATTTTGTGAGAATCGTACCATTAGAAAATTTTAATAATATTAACATAGCGAATAGAATAGCGATCTACAATTTTAAGGTTAGATTGTTCACCTTGTGCGACATTTGAGTTCGTTAAAAGGCATTATGGGCATAACGGTTTTGGAATTATATCAATCTGAAGTTTGGTTGTGATTTCCACAATAACTCGAAAAGTACGATGCCTATTCAATTCAAACATATGGTAGTTGGTTTTAGAATGCCGACACCATTTTTTTTGCAAAATTCCGTGAAGATCGTATTACCAGCTAATTAAAAAAAAAATAATCGATTGATAAATATTCTATATATCAGCAAATATTCGTCCGACATCATTGCAATTTTGCGACAATCTTTAAAACCTAATTCTATAATCAAGTTGCAAGTTTGAACACGATCGGATCTCTATTGTTGGAGATCCAAGCAGACTTGGGTGAGTTCTGATAATTTAAAAGGTATTTAAATCTAATACTAACTTGAATAAATACGGCAAGAGGATTTATGTAGTATTTTTTCTCCTATATTATAAAATATTTACTAAATTTTAATTCCGATAGAACATGTATAGGTATATAGATTTATGGGAGTTCAGAGATATTGAAATTATTTTCCTTTAAATACGAAATGCGTTGTAAGTACAGTCCCGGAAACCGAAAAGTATACGACTCTAGAGAGCACATTGGCATATTTAGTTGATTCAATGAGGCTTTAACGAATAATAGCTCTATTCTGTGGTTTCGCATTGCTAGTCCATGAAATTGTCAAACCCAAACGCATCGCAAGTTCATTTGAACCAGGAGTCGACAATTAATTTGAAAAGTATTCGGAATACTTTGGGTAAATTGCTGCAACTTCCAGGCCTACACTAAAATAACAATGTTTCTAGTATTTTACAAAAAATACTGCGACCGGAACTTAGTCTAGATAAGTAATTATTACTTATCTAGACCAAGTTCCGGTCGCAGTATTTCTTGTAAAATACTAGAAACATTGACAAACATAGCACTTGCATATATTTATCTGTTTAATATTTTACTCAATTATTTTATGATTTGGTATAAGTTCAAATTTCTGGAGGAACAGGTTCCGATTTCTTGCGGTCCGAATACGAACCGCCGTCCACCAGTTGCCGACCCTTGAGTCAACGAGATTGAATATTTCATATCTATTGATACCAAATAATCAATGTTTTATAGCAGCACCATTGCCTACTATAACAGCTTCCAGGCGACCAGGTGTCATTCGATTCGGAATGACATGTAGATAGTTTTTGAGAAAATGCTAAGGCCGCTCGCAAAAAATGCAATAGTTATAAAAAATTAAGTGAAAAAAAATGGAGGGGGGTTTGGTTTCTCGCCAATATCTCAAAAACTGTCTGAGATAATCCAAATTTGAAATAAGATTCAAGAAGAGCAGGAAATTTCCTAGAAAATTGCCAAAAACGGGTACTCCGGCTTTCCGAATTGCAATGTTAATGTTCTTGCTACAAAAAATTGTTGATTAACTAATGGATAAGTAATAGAAAAATCGCGATAAACATTTTTGGACCACGGATTATTGTTCTTTGATCTATTCTGCAGATGCCTGAATTTTTTTAATATTTTATTTTCATATTTAATAAGTTTAAATTATATTTATTCATCAAAGGTACGAACGGAAGCCGGAGTAGACGTTTTCGGGCGTATTTTCAACCCTCTAGGAAAATTATAAATTTTGGTCCTCTAGTTCCAGCAGATGGGACTTTTTTAAGGGAAGTTCCTTCTCTATTTGAATCTTTTTGCAAATTAAAATTATCTCAAATAGTTTTTGAGATTTTGGCGAAAACTTAACCTACTGCTTTTTTTCCACTTAATTGTTTATAACTATTGCAATTTTGAGAGTGACCTTAGCATTTTCTCAAAAACTATCTGCATGTCATGCCGAATCGAATGACACCTCAAACATAATTTTCGGTAATACGCAAAAATTTCGACCTAAAAAGCACATGTTGACTAAACTATCCTCATTGATAAAACTAATGATCTCGTATCATACGTATCAGATATATATCCCCAAACATTTTCTATGGATTCCCATATTTCTTGGGCATTTGCTGGTCTGAAATTTCGATTATATTGATTAATTTCACCATACGCCCCCAAATGTTTTCCATAGGGTTCATGTCCGAACTTCTTGCAGGCCTAGGTATATATATATATATATTCGTATGAACAATTAATTAACACATTGATACGATTATACTTTTTTCCTGCATGCATTGTCTTACTATCTTCGAAGTGTGAATAGGAGAATTATCTTGCTGAAACATAAAGTTTTCAGGGATCACCTGCGCTACCGAAGGTATCATTTTCTAATATTTCTTTGTAACGTTCGCCTGTTAAGCTCCCATATATTTTCCAGCAGACACATGTTCCATAGATGCTTACCCAAGCCCACACACTCACTGAAAAGCGATCACTATTTCATAAAGAGTGGACGTAATCCTCGTCATACCTTCGCTTTCGTGGTCTATAAACCCGAAGTTGTCCACTGCTGCACGATTGAAAAGTTCTCGTTTTCAGAAAAGACTACGGTGCTCCAAAAATTGCCATCCATATCCAAATATTCATTTGCGGACTGCAATCTCTTCATTTAATGGGCCACGTGAAAGAGAAGGTCTACGCCAATAGCCCAGCGTCGATTCAAGTCCTCAAAGATGGAATTCGTGAGGCTATCGAGAATATAGGGCAGCCACTTCGCGATTTCTTCTTCTTCTTCTTTAGCTCTACAACCCTGGGTGGGTTTTGGCTGACTGCACCACTTGCCTCCATGTCGTACGGTCATTCATCATACTCGTGACATAGGGTATTCCCATTGTTGTAAGATCTGCTTTTATATTGTCCCTCCAGCGCATACGCGGTCTGCCCAAAGGTCTTTTTCCTGTAGGTACCTCCTCCCATATTAGTTTGGTGAGCCTATCTTCTGGGAGTCTATGGACGTGACCTGCCCATCTAAGGCGCTGCGATTTAATTTCTTTTATAATATCTGGGTCTTTGTACAAAGTTTTTATTTCTTCATTTGTTCTAATACGGAACAGGTTTGTAGTTGGATCATGATATGGGCCGAATATCTTTCTGAGCACTTTCCTTTCGAATCTTCTGAGCTTCTCCTCGTTGGCTTTTGTCATTGTCCAAGTTTCGCAACCATAGGTGAGTATTGGCCTGATGACTGTTTTGTAGGTTTTGATTTTAGATGCCCGTGTGAGAGTGCGCGATTTTAAAATACTACATAGCGAATATATGCATCGGTTGGCAGCCTGTATTCTTCCTTTGATTTCCTCTGTGATGTCGTTATTTGCAGTAATAGTTGACCCTAGGTATTTAAAACGTTCAACTCTCTCGAAATTATAGTTGTCGACTGTTACGTTCAGTCCTATTCTATCTCTGCGGTTATGTCTATTCACACATAGGTATTTTGTTTTTTCTTCATTGACTTCGCGATTTGGTTATGGAAAATTTCATTAAAAGGATATGGTCCTGTAAGCGTTGTCGTGGTCATTTGCCTGATGTTATTTTCCACTATTAACGGCATAGCTTCTTCTTTATAATGAAATAATCATCCGATCATTTATATTGAAAAATGGCATATTTCTTTGAATATCAAAATAACACCTCTTATTGGAAAACCCTTTATTTCGCGCTGTTCTTACGGATGCAGGGAAAGCAATAAACTGACTCGCTTCAACAGTTGCGAATGAATGCTCCTTAATATAATTGATAAGCACATTGTCTTCATTTTGATCAGATATTCTACTAGTTCCAACTCGGATCGAACGTTGAATGCACCCATCCTGCCAACGTTGCTTCAAGTTTAAAATACAAGTTTCACTGACATTTGAGGCTTCTGCTGTTACATTTAGCGACCAATTCTCTAGTTTAGCAATTGCCTACAATTTTTTACCATCGTTTAAATGTAGGGACATTTATAATCATTTCCATTTATTTGAAATTACATAAATAAATCGTGACGTTTTTGCGCGTATGTTCTGGGGAACATACGCGTTATAGTTTTGCCCAAATGTGAAATTTAATTCTGTGGTGCCGTCCGTTGCCACGATAACTTGAGAACGGAAAGAGCTAGTGACTTGAAATTTTCAGGGTAGGTGACGCATCCCAATACGGCGGACAAGTTCATTAATGGGTATAATCAGCCCAATGGTTTCCGAGTAATAATTTTGTTTTCAACCAAAATAAATCCGATCGAACTTAAACTTGGTGAATAGTTGTAGAATATAGACCTAAGCACGTTTATGAAATTTTGTGTATCGCGTATCGCTAGAAAATTATCAAAAAATTATTTAAAAATATTTTTGTTGTCACGATAACCTGAGAACGGAAAGAGATAGCGGCTTGAAAATTTCAGGTAAGGTTGTGCATCTGAATGCGACATTTGAGTTTGTTTATGAGCATAATCGTCCAAACGGTTTTAGAGTTATAGCCATCTGAAATTTTCTGAAATTTTGATGTTTTTTGTTCCTCATTAACTCGAAGAATACAAAACCGATTGGATTCAAACATGGTTATTAGTTGTAGAATGCCAACGCGAAAATTGTTGCAGAATTTCGTGAGGATGGTATAACTAGAAAATTAAAAAAAAAAAATAATTAAAAATAATTGAAAAAAATTCTATATATCATAAACTATTCGTCCGGCATGGCTGACATTTTGGGAGAGCCTGCAGAACCTAACTCTACTGCAGAATTCCAAGTTTGAACACGATCGGATCTATATTGTTGGAGAACCGAGCAGCCTTTTGTGAGTTCGGTAGGTGGATGCGAATCGTCGTATGATATGTTGTCTATGGTCGTATTTTTGCGAGAACCTTCAAAAATAAAATATGAATGTCATGATGATATATTATTATACATATATATTCATGGTAAAATCGTGTTATTTCATCACAAATCTATAGGAGATTAGATGATAGCCCTACATTAGTGGTCAGACCTGGTTTTGAAAGAGATCCTCCTTAGGAGGAGGCAACTAAATATTGAAGGGATTTCTATGAACAAGAGTGAATATCTTTGAGGAATAGAGAGGCGATTCTTCTTCAAGAGATCCATGTGCCTTCAGAGGAGTATATTTGCGAGAGGGGACCTTTGAATTTTGCTGAAGGCTTCTGATCTTGTAAGGTGAGAGGCTCATTTGTGGATATTAAATCTCGTGATGGGTAGAGAAGAATTCTAGGCCAGTTTTTCTATCACTAATGAAAATATATCTTTATGTAATAACGGGTGATTTTTTGAGAGCTTTTGGATTTGATTTGAAAAAAACACATAAAATTCAGAAAAATGTATGGAATTCTTATTTGAGTCGATATAACGATCGATATAATTTAATATTTAAAGATTACTACTAGCGGCCCGGTACGTGCTTCGCTACGTATAAATTGAAATAATAAAAAATTGGTTCAAGCACTGACGTGGAGTCAGGAGCTTTTGCGGGTATGTTCTATTGTCCATTCTCCTGTATTGCACACTCTTAATCAAATATACCATGGTGAATTCTATTGTCCGTTCTCCTGTATTGGACACTCTCTTAATCGAATTTATCATGGTAAATTCGATTAAGAGTGTCCAATACCGGAGAACGGACAAAAGAATTCACCATGGTATATTTGATTAAGAGTGTCCAATACAGGAGAATGGACAATAGAACATACGCGCGAAAGCTCCTGACTTCACGTCAGTGCTTGAACCAATTTTTGTTGTCAATGACTGCGCGATATTGCCATAAATATACATGGATGTAGGTATTTGAATGGAGCCATATTTACAATAGGAAAACAGAATCGTTCAAATATCCGTTTTTGCCACTATACTTGGTGCAGAAATATCATAATATGTTCACCAGATGTTACCGACAACCAACCTAGTAAAATTGTATATAGTGCCTCTCTATAGCAAGTCCATTACTGAAAATCCGAAACAGAAAAAAACAATAGCAACAAGTCTTCGCCTCATAGTCAAGGAGCAGGAAACATATAATATCATAATGAAGAAATTCCGTGATTCGAACGTCGGACCGACCCGTTCTTCCGCCCGAAATAACGGAACCAATATCCACGGAAAATGTTGTCGGTTCCAATTTCATAAAGATCGCAATTTTCCATCTGGCCTAATACAGAGCACGACAGGTATTCCGATCCCGAACATACCAACTAGGAACAGCCATTATAAAAATTTCATTTCGTTCTCGTTTGATTGAAATTAATTTTATTTCGGCCTCCGGCCATGTCCGGATTTGCAGTCGATTCGAGACCTATTCAGGCGTCGCCCTAACAACCTACATGACGATCTCGACATAGATGCATAGAATACATGGTGAAGACACTCTTTGACATATTTTCGGCCGAATTGTGGTCCAAATGCTGTCAAATTACAAGGATCTTGTTCTACTTTCGCCGATAGATGCCGGCAGTAGACATTTTATGTCAAAATTATCGACATGTCAAATTAAATTTGAATCTTTGTTTATTCTAGTTTCTTGTGGAAAGTCGTACCGTTTGCTCAAATTTAGTATTTTGAGTATTTTGTTGAACGTCCTTGTTTTCCGTGCCGAAAGTAAGCCAAATGTTAGCTGTGTGAACTCTGAACGAGTATCCAGAACCATTTGAATCAAATACTATTTTCATTTCGAAAATACTTCGTTTCTATGCGAATATAGTTTTTTTAACAACTGTTTATTCTTACCGGATCAGGGGCAGATTTCTAGTATCAAGATAGGTATTAATTATAATATTAATAATATTGAAAGATCGCTGATACCGTTAATTGTTAATAAATCAACATATGAGAATGCTAAGACTTGTTGATTTACTATAATCTTGCCGATTGATTAACATAAACTGTTTTAACCGTTGAAATATTAAGGTATAACTCTATTAATTAATTATTATATATATTATACAATTCAGTTATATATTGAGAAGGAATGAATGAAATAACATGTTATGAAAACTAACAATATTATTTTGGAAAGCTATTCAACTTTGAGTTGGATAGCTTTCCTAAAGCATCATTCTTTTTGGCGCTCTTATACTATAATATTATTTGTTTCGAGGATATTGTTACACGACAAGAATGGCAACTGGCTTGTTGTAGAGGTAGGGTATTGAAAATTAGAACATGTATTTGTTCAAAATATTAGCGTATATCTAGCGAATATATATTGAATAAAAGATTGAAACGTAGTACACTACCCTCTATTTGGTTGGTTTATCAATTTAATGAATCATTTTTCGATATTTCATCAGTATACTTAGTTCTGAATAATAGCTATCGAATCAAACATATTTTGCAATCTAATTGCTGAGAACATAAATAGTTGTCAACCGGTATTGGGTGACTGATAAAATGCTGTATCCATGAGAATGTTTTGATGAAGTTTCAAATTATACATCGGAAATAATAAGTGAAATGCTCAATTTCAATGAGCCTTACATGATAAAGGTAATTAATACTTTTGAATAATGATATGATATCGAAAGATATTATGTGTAGTTATTACAGAAAATTCTGTATTATTCCATGTATTCCAAAATACATAAATTAGATACCTACTTATAATATTCTAATGACATTGGATGTGATCTTTTGTAATGGAAAAATAATGATTTCACAGATTTCTTCATTTACAGTTCCATTCAAAATGTTCCAAAGAAACTTCTTTACTGATAAATCCCTTATTTGACCTCATTATGTCTTGGCAAGATGAATTTTCTGTTCCAAACAAATGGGGTTTAAATATTATGTCCGAACAGGTGTCTGACTAATCAAAAAGTTAATTGATTGTTCAATAAACTGCTTCATTCTATTCTTTTAATTTGGATTTACGAACAAGCAACGGTGGAAAGTGAACTTTGTCGCTTGTCAGTTTTCATTTATTCGCTTGTCAAAATCTTCAAAATCGAATTTAGCGGCACCATCGTTAATAAAGTGAAGTAGTAAATAAAGTACATTATTTGACAGTTCTAGGTCCGTTTTTCGGCCGAAAATTTTAACAGGAATTTGCATGGAGTGTCTACACCTTGTTATTCTATGCATCTTGCAACCTACATGACGATCTCAACAATGATCATTCACGCGATTATGTCAAAATTGTTCCACTTTAAGGATTTTGGTGACAGAACCGAAATGTCATATAATATTACTATAGAACTCAATGCTAGTCTAGTCAAAAAGTGCTTTTTAGGTCAATTTCTTGCGTATTTGCGTAAAATTATGATTGAGGTGTCATTCATGGCATGTTGATAGTTTTTGAGAAAACGCTGAGGCCGCTCGCAAAAATTGCAATAGTTATAAACAATTAAGTGAAAAAACAGACGGGGGTTTGATTTTTCGCCAATATCTCAAAAACTATTTGAGATAATTACAATTTGAAAAAATTGGTTCAAGCCTTGTGGACAGGAGCTTTCTGGCGCTCTTGTTCAAACAGACAAATTATATCTCCGAAAGTATATGTTTCTCAGAGTTGGGAATTATATCAATAGATTCTTATGAAATAACTTCATCTTAGCAGATATTGAATACGAACATCATAGAAGAATTTAAATTCAACAAGAGTGCCAAAAATTATCAATCCAAAACCAATAGACGAATTCTACCCAACAACGAATTCATCCGAGATATTCATTCCTCAATTCTATGATGAACGATAATATATATTCTTTCCTCGAATCCACTCCAATACTCCAATACACCAATATTCCAGTTTTGTTTTTACTGGAGATATTCTGAACTCAATATTATTAACTTACCATTACCATTCCCATCATCATATGGATTGACCATCGGCATGAAAATATCAACCAACAAAATGTATGATATTATGTTATAATTCTCATAATTCTACGACTGCTGAAATGAATTTGACAATGTCATGTCTCAGGAAAATAAGTTGACATTATAATAATTCATAGATAGAATAATTATATCATTCTGTGAAAACATAGAAATACGATTTATTCTTGAAATTTTGAAAAATCATATCTCCGAAAGTGTTAGCTTGCTAGAGTTAAAAATTATATCAATGGATTCTTATGCTAAAACTGCATATTGAAATAAATTAATTTGGAATTTGTTATGTTTTAAAAATTTTTTTTTTGTTACTCCGAAACCATCTGTCCGATTTTGCCCAACAACGAACTTAGCCGAGATATTTATCTCCCAAACCTACTCGGAAAATTTTCATCGAAAAATTCGAAAATTACAGACATTCGGTCCAATTGATAAGCACTCTGTTTCGAGGAACAAGAGCGCCAAAAAGATTGAAGCAAAGGAAGAAATTTCCTAAAAAAATCCCAACTCCCAGAACTAGCAACAATATTTATAATTTTTCCGGGGGGTTGCAAATACCCCCCCTAAAAAATGTTTATCGCGACATTTCAATTAGTTATCCATTAGTTAATCAACAATTTTTTGTAGCACGAACATTAACATTGCAAGTGCGATAATTGTCAAACTAATAATCTGCGAATTTTTACCTTTCATGGAGCTATTTTTCAAAGGTCTTATAATAGATTCTGGTATATTAAAAAATTGTTATTTTTCGTTTTGTTATTAACAATTTACCTAAGTAAAAAATTATAAAGCGTCGACAAACATTGAAAAAATCCTTTTTTCTTATAATATTACAATTGATCCTTTTTCTTATGATCAGAAACTACCTAACAATGATTTTTATTAATTATCATCTCCTAGGGTTTAGAATATTGTTATAAACCCATGCGTTGTTTATGAGGCAATTTGAAATTTTCTTTTGAAAACATAATCCTTGATGATAATTATAGTTAAAAAAAAAAAAAAGCACTGACGTGGAGTCAGTCCTCTTTGGCGCGCGTGTTCACGGTGGCTAATTTGAATTGAATGATGAGTACTTCAAGCTCAGTGGATAGAGCGAGCCGAAGATCTACCCATAGGATAGTGGACACCATTCACTGTCGGTTCGAAAATTAACAGTGCTGTATCTAAGCTGCCATCAGGATAGAGTAACAAAGTTGGAAAAGAACACAACTGACTCTCCTTAGTCGCACAAGCTCCTAGAAGATTTGGGAGGGTCAGTATAATTCTAATCATGTTTATAGCACGCGCGCCAAAGCAGATTGACTTTTTACACTTTTTCTTTCATTGTTAAGTCAATCTGCTTTTGCGCGCGTGCTATAAACATGATTAGAATTATACTGACCCTCCCAAATCTTCTAGGAGCTTGTGCGACTAAGGAGAGTCAGTTGTGTTCTTTTCCAACTTTGTTACTCTATCCTGATGGCAGCTTAGATACAGCACTGTTAATTTTTGAACCGACAGTGAATGGTGTCCACTATCCTATGGGTAGATCTTCGGCTCGCTCTATCCACTGAGCTTGAAGTACTCATCATTCAATTCAAATTAGCCACCGTGAACACGCGCGCCAAAGAGTACTGACTCCACGTCAGTGCTTTTTTTTTTTTTTCAAGTTCCTTTAACAAATATAGCTATCAATACAGTTTGGCTGTTAGCTTTACCGTAGATCGAAAAAAATTGCGGTTGTGGGACCTCCGTTAGGAACGCAATTGAATTGACATGAATATTCTTTCAAAACCTCACAATATCGGCTCATTACTCTCAACATAACCCATACAACCCAAAAACAGTCACTTATCTTCTGCGCATGCGCAATCAACTCGCGGCTGCAAGTCCTCCCAAAATCACACACCTTACAAAAAATTCCGATTATCCAACACCAGTGGTTCAGGAAATATCGCATCTTTAATCCACGCATGCGCAGACCCTTACCAGGGGATTCTATGGAGGAATAACATCCACCACCCCAAAATCCCAATCCTCTCTGACGAAAACACCACCAGTTAAATCACTGATGGTCTGCTCATGCGCATAACGAAAAATGCCCGTAAGGGGTAACATCAATTTCAAAGTTAGCCCCAGGGCCACGGTACGGACACTTCAACTCGGAAACAACGCTACATCACCCAAACTGACTTGTCCTTGCACTGAATTGCCATGAATATTCTTTTGAAACCTCACAATATCGGGTCAGCACTCCCAACATAACCCATACAACCCAAAAACAGTCACTTCTCTTCTGCGCATGCGCAATCTACTTGCATCTAAAAGTCCTCTCAAAATCACACACCTTACAAAAAACTCCGATTCTCCAACACTAGTGGTTCAGGAGATATCACATCTTTAATCCACGCATGCGCAGACCCTTACCAGGGGAATCTATGGAGGAATAGCATCCGCCACCCCAAAAACCCAATCCTCTCTGACGAAAACAGCACCAGTTAAATCACTGATGGTCTGCTCATGCGCATAACGAAAAATGCCTGTAAGTGTTAACATCAATTTCATAATTAGCCCCAGGGCCACGGTACGGACACTTTAACTCGGAAGCAACACTACATCCCCAAAACTGACTTGTCCTTGCACTGAATTGCTATGAATATTCTTTTAAAACCTTACAATATCGACTCAGCACTCCCAACATAACCCATCCAACCCAAAAACAGTCACTTCTCTTCTGCGCATGCGCAATCTACTCGCGGCTAAAAGTCCTCTAAAAATATCACACCTTACAAAAAACTTCGATTCTCCAACACTAGTGGTTCGGGAGATATCGCATCTTTAATCTACGCATGCGCAGACCCTCATCAGGGATCTGGATTCTATGGAGGAATAGCATCCGCCACCCCAAAACCCCAATCCTCTCCGACGAAAACTACAGCAGTTAAATGACTTCTCATCTGCGCATGCGCACAACAAAAAATGCCCGGAAGGAGCAGCATGAACCTCAAAAAAATAGGTTTCGGCATTTTAAGCAAAGTATTCCGCAAAATAGTAGTAATTTTTTGATTTTTTTCACGTCACGTGATCTTCACGAAATTTTGCAAAAGTGTTTGCATTGGTCTTTTGCATCGAACTACTGAGTTTCAATTCAATCAGGTCAGTATTTTTCGAGTTATCGTGAAAACAAAATTTTAAAATTTTTGAAATTTTTTTTTGCCACTTTAGGGCCGTCCGATCAGAACAAAACTACGCAGGCATATGGAGGTCATGATTCTACAATTTGATGCCAAATTTCAGAAAGATCGAACGATCGGGTCCGGAAATATTCATAAAAAACATTTTGAGTAAAAATGGCCTTAACTCCGAAACCGCTCGGTGGATTTCGCCCGTTAACGAACTTGTCCGAGATATTTACGCTACAAATCTACCCTGCAAATTTCAACGCTCTAAGTCGTTTCGTTCGAGAGTTATCGTGCTAACGGCCGGCTGGACCGGCCGGCCGGACCGGACGGACAGAATTGAATTTGACCTCGAATTCTTCATCAGGGAGTCGAACCCAATCGTTTGAGACCATTTTCGAAAAAAAATTCGAAAAATACAGACATTGTGACGAAATGATAGCACGCTGTTCCTTGCGGAACACGCGCGCAAAAAGACCGTTCATTGAAAAAAATTACAGAGCTTAAGAATGCATTTGTAAAATAAAAACTCTTTTCACCTTACAAAAAATAAGGAACCATTTTTTTATTAATCATTATTTATGTTGATCGTTGATATTAAGAGAAAAGATTTGATTATTATTTCAATTTTCATTAATTATTTAAGAAACAATTCGTTATGAACATATGAATAATCTCTTTGTATTTTTATTTCTTTTTCTATTTAAAAAAACAAGAACAACCATGTATTATTGAAAAAAATTATTATATTTTATATCGAACTTTCAATTCAATCATTTTTGTCAATAATACATGGTTGTTTTTGTTATTTTTAATAGAAAAAGAAAAAAAAAACAATAAGATAATTCATTTATTTATAACAAATTGCTTATTAAATAATGAAAATTTAAATTCATAATAATAAAAAAATAAATTTCAATATCAAGATGAAAATAAATAATGTTTTTTTTTTAAATGTTTCCTTAATTTTTGTAACAAGTGGTAAAAAAAATTATTATTTAACATATGCGTTTTTAAGCCATAAAACATTTTTCTATAAGAAACAGTTTTTTTTTTTAAATCATAATTATCATCATAGATTATGTCCATTCAAATTATCTCGCATCTATGTCATCATGACATAAGTCGTAATTTGTCCGGCGCATTTTTTCATTCTTTTATACAATATAAAGTCAAATATATATATCTATGGGAGATGATAGCCCTTCTTAAGGGCCCTGTAGCGGGCTTCGAACATCTGAAGTTCTGAATAATCATCGCTTGGACTTGGACCGGTCAGACCTGGTTTTGAAAGAGACCCTCCTGGCCTTACGAGCAACATTTTAATTTTTGGTTTCAAATATTGAAGGGATTTCAGGAGTGAAAATCTTCGAAAACTAGCGGAGGCGATTCTTCTCCACGAGATCCCATTCGCCTACAGAGAAGTATTTTTGTGAAAGGAGACTTTTGAAAGCTTATGTATTATTTTTAATTTGTTCGTTTCCTCCTCTTGTCTTTTCATTTTTCAGGTTGAGTTTCGGGTACCTTGGAGAAACCTATCCGTTTTTTGACGAGGGAATCCACATTGAAGAAATATATCCCCATGAATATTTTTATATTTCAGCAAATTTTGTAAACAATAGTTACAAATCACCACACTCACGGGGAGAAAGTGTTTTTTGCTGAGGTTTTTCCCTAAGCTCTTGTATCATACGTCGAATTGTATGGTACCCCGTTACACCAACCTCTGCTAACACATATACAGCTCTCAGTCAAAAGAATATATAAAAACAACACATTTGTTTATAACAATTTCTTAAACAACAGGAGATGAAAATTTAAAATCATTATTAAGTAGATACTGATCATAAGAAAACGGATAAATAGTAATATTATAAGAAAATGGTATTTTTTAATTTTAAATGAAGATTTATAATTTTTCACTTGAGTAAATTGTTGATAACAAAACGAAAATTAACAATCTGTGAAATTCTCCAACAGGAATCTATTATTTGAAAAATAGCTCCACGAATGGAAAAAATTCTCAGATTAATAGTTCAACAATTATCGCACTTGCAATGTCAACAAGAGGTAAAAATAATTGATAATTAACTAATGTATAGCTTTTTGGAAAATCAAGATAAACATTTTTGGACTACGGATTATTGTTCATTTATCTATTCTTTCATATTCAATAAGTTTATATAATATTTATTCATCAAAGGTACGAAGGGGGCGAGACCTGCGCAAGCCGGAGTACCTTTTTTCGGGTGTAATTTCAACTCTCTAAGAAAATTATAAATATTCCTACAGTTCCGGCAATAACGGTTTTCTTTTGCAAATTTCCTACTCTATTTGAATCTTTTTTCAAATCTAAATTATCTCAAACAGTGTTTGAGATATTGTCGAAAACCTAAACCTCCTTTTTTTCACTTAATTGTTTATAACTATTGCAATTTTTGCAAGCAGCCTCATCATTTACTCAGAAACTATCTACATGTCATTCCGAATCGAATGACAACTCAATCATAATTTCCGGAGAATATGCAAAAATTTTGAGCTAAAAAGCACTAGACTTTACCCTTTCAAGTTCAATTTCGGAAAAGAATAGAAAATATTCCGGAAAAAGTAAAACCAATTTCGGAAAAAATAAATCCAATTTCGCACAATTGCCGCGATGTCGCACGAATATTTTCTGATACATCGAATATTTTTCAATGATTTTCGATGATTCTTTAAAAATTAGCTAGCATTACTATATTCACGAAATTTTGTATACAAATTTTGCCTTGGCATTCTAGAACCAATTCCCTTGTTTGAATTGAAACGGCATCATATATCCTGAGTTATTATGGAAATAACAACCAAATTTCAGATTGATATAACTCCCTAACCGTTCAACACCTCCTATGCTTTTTAACGAACTCAAATGTCACTGAGATGAACAACCTGCCCTAAAAATTGAAAGTCGCTATCTTTGTCCGTTCTCAGGTTATTGTGAAATAATGATATTTTTAAATAATTTTTTATTAAATTTTCTAGTGATGCGATTCCACAAACATCTTTATGTTTGTACTCTACAACCATTCTCAAAGTTGCGCTTTGATCGGATTTATATTGGTTGAGAACAAAATTGTTACTCGAAAACTATTGGGCCATTATGCCCATTAACGAACTTGTCCGTCGAACTGGGAGACGCCACCCACCCTGAAAATTTCAAGTCACTATCTCATTCCGTTCTCAAGTTATCGTGGCTACGTATGGCAGGGAAACCAAATTTGTACTCGAATTCTTCAGCAGGCAGTCGAACCCAATTATATAAGACCATTTCAGTTCAAAAATTCGAAAATTACAGACATTTGGCCGAAATGATAACGCGATGTTCCCCATAAAAGC
Source organism: Halyzia sedecimguttata (assembly GCA_937662695.2). Lineage (NCBI taxonomy): Eukaryota > Metazoa > Arthropoda > Insecta > Coleoptera > Coccinellidae > Halyzia > Halyzia sedecimguttata. Next base: position 31,871,060 of record OW569418.2, on the reverse strand, counting down.
CGCTACACACTATGCAATATTGGCGCAATGCAAGAGCAATGCAATGTGAAATGACCCAATGGCGCATACGTGACGGCAATTTTCTGATCAGCTGATGCAACCTTTAAAATTAGAGCTGGGGCCAATTTTTAGGCAATTATTTGGAAATTCTGGTTTGTTTTTTAGTGACATTAATGGAAGCCAACATGAATATGATATGATAAAATTCACTAGGTGTTTGACTTAACCTATCATTCGAAACCTTTTTCAGCACTATCTATTTTCATCAATTTTATATGGGTGGAATTTTTTTTATCACTCGATGAATTAAGCATGAAGGTATGGGTTCCCAAGTATGTTTAATCTGCAGAAACATAACAAGTTTAATACTATTGTATGAACTGCATGCTTGCTTATATTTCATCAAGTCTGATAATCATTATTGAAAGGTTTTTTTCTGGGTTTTCTCTACCAAACTCTGAAAAACATCTATAAAATAAAAATTAATTATTTTGTGATTTGCTTCTGCGTAAGAAACACAGGATATTTGTCAGAAGCAATCAATTGAACAATGTTGCCTAACAAACAACAACGAAACAACATCAACGAAGAAACAACTATATCGTAACGTTTCGGAGTCTATATCAGACTCCTTCGTCAGACGCTTAATGAAAAACGTTAGAATCATTTTGTTGATATTTATTTTGTGACAATTCTTGAATTTCTATGGATGATGATGACGATGACGGTGAGGTTCAATGCTGCCAATCAGGGAAGAAATAATAAAATGATTCTTTCAGCATTCCCACAACATGAGTTTGAAAACGAAACGAAGTTTCTGTGGAAGTACCCCGGGATTCAAAGTAACCCCAATCTACGTTAACGTAAGTTATCTGCAGTGTATGGCTCCTATTAGATTCTCAACCTTCTTATTGACTCCGAAACAATTAAATATTGTTTATTCCACTTAATTGAATTTTCAAATTCTTCACCTGGATATTTCATCATAGAGACAAGAAAGTAGACCTCAGCGAACATCATGCGGAGAACGAGTAGTGAGAGAATATTCACGTGGTAGAGGAATCTGCTAAACATGCTAATATGGGGATTCATGAGATTGCTGAGATATTCAGGATTAAGTTTATCGTCGAGGAAACTCCGCCACAATCATTTTATCATAAACTAGTTTTTAGTTCGAAACAATTTAAAATAGTTTTGTATCACTTGGAAGACTTCTATAGCTTTGAATCTCAGAATCTGTGTATTTCCAATGCCTGTATGCTATGTTTAATTACTATCCAACATAGTGGAGGGATGGGAGTAGAAAAAATATGGCTGTCGAAATAAAACTCTTTCGTTACATTGGCTTGCATGTAGGCTGAGAATTTGATGGAGGAAACGAGGGGATAAATTACTATAAAGAGATCCACGAAATCTGATGAATAATTTTAAATCTCTGTGAATTGTTGAGATTACAGAAAATATTCACGCTAACGAATTGCTCCAATCTCAGACCTTAATAATGTTATTAACTACCGTTTGCTTTGAAATAACGTAAACTGGTTTATGGCAACCAACCGTCCCATCTGATATTTCGATAATGATGTACGAAAACAGGTCAAATTTCAATCCCGAGGAACTGCACTACTGCATGGAAAGCAGTAGAGCGAGATTTCCTCAAAATTTCTATGCAAACTTATTTTATATCGATTTATCATACAAGGATGAAGTAGGAGGAAAATGGAAAATCAGCCATTCCATTAAGTAAAACCAATTTCGAAAAGAGTAAAATCAATTTCGGTTAAAATATTCAAATTTACTCGGTACAAATCGGTATCCATCAGATTCTGTTTCGTTATGTTCATAATGAATATCGTATGTTAATTGATTTAAAAATGACTAAACAAATTGATCGGATGCATTTCTTATTGTATTGTATTGGAGTTAATATTGCAATATACAGGGAGTTATATTATAGTATGAGTAGTATATAATATAGAATCTATGTTTACCTAGAATAGGAAGAGTAGTGTTACAATATTAATTCATACTCAGCATAGTTTACATTTGTGTGAAAATGGTTATAATGTTCATAATTATTCGAGTTGTTAAGACTTCAACATTGTCCTTTCCTCGAGATAATCACAAATAAAGTTTTTAAAAAGCATCGAGTCTTTGTCAAAAACATAAGTGGCGCAGTCGGTAGGATTGTCAAAACGGTTTTTGAGGCCCAAAATTGCCAAAATAATACACCGGTCGTTTCAACGTTCATTTGACAATCGACAACAAAACGAACTTGGTCATCGGCAGGCATCGATTGAACAGAAATCGTCAACGTACCACCAGGATCAAGCAGAAGAAAGCTTTTGGGTAGAGAAATTATAGATCAGTACGGAGATTCTGTCAACGAATCTGCTGTCTATAATCGTTGTATCTCCCATTGCTGAAGAAAAGAAGAAAGAAAACATCTTTAATGCAGACCTTTGCGTAAGTGTTTTCACATCCTTTTTCTCTGAATTTTCCCAATATTCCAATTTAAATAATTATAGTTATTCGAGTTAAAACCCAAATATTTTTTCTCATTTTCTACATAATAAATAATAAGTAATTTATGAGTAATATCGAAAGAGATAGAAGTCCCCTTAGAAGGTTAGATAGAATAGAAGAAGAAATGGCATTCCCTCAAATGCACAAACATCATATTGATTCGATACCTGAGTTTGACGGTAATCCAGCGACGCTGGCTATTTTCATACAATCCAGTGAGTATTTGATAAATACTTTTACAGATCGTAATAACCCGGCGAACCCACAAAACGAATTTTTGTTGAGAGCCATATTAGGAAAATTAAAAGGTAGAGCTTTAAATTTAGTAGGTAGTAGAGGTATTTTAAGTAATTGGTTGTCTGTGAAAAATTTACTTCTCCAATTTTTCTCAGACCAGCGTGACGAAAATTGTTTAGTAAGTGATTTACTCCATTTGAAACAATACAGAAATGAAAACCCCATTAATTTCGGAAATAGATGTCAGGACCTATTGAGTCTACTATTAACAAAAGTCCAATTGACAGAACAAAATTTAGAAACTAGACGAATAAAAATCCATTTATATGAAAACCAAGCACTAAATGCATTTCTCAGAGGCCTTAATTCAAATTTAGCCATAAGATTGAGAAATCCTGTTAATTTAGAACAAGCTATAGGATTCGCTATTCAAGAAGAAAACTTTGCGTATGCAAAATATAATCTTAATCGCGGTACAAGTAATTATCCGAATAGAAACATAATTACATCACCTAGACCTATAACGTATCAAGTTAGTCCGGCAGCACAACCGCCTATCGTATATCCATCATTTCCGAGAAATCAGAGTGCGACCAACACAGTACCAGTGTGTAATCAGGCTAGACAACCGCCTTATCAAAATAAATTTGTAAACGCGTGTCCAACAAATTCTTCCCCGAATAGATTTCAAGGAATGAGCCATCACAAGCCTAATTTTCCCTATAAATCAATCAAAAATGAACCAATGGACACATCTTCATCAAACACGAGACGTACAATGAAACCCCAAAACTATTTCCAACCAAGCAATCAATCAGCAAAATTCGTTTCCGAGGAATTATTTCAACAAAATGTAGATGAGGAACCTAATTTCGATTACCAAAATTGTATTGAACAAGAGCATGAGGAATATCATAATTATTATAATGAAAATGACACTCATTCCTCAGAATATTATACAGAGGAACCGTTTGAAACCAGTGAATGTCCAGAAAATTTTCATTTAGTCACATTGTCGAAAAACCACCCTTGATAAATCTCACGAACATTAATAATTCCACATTACCGTTTATTAGAATTCCCGGAGTTGAATTAAAATTTTTGATAGATACAGGTAGCTCAAAAACAATCATCAGTCCCCGAATAGTCCAAAAATATTACTATAACTTCATTAAGTACATGCCATTCAAAATAAAAACCGCCCATCAAACAACATTCCATAAATATATTGCACGTATCCCACTTCCAAAAATTTTTAAAGTAAATGATCATTTCGACTTCCACATTTTTGAATTTAATTCAGAATATGACGGATTGATAGGAATGGATTTATTGAGACACTTAGGTGCTAATATCGATTTAAAGAAGAATGTCTTATATACTAAAACTGGACCTATTCCTATTTATTTTAAACAAGTACCGAATTATTCATACAATTTGCCACCCAGATCACAACGTGTGATAAAAGTACCTGTACAGTGTAATTCTCTTAATCATGGCATGATCGAGTATATCCAAATCTCAAAAGGAATTGAAATACCACAATGTCTTGTAAATATTCAAAATCAAGAAGCTTTAGTTACGGTGATTAATAGTAACGAAATTTCAAGTCATATAGAAATTAATCCACTCCCTATATTAGAAGTTAATTTAGAAGAAATACATAATGCAAACGATAGTTCTTTAAGTTTGTATGATCGTACTAGGGATAATTTTCTCAAAGAAAATCTGAAAAACCTACGATTGGAACATCTAAACATAGAAGAAAAAACGGCAATCCGAAAACTTTGTTATGAGTATAGAGACATATTTCATTGCTCTAAAATACCACTTAGCTTCACGAACGAAGTAAAACATGAGATTCGCACTACGGACGAGATTCCCATATTCAAAAAGGCCTACAGGGTACCCGAAGCTCAACAAACAGAGATTCAAAAACAAGTGGATGAACTTTTGAAGGATGACATCATCCAACCCTCCAACAGCCCATGGAGCAGTCCAGTGATTATAGTACCAAAAAAAGTAGACGCATCTGGAGAGAGAAAATATCGATTATGCGTCGACTATAGATTATTAAATCAAAAATGTATCGATGATCAATACCCTCTTCCAAATATCACAGAAATTTTAGACAAATTAGGGAAATGTAAATACTTTTCTCATTAGATCTGGCATCAGGCTACCACCAAATAGAAATGCATTCAAAAGATATACCTAAAACAGCATTTTCTACACCTAGAGGTCACTACGAATATAAAAGGCTTCCTTTTGGACTCAAAAACGCCCCTCGTACCTTCGAAAGAGTCATGGATAATATCCTAAGAGGAATCATGAATGAAGCTTGTGTAGTTTATCTAGATGATATTGTAATTTTCTCAACATCTTTAGAAGAACATCTAGAGAAACTTCGAAAAGTTTTTGACCGCCTCAGATCAGCAAATCTTAAAATACAAATGGACAAATCCGAATTCCTAAAGAAAGAAGTGCAGTTTCTTGGACACATTATTACACCTGAGGGATTGAAACCAAATCCTGGAAAAATAGAGGCTGTTATGCAATATCCTATTCCAAAAACTGTGACAGAGCTTAAAGCTTTTCTTGGACTCACAGGGTACTACCGTAAATTTATAAAGGACTACGCAGCAATTACTAAACCTCTAACAAATTGTTTAAAAAAAGGAAAGAAAATAGTACACTCAAAGGAATTCGTGGACGCAGTAAATAAATGTAAGGAAATTTTGATGAACCCACCACTCTTACAGTATCCAGACTTCAACCAAAACTTTATTGTAACAGCTGATGCTTCTAATTATGCAATAGGTGCAATTTTGTCACAAGGTAAAATTGGTTCCGATCGACCAATATGTTATGCATCTCGAACGCTCAATCAATCAGAAGAACGATACAGTACAATAGAAAAGGAATTATTGGCAGTGATTTATGCGGTAAAATATTTCCGTCCATACTTATATGGTAGAAAATTTACCATCTATACTGATCACCGACCACTCGTATGGCTAGCGAAATTGAAAGAACCTAATTCCAAACTGCAGCGATGGAAAATTCGACTAGAAGAGTACGATTACGAATTGGTTTATAGAAAAGGCTCCATTAATACAAATGCAGATGCCTTATCTAGAATTCAGATTAATCCAATAGATACGGAATCACTAACCCCCAATATCGATCAACAGGAACTTGACCAACTATTAGAAGATGCCATTCAAGCTGAAGTTTCAGAAGAGGAAGTACAAAAAATTATTCAGGAACTAAATCAGGAAAATCGGGAAAAACAAACTAAGAAGAAGTCCAAACACCCAGGCAAAAAACGTAAAGGTAAACAACAGCCGGAATCGAGCAAGAACGCACAGCCTGTATCGCAAGATGCACTAGAGGACAACGAATTCGATGATCTATCTACTCACACGGAAGATACGACACAAGAACAATATCCTAGTATTAGAATTTCATCCGACGTTATTGACTCAAAACCAAATCAATTTTTCATCAAGGAAGTATATAGAAACCCAAAACCTGTTAGAAAAGAAACACTAGGAAAAATAACTCGATACTTCGTGGAAATAAGTAAAGATAACAATGAAAGTGAGATTAAGAATTTCCTGAAAGAATTCACTGCAGATAAAAAGCGGTATTATATGCATTTTTCGTCGGAAAACATTTTTAAAACATTCAGCAAGATATCAAATAAACTGTTCAACAGAGACGGACCCGATCTAGTTTATTGCACCGAACGTCGAGAATTGCTAACAGAACCTGACTTAATTAACGACGCAATTCAACAACAACATGAAGGAAAAACAAACCACCGAGGAGTTAACGAAACTATTAAACAGCTTCAAAGAAAATACTATTTTCCGCTCATGCAGGAACATGTGGCGAACTATATAGCAAATTGCGAAACCTGTAAAAAACATAAATACGAAAGACACCCACCAAAAATTAGTATGATGTTAACAGACACCCCAAATAAACCCTTCGAAAAAATTCATATTGATATTTATACACTTGAAAATACAAAATTTCTTACCGTAGTAGACGCATTTACAAAATTAGGTCAAGCAATCGAAATTAAATCGAAAAATTCAATTGACATATTTCACGCATTACTAGAATACTTTCGTTTTTATGGAACACCAAATACAATTAGTTCAGATCAAGGAATGGAATTTTTCGGACATGTCGTAAGGGAGTTGTTAGAAACTCATAAAATAAAAATTCATTTTACAACGGCTCACCATCCGGAATCAGACGGAATCATAGAAAGATTTCACTCTACAATAGCTGAACATATTAGAATTTTGAGATCAACATCGAAAGAACCTATAAGTATTCTTATGAAATATGCAATATTAGCCTACAATAATTCAATTCACTCTGCAACTGATTTAACTCCGTTAGAACTTACTTTTGGTCACACAAGTTTAAAAGACCCTTTAGATATTTTATATGATAAGCAAATGTACAGTAATTATCTTCAAAAACATAAAGAACAGTTATCTTTAGTATATGATAGAGTTCAGGAACGGCTAGAAAATAGAAAAGAAAATTTAGTCGAGAAAATAAATCAACAAGTTAAAAATCCTTTCTTAGTAGGTCAAACTGTGTATGAAAAAAGTTACAAATATGCTCGTAACAAAACTGGAGAAAAATTCAGTGGCCCATTCAGAATTACGAAATTACTACCAGGAAATAAAGCACTTATACAAAAACCTGAAGGTAATAAATCAAAACAAAATGTAGGTAGAACTGTTCATTTGAAAAATCTAAGACAGCCAATTCTTACAGGACAGTCACCTGCGGAATCCTCGCCACAGCCTTCATCGTCTCGCAATGTGCAGACATAGCAATTACACATATCACAGATAACCCAGGGTTACTGCCTTTAAAGTTAGGTAGATCTAAGTTAGTAGATAGGTACTGGTCTTTAATACAAATATTCGATTTAAATATTGTTAAGATGGAATTTAATCATTTAGTTTCTAATTATAGTAAGCTGAATACTTCTTTCCATAATTCTCCTCATGGTAAAAGTTATGTTCGAGAAATTAATAACTATAAGTATATTTTGGATTATAAAATAGAGGATACGATTAGCAAATTCCTTCTCTTGAACATTGGAGACACTCATAGGAGAAAAAGGGGTTTAATTAATGGTCTAGGTACAGTATGGAAATCAATAACAGGTAATTTAGACCAAACAGATGCTGATAAATACGACAGTGCAATAGAAAATATTAAGAGTAATCAACAAAAAATTCTAAATGTGGCAAACTCTCAAATAAGTTTAACTGAAAAAGCTATCGATACATTCAATAATTCAATGAATAAATTTCAAAAAAATCAATTTCTCCTGGAAAGTAGAATTAGCCAGATCAATTCCTGGATGAACAATATGAGTTTAGATTCATGGGATGACTTTACTTTCGTTATATTAAATGCTGTATTTACACACCTAATAGGTGCCGTTAGTATAATTAATGACATTTTAAATAATATAGAAATAGCCATTTCTTTTGCTAAGTTAAATTATGTACATTCCTCCATTATTACTCACAAAGAACTACAGAAAGAATTATCCATTATCGAATCTCATCTCAAACAGGGTACATTACCTTTATCTTTGAATGAAGAGCATATCATCTCGGAATACTATTCAATAATAAATATTAAATGTTATATTAGTAATAATCAAGTAAAATTCATTTTAGAAATTCCCATTGTAGGAATGAATTACTATAATTATTATGCCCTATATCCTCTACCTATGCCTCATAAAAATTCCTTCAAACTAATTATTCCACGAGCCAAATACCTTTCATTAAGTGAAAACGAATATGCATTAATGGATGAACCCTGCAAAGAAGTCAACCAAATGGGCTTTCTGTGCGATGAACCGATTGTGCAGCTGTCCCAAAATAACCCATGTGAAGTTGACCTGGTCAGTTTCAACAACAACTACCAAAACTGCCTCATACAAACCATCTCATTAGAACACACAAAAATTCAAAAAGTTGATGCCAGCAAATGGATCGTCGTTACAGCCAGACAAATTACGGCAACTAAAAAGTGTAGTGATAGTGAAGAAAAAATCGTTTTGTGTGGAACATATATGATTTCAGTCATCGATAACAAATGTGAATTAATAGTAGAAAAATACATACTGAAAAATTTTCAAACCAGCATTTCGAAAATTAAACCAATTAATCTGCCAAATATTGAAATCGTTCAACAAAATATTGATTTCAAGCCCAATATTCCAGACATTCCATTCAAACTGGATGAAATTAATTTTGATAATTTGAAAAATTTGAAAGAACATCTTGAACATAACAAAAGACAAATAAATTCTGTCTTAAATCCTGTAATTCATTATAACAATATAAGTTTATATACTGTTTTCATTTATATGTTTATTGTAATAGTGATTTTTTATATAGTAATTAAAAATCTTGACCTCTGCTCAACTCCAAATATTGAAAATAAGGGAGGAAATATATCAAACCCTTTAGAAGAAATTCAACTAAAAAATTGAGTCATAAAAACCCAATTTTTTCTCTTAGGCAGGGAGGAGTTATATTATAGTATGAGTAGTATATAATATAGAATCTATGTTTACCTAGAATAGGAAGAGTAGTGTTACAATATTAATTCATACTCAGCATAGTTTACATTTGTGTGAAAATGGTTATAATGTTCATAATTATTCGAGTTGTTAAGACTTCAACATTGTCCTTTCCTCGAGATAATCACAAATAAAGTTTTTAAAAAGCATCGAGTCTTTGTCAAAAACATAAGTAGGGTGTTAATGAAAAGTCGAGGGGTAAACCGCGTCGAATTCTGGTATATAAGAATGTAGAATTCCAATGGAATTCTTAGAGTTGCGATGAAATTCCATTTGAATTCCCAGGAATTCCTATTGAATTCCGTGGAATGCCTATTGAATTCCATGGAATTCTATAGAATTCCTAGTTGAATTCCGTAGAATGATTATTGAATTCTGCAGAATTCCTATTTAATTCCTATCCAGCAAATTATTATTTGCTGTTTTATTACACTTTGTTTTCATTATATGCATATATTCTTGTTCATATATGGTTACAGTTTGAGTGACTTGTTTCAACACCTATGTGTGAATGTTAGGATAGATCTATATTTTGATTGTGTTTCTATTACTGTACTTTGATATACTAACAAGTTTCTAGTGTTCTGATGATGCAGAATTAAAATTTGCGAAACGTTGGATATCACAAAAAGTGGTATCTTCAATCGAACATTCCCAGATCACATAAATACTCCAACCTATTTTCAATGAAACGAAACATTATAATAATACAAATTTCTTATAATTTATTTCGGAGAGGCATATTAGTGTTTTACATCGAATAATATTCCGCCAACTTTAAATGATCAGCTCTTGTTGAATCACCTCACATATTAAGATTGAAACTGCAGATTATTCATTGAACCACCTCCACCTCCCTCAAACTATTCACTACTTCAAGAGTTCCCGATGAATATACCAGGATGGAGATTTTGAAAATATATAAATGATTTCTATACAAGAAGTTACTTCCTTCCGAAATAGGAGAATTACTTCGATATGTTTGAAGTGGTAACGACTTCGTTGGAGTTTTAAAAATAATTATTAGATAAAAACCCTTATCTTCAAGTGAAGATAGCTCTTGTTGAGAAATATATTGGATCCTTTTATATTCTCCTGTTCACTTTCCAGAAAATCCGAGGTAACTAGTGCGCTACTTAACCTCTATTGCAGATAAAATAGTTCAGATTTTTTCGGTGAATGGTGCATTAACGTAGCCGTGGAAAATTGTTCAGATTTCATCAATTTGTTGTACAGTCGAGAACTAACGATTTATTTAACTTTAGAAAATAGTGATTTGTTGCCGGTTGAAGTTAACGATTGGGCCTACCACTGTGAGTTGGATTTACGTTAGTTACTAAGTTTGTATTTGAAGTGGGAGCAGATATATAGGGTGTTTCACTGGTAAATGGACATACGTCAACCTGAAGTAGATCTACTGTAGATGTGTCCAAAAAACCTATATATAATAGGTCTTAGCTGCTCCATAGCAGAGATACAGGGTGATTTATGTATTCACCAATATTTTCAATTGCTTATAGCTTTTAATCACCCAGTAGAATCAGTTAATATCTGGAAAATAAAATACACTTTCATGTGTCGATCCATCAATCTTCAAACTGATTTAAAAATCCAGGTTCGTGTTAGAAAAAAATTGAACTTTTCACAAGCTGAGATTCACCACCCTGTATGAAGGAATATTGGAATTTTCAGAAAAAGCAGAAAACTTCCGATTGGTACCGCTCAGCATCCCGCACGACATTTGAATTCCAAAAATTTTTGTCGAATGATTTAATTCGATAGTGAAATTGTCAATTGAATACATAGAAAATTTCTATTTTTTTATATTTTAACCGATTATTTCTAGTATTCCTCAAAAAAATATGGAAGAAAATATCCTCAGTTCCTATATCAGACGCATTGACTAAAGATTCCACATATCCCCAAACGAAATAATCAAGAGGATTGAAATCTGGAGATCTAGGGGGCCACGTATGTAGTCCACTTTTGCCTATTCTGATATTCGGAATGCTCATTCAAGATGTTGCTGAGACATAAATGTAAAAAACTATGATCGATTTTCAATTAATCAGAGATCAGGCCAAAATACTGTCGATGCCAGTTCTCAAATTTTGTGTCATAGATATTGTTGTAGCCTACTTAAATGAACACTAGTGGTATACAACACCTATTAATATGCTGGTATGTTGTTCATGATGTTCGCATGAATAGGCTGAATAAAATCCACATACATAATTGTTTACTCATTTGCTTATTTATTTTTCCATTGTTTATCATTTTGAAAAAAATATATACAAAATCCATATTTTTTGAAAAATAATTTGTAAGAATACCGAGAACGGCTAATTTTCAATCACTGGAACAAACAATTTTTACGCGTATATTCTGGGGAACATCGCGTTATCATTTTGCCCAAATGTCTGTAATTTTCGAATTTTTCGAATGGTAAATTCGATTAAGAGTGTCCAATACAGGAGAACAGACCGAGCAACAGACAATAGAATTCACCATGGTAAATTCGATTAAGAATGTCCAATACAGGAGATTGGACAAGAGAACATACGCGCAAAAGCTTCTGACTTCATGTCAGTACTCGAACCAATTTTCAGATTGATATAACTCCAAAACCATCTGGCCGATTATGCTAGTTAACGAACTTAGATGTCGCATTAAGATGCGCAATCTACCCGGAAAACTGCAAGTCTCTATTTCTTTCCGTGCTCAAGGAATCATGAGAAACATAATATTTTTTCGTAACTTTTCAAAAAAAAATCTTGTTGCACGGTCCTCAGAAAATTTTACAAAACGTCTTCATGTCGATATTCTAAAACTAGTTTCTCTATTTCAGTATCGTAATGAGTTCATTCCAGCATTAAAAACAGTGCTGGAATGAACTCATTCCCGCATTGTTTCTAGTTATATTTTTCGTTTTGTGGTAGCCAGCACTGACATTCGATCCTATCAAATTTCAACACACGTCAATTATTGTCAATACTGTTCAAAGAGCAAAGGGTTACTTTTGCCCCGATCCAGCTGCTGAACCACATAAGGCTGCTCGGATCTCCAACAATATAGATCCGATCGTATTAAAACTTGAAACTTGGTAGTAGAGTTAGGTTCTGAAGAATTTCACAACATTTCAGCGATGTCGGAAGAATAGTTTCTGATATAAAGAATTTTTTCAATAATTTTTATGATTTTTTAAAAATATTCTAGTGATACATCCCTCACGAAATTTTGCAGGAGTTTTCGCGTTGCCATTCTACAACTAATAACCATGTTTGAATTGTATCGCTTTTTCATTTTTTGAGTTATTGAGGAAATTACAACCAAATTTCAGATAGGTATAAATCCAAAACCTTCTTGCCGATTATGCCTATAAACGAACCCGAATGGCGCATTCAGATTCTCAACCCAACCTGAAAATTTCGAGTCGCTATCTCTTTCCGTTCTGAGGTTATCGTGACGTAAATAATATTTTTTTTTAATTTAAAAAAAATTTTTTAGCGACACGATTCTCACAAAATATATGAGCGTGCTCAGTTTTCCATTCTACAAATACTCTCCAAATTTCAATTCGATCGGACTTGTATTGGTTGAAAACAAAATTCTTACTCGGAAACCATTCGGCCGATTATGCACATTAACGAACTTGTCCGTCGTATTGGGATGCGCCATCTACCCTGAAAAATTCAAGTCGCTATCTCTTTCCGTTCTCAAGTTATCGTGGCAACAGCTGGCCGGACAGAATCAAATTTGACCTCGAATTCTTCATCAGGGAGTCGAAGGGTGAAAAATTCGAAAATTACAGAAATTTGGGTAAAATGATAACGCGATATTCCCCAGAACATACGCACAAAAATGTAAGAACTGTGGTTGTTCAAACAGTTTGTATGTTTCATTCGATTGTATATAATTGTACGTATTTGTTTTAGAAAAGGGCTACCTTAGTTATATTTGAATGCGAAAAGGCGTGACACCAATATCATTTACTTGTTTCATTCTATAATGGTCAAAATAATGTTAAAAAGGAAATTATTGTTTATAAAGCTTCGTTTCATTTGAAGTATATTTCCTTTCGAATCATTTCAAATTTCGAAAACAGAATTATAAATATTCCGAGAATTCAAAATGGACGGAATCACAGATCATCATTGTAATTTTATCCTAAAATGACATTGCTTCAACAAGCGGACACCCCTTAGGACCATAATGGAATGTACCCACTTGTTATTACTTTCTCTAATTTATGGTATAAATGTCACTACTGTTGTGCAAAGTTTACAAGAAAGGTAGAACTTCTTATGTTATATTCTGTGGCCGTTACTAACCAAGTAAGGAAGTAAGGTTATGTGGAATGTAAATATCACACGCTTCTATGAATTTCCGGCATGAATTAATTTCATTCTGTGATTATAAGATCCGCGATTCCGGTCGCGTCAAACATATCCCGGCCGACCCGTGTGCGTCAACTTTAACTATAACCTGCTTGTGAGTTGTGGAATCAATTTAATCTCGAATTCAATTGAATCGAAAATTTTTCGTTTCAATCCGTATTACCCAATCTCCATCCCGATACTTCATCGGGCCCTTAAATATCGTACACTGCTAAGGGCAGATTTGACAAATCGGCCACTTCAATAAATCAGAAAATGACAAATCGTCCGAACTGATTATGAATTCTGGAACGCAGCCTGACCCATTGGTTCCGTGAGTTGGGAAGTTTCTTCCAGCCTGTCATAAATTTCCGGAAGGGATTCATAAGGAATGGGAGGAGGAATAAGGTACCCGACATCCCAGTATTATTTTCGGCGGCACAGACTCTGAGGAGAACAGGGAAAAATGGAGCGCTGGCATTGAGACATTATCGGGATATTAATTCAGTAGGAAAGCGGGGGGAGGGGGAGGAGAAAAAGACGGTTTAGTGAGAAAGGGAGATTTGTTGAATGTGCCTATTCGTTTACGACCAATGTCTTTGGAGAGAGAAATTGGATATTTTTGCGCTCGTGTTCCGCGAGGAACATCGTGCATTTCGTCACAATGTATATATTTTTCGAATTTTTTGCCGAAAATGGTCTCAAGCGATTGTGCTAGACTTACTGATGAATAATACGTGGTCAAATTCAATTCTGTCCGTCCAGTCCGGCCGGCCGTTAGCACGATAACTCTCGAACGAATGGAGTTAGAGGATTGAAATTTGCTGAGTAGTTTTGGAGTTTAAATATCTCGGACATGTTCGTTAACCGGCAAAATCCACAAATAGGTTTCGCAGTTATGGCCATCTTCAGTTGAAAGGTTTTTTATGAATATTTCCTACAAATTGTAGAATCATCACTTTTATATGTATGCGAAGTTTTGTATTGATTGGATGGCAATAAAGCGACAGGAAAAAATTTTTAAAATTAAAAAATTTTGTTTCCACAATAACTAGAAAAATACTGATCTGATTGAATTGAAACTCAGTAGTTAGATGCGAAAGACCGAAGCCACTTTTGCAGATTTTAGTTCAATTTCTACTTTCCAGTACGGAATGTAGAAATTGATTGCATGCTATAGTAACGCTTCGTCTTTGAAGATGAAACTTTGTTTCCGAAACATATGTCAGACGACAAAAAACTGTAGTGGACAAGAGTGTAGTTACTTTTATAGTGAGGATCACATTACTTGAAAAAATTACCACTCTATTGCGGCATATTGTGCCTTAAATTTCGGAACCTATTTTTTGGCGCCCTTTTTCCTCAGAGCAGAGTTCTTATGAGTTCAAAAACTGCCACCTTTCTATCTTTCAGTGAATGTTCTTTATATCGAATTCCAAAAGTTCTGCCTATATAGAAACACGATTTATCAATATTCTTCCTTCCGTTTTATCTTGAAAATATATGTATGAATCTCTAGAAGCATAACTTCAATTGCTTGGCTCATTTAAATTTCCCAAGGTCTTCCAACAATGAGATATGTATTATAATATCTCATAGGGATCTGTGAGATATTTTTAAATACAAGAGATCTATGAGATATTTTTAATATCTCATAGTTGAAAGAACTCGGGAAATATAGGGTGTTCCCATATTGAAGGTGCAAACAGAAAGAGGAGATTCCTTTAGTAATTTCAAGAAAAAAAAGTCTCATAAATATGGGTCTGAAAACGTTTCGCTTCTGAGATACAGGGTGTTAAAACTTGAATGTTATTATTATTATTATTATTATTAACAGAAGGATAGAGTCGAGGCCTTAGCCTATTGTAACTCAATTAACAATTAATAAAGAAACAAGTGCTTACAAAAGAGATAAAAAAAAAACATACTAAACTTAATAGATTTCCAAACAAATATAAAACAAACGAAGCATGCAGAAACCTCTGGTTCACAACATCACTGCTGCGGAAGCCGAACTCTCAACACATCATACCTGTTCTTGAAGGAGTTAACACTAGTCGCATTCACTACATCCACCGGCAAGCCATTCCACACATCGAAAATTCTATTCGAGAGAAAACCTTGTCGGACCGATGTGCGAAACCTCTCCTTAGCAAGCTTTAAACTGTGACCGCGAAGATTAATATTTGTGTTCAACACAAACATATCCGACAGATTAAGGCCAAACAGATCATTGAGAGCCCCGTACGTCACAATGAGGTCTCCCCTCAGCCTGCGATCACTAACACTTGGTAAAAAGAAAATTTTCAGTCTGGTTGGATAGTCGGGGCGATGCCACCCATAAGGCAATCTGGTCGCGAAGCGCTGCACCGACTCCAGGGGGTCCATGTCATATTGATGGATCGGATACCAAATGGGCCCAGCGAATTCCAATATAGGTCATATGTAGGTTTTGTACAGTAAAGCACAGGTTGAAACGTCCATCCCTGGGAATGACTTATGAAAAATGTACAACATCTTCTTTGCTTTGGATGTGATGGCGGTTATATGGTCAGACCAGGTAAGCATTTTATTCACGGTTAAGCCTAGATCCACATGGGAGTCAGTCGTCTGAACCGGAAGACCATTCAGATAGTAAGTCATCTCCGGGTTATTTTTGACTATGTGAAGCACTCTACACTTTGAGATGTTCAATGTCATCAGCCACACGTCACACCAGGCGGAAACGGATCTCAGGTCGTCCTGTAGAGTTGAATGGTCTGTTGCTGGATCAGCGTAGAATTTTAGATCGTCCGCATATTGATAGCACAACGACCGAAAAAGAGGGGGGAGATCTGCAACATAAAGCAAGAACAGGATTGGACCCAAAACTGTTCCCTGGGGCACACCACTCGAAACCATCCTGGGTGTAGAGGCACCATCAGACACCCTAACTCTAAACCGTCGGTTACTCAGGAATGCTCTGATCCACCCCAAAAGCTTTCCCCTCACACCAAGATGTTCAATCTTATATAGAAGCCGTCTTAAAGGCACTCGATCAAACGCCTTAGCAAAATCCAGATAGAGTACGTCAACAGCTCGTCCATCATCCACCATCTTTGTCCAATCATCAACACACCTCAGCAGATTTGTGAGAACAGATCTTCCAGGCAAGAAGCCATGTTGGTACTCCGGAAGCACTCCATTCTGCTTGAAGATAGGAGTAACGGACGCATCGAGCCACTCCGCCGGAAGGCTGCCAAAATTGAATGATTCGGTATATATAAGATGTAATGGTAGAGCCAATGAGGGTGCACATTTTGCTAATGCAAAAGGTGTCAGGTGGTCCGGGCCAGGGGCAGAAGACGAGTCCAGGGAACTGAGTTCTTCAAGAACAGAGTCAGCAGAGAAGACTATATCCGAGAGTCCTCTTCGTTGTCTAGGGATCACCATCTCAGGCATCGCACCACCAGGTTCACTGGTGAAGGCGGAAGAGAAGTTGTCGGCAAGAACTTCAGCAGACCTATCGGGTTCAATGCAGGGACTTCCGTTCGCATCAGCAACGACCGGGGCACCAACTTTAGTATTCAAGGATGATCTGATGAATTTGAAGAGTTGTTTTCTATTTTTCGATCCTGCCATCCGCCTCTGGAACTCTATCCTTGCTATAGTGAGTTTGGACTGTAGTGCGTTAGAGTATGATCTATGGATCTGGTAGTTCTCCTGTGACCTATGACGAAGGAAACGCCGCCAAAGGACCCTCTTATGATGCAACATTTTAGAAACTTCTCTGGTTATCCATGGTTTCGTGGGATTGTGTTTGGATTGGTGTATTGTTGTTTGTGAAGCTAACAAATCATTGAACGTGGAGACAAATACATTCCACATAATTTGAACAGATTGATCTCTAAATTTTTCTGCCCAATCGACGAGGGAAAGATCCGCATTCACGCCCCGGAAATCAATTCTTGTCGTTACCTTAGGAACCATCGGGGTATCAAGCGAACTGAACTGGAATTTTGTTGCGAGTACTACATGATCAGATCTCCCGAAAGGGGGCAAGTACTCCACGCCAGTTATCGAATCAGGATCATTCACAAGTACAAGATATAATACGGAGGGCTGCTGACCACTTCGATATCTTGTAGGATTCTCAATCAATTGAGTGAAGGAGGAACTGTGGATCAATGAGGCAAATTGGGCACCAGCGGAGGTACCCTGAGGTAAATTCATGAGAAGGTTCTTGTTTCGCAAGAGTGAGTTCGCAACATGTGGGTTTGACAGCGTCACCCTTAGCATGCGGGGACGTGCAATCAGCTTCTTTCCTAACCGAGTGAAACTCACTACATGGTCTCCGGAAGATCTATCCGCAGTCTTAAGAATTTCACGGATGGCAACAATTGTATCAACCTCCTCAGGAACACCACGAAGAATAACATTGAATGAGCGTTTTACACGCTCAACAGCCTCGGTTGAAGCAACATAGGCGCCAGAATCAACTTCAAGGGCCGTAATTTTCTGCTCAATACGACCAACTCTCGCATCCACCTGTGAGGACACTTGATGGGCTGGCAGTGGGTCGTTGAGGATTTGATCGATTTCACCGACTCGAGTGGACAGATCGGTCAAGCCATTGCCCAAATCATTGTTTTGTACTTCCAGATCTTCAAGCTTCGACTTGCACGAATCTATCTCAGCTTGATGTTGCTCCAATAAACCGGAACGTTTTCCAACAATAGAAGTACAGGCATCTATACGGGAGATCAACCCCGTCTGCTCCGTTTTCATCGACCTTACCTCCTTCAGTACAGCTGTAAGCTGTTCGGACATAGTTGTTACTTTGTCCAGAAGCAATCCAAAACTTTCCACGCTAATGACCTGAGTAGAATTCAATTGAGAACTACCAACAGGGGCAGTAGTAGTAGATTTGCTACGCAATGTTCTAGAGCGCGAGGAACACGTCGAACAGATCCATCTCTGCCTATTCTCGACAATAAATGAGACCTCAGTCTCACCCAGGTTGACGCATTTGTGGTGGTAGTATTTTTTACAGGTGGTACATAAAATCGAAGCTGTCGGGTCACCTAATTCATCAGAGCAAGTGGCGCAGGAATTCGGCATATTTAGGAATATTCTGGACCAGGATAACACGCTTCACTGTCTTGGGCCTGTAAGACAGCCTTAGATTACACAAAAGGACGGCCTTGGGTAGAGAGGTAATAAAACAAAGGGAATGGAAATGAACGGATTCAAAGTGTTGAAAAGTGCGAGTGCGTCTACTTTATTGAAATAACGCAACATGCATCAATTTGCAATCCAGAGTAATACTGAATTATCAGTGAATACTGAAAATGAACGAGAAGGATCCAGCGAGTCGACCACGGCTGGTAGACGGCGGTCTACGCTATGCGCACCACATGAGTATGTAGTGGTGGGACAAAGTCGATGAAAAACCAGTTTCAGACCGTAAACAACAGAAACTGAACAATTTAAATATATCAATTTTTCCGTCTAATTGATTTGGAAACCAATACAAACCAGTCAAAATCACCCAAGCACCCCTATGAATCACCAACTATCACTCAGAAAAATATTTGAAATCTTATTAGTGAGATTAAGACTATAATTATAGGAGCAAGAAAATAAACGCTTATACACTTGCTCTTTAAGTCTTAGACACTGTTTTAGAGTTCTCTCCTATAGTATCTACACTTCACAAGATATTCAACTGAAATTAGGCACTAATAATATAATTGATAGTTAACACCATGTGAGATGCCAATTTTGATGGCAAATCTACAGGGTGATCTTTATTCTGGAACACTGTCCTCTGTTTCCCTACAGAACTTTTTTTTGGTGAGCCACCCTTAATTTGAAAAAATATAAAAACAAGCTTTGTTATTATACTAACTTTATGTTCCCTTATAGTTTGGTCGTATTTGCTACCGATTTGGAGAAAAATAATTTCAGAGATTTTCTCGAAATCCTCAGAATAATCCAAATTGCCATAAAAAATCCAGTTAGTAGGCTGTGGCGAATCAATTCATTATTACTCTTTATGGTTATTTTCCTGATCTATAGCAATGATTCAGAAAGATTCGATAAACTCGTATGATCATTACAAAAAATGTATTACTACAAATTCAACCTTTAACACACTGCATCTCGAAAACAAAACGTTTGCGATCCCATGTTTATGGACCTTTTTTTTCTTTATATTATTCAAGGAATCTCCCCTCTTCGTTTGTACCCCCAATTCAGGAACACCCTGTAAACAATGTGTTCCTGAAAGATATACTAATATTTAAGGGAGTAATTGTTTGACTTATTTCAAGAAAAAACTTTTAATGAAAATATGTCCTAAAAGCCTAAACTTTTGAGATAAAGGTCTATAAAATTTTGAAAAAAAATCAGTTTTTCAATAATAACTGAGATAATATTGTAGACATCTTTTTGAAATTTGGTACATGCCTTCTAAACATCAAGATGCATTTTGTGAAGTACAAAAATTTCCATTCTCTCTACCAGTGGCGTCCGTACCAGTTTTGCATTGAATATTTCTGGAAAAGAAAATACTGCGCCCCTGCTTTCTCTTGAAATTAAAATTACTCTTGAAGTCCTCATTCAGTTTTGAGCAAATTTGATCCCATGGGATTTCATTATCCAACGTACGGTTTCCGCTTAAATAAATAAAAATGGTTTTACTTCAGAATCAAAATTCCTCAAATATCTGATTCGGTGTGGAAATATTTGTGGATCGACTGAAAGCAAATTAAGAGATCATATTTGTTCCAAAATTATTGAGAATCCAAAAAAATATGTTTTCTTGTCAGTAACTTTGTTCTTGATTAAAATAATTGAATTAAAATTGCTTCAAATCAAAGTGCGGAATTTATTGGATTTTTAAGTATTATTAAAGTTATTTTTGTATTTATCCGAATATGGTGAATTAAATGAATGCGGAAATGGTGGCAATGCATTACGTATATGGGCCTCACCGATAGTAATGCAACAGAAGCCAGACGAATTTAAGTATCAGGAAAGACATCCTAATCGTTTCTTACCAAATTGCTATATCTTTTCAAATATTCATCGCCAACTTAAGGAAACTAGTTGTTTCAAGAAAAATATTCTGGAAGGTTACCTCGTAGCGTCAGAACTCCGGAAATTGATGATGCGGTGCTGCAAAAATCGAAGAACATCCTGACGCGAGTAGGAGGAAGATCGCTAGAACTCTGAATATCTGTCATCAAAATGTTTGGTGTATTTTGGTTGATTTTTTGTTATACCCATACCATATTTTAAGAGTACAGGCACTACTCCCTAGAGATTTTCCATAGCGTGAAAACTTCTGTCAGTGGTATCTTCAGAGTGTGGGCGGAAGAAAACCTCCATCCCATAACCGAAACTCATTTTCAAGAACAATTTTCGGTTAATGTATGGGCAGGAATTATTGGTGATTATCTAATAGGCCTATTGTTTTACAAGGATGCCTTGATGGTCGGTCTTATTTACACATTCTCGAAAAAGAAATAAGTGGGTTGCTTGAATATGTGCCAATTTCGTTAAGGTATCGAATATGGTATATGCACGATGAAGCCTCTGCCCATTTTAGTGTAAGTAATCATTAAAGGATACTGTGGGAGGTATACTCATTATTAAAAGTTTTTTTTTATGGGTTTTCTCTCCAAATTCTGAAAAATATCTATAGAATAAAAATTAATTATTTTGTGATTTGCTTCTGCGTAAGAAACACAAGATATTTGTCAGAAGCAATCAATTGAACAATGTTGCCTAACAAACAACAACGAAACATCATCAACGAAGAAACAACTAGGTATATCGCAACGTTTCGGAGTCTATATCAGACTCCTTCGTCAGACGCTTAATGAAAATCTTTAGAATTATTTTGTTGATATTTATTGTGAAATTCAAGAATTGTCACATTGACAGTATTTGAAAATCATAGCTAACATAGTTTTACTTTGCATAGAAATTTCCAAGTTCCAACTCCTTTTTCAATAAATTTAGCCAAATATGGTCAATACCAATTAAGCAATTTGCAAAATTGCATTCTCTGTTCAATAAAATACAAGTTGACTCCTTAAGTTCCTTTTTAATATAGTCAGGTTCTGTCATTAGAATCTTTGTATCACTCTAATCCATCATGTGATCTCCTTGGATTGTACATACATGTTCTGCTATTTTTTATTTCTATCTGTCTCTATTTCTCAAGTTATTCATAAGTCAGAGCATAAGAATAACTTGAGAAATAGAGACATACAGAAATCAAAAATAGCAGAACATGTATTACGGCATACGTTACGGCATACGTTACGGCATCGGTGGCGAACATTTGGCTCCCGTCTCCCAGATTGTCGATCTTGGTGTTACCGTTTCGGAGGACCTAAGCTGGTTAGCCCACATAGAACGAATCTCAGCTAAAGCAAAACAACTTACATACTTGTTCTATAGATCCTTCAGGGGCTGTAATGACCGAACCTTTGGGACAATTTACAAAACTTATGTTCGACCTGTACTCGAGTATGCTGGTCCGGTCTGGTGGTGTTCGACGAAGGGTGCCGCTGTAATTCTTGAATCCACGCAGAGATGGGCCACCCGCATTCACTATGGTTTCCATCGACCTACGTACGAGCAGAGACTCTGTGCTATTGGGTTGACATATTTTGAGGAAAGGCGTATGCGTGGAGACCTAATTTTTTCATTTAGAGCCATGCAAGGTCACTTCGGTGACTGTATTCGCAATGTCTTCACTCTTAACACGAACAACCTACGAGGGCATGATTTCAAACTTAACCGGGAAAATTTCAAGTCCTCTCAGCGTCAATATTTTCTTCCCAACCGCATATTTCACAACTGGAATCGTCTGCCTGGCGAGATTGTCCGATCTTCCTCCGTGAATGGTTTCAAGAATGGTTACGACAGGTGGAAGTCATCATGACGGAAGAATACTGGATACTGCTTTTTTTAATTTGCTTTCATTACTTTCTTCTATACTGCTCTGTTTTTGTTTGTTTCATATTCAGTTCACATAGCCAATTGTACGTCTGTACTATCTTTTTTTAATATTAATTCTCGAGTTTATAGGTTTATCCTCGACTCGGATCAATAATGTAATAAATAAATAAATAAATAAATAAATAAATGTATGTACAATCCAAGGAGATCACAATGATCACATGATGGATTGCAGTAATACAAAGTTTCTAATGACAGAACCTGATTATATTAAAAGGAAACTTAAGGAGTCAACTTGTATATTATTGAACAGAGAATGCAATTTTGCAAATTGCTCAAGTGGTATTGACCATATTTGGTTAAATTTATTGAAAAAGGAGTTGGAACTTGGAAATTTCTATGCAAAGTAAAACTATGTTAGCTATGATTCTCAAATACTGTCAATGTGACAATTCTTGAATTTCACAATAACTATCAACAAAATAATTCTAAAGATTTTCATTAAGCGTCTGAAGAAGGAGTCTGATATAGACTCCGAACGTTGCGATATACCTAGTTGTTTCTTCGCTGATGTTGTTTCGTTGTTGTTTGTTTGGCAACATTTTTTCAATTGATTGCTTCTGACAAATATCTTGTGTTTCTTACGTAGACGCAAATCACTAAATAATTAATTTTTATTTTATAGATATTTTTCAGAGTTTGGGATAGAAAACCCAGAAAAAAAACCTTTTAATACATTTTAGTCTAATTGTACGAAATAATTCAAATACAGTTTATCATATTCGTTGCTTAGGTGGCGGAGGACCTCAGCAATGGCGTCTACTCCCCATCACAACAGTTTGAATTTCTTTTTATAGGGGCACCTTAAGACTCCAGTGTCTGAAACTCCCATTAATACATTAGACTATTTAAAAGAGCGTGTGAAACTGTACGAAATACGCCGGAAATATTTTAAAGAGTGCGTAAATCCAGCATGTGCGTAGAAGAGAAAAAGTGGGAAAGCCCTGTGGACGGGAGCTTTGGCGCTCTTGTTTAATCTTACGTCAGAAATATTGGTTTCTTAGAGTTGGGAATGATATCAAAGAATTATTATGATAGAACTACATCATGAAAGAAATTAATATCCCTTTGCATTTTATCATCATAGGACGGTCCAATTTCGGCTACAAGTGTTTCAAAACTATCAGGAGTCAAATAATGAAATAGCCAGTTTAATTAATGAAACAAATCTAATATAATCAGTCCAGGGAGAAATCAAACCTGAATACCTATGAAGAATATCGTAAATAGTGTAACTAAGGTTACCTGTACATTAGTTGAAAAACCCTACTCTAAATCTTCCATAATTAGAGATTGACTCGTAAATTATGCTTGAATTCCTTGCATCATTAATTTTCGACTCACTAACCAAAAAACTTAGCCTATGAAAAGCATATGCCAATCCAAATTTCAAATTGCTCACATCAACCAGATTCTCCAGAAATACACTTTCAGTTTTGTTTGACATTAATTACGTTTATCTTTCAAACTAGACCAAATGACAGCTACCGCAAAGCGATAGAACACATACAGATAGAATTCGCATTCTGTCAGAACAAAGAAGTACGATGTATTATTGAAATTTCGAAAAATCATATCTCCGAGAGTATTAACTTGTTAGAGTTGAAAATAATGTCAATGGTATCTTATGATGGAACTACATCTTGAAAAAAATTGAATTCAAAATTTGTAATGTAAAAGAATTTTTTTTTGTTACTCTGAAACCTTCCGGCCGATGTTGCTCAGTAACGAACTTATCCGAGATATTTAGGTCAAAAACCTACTCTGAAAATTACAACTGTCTAGCTCATTCCGTTCAAGAGTTATCGTGTTAAAGGACGGCTGGACAGAATCGCAAATTGATAAGCACTCTGTTCCAAGGAACAAGAGCAACAAAAACAGCGAACAACCAGAAGTACTTCATTAACACACTCAAGAATCAAATAAATTATGCGCTGTGATCTGTAATGATTTTCAACAACAACAACTTACTTTAAGTCAACAGCTTTCATTTTCAGTAAAATTTATAAAAACGTAATTTATTCCAGGATAACTAGATTTATCTAACGGTCTCTTTCTGGCGTTTCTCTTCCATAATATGAAAACCCAGAAAGAGACCATCTAATAATGAATACACCTCCCACAGCATCCTTTAATGATTAACTAGATTTATGTTGTCAAAAATTATTAATCGCGATTTGAAGCAATTTTAGTACAATTATTTTAATCAAGAATAGAGTATCTGACAAGAAAACATATTTTGGATTTCCATTCATTTCGGAACATATATGATCCCTTCATTTGGTTTCAGTCGATGTACAAACATTTCCACACCGCATCAGATTTTTCAGGAATTGATCCTAAAGTAAAAACATTTCTATTTTCTTAAGCGGAACCCATGCGTCGGACAAAGAAAACCCATATGTTAAACTTTGCTCAAAAATTAATCAGGACCGCAAAAGAAATTTTTTATCTCAAGAAAAAGCCTTGGCGTAAACCCGTACGGACGACACTGCTGGGGAAAATAAAAATTTTTATACATCACAAAATGCACCTTTACTCATAGAATACATGTACATAATTTTATAAAGATGTATACAATATTATCTCAGTTATTATTAAAAAATTGATTTTCATCGACCTTTACCTCAAAAAATTTTTCTTTATATATGTCAAACAATCAACCTTCCCCCCCCCTAAATATTAGCATATCTGTAAGGAACACCCTGTATATGAGCCAAGCAATCAATAAGAAGCATAACTTCTAATGCGTCTTAGTATAATTTTTTCATATATTTTCTAGATAAGACGGATATCCAATGTTGATGTTAAATTTCATAATTTAAAGTACTGATTATCTATTTGGTCTCAACATTCTCGCGCGATAATCCAAAATGTCCTTTTACGTCCTACTAAACGAGAGTGGTATCCTTCCCCTCTCCTTATCTCGAACTCAATCATGCTTCAACATATTCCCATCAAGAATAAATTGACAGTTGCCCCGTTCCGCGCTTTGCATATTCCCCATCCTATTTTCCATCCATGTTACCTCTGAGAAAATATTGTGAATTTGCATATATCTGCCACACGCAGAGCTTCATTTACGGATCGTTTTTCATAAGAGACGAATCCGATTCGAATACAAGGCAGCATTAGCTAACCTCAGATTCGCAATCACATAACATTCATTTCAGGAATTGTCGTGGAAATTCACTACGCGTAATCAGCTTTTCTCTGTTACCTTTAGATTATCCTTGTGAAGAATGTTCCATTCATGCGAACGCTGGATGAATGATTGAGCAATAGCAAAGTCGACTCAAGGAAAGATTTCGTCTCTGCACGATCACCAAGATTTATTGTCAGGAAATAATAAAACAGAATTTATTAAGCCTCTTTAGTCTGCTTTTTAGGTCAAAATTTTTGCGTATTCTCCGAAAATTATGATTGAGGTGTCATTCGATTTGGAACGGCATGTAGATAGTTTTTGAGAAAATGCTAAGGCCGCTTGCGAAAATTGCAATAGTTATAAACAATTAAATGAAAGAAAAAGATGGGGGTTTGGTTTTTCGCAATTATTTCGAAAACTATTTGAGATATTTCAAATTTGGAAGAAGATTCAAAGGAGCGGGAAATTTTTTAAAAAAAATTTGAACTGGCGGAACTGTAGGACCAATATTTATAATTTTCCTAGAGGGTGGAAAAAACGCCCGAAAACGGGTACTCCGGCTTTCGCAAGACTCGCCCCTTCGTACCTTTGAAGAATAAATATTGAAAAAATTCAGGTGCCTGCACGATAGATCAATGATCAATAATTCGTAGTCCAAAAATGTTTATCACGATTTTCCAATTAGTTATCCATTTGTTAATTAACAATTTTCTGTAGAACGTTTATGAACAATTTACTTAAGTGATAAATTATAAAGCTCCAATTTATAATATTACTATTGGACCGTTTTCTTATGATCAGAAACTATTTAAAAATTATTTTTACTAATTATTATTTCCTATTGTTTAAAAAATTGTTATCAACTTATGCGTTGTTTATAAGATAATTCAAAATTTTCTATTGGAATCAATTCAAGCTTTATAATTTTTCACATAAGTGAATTGTTAATAGCCAAACGAAAATTAACATTTTTTCAAATTTTCCAACGGGAATCTATTTCAAGACCTTTGAAAAATAGTTCCACGAAAGGAAAAAATTCTCAGATTAACAGTTAAACAATGATAGCTTCTGCAAAGTTGATGTCCGTGCTACAAAAAATTGATAATTAACTGATGGATAACTAATTGAAAAAGTCGCAATAAACATTTTTGGATCACGGATTATTGTTAATCCTGAAGACGTCTGTTTTTTTAAATTTTTTATTTTCATATTCAATAAGTTTAAATAATATTCATTCATGAAAGGTCCGAAGGAGGCGAGGCTTACACATGCCTGTTTTCGGGACCTGTTTCGGGAATATTTTCAACCCTCTGGGAAAATTATAAATAATGGTGCTAGTTCCGGGAGTGGAGATTTTTTTTTACGAAATTTCCTCTCCTTGATTCTTTTTCAAATTTGAACTATTTCAGATAGTTTTTGAGATATTCGCGAAAAATCAAACCCCCTTCTTTTTTTTCACTTGATTGTTTATAACTATTGCAATTTTGCGAGCTGTCTTAGCATTTTCTCAAAAACTATCTACTTGCCATTCCGAATCGAATGACACCTCAATCATAATTTTCGGAGAATACGCAAAAATTTTGACCTAAAAAGCACTTGTTGACTAGTCTACTTTGCGCGTTTGTGCTAGAGGTCTCTCATTTCGAGCGAATGTCCGCACTCTATGGGAACAAGAGCTGGGGGGCAGGTTAACAATTTTTTAAAGAGGTTATTTTACTTTGAGATCGACAATTAACTAAATTGACTGATTTAAGATTTGTTTTTTGGAACAAATGTATGTATTGGTTAATTGTGAATACAGTGGAGTATAACTGAATAATCTGCAGGAATTTCCAGTTTAGATAATACTGTCCTAAACTGGCACTGGTCTTGATAGGCTTCATTTTTCGGATGAAATTTATCGAATATAGTTAAGAACTGTGATGTCGTAGGATGTGGGAATGGGTCAAATGAAGATTACATTTCGATATCCTTCAAGCAATGCTGATTTAGATGCAAATAGAGAAAATAGTCCAAGGAAGTTTGTAAAACCACAGGTCGGCCATATAAGGACCCTTACAAATATATTTAGATCTGATACGCTCAGAATCGGTAGATACCCTCCTGAAACATGTATTTGTTTAGCATAATAAATTTAAGCGTACACTTAAGTTGAAACGCTATAAGGTAATATTTTCATTTACCATTTAACTTCCAATAATTAAGAAATATAATGAACCTTGCTATACTTTTGGAATAAAATATACCCAAAACTACACCTGAAAGTGAAATTATAAAACTTATACTTGCGTTTGTTGCGCTCTTGTTCCTCGGAACAGAGTGCATATCAATTTGTCCAAATGTCTGTGATTTTCTATTTTTTGGCTGAAAATGGTCTTAAACGTTTTGGTTCGAATCACTGATCCTCAACCCCTGGTCAAAATCGATTCTGTCCGGCCGGATGTAATCACGATAACTCTCGAATGAAATGAGTTGCAATTTTCAGAATAGGTTTGGGAGATGAATATCTTGGTTCGTTATTGGGCAAAATCAGCAAGATGGTTTCGGAGTAACGATAAGTATTTTTTGTTACATTACAAATTCCAAATTCAATTTTTTCACAATAGTAGGTAAACTACCGGGGTCCTAGGACATTTCAAGGCCACCAAAACCATGGTAGTTCTTGGTACACTTCAAGGTCACCCAAATGGAACCTAACCCAAGTGGGTAGGCAACCAAAAATTAATGTAGTAAACGTGTGACGTCATTGCAGGTGACCTTGGGCTGGTAGATCAGGCCTAGCCAGGCTTGCGCAGGTTAATTTTGCGAGAGAAGTGAAAAAAATTTTTTTTCGGACTTAGAAAAATTTCGAGAATTTCGGACTTAGAAAAATTTCGTAAAGTTCAGACTTAGAAAAATTTCGTAGGTTAATTTTGCGAGAGAAGTGAAAAAAATTTTTTTTTCGGACTTGAAAAAATTTCGAAAATTTCGGACTTACAAAAATTTCAACAAGTTCGGATTTCAAATCGAATAAAACGATGATTAATTTTGAGAGAATTGTGAAAAAAAAATATATTTTTGAAAATTCTTTATGTTGGACTTGGAAAAACTTTGAAAGGAACAATTTTAGCTACTATAAACCTTAGATATCCTTATGGGAAATTACATGTTAAAATAAGTGAAATTGAACTAGAATTCTGGGAGGAAATAAAACAAGACAATTATAATATTTGTTTTTTATTGACAAGCCAATCGTATAGTAAATTAACATTTTCGAGTGCACATATGAGTTCATTCTTTACATGTAACCTACAATGATAACTTGTTGTGGATGCTTCTTTTAAGAGTTTTAGCTTGGGGCAGTCAGACATCTCTAGGATGATACATCGATCGGAGTCTTTATGTAATAGTGTTCTTAGAATCCTTACTTTCGGCAATCCTTTTACGTAAATTAAGCTTTGTGCATCAGGTAGTAGGTGGCTCTTCAAAACAGAAATTAGCATTTCTACAGGTATATAGTAATCATAGTTGGTCGTCCAATCCAAACCATGGATGTTGTTTGTTGTGTAATCTATCTGCCATTTGAAATGCTCAGATAGTAGATGAAATTGCACTGGTGTTCTTATAAAATAATGTTTCCTTTCACAAGTGTTAATATTTAGAATTGAAAGTTCCCTGATGTAAAATTCACTATCTTTGTAGTGGAACCCTTGGAAATCCACAATAAATGCCATTTTGTGCCGTCGTATGAGCTCTAGATAATCCTTACAGTCCCACTTAATGGATTATATATCACGTTTCGGTCGTGAAGAATTAAACAATAAGCACTTGTTTTGTTTGGTACCGGTTTTGCTGTTTCAATTTCAAGTCTGATATCGACTGCACCGTTCTTTATTGTCTCACTCTGATGAGTACAATCTATGACAGCTATTGGTGCTGTATGTTTGAATGAACTGGGTGTAAACGCTGGTTCAGCTTCGTTTTTATAATAGTACGCTCTTTGAAAATGCGCATACATTTCATATAATAACGACCATTGATTCTTGTCCCAATCAAGGTTAAGGTTATCATACGCATATGCGTCTGCATTCAGGAATAATTTAATATTCCTTAGATTGCAATGATCAAATAATGCCGAATCTCTGTTTAAGCTATTTTTACGATCCGTTTGGAAGGCAAAAATAACAATTCGGGGTTTTTCCATCAAGCTGCTTGATTTAACAGTCCAGGTGTGATGGGTAGTCTCTTGAAGAGTGGGTAATTGTTGAATTTCCCAATTTCTAAATGAAATGGATAAATCTCTGCTCTCCTCAACATATTTCAATAATCTTAATTTTTGCACATCGGCCACTTTAAGATGTGGCACTTTCCAATAAATTTTGTTGATTTCCACAAAGGGTTTTTCAGTTCCTGTTACTGGTTGATTAATAATCGCGTTCAAATCATTGCTGCTCCTAATCAATACCAATTCTTGACGAACATTCATAATAACCTTTTGGAAATCCTCTGCAAATCCCAGCCACAATTTAAGAGGTATACAAACGGTAAAATTACCTTTTTGATCAAGGATATCAGGTAGTCCATCTAATGCCAATCCAGCATTTTGCAAACGATCAAATTGATTCTTCGTGTAGGATAAGTAACTCTTCAATGTGCTAGTTATTCCCAAATTCCGTGTTTGATCAATCACAGTGCCTCCTATTTCATAACGAATTTCATCGAAAAGAAATGAAATTCCATTTTTTATAAATTTTATATGTGTAGTTTCAGTAGGTGGATGTTTAACATCATCACTATTTTTTAATAATTTCCCCTCAATATAAATGTAACTATATGATGGTAAAGTGTATAGATCTTGCGTTTGGATGGGTATTCTTATTTCATCACTGCACTTATATGTCGTTGAAGCATACGGTTGATGAGTATGATATTCAAAATTCGCAATAGATTCATCAATTAGAACATTTTCAGCTACATTTAAATTTAGGAAACTCATTTTGTCTTCACTTTAAAACCCAAGGACCTTAAAAATGATTTATTTGTCGCTGTTAACGGTACACTGGTTTTTGTAGTACTGAACAATATATTTCTTTCAGCCCCTTTTTTATTATTTTTCATACCATTAGATTGTTGTTGTTGTTGTTGGTTGCTTGAGAAAACGTTATAATATCTCATGATCGCTCTTAGCTCACTTGTTGTAGATTTTTTTCACATGTAATCTTACTGTTACCACTTCTCCGTTGAAATTGACCAATTTACCCTCTTGGTCTGTTAGTTTTATAGCAATTTCATTGATAAATTTCGTATTTATCGGTAAATAGATAACATTAGAGGGGTTTTCAACTATCTTGGTGCCTGGTGCATTTTTTGGATAGAAGACGTGCAAAATATGTTTTTTTTCATCATTAGAATATGAGTTTTGCACTAAATTACATTCAATATTGATCGCATTCACTCTGAAAATATTGATAGGCTTGTTGGAAATATGTTTTTTATTAGCAGCTAATATTTGCGGTGTAAACCCCAAAACTTGTGCTATACTACAATTCTGTTGAAAATCAATAGGTTCCGTGCATTTCACTTCCGATCTCAGGGTGGTTCGATTCAACGAAATATTTATGGCTGGTCTATCTGTTTGACCTTTCAATGGATTATTTTCATGGTTATCAATTATATATTTTTGTAGATAGTGATTTATATCACTTATTTCATAGCAACCAGGTGGAAGAATGATTATGTTGTTTACACCAAAATGGAAACGATTATTTGTTTCATCGACATTGGGAATGCTATTGTAACTGACAAAGTTTATTAATCCGATAACATAGTCATGAGATTCACTTAACACAATTGGTGGATATATAGTGGCTTTCAATTCTGACGACTTGTCGTTTAACGTGAACGTGTAGGACATGATGATGATGCTTGCATAACACTGACCATATTTTTCATTTGAATGATAATTTATTTAATAAAAATTTTATACATAAGTGTCCACAATTATACGATGTTTTTTTTTTGATATGTTTTATAATTATAGAAAATATTCAATTGTTTCTTATGCGTACAATGATGTTTACAACCAGATTTAAAATATTTACAAACTTCAAGAGGTGGAGGTAGATTTCCATAACTATCAAAATATGAAATGTTATCCCCCTTTTTGCGATAGCTGACCCAATGTGTGCCCGGCCCATCAGAGTTGTCTAAATTCACAATTCCGCATTCATTTTTTCGAATACGTTTAGGCATCTCATCTTTCATAAAGCATCCACGAAAATTAGCAATTTTTAATTCTGTAACCAAATTGCTAATATCCCGATCTGTTAGTGCTCGCTTTGGAAGTTTCATCTCTCTCTCTTTTTTTGTTAATTGTAACGATCTGCTTCACTGTCTCGTAGAAAAAGTCCAAATCCTTTTTTGTATTTTCTCAAGCACATTCCTTTTCCCATAGCAATAGCTTCCATAGTTTTATTGTGTCGATTTGCCTCTTCGAATTGTTGTTTGGCCTGTTTAGCAGCATTAATTGAATCAATAATTTTTGCAGTTCCCCCACCTAGTGCACCTAAAGCACTCAATCCCGCAAAAATCGGAATTAATGGTAAAATACCTCCTTTTTTAGGTAACCTTATCACTTTTGTTGACTTTATTTTGGATTTGAATTTATTGGCTAATTTCTTTGCCAAAAATACCCGTGAAAATAGATCCTTAGGTTTTTTTCTTATTATATGTTTTTTTATTTCTTTCACCACTTTATTGAAAGAAACACGTTTAATCTTCTTTTTCTTCATGCTCATTCTTTTTACACCATATATACACACTCAAAGTTGAGCAGGACTGCACCCCAATTATGTAAAGCTCACATATTTATAGGTAAAATTCTTGTTCGTTTAGCACCCCCATTCTCGTCCTGATCTTCATCTGTGGTTCTTTTTCGTTTTATATAAGGTATTTCTTCATAATCTATCTTGTCATTGTCAGTATTTATTTTCAATCTTTTACTTTCAATCTCATCGTTGCTATAGACGCTTTTACGCTTTTTCACCCTCAAAATTGGTTTTCGATTTTTCTTTTTATTGATGGTATCAGCGACAGCAGGAGCAGCATCAGCAGCAGCAGTCCTATTTGATGTCATAATTTTAATCATCGCAGGAGTAGGAATTTGATTTTGTTGTTGTTGTGAAGGTTGAGTAGGTTTGGATTTTAAAATTCTTGGTTTTAACAGTTTTATTGCCTTTTCCCCTGAATTTTCTTCTTCTACACTTAGAATGATTTCATTGCACTTTTTTCTGATGAGCAACAAATTCTTTAGGAGTTTTCGTAAAACATTTCTTTGTTTTCTCTTATTACCAATTCCCATCCCTAATTTAACTTTGCTTCGCATTATACCGCTAACACCTAATGCAGCCATCTTTTCAGTAAGCGAAGCATCAGAAGAATGATATCTTTCCATAGCTTTAGTAGCTAAAATTTCATCTGCTTTATGGCGGTGTTTTAAATCCTTCTCTTTCGAATATTTAATATCATGTTCCATGCATGCCTCATCCAATTTATTTATAGGTTTGGATCCTGACATTAAACGTTTCGATAGACGTGTTCCAGGACCACAATAATTGTACCCAGGTATATGTAATTCAAATGGCAGGGAATTTATAAGGTTGTTAACAAGTCCACCACCCGTATAAAATTTCATATTTTAACCAAAATATATATATATATACACACACACATACACAACCTTCGCTTTATAAAGAAAAGCTATAAATGATATAGTTTTAGTTATGTTAGTCATTTTTATTTGAAATATTGTTCAATATGAAAGTTCATCAACAAAAAGTTCATCTAAAAGTTCAGAATAATGATGTGTTGCAGACTGCAGGTGCTTATCATCAACATTCGAAACATGGTGATTTATTTCCCGCTACTATTAGATGTCTTATAGTAGGACCTTCAAATTGTGGGAAAACTAATGTTATGATTACACTCATTGAACATCCACATGGATTGAAATTTGAGAATATTAACTTATACTCAAAATCGGTACATCAACCGAAATACCAGTACCTCGAGCAATTATTAAAACCAATAAAAGGAATAACTTTCAACACTTTCACGACAGCTGAAAATATAGATCCACCTAATAGAGCCAAACCTAATTCTCTATTCATTTTCGATGATGTCATCTGCAACAAACAAGATGTAATGCGTGAGTTCTTCAGTATGGGAAGACATAATCATGTGGATTGTTTCTATTTAGCACAAAGTTACGCTAGAATACCAAAAAATCTAATACGAGAAAATGCTAATGTTATTATTCTTTTCAAACAAGATGAAATGAATCTAAAACATGTCTATACAGATCATATTGGTTCGATGGATTTTTCCTTTGATACATTTAAAAATATATGTTCAATGTGCTGGTCGGGGGAACCATTTAGTTTCGTTTCAATCTTTAAGGATAATGAACTAAATGGAGGTCGATATAGAAAAGGTTTTGACGAATTCATCAATATAAATACCTAAACTCTATTACTGCTTATGTTAGTTTGCCAGTTCAACAACAGGTGTTGACAAGCAGAACGTTGATAACGATGACCGAAATGAACACTTACAATAAGAGATTGAAACGACTTTTGATTCAAAAACGTAAAAATATTAAAGATAAATTACAATTACTCAAGTATGGAGAGAGAGTCAAAGAAAATGCATTTTCTCCAATAACGAAACATTTGAAGGAAATAAAAAAAAATTTGAAACATGAGGAAGACGAAAAGAATGGCAATCATGAAGAAGAATTAGAAGAAGAAGACTTAAAATGGGTGATGCCTCAATCGTCTTTATCACCGCTCACACCCATTGGGGAAACGACAGCAGGCAGCAGTAAAGACAGGACCAAGGAGACCGCTAATAATACTTCGTTTATCGATTACCTAGATCAATATCCACCCATTGCGAGGAAATATATTATGAGTCTGAATGAAAATCCTTCAAAATTCGATCGAAAATATGGTGTTCGTTTTGATCCAGAAACGGAAAAATTCTCGATTGGTAATTCACGAATGCAAATAATTGATAATGGAGATGTTATGGTAAAAAATAAAAGGTATCGAGGTACTAGAGGTTTATACGAATTAATATTTAAACGAAAACCTAAGAAATATTCTGAGGAAGACTTGCAAAATTACCATGATATAATTACTAAAACAAACGCATATAAATGTTATTATCACCCAAGCAATCAGATAGATGGTAACAATACTGTTAAATATAAAAAAATTGTTGCACCGTTAATAAAAAAAAAGGGGGGTTCTATCAATTTGAGATTACATAAAAACACAGCCTATATGTTTTGGAATGATCCTAATGAATTAGTTGAACGATTGAAATTATTATTGGCATCACATGAAGCTGGAAACAGTGGTGTTATAAATGAAATCACTTCAATTGTTGAAGAATTGTACGAGGCTGGTTTGATAGTATAACGATGACATCGAGAACCGAGAAGAAGTGGCAAATTGTCACCGAGCTGTATAAGCAGGCCCGAATAAATTTTAAACGTCGTAAAACAATTGTACGTGGCTTGTGGGACTTATGCCAAGCTGATCTGATAGATATGCAACCATATGCCAAAGAAAATAACGGTTTCAAGTATATTCTAATTGTCATCAATTGTTTCTCTAAATACGTTTGGACTGAACCGCTCAAGGATAAATCAGGGAAAAATGTGTCAACTGCTATGGAAACTATTTTGTTGAAGATGTTGAAATCGAAAAAAAACAACAGTTTGAAAAATTTACAAACAGACAAGGGTACAGAATTTTATAATGTTACTTTCAAAAAGCTAATGGAAAAATTTTCTATTAATCATTATTCCACCTACAGTGATAAAAAAGCAGCAATTGTTGAACGTGTAATTCGAACAATTAAAGGAAAAATGTATCCTCAATTTTCCTTTCAAAATACCCACAAATGGATAGGTGGTATTTTAGCTGAAGTGGTTAAAAACTATAATAATTCTGTGCACCGCACAATCGGAATGAAACCGATCGATGTAAAAGAAACAAATGAAGATTCTCTACGTGGAATTCATAGTAATCCAAAGTCACCAATACGAAAATGTAAATTCATAAAAGGTGATCATGTAAGAATTTCCACAGCGCGGGGTGTCTTTGATAAAAAATATAATATGAATTGGTCTCCTGAAATCTTTATTATTAAAAAAAAAGTATTGAGCACACCCACAACATATATTTTGAAGGATATCAATGATAAAGAAATCAAGGGAGGATTTTATGAGGAGCAAATGCAAAAAGTGAAATATCCAGATATTTATTTGGTTGAAAAAGTTTTGAAACGTAAAGGTGGAAAAAGCCTAGTTAAATGGGTTGGATTTGACGATACACATAATCAATGGATATCAAATGACAATGTATCTTAAAGGTTACAATAAAACACCAATAATTTAATAATGATTCTTTTATTACTTCAAAGTCCCAAATGGTTAACGTTTTTTTCAAATGAAATCATGATCATCAATCTCGATTCTTGGCATTTCCCTTCTTCTTCTTTTCGACGGTTGTGATGAGGGTGGTTGTTGTGATAGGGGTGGTATTGTTTCCTCCTCCCCCGCTAATAATTGTGAATTAATTTCAAAAAGTTGTCTTTTGGCTGCTCTTCTTTGTCTCGAATCCTCCTCATTAAGCCCATTATTCACATGAGGTGTACTTTGGGTAATGGGAACTCCTGCTTCCCTCAAGGCTCTCTTCAATATCACCCCATCTGATTGTAATGGGGGTGTTTGTGAAGGTGGTGGTGGTGTTGATATACATGCTTGTGTTACTTGAGCACTCTCGATATCCTCTTCGTCGACAATATTGTACTTGTATCTTCTTATGACATCTTCCAATAACCCCAGATCTTTGTCATCCTCCAATCGTGTTTTCAGGTATTTCACAGGTAAATTACCAAATTTTTTTTTCATCGTTTTTACTTTTGGGCTATATGATTATTTATTATTATTATTATAAGTTTATTGAAAAAAGTCACTACAGAACTATATACAATGATTGAGGATTTTATCCAATTATTATAGCTGATTACCACAAATGAAAAATAAACTGAGAAAATTAACCTCGAAGGTAAGCTCCTGGATATCCAGGAAACCTTGTATGAGGTAATTTAGTCCATAAAATAATATTTATTCTAACCTAAATAATAACATTCTTGTTTCAATCGAAACGTGTGCTCATTCTTTCGATTACAATTGAATTTCTAAAATTCCACCAGTCAAGGCTTCATTCCCAAAATCCTAAACATGAACATATGAATTTTTTATGTCCAATAAATTCGTAATCTCTTGGATACTTAACTGCTTAATCCAGATTTTTAATTTTATCTTAAATATATTCAACGTTGTACTTCTTTTAATATACGTTGGCATATAGTTGTAGACTCGAGGGCCCAAAAATGAATGAGACCGCTGCTCTACAGTTTTCAAAGCTCTAGGTACTACAAGTAATTGTCCTCTCTGTCGCGTCCCATGTGTGTGGGTATTAAGCGCTGCTGCTGATAAATTTTTATTTTGATGTATAGCTAGGACTAAGATATGAAGCTGTCTGAGATTCATTACTGCAGTTTCCGAAAACAACTCTTCACTCGGGAAGCGGAACGGTTTTCCGTAAATTATTTTTAGCAACCATTTTTGCGTTATTTCCAACTTTGATAAATAATATTTTACTACTCCGCCCCAACCGAGCAATCCGTAGATCAATAGAGGCTGAGCTAGAACTAGATATAATGTTCTCAACTGTTTTATGTTACAAAACTCCTTCAATGATCTGAACTTAGGAATTAATCTTCGAATTTTGGTAACAACGTTATCTATTTGATAATTCCACCTCAAGTGAGAGTCTATTATTACGCCAAGATATTTAATGGCATTTGCTGACTCTATTATAAAGTTCTCTCCAATTTTCAAACGTCGAAATTTGGGCAGTGTTGATTTACTATTCGCAAAAGGTAAAAATTTCGTTTTTTCCATGTTTATCGTCAAAATTTTACTATAAAAATAATCAGCTAGAATTCCAAAATCAGTCTCCACTATATCCCTCAACTGTTCCCAACTTTCCCCCTCATAGAATACCGCGGTGTCATCAGCAAACGCAAATAGTCTTCCTTTCATGTTTAGAGAAAACACAGAATTAAGGTACACGATAAAAAGAATGGGGCCCAATATTGTGCCCTGTGGTACCCCATAATAAATTTGGGATAAAGAACTCACCGAATCTCCGACTCGAACGCACTGCTTTCTTTCCGTGAGATAGCTCCTGAACCAGCTCAGAGAAATACCCTCGACACCAACATCTTCAAGAGCCGCAAGCAATCCGTCATGGCTCACAGTGTCGAAGGCCTTCGCCAAGTCCACAAAAATACACAAACAAGGCTTCGATTTGCCCAAGCACTTATAAATTTCACACGTTAAAGCCGCCATTGCATCCTGAGTCGACCTCCCCGTTCTAAACCCGTACTGTCTATCATTTAGGATTTTACAGTTTTCGAGGAATTGTGCTGTTCTAGTATGTACAACTTTCTCGAAAATTTTTGAGACATTTGAAGCAAGTGAAATAGGACGATAGTTGCCAACATATGTTTTTTCTCCTGATTTATAGACTGGCTTAATGAGTGTTGTTTTGAGAGGACTAGGAAAATAACCTGTTCTCATGGAGAAATTGATTAAAAATGCAATGGGGGTAGCTATGTTTGAAGCAACGTTTTTGAGAAGAGTTGCACCAATGCCGTCAATGCCTGGGGCTTTATCAGATTTCAGTGATTTCAACACTTTCAATATCTCATGGTCACTACAAGGTTCCAGAATCAATTTAAGTGGATTATTACATTCTGGAATATGGAACTTCCTTTTTTTATTTTTTATTTTATTCGCATAGTTTACGCCTACACTAGAAAAAAACCTATTGAATGCTTCCGCCATCTCATTGCTATCACTTATATTATTATTATCTTCGGCAACTAAAGCAATTTGTTGTTGACTGTTTTTTTTTCCTGATAAAATTTTCCACAGTTGCCTAGGATCATTTTTATGTTTTTGTATCGCATTCCTATAATAATTATTTTTTGTTATTTTTATCAATCTTTCCGAGCTA
Organism: Halyzia sedecimguttata; assembly: GCA_937662695.2. NCBI lineage: Eukaryota > Metazoa > Arthropoda > Insecta > Coleoptera > Coccinellidae > Halyzia > Halyzia sedecimguttata. The sequence goes on along the minus strand of OW569418.2, from coordinate 31,831,976 downwards.
TTTTTATAAATTTTATAATCTTTGTTAAGGTCCTCATTCAAAAATTTCTGGGATTTTATTTTTTTGTACATCAAATTCTTAACATTAATAGACTGTATAATACCTTTAGTAATCCATTCTTTTCGCTTGATATACTTTCTGCTTTGAAATATTGATTTAGTATTGCTTTTAGTATATGATTTTAAGGTGTTAATGAACATTTCCGTGGCCACATCTACATTCAGCGCTAAATAAGCTTTTTCCCAGGATTCTTTTGCTAAATCTGCGTTTAGTTTTGTATAATCAATGTATTCTTTTGATGTAATTTTATTTATCGGTTGACTGGACTCGCCTACGTCCACGTACAAAATCACAGGGTAGTGGTCGGTTAAATCAATTTGTAGGACAACAGGTGTTATATCCTTTGCCTCAATATTGGCTGCTTTTAAAAATATGTGGTCTACACAGCTTCCGCTAACCTGTCTGGTAACCGCATCAATGGTGGGAATGAAACCTTGCTCACACAATAGATTAATGTAATGTTCATGCTCAATAGAATGAGTAAAGAGATCAATGTTGACGTCGCCTAAAAATATATTGATATCCCTATCGTGTTTATACCTATTAAAATAAGAAACAAGACAATCATTGAAAACATCTTTGGATAATGTATGCGGTCTATAAACAGCTGTTAAATTTATTGTTTTTCTCTGGAACAAGATATCAATGAAAATGAACCGTAGTCCACTCACATCCTCCGAGGTAAATTTATATTGTAAACCTGATCTCACATAAGCTAAAACTCCGTCGTTTTGATTGATCCTTCCATTGTTATACATTAAATCGAACTGTGGCATACTGAATATGTCTGGGTTCATCAATTGCCAGGTTTCGGTCAACACTATAACGTCATAGCTGTCATGTATCTGACTCAGAACAATTTTTAGTTCGTCCAAATTTTTATTCACACTTCGTATATTCAAATGAAAAACTTTAAAATGAGGGTTTTGTTTTCTACCGCACAAGTGATTTAATTGATTTATATCAGACACGCAATGAGTTTTAAAGTTCACTATTTGTCTTTCATGTTCTTGTAAATATTGGTCCATCAAAAATCAATTATATTCAATATATTGTAGTCCGTACGTTCTTTTTGCTTGTTCACTTGGTGTTTGAGTAAGGCACAATCTCTATCCAATGCAGAATGGGAAGTTGTGTAATTAGTTTTATATTTGCTGTTACTCTCGAAGCAATTGAGACAAGTTAATTCCTTAGATTTACACACGGTATAGTGATGACTATCGAGGCAACAAGAACACTTATCAGCTCCAGAGTATTTACAATCCTTTGATTTATGATTGAATTTGAAACATCTATAACATCTAGTCACTCCAATATTCTCGCTTATCTCGCAGCATCTTAAGCCTATATAAACCTTACCCACATGGATCATCTTCTTAAAGGCACTTCCATTGCACTGTAGTATACAATACTGGGCTGTTTTTCTGTGGTTAACTTTCAATAGGGCTACCTTAAATTGGTCTTCTTCATCGTAAAAGTCATTTTGGTTTTTAATAGCTTCCATAATTTCTTCTGCTTTCATTTCTTTGTCTATATTTGAGATAAATATTTCAGGTTTTCGTAACTTCGTTTCTTTTATATCGTAGTTATCTCCCATATTTCTCGTGAGCTCTCCCTTCATTTCCATGCATGATCTTGACGAGTTACATTTCAATATAACTGATCCGTCGTTCTTCATTTTCAACGAATTAATGCCAATGGGCTTATTATTAATCTTCAACTTTGATATTATATCCTGCTTAGTTTTTTGACCGTCTTGTTTCGATTTAGGCTTACAAATTATTAAAGGTACGTTTTTTGGGTTTTCAATTTCCTCAGAAAGTTTTGGGCCGGTTAGCACATCAGCGTAAGTTCTTATATGGCAAGATGTTTTGCTTAGTAAGTCTGCTTTAGCTTCTTCCAAATTCTGCTCTAATAGTTTTATAATTTTTTCCTTACTCTTTATTATGTCATTTTTGTCTTCTATGGTTTTATTCAACAATTCAAAAGTGTCCCCTTTGAGGCACCCCTGACAATAGAATTTCAAAAGACGCTTACCTCTGATCTCCAGTACCGCTATTTCAGAAGGATGTAGACCTGAACATACCTTACAATAACTGCTCGCGCATCCATCACAAATAACCAGCGGAGATCTCGTTGTAGAAGTCTTGCTGCATTTCGTGCATTCCATGGTCGGCTTATGGCTTACGCCGGTCATATGCCTAACTTCTTTGTCGGTATTACATCTTGCACACCATCAATTGTCGCAAAAAATATCCTTTTATTATTCACAACGATATATTTCACCACGGATTTCGGGGTTTATCACCCGCAAAAACGAGTCACCAGAAAAATGGTAACTGAAAATGGATGCACTTTGATTTAGGCTTTTGCCTGGTGTTCTCCTCAACTTTCAATTCGAACTATAGGTACTGTTATTTGATAACTTTTAAGGGAAACTAAACACACGTCTGACTCTTAGAAAACTTCGTCAAGGAAAAAAAATAATGATAGTTTTATTGTTACCTTATCATCATAAAGAGTGACTTTGGGGGCTCCATATCTTTGAACAAATGAAGGTAGTTTAAAAAAAAATAAAAATGATTAGGGAGGAAAAAAACTTACTGAAAAATCTGCTTGCACACCACCTCTAACATTCGGGGAGTAAAATTGTCCCGATCAGTAGAGAAAACAACAATAGTACAAGGAATATTCATGTTAAAGTTTTTTTCTTATTCACGTGCACGTTCGTAGCTGGTAACTCCAATAATTATACTAGTTTTTCAAGATGAATTGAACGGAATTTATACTCTGAAATCGCTGATTGTCAAGGACAAAATGTTTAAATTTTGGGACAGAATATTTTACTGTCAATCCTTCTTCCCCTTTATTTTATATGAAAATGTAAATACATATAATTCATGTGAAATATCAATTGAAATTTGTTTGAAGTTATTCATTTTCACCAAACGAATATCCATATTAAGAATTACATATATCAATTAATTGGTGTGAATCAATTACATATTTAATAGATAGGTTTATTTCCAAAGGTCCATACTGTATTCATATTACTTTGTTAGATATTGCTTATTTAGCATTTTGCATCCTAGCGCGTGGACCTGCATCGCACATTCCTTAGATAAGATAATCTTATAAATAGAACCCTATTACATTTTCTCGAGGAGAATTGAATAGATAATTATTTATTAGGCGTACTCTCTAAGTAAACGCTTATCGGTATGCTAATTGAGTCGGTATGCTAATTGAGCTTCGTCGGCGTTTATTTATCTCCGCGGATACATTGACCAACTTGACCATTTATTCGTCCTCTTAATTTTATCGAATGATACATTGTTTTAATATTAATGATGTACATGCAAAAATCTAGATTGTTAGGATGCAACTTTGTCTACTATTATAATCTGAATTGAATTATTGCAAATTAACAAAAATTTTGGGGCACGTGTAATTGCGATCCGAATTGGTATATAAGAAATAGATTGCGTAGGTATTCTACTTGAGGTTGTGTTTGTGCATAGAGCAGAATCGAGGTAAGCAGATTTTATTTTCTACCTGTTTTAAAAAAAAAAATGTTTGGGCTGATTTTTGAGTTTCCAATTTTTCAAATGAAAATATATTTTTCAGACATAAAAGAAAACAAACCATAAAAAAACAGCAAAAATCCGTGAAAAAGGCAGAGAAAAAAAATGAGCGGTACAGCAACCACCCGTTTAGATAGTTTGTCGGCTGAAGCCGTTAAGACTATGGAAAGGGTGAGTAGATTAATCAAAACTAAAGAGGAATTTTTAAAATATATTACTTATTTGAAAAATATTATTTGTGTTTTGAATAGATCGATTAAAAATAAATATAATGATGCTATTGGGAATTTTGCTAGAGTTGAATCTAATCTTAGTATTTTAAAGTATTATCAACGAACATTTAGGAAAAAGTTATCAAAATTAATGGAAAAACGATGCGAAGCAAATTTAGAATGGCATGAAATTAAATCGGCATTTAATGGGCGTATATCTAGTGGTATTATTACAAATCTTGGATTCAAAGATCCTCAATTATTTTTGGAGAAAGCATTTAGAAGTTTTGCAATACAAATTCGTAAGTCGTTGAAAAAATCTGTACTAAAAGTTAACACTATTTTGGCTGGTTTATTTGTGAAACCCTCTGATTTAGAGACTAACTTTAAATTTTTTTCCACAAAAAATGAAGTTATTGACGTTAGTGTAAATTTAAAAGATTGGTATAAAAACAATGTATCGTCTGTTATTTTGAATCGAATGGGTGAGTTCCAAGAACGCGATTCGGGCTGGAGTCTATATGAAATTTTGTATTTGAAATTGAACATTAATCATTTCAGTCCAATAAATGTTGGTATGTCCACTTATGTAGATTTACCAGCATTTGTGAAAAGGACGCATAGTGTAATCAATATAAAAAATAATGATCAGTACTGTTTCCTGTGGTCTATAATGGCTGCTCTTTTTCCCGTTTACGATGAATCCAAAAATAAATGTAGAGTATATTCTTACCCCGATTTTGAAGGCTTTCTTAAGTATGAAAACATTAATTTCCCAATAGAATTGAAGGATATTCCAAAATTTGAATTATTGAACGGTTTAGGAATAAATATTTTTACTATTTCGAATAACAAGGAGATTGTTCCTCTTTGTCTTACCAAGAGTCCATTTTACAAAATAATAATAAATCTCTTGATGGTGCCTTGTGAAAATTTGACAAATGAAATAGCTGAAAATAATCCTGGAACGAGTTCAATGAATTTGAAAACTAAAACATATTACCATTTTGCTCTAATAAAAAATTTATCCCGTCTTTTGAGTCGTCAACTTAAAGATTCGAAAAATAGGAAATATTTCTGTGAAAGATGTTTGAATCATTTCGCTACAAATGAATCTTTGGAAAGGCATCTGGAATTATGTAGAGATTTGAATCACTGTAAAATAGTTTTACCTAAAGAAACTCATAAGATTTTAAAATTCAAAAATTTTACACATCAAATACCTATGCCTTTCGTTATTTATGCGGACATTGAAAGTCTTTTGGTTGATTATGATCTGTCCTCTTCCTCCTTTGCTCTCGATAATAAAACTATAAAGCGCAAAAAACATGAAGCCTTTAGTATAGCTTATTATTTCAAATGTGATTATGATGATTCTTTATCTAAATTCAATTTATATACAGGTTCTGATTGTATAAAATGGTTCATAAATGAATTGGAAAATCTTTCAGCATATGTTGGAGGAATTATATCGAACCCTCTTCCAATTGTAATGAACGATGAGGAGAAACAGAATTTTTATGAAGCGAAGTAATGTTATGTGTGCGATAATGAATTTTCTGTTAGTGATGGTAAAGTTCGTGATCATTGTCATTTTTCAGGAAAATATCGTGGTGCAGCTCATGAAACTTGCAATTTAAAATTGCAGATATCTAATACTATACCTGTGGTTTTCCATAACTTTTCCAATTATGATAGTCATTTTCTAATTAGAAGTCTTGCGAAAGATATTGAGGGTCCCTTGAATATTTTGCCTGTTAATAAGGAAAAATTCATTTCGTTCACAAAATACATCACTAAATATAAAATAAATTTGAGATTTATAGATTCCTTTAGATTTTTAGCCGGTAGCTTGGAAAAATTATCCTCGTATTTGGATGATGAACAAAGAACTATTGTTTCAAAATTCTTTCCTGATAAAACTCACTTTGAGTTAGTGACAAGAAAAGGTGTATTTCCATATGAGTATCTTGATAATTTCAAAAGACTAGACGATCAGGAACTTCCATCGAAGGAAAATTTTTATAATACGCTCACTGAGGAGGCAATATCGGATGATGACTTTAATCATGCAAATAATGTATGGAAAACTTTCAAAATTCAAAATTTAAAACAATATGCTGAATTGTATCTTAAAACTGATGTTTTACTTTTGAGCGATATTTTCGAGAATTTTCGAATTAATTGCATGAAATATTATAATTTAGATGCACTCCATTATTTTACAACACCAGGATTGGCCTTTGATGCGATGTTAAAACTTACAAAAATTGAATTGGAATTACTCACTGACATTGAAATGATTAATTTTATTGAAAAAGGCATTAGAGGAGGAGTGTCGCAATGTTCGAGGCGTTATGCGAAATCCAACAATAAATACATGTGTGTTGATGAATACAAGTCTGATGAGCCTATTTCGTATTTAATGTATTTTGATGTGGTGAATTTATATGGAGCTGCCATGACAAAGGCATTACCATTTTCTGATTTTCAATGGGTGCAGATAGGGTCTAATGAAATAGGCACTATCTTAAACACACCAGATGATGCTGAATTTGGTTATGTTTTAGAAGTGGACTTGGAATATCCGAAATCATTATATGAAAAACATAAAGATCTTCCGTTATGTCCGCATCATCTGCCACCACCTGTATCTGATAATGATACAACTAAATTATTATTGACTTTATACAATAAAAAAAAATATATTATTCATTACCAAAATTTGAAACAGGCTATTAAATTGGGGTTGAAGCTAGAGAAAGTTCATCGGTGTTTGAAATTTGCTCAAAAACCTTGGATGAAATCGTACATCGATTTTAACACAGAGTTGCGTAAAGCCAGTAAAAACGAATTTGAACGTAACCACTTCAAATTGATGAACAATGCGCCATTTGGAAAAACAATAGAAAATGTTAGAAGATATAGAGATATAAAGCTAGTAACACATTATGAAGGAAGATATGGTGCTAATTACTACATATCACAAGGGAACTTTAGTAGCATTACTATTATCGATGAAGATATTGTACTAATAGAAATGAAAAGGTTAACCATAAATATGAATAAACCAATTTTCATCGGTATGTGTATTTTAGATATTTCGAAAACATTTTTGTATGATTTTCATTATGAATACATTAAAGCTAAATTTAACGACAATGCAAAATTATTGTACACAGATACTGATAGCCTTATTTATCAGATTTTCACAGATGACATTTACCAACATATAAGGCAGGATATTGATAAATTTGATACCTCCGATTATCCTGAGAATAATATTTTTAATATTCCTAGGCGGAATAAAAAAGTAGTTGGTTTAATGAAGGATGAAAATAATGGTTGCATCATGAGTGAATTTATCGGGTTGAGGTCGAAGATGTACACGTATAAAGTTTGCGAAATTGAAAAAAAAAAGAACAGAATATTAATTATGCTGATAACCATGAACTTATTGAGCTTTTGAAAACAATTAAAAAAGTAAAAGGAGTAAAGTATGCTGCTATAAAAAATTATATAACCTTTCAGGATTTTTATAAAACACTTTTCGAACAATCAACATTTTCAATAATTCAGAACAGTAAAATTGCGAAAAATCATGAGATTTTCTCAATTCAACAAGAAAAGGTTGGTTTAAGTTTTGATGATGATAAGAGAATTGTATTGGAGGATAAAATATCAACGGTACCATGGGGGTATTTTGATTAATTCCTATCTTTATATATTTTGATTGATCTACACAGCCTCTCTCGGTGAAAATGCTGTATCGTTGTTTCTCAAAAAAAAAAAAAAAAAACTAAAACAAAATATAAAATTTCATTACCAGAATGAATAATCTACCTACTGGAGCAGAGCTGCGGCGGTGCCCAATAGCCGCGTGGGAGCTTGAGGTACTTTTCCATGTACTGGAAAAACCTGGAGACTTAACACTCCAGGACCTGAGACGGCTGGTGGCACTGGCCAATATTCCAGGTCATTGGAAAGCCTGGCTTATTCAGCAGTATTATCTAACGCATTGTGCTGTAATGTGTCAGGACAACTAGATTAGGTTTTATATTTATCTTTAGGTTAATATTATATCTATTTAATAAGTTAAGAAATTGATGTTTAACCCGAAGTAGTAGTAGTGCCATTAGGCGGTATTTTATTTAAGAAAAAGTAATCGATGAACTACCAGTTTCATTTCGGTCTCTCCACTGTTTCATTTGATACAGAATTTCTCAAAGATCAACATGCCTGTGCCCGTTAAATACGTCTGTCCTATATGTAAAGGTGAATCTGAACAATACTATGCACCTTGTATTCGTTGTTTTTTTCAATTACTAGACAAAAAACTGTATGGAGTAAAACATAGATGTAGTTGTTGTCGATTAATGTGGCAAGAGCAGTGAAGATGTGTCTTGAAAGTATGGATCACATGGACTTTGAACAACGACTTCTCACGTTTAAGAAGAAATTTTGGACCGGTGCTGCAAATCCTATCGATTTGGCTAGAGCTGGTCTGTATTTCACCGGTGAAGGAGACATTTGCCGTTGTGTTTATTGTTCAGTGCAAATTCATAATTGGAAGAAGGAGGATAGTGCTTTGGAGGATCATTATAAGTATTCCAAAGATTGTGCATTTGGTCAGATGTTGTGGAAATATTCCAGGACTACGCATAACGAAGATCATCACCCCCACAAAATACTACTACTACTACTACTACTACTACTACTACTACTACCACTTCTACTACTACAAAAAAATGAATTTAGTAATCCTTTACTCGCTTATTGGAAATATCTTATATGTTCATTTCCAACCTAAAGTGATAAAGGCTCAAATATGTACTAATAAAAATAAACTATGTGATAATATGGTTGTATGCAGGCTAAACAATGATCTACCTGTATTTAAATATTACTTTAAAAATGATGATGATTATGATGTCTACAACATACATACTTTCAAAATAATTTATACTTTTTCAAATCGAAGTTGTAAAGAATCTGATTGGCTAAACGTGCCTCCTTCTGAACCAAAAGAACATCACTCTTCTATAAAGATACTTATAATTTTGTTATTTTGCTTAATATGTATGCTCGTATCCATACTTACCTTTTTATTAAGAAATACTTTATTTCCTAAAATAACTACTTGTATATAACATAATACTTATCGATAATCTTCCTAATACATATATATTTTTTTTTAACATGAATGCAGCCTCAGAATCTTCCCTATGTACTCTGTTACGAGCTGTTTCCTTTCTTCCTTTATAGGCAGAACCTTTTTTTTCCCTGAAATCTTCAATCGGGATCTTAAACTCTTCATAGTATCATTACTGTGCCTCCCTTTTGCACTCTTATTCTTGTGTCGTTGGTCGCTGTCACTTATACTGGCACATTTCTACCTCCTGTCAAGTACGTTACCTGAACTAACTACTTGCGTATAATATAATTCTGTGAATGCAGCCTCAGAATCTCCCCTATTTAATATATGCATTAATCATTTGTTCTAGCACATTTCTACCTCAGGTCAAGTACGTTACCTAAACTAACTGCTTGTGTATAATATATACAATTTGTAATCTTTTTTTTTGTTAATATATTTACATACAACCCATTTGTACTTATAAACCAGTTTGTTGTACTACCATTTGTAATTTAAGAATTCTTATTACCTGACAAGTTCGTACTTGTATATTACACAATATCCATGGTTTGGATTGGACCACCAACTATGATTACTATATACCTGTAGAAATCATGTAAAGAATGAACTCACATATGCACTCGAAAATGTAAATATACTATACGATTGGCTTGTCAATAAAGAACAAATATTATAATTGTCTTGGTTTATTTCCTCCCAGAATTCTAGTTCAAGTTCACTTATTTCAACATGTAATTTCCCATAAGGATATCTAAGGTTTATAGTAGCTAAAATTGTTCCTTTCAAAGTTTTTCCAAGTCCAACATAAAGAATTTTCAAAAATATATTTTTTTTTCACAATTCTCACAAAATTAATCATCGTTTTATTCGATTTGAAATCCGAACTTGTCGAAATTTTTCCAAGTCCGAACTTAACGAAATTTTTTTAAGTCTGGAATTTTTTTAAGTTCGAAAAAAAATTTTTTTCACTTCTCTCGCAAAATTAACCTACGAAATTTTTTTAAGTCCGAACTTGTTGAAATTTTTTTAAGTCCGAACTTGTCGAAATTTTTTTAAGTCCGAACTTTACGAAATTTTTCTAAGTCCGAAATTCTCGAAATTTTTCTAAGGCCGAAAAAAAATTTTTTTCACTTCTCTCGCAAAATTAACCTGCGCAAGCCTGGCTAGGCCTGATCTACCAGCCCAAGGTCACCTGCAATGACGTCACACGTTTACTACATTAATTTTTGGTTGCCTACCCACTTGGGTTAGGTTCCATTTGGGTGAAATGTCCTAGGACCCCGGTAGTTTACCTACTCACAATGCATTTTCAAAAAGAGTCCATTGATATCACTCTCAATTCTAACAAACTAATACTTTCGGAGATATGTTTTTTTAAAATTTCAATAATTATTCCTAATTCTACGAATTCATAGAATACTCTAATTATGATTTGCTGATGAATGTAAATTCAACATGAGGTGAGTCCTAGACCTACGCTTTGAATTTAATTAGGAAAATTCTTGAAAATTGACGCACAGAATTCAAATTGAAAAAAGTTACAGCACGCGATGTTCCAAAGCGGTCACCCATCGAAATGCTAACCGCGCCCGTGTCTGCTTGGCTTCAGTGTCTCAATTTCAAACAAAATTATTCGAGAATTCAGAAGAATAGCGTAATTATTTCCGGAATTAGTATCCAAAAATTTGAAATAAATTTCTATGAGATTTTTCAGAGATATGATGATGTGGTTTTGATAGACTAGTGCTAATTTTGTATGAAACGAATAATGCCGGAAACAGAAATTTGATATCTTTCCTAGTTTCGTAGCTAGAAGGTAAAATTGAAAGTTTTGGAGCTCTTATTCCTCGGAACAGAGTGCTTATCAATTTGCCCGAATGTTTGTAATTTTCGAATTTCTGGCTGAAAATGGTTTCAAACGTTTTGGTCCGACTCACTGATCAAGAATCCGTGGTCAAAATTGATTCTGTCCGGACGTCCATTGACACGATGACTCTCGAACGGAATGAACTAGACAGTTAAATTTTTCAGAGTAGGTTTTGGAGATAAATATATTCGTTAAGTTCGTTATTGAGCAAAATCGGCTTCGGAGACACGAAAAAAAAAAATTTAACACTAAAAATTTCAGATTCAATTTTTTTAGGCTGCAGTTTCATTATAATCATCATTTTTCGATTTCAATAATCAATCGTAATTTCATTATTTTTGCGCGTAGGTATGTTCTGGGGAACATCGCGTTATCATTTTGCCCAAATAGCTGTAATTTTCAAATTTTTCGCCGAAAATAGTCTCAAACGATTGAGTTCGACTCCCTCATGAAGAATTCGAGGTCAAATTTGATTCTTTCCGTCCGGCCGGCCGGCCGTCTGGCCGTTGCCACGATAACTTGAGAACAGACAGAAATTTTCAGGGTAGGTGGCGCATCCCAATACGACGGACTAATTCGTTAATGGGCATAATCGGCCCAATGGTTTCCGAGTAATAATTTTGTATTCAACCAATATGAATCCGATCGAATTGAAACTTTGTGATTGAATTTCAGAATATAAACCTAAGCACGTTTGTGAAATTTTGTGAGAATCGTATCACTAGAAAATATTAAAAAAATTATTAAGAAATATTTTTTATGTCTCGATAACCTGATAACGTAAAGAGATAGAATTTCCAGGTTGGGTTGAGCATCTGACTGTAAAATTCGAGTTTGCTTATAAGCATAATCGGCCAAACGGTTTTGGAGTTATACCCATCTGAAATTTGGTTGTTATTTCCTCAATAACTCGAAAAATACCAACCCGATCCAATTTGAATGTGGTTATTAGTTGGAGAATGTCGACACGGAAATTCTCGCAAAATTTTGTGAGGATCTTATCTCTAGAAATTTTTTTAAAAATCATTGAAAATTAATGAAAAAAAATCTATATCTCAGAAACTATTCATGCGACATGGCAGATATTTTGCGAGAGTCTTCAGAACCTATCTATACTACCAAGTTCCAAGTTTGAACACGATCGGATCTATATTGTTGGAGATCTGAGCAGCCTTGTGTGAGTTCAGTAGCTGGATTGGTGACCTTTGCCTCGATAACCCCCGAACGAAAGGAGATAGGGACTTGCAATTCTCCTATATTGGACACTCTTTATCGAATTCACCATGGTAAATTCGATTAAGAGAGTGTCCAATACATGAGAACGGACAATATAATTCATCATGGTATATTTGATTAAGAGTGTCCAATACAGGAGAATGGACAATAGGACATACGCGCAAAAGCTCCTGACTTCACGTCAGTGCTTGAACCAATTTTTGTATTCAATTTCTTTCACGATTCAGATCCATCATAAGAATCCAATGGTATCATTCCCAACTCTGAGAAACCAATACTTTCGGAGATATGATTTGTCAAAGTTTGAACAAGAGCGCCAAAGCTCCTGTCCACAGGGCCTTGTCTCCTTGAAAAAAAGGAATATTTCCTAAAAATATGTTCAGGTACTCCCAAAACTCCACCACAGCTGAAGAACTGAACAACTGACCTCACCAAATCTGATAAAAGAGAAATTTGAAGTCATGTGAGACAGTATAATATTTAAACTGGAAATTCTCTATTCACAACACCTCTGCAGACTATTTGCTTACTTCACATTATTCACAATGGATCAATAATGAGAATTGTTCAAAAAAATGTTATTATTATAATTCACTGAAACGGTGCACTACAATCCACCAAATCCTATAGAAGACGGGTTTGCTTACCCCCAAACTTTGTTGGCAGCCATGTAGTGACATCAACTGACAGAGCTCTATTGATTCCATTTGACTTACTTAGGACGATCCGAAGTCAAATTCAATTATCTCTGACCATTCGTAAACTAGTAGAGTTCACAAAGCATGAAAAGAGCTCTAAAACAGATTTTCGTGGGACCTTCATTGCTAAAATGTATAGACCAAGGGGTATCATTCTCCATACCCTTACAATGCAAATTCAACTGGTCGTCAAAAAATCGTCGTGTGCAGGAAGGGGTGGGGGGCATTTTTCCAAAAATTGACAAAAAAAAATTTTCTGTCCATGGTCATCTATATAAGGTGAATATCACTCACACAAACTTCTGTTGAAATATACGATTCAGAAATATTTTTTATTAATTGTCAAAAAAGTCGGATACAATGCTCTTAAATGGAATTCCTTAAGATATAACCGCTTGCCCTGAACACCCATATTAACTATTATGTTCCGCTCGGTTTTACTCGAGATCTGTTAGGATTATCGAAAAAATGCTTCATATGAAAGGTCTGCTCCGAAAACCAACGATTCAGATGATTCTTTCAAAATTACAATAGCCAGAAGTGTTTCCTCACAAAATAAGAAATTGTGTTATTCACTCCCATTAACCGAAACCGAACCTGGAGACGCTAGTAAGGCGCAATTTCTAGCGTTAGTCCATGTTAGTGGCGACCTTATGGATTTGAGCTTTGATTTATGCACATAAGGTTCGTTATATCTATCCGACCAACTTTACAGTACTATTCCTGCGTGCATTCAGAACGCACATTTTGAAGATATTGTTTAAATTCCTTAATTTTTTATATGTATGAGAATTTTTACGTATAATTCATAGATAGTTGATTTAATTTTGTTAATTCGTTAATAAATATTCAAATATGCCAGTTCAAACTTATATTCGTTTATACGTTTCACGTATAAACTTTGACAGCTCTTAATTGCCGAATTTAGTGTTGTGAGTGTGGAAAATGTCTTAAATACTCCTCTGATAAATACTAAAAAATGTCCGAAAATAATCATTACTTCTAAAAACAGTCGACATTTAGAGGTTTTTAGTATTTATCGACATTATCGAAAATGTCTGGATAAATCACATAAATTTCTTTTCTACTTAAAAATTGCTAGACAATTTTCATTTTTGTCCGATATTTATTCTTCTTTTCTACTTGGATCGAAGATGCTTAACGATCTGAGATGCCAATTAACAAAATTTTTTTAAGAAGTTAATTTTTTTCTAGTTTTGGATCGAAGATGCTTAACGATTTGTGATGCCATTATACAGAGTTTTGTTTTAAGCAGTTTATTCTTTTCTACTTGGATCGAAGATTCTTAACGATCTGTGAGCCAATTGGGAAATTATACAAAGTTTTTTTTTAACAAGTTTATTTTTTTATTTAACAGTCTAATTAAATCGATTTTTCTAATACTAATTCTTAATTCAGAACCTGGCTCCTGTCTTTTATCTCTTATACACAATAAAATAACACTATAATAACTCATTCAATGATAAGTTATTTGTTATTTCCAATTGACCTAGAAAAATTTCTTAAAATGCCTCAAATTTTCCTGATATTTTAACTTAACATGTAACGATTGTCATATTTTTCCGCAATGTCCGTAAATACCACTTAAATACTCAAAATGCTCGACCTTGGGGGAAAGTTTCGGACATTTTCCCAGGATATTTGTCCCTAACTTAAAAACTCGAGTATTTCTCGATTCATCTAATTCAACTATCACTATCAGATGAAGAATCATCAAGGGAAGGAAAATTTGAAAAATTTTAAGTACTATTATTTGCACATGTTTTTTGGGCCATACATTTGCAGGAGCCAATACACGGAATTTGTTTTCTTTTACAGGAACATATTGAGCCTGTGCAATCTGAAATGAGAATGTCCATTTCAAAAAGAATATTCACGGATCTGATATTCGATATAATATTTACCTTTCCTACAACTGCAGTTGCTAAGGATAGATGTTTCCTTAGGTAGGATTTGCATCGTCGTTAATTTTGGCAGAAGTTTTCCATTTTCTACATACCACCCACTAAATATAGGATCCGGTAAAGATGGTCATGGTACATTACTATTGATCCAAATATTTGTTTGGTAATGGACTCGAAGGCTGTGTTGTCTCAAACTATCCAATGTTGGAGGTAATTTACTTATGGATCTTGAACAAGCTATAATATTCCCCTGAGCCTGTTGATAGATTTCACATTTTCGTTTGTCGTATACAGACAGATTACAAATTCAACAATATCATTGAATACTTTCAAACATGGCACCGGAAGTACATGATGAATTCAAAAATAGGAATTTTGTCATTAAATTTTTGATTGGGAATTTTAACCAACTTTCTGTAGATCAGGCGCTAGAGCATATCAACAAAAACTCCAAAGCTGCAGGAGGAATAGTGGGATTAACTAAAAATAGTACTAGAATGTATGAATGGTTCTTGAGTTACAACATTATTGGTATGAAGTTAGTCACATTTCGCTCATCTTTGCATCTTCATTCGGTCAAAATGTCGAAGAAGGTATGAAAAGAATGAAAATTGATGAAGATTCTGGGCAGATACTGCAGAGTGAACTTTCAAGGTTTTGAGAGAAGAAGTATTCAATGATATTGTTGAATTTGTAATCCATCTGTATACGACAAACGAAAATGTGAAATGTATCAAAAGGCTCAGGGGAAGACTATAGCTTCTTCAAGATCCATAAGTAAATTACCTCCAAAATTGGATAGTTTGAGACAACACAGCCTTCGAGTCCATTACCAGACAAAAATTTGGATCAATAGTAATGTACCAAGACCATCTCTACCGGATCCTATATTTAGTGGGTGGTATGTAGAAAATGGAAAACTTCTGCCAAAATTAACGACGATGCCAATCCTACCTAAGGAAACATCTATCCTTAGCAACTGCAGTTGTAGGAAAGGTAAATATTATATCGAATATCAGATCCGTAAATATTCTTTATGAAATGGATATTCTCATTTCAGATTGCACAGGATCGATGTGTTCCTGTAAAAGAAAACAAATTCCGTGTATTGGCTCCTGCAAATGTAAGGCCCAAAAAACATGTGCAAATACTAGTACTTAAAATTTTTCAAATTTTCCTTCCCTTGATGATTCTTCATCTGATAGTGATAGTTGAATTAGATGAATCATGACATGTAAGACATTTTTAGACCCTAAATATCATAGATACCAACTATTTACCTTCTTAATTCTTTTCCAGATTTTTGGTCTAGGATTCAGGAAATCTTGTTACTACTAATGAGAATGAGCGATGATTTCAAAAATGTGTTAATATTACGTCATAAAATTGATTTATGAAGTAATGAATATAAGTTTGAACTCGCATATTTGCATATTTATTAACGAATTAACAAAATTAAATCAAATATATATGAATTATACGTAAAAATACTCATACATATAAAAAATTGAGGAATTTAAACAATATCTTCAAAATGTGCGTTCTGAAGGCACGCAGGAATAGTACTGTAAAGTTGGTCGGATAGATATAACGAACCTTATGTGCATAGATCAAAGCTCAAATCCATAAGGTCGCCACTAACATGGACTAACGCTAGAAATTGCGCCTTACTAGCGTCTCCAGGTTCGGTTTCGGTTAATGGGAGGTAATAAGACAATTTCTTATTTTGTGAGGAAACTGTTCTGCCTATTGTAATTTTGAAAGAAGCATCTGAATCGTTGGTTTTCGGAGCAGACCTTTCATATAAAGCATTTTTTCGATAATTCTAACAGATCTCGAGTAAAACCGAGTGGAACATAATAGTTAATATGGGTGTTCAGGGCAAGCGGTTATATCTTAAGGAATTCCATTTAAGAGCATTGTATCCGACTATTTTGACAATTAATAAAAAATATTTCTGAATCGTACATTTCAAAAGAATATTGTATGAGTGATAGTCACCTAATATAGATGACCATAAACAGAAAAAAAAAATTGTCAATTTTTGGAAAAATGCCCCCCACCCCTTCCTGCACACGACGATTTTTTGACGACCAGTTGAATTTGCATTGTAAGGGTATGGAGAATGATACCCAGTGGTCTATACATTTTAGCAATGAAGGTCCCACGGGGTGACACGATAGAGCCCGGTTTGAACTCTACTAAACATTCAAGAGATGGATTTAAGAGTTATCAAATTTACAGGGCCAGGTTGGATGCGCTTTTTGCGCGCGTGTTCCGCAAGGAACAGCGTGCTATAATTTCGTCACAATGTCTGTATTTTTCGTATTTATTTGCGAAAATGATCTCAAACGATTGGGTTCGACTCCCTGATGAAGAATTCGAGATCAATTTCAATTCTGTCCGTCCGGCCCGGCCGGACACGATAACTCTCGAACGGAGCAAGTTAGAGCGTTAAAATTTGCAGGGCATGTTTGGAGCGTAAATATCTCGGACAAGTTCGTTAATGGGCAAAATCCTACGAGCCGTTTCGGAGTAACGGCCATTTTTAGTTAAATCGTTTTTCGAGGATATTTCCGAAACCGATCGCTCGATCTATCTGAAATTCAGCATCATATAATCATGACGTTCATATGCTTGCGAAGTCTCATATTGATCGGATGGCTGTAAACTAGAAAAAAAAAAGTTAAATATTTGAAAATGAAATTGAAATTTTGTTTTCACTATAACTCGAAAAAAACTGATCCGATTGAGTTGAAGCTCGGTAGTTATATGCGAAGTCCCAACGAAAATACTTATGCAAAATTTCGTGTGGGTAGCATGAGTAGAAAAAATTAAATTTTTTTTTAAATATTAGCGGAATATTTTGCTGGAAATTCCGAAACCAAATATCGGAATGAGTTCAGTTTTGGCACTTCGGTGACCAATAATGACCTCTTGGGGTGTGCAAAATTTCACTGCGGACAGACCACTAGGAGCCTCAAAAAAAAAATTATAATTGTGAACTTCCAAACTGGACGAATTATATTTCATTTCGAATTCCTACATGGAATCTACAACATCAGGTGATTTCGTTACGACGTATTTTTTGCGCGTTTTTCTGAATGAATGCAATATGTACGAGGGCAACTGATTAAAATATGGACTACTTACTAGCATGGCAATTGAATTAATGCGTAAACGATGTGTGGAATTTTAAATTGGTTTTTAAAAATTTGTCTGAACTGTGAACGACTGGGGGTTAAACTGCCTCTTTTGGGCATTTTATGTTATTCGCATAAGCAGACGAGAAATAATTTAACTGCTCGAGTTTTCTTCTGAGAAGATTGGGGTTTTGATGTGGAGGATGCTATTCCTCCAAAGAATCCCCCGGTGCCGGTCTGCGCATGCGTGGATTCAAGATGCCATATCCCCTGAACCACTAGTCTTGGAGAATCGCCGTTTTTTGTGACTGACAGGATGGCCATAAAGTGGCAAACAAAATTTCAAAAATGTTTAAATTTTGTTTCCACGATAACTCGTAAAATACTGATCTGATTGAATAGAAACTCAGTAGTTAGATGCAAAAGACCAAAGCGAACACTTTAACAAAATTTCGTGAAGATCACGTGATATGAAAAAATTCAAAAAATTACCCTATTTTGCTTGAAATTCCGAAACCTATTTATTTGAAATTCATGCTGCCTCTTTCGGGCATTTTTCGTTATGCGCATGCGCAGATGAGAAGTTATTTAACTGCTGTAGTTTTCGTCAGAGAGGATTGGGGTTTTGGGGTGGCGGATGCTATTACTCCATAGAATCCCCTGGAGAGGGTCTGCGCATGCGTGGATTAAAGATGCGCTATCTCCCGAACCACTAGTGTTGGAGAATCGGAGTTTTTTGTAAGGTGTGTGATTTTGAGAGGACTTTTATCCACGAGTAAATTGCGCATGCGCAGAAGAGAAGTGACTGTTTTTGGGTTGGATGGGTTATATTGAGAGTGCTGAGTCGATATTGTGAGGTTTTACAAGAATATTCATGGCAATTCATAGCACGGACAAGCCAGTTTGGGGGATGTAGCGTTGTTTCCGAATTGAAGTGTTCGTACCATGGCCCTGGGGCTAATTTTGAAATAGATGTTACCCCTTACGGGCATTTTTCGTTATGCGCATGATTGGGATTTTGGGGTGGCGGATGCTAGTCCTCCATAGAATCCACTGGTGAGGGTCTGCGCATGCGTGGATTCAAGATGCAATATCTCCTGAACCACTAGTGTTGGAGAATCGGAGTTTTTTATAAGAAGTGTGATTTGGGAGGACTTGCAGCCGCAAGTTGATTGCGCATGCGCAGAAAAGAAGTGACTGTTTTTGGGTAGTATGGGTTATGTTGGGAGTGCTGAGCCGATATTGTGAGGTTTTGAAAGAATATCCATGGCAATTCATTGCAAGGACAAGTCAGTTTGGGGGATGTAGCGTTGTTTCCGAGTTGAAGTGTCCGTACCGTGACCCTGAGGCTAATTTCGAAATTGATGTTACCCCTTACAGGCATTTTTCGTTATGCGCATGAGCAGACCATCAGTGATTTAACTGCTGGTGCTTTCGTCAGAGAGGATTGGGGTTTTGGGATGGCAGATGCTATTCCGCTATAGAATCCCCTGGTGAGGCTCTGCGCATGCGTGGATTCAAGAAGCGATATCTCCTGAGCCACTAGTGTTGGAGAATCGGAGTTTTTTGTGAGGTGTGTAATTCTGGGAGGACTTGCAGCCACGAGTATATTGCGCATGCGCAGACGTGAAGTGAATGGTTTTGGGTTGTTTGGGTTATGTTGGGAGTAATGAGTCGATATTGTGAGGTTTTAAAAGAATATTCATGTCAATTCAGTGCACGGACACAAGTCAGTTTGGGGGAAATAGCGTTGTTTCCGAGTTGAAATGTCTGTATGGTGGCCCTGAGGTGAATTTATAAATAACTATATTCGGTAGATCTATATCAAAATACGTTCGGATTTTGAGAAGAGGCAATTGCTTTCGTAACGGAGGTCCCACAACCGCAATTTTTTTCGATTTACGGTAAAGCTAACAGCCAAACTGAATTGATAGCTATATTTGTTAAGGGGACTTGAAAAAAAAGCACTGACGTAAAGTCAGTACTCTTTGGCGCGCGTGTTCACGGTGACTAATTTGAATAGAATGATGAGTACTTCAAGCTCAGTGGATAGAGCAGGTCGAAGATTTACCAAAGGATAGTGGACACCATTCACTGTCGGTTCAAAAATTAACAGTGCTGTATCTAAGCTGCCATCAGGATAGAGTAACAAAGTTGGAAAAGAACACAACTGACTCTCCTTAGTCCCACAAGCTCCTAGAAGATTTGGGAGGGTCAGTATAATCCTAATCATGTTTATAGCACGCGCGCAAATGCAGATTGACCTATCAATTAAAGAAAAAGTGTAAAAAGTCAATCTGCTTTGGCGCGCGTGCTATAAACATGATTAGGATTATACTGATCCTCCCAAATCTTCTAGGAGCTTGTGCGACTAAGGAGAGTCAGTTGTGTTCTTTTCGAACTTTGTTACTCTATCCTGATGGCAGCTTAGATACAGCACTGTTAATATTTGAACCGACAGTGAATGGTGTCCACTATCCTTTGGGTAGATCTTCGGCTTGCTCTATCCACTGAGCTTGAAGTACTCATCATTCAATTCAAATTAGCCACCGTGAACACGCGCGCCAACGAGTACTGACTTCACGTCAGTGCTTTTTGTTTTGAATTGGTGATGAGTAACATTTACCCACTGGTTTCGTATAGAACATATTGCCTAACTAACAATAACGAAACAAAATCAACGATAAAACCACTATTTCGTATCGTTTCGGAGACTAGGTCAGACATCAAGCGAAAATCTTCAGAATTTTTTTTTTATAGTTATCCTGAAATTCGAAAATTGTTATAATTGTGAAAAATATCTGCACATGAAAGACATACTAATTTCTGTGTGTGGCAGTTTCTTGTATACTTAATAATTCCTATTTTCTGAAAAAAAATATTGCAAAAGGCACATAACTTTGTTTTAAGTAAATAATCATTGAAGGGTACTCTGGGAGGTTTAATCATTACTAAATGATTCCCTTCTGGGTTTTCTCTCCCAAACTCTGAAAAATATCTATAATAGTTATTATTTTGTAGATTGCTTATGCGTTAGAAACACAGGATATTTGTTAGAAGCAAAATTACGTAACAAGCAATAACAAAACAACATCGACGATAAAACAACTATTTCGTTACGTTTTGGAGACTAGATGAGACTCCTTCGTCAAACACTGTATTGTAATATTTTATTCTCGTTTCATGATATTCTGCCAATAGTTTAGGACAAGGGATATTTTTGCTTATAGTTGCACAACGTGCAGTGACATTCCAGATTGTCATCACTGTGAAGTCTTTATATTCCTCTTGATTCAGCTTGCGCATATTGAATGCCCAGTCCGTTAATATTTTCGCCAGAACGCTTATGGTCTCTTTGTCCAGAATATATCCTTTGGCCTCACAAAAATCCATGAACTGTCGCCATATACAGGGTGTTTCATCATAAACTGGACAAACGAATATAGCGTGTAGATGACATCGGGAGAATCATTTTTGCCTTATGACATATACCCCGTTTTCGAAGCATAAGCGAGATACAGGTTGTTCAAGGTAATTTTTGAGCAATTCAAGTGTGGTCAGTTATGTGTAACATTTGAAATAATGGTTTTTGGTCACATCTCAGTATTTTTTTATGCTCAATTCTGAAATGATATAAGATTCTGAAAATAGTATTTAAAAATGGCGGAAAACCTGCAAAGTTCGAAATTTTTTTACGCGGTTGCCAATTTGAGTTTCACTCTATGAATTATCTCAAGTTTTCAAGAAATTCTGTGAAAAAATTTTTTCAAAATTCGAACACAACTTTTTTTTTACATGTCTACAGCAAAAATAAAATTTCATCTGAAATTGATGAACTTTTCCAGGCTTATACTATTCTTCAACCTTAACGAAAATATGAAAACAGAACCGAAAAATATCGATGGGTTTGTTTTTTATAGCCATTCAAAGTTTCCACTCGGATATCTAACTTATTCGTTTTTTGAAAACTGGTTTGGCTATGAGGGCAAAAAGTTTGAAATTGAACTGCCGAAGCATTCCAGATGGAAATTAAAATTTCTCAAAAAAAAATTTTTTTGTTCATATTTCAATAAAACTCTGGCTGGAATCGGACTAGTGACCTTGCGATAGGAATTACTCTTAGCTCTAGATAGAAATTGAAATTATTCGGAACATATTAATTATCGTTACCTAGCAACAGTAATTCACAGAATTTGACAGTATGTTCGAATTCAACTGAATAATATTTCGTTAGTTTCTTATAAAACATTTCAATTAGAGCAGAAATTGAATAATCAATGTTGGAAATAATTATTTGGTTCAGCGAATCCAGAAAATCAAGAAAGTGAGACAATATTGTCTTAAAGCAAAATTTTCTTGAAAATTAAATTTTATATTTCACTAACGCAAGAATTTAACACAATAGTAGACAAATTTAACAATTAATTGAACAACTCTGACGAAATTATAGATTATAATTCAGTTTCAAAAATATTCCCATTCATTTGAACACACAGTCTCGCTCTTTTCACCACACTGTTCACCGCTGAACCTATCATTCCTTGATTATGACGAATTTCCTGGGCAGCTGATTCAATTCATTGAATCAATTCTTCTTTCGATTCTACTGGAGCTCGCTTGTCGTAGACCAGACTTTTCATATGACTCCAGAAATAAAAATCCAGTGGAGTTAGATCTGGTTAACGTGGAGGCCATGCAACAGGTCCAAACCGACCAATCCATCGCCGTGGGTATTGGGAGTCTAGAAACTCGCGTACACTCCTGACTGTGTGCGCAGGACAACCATCGTGTTGGTACCAAATACCTCTAAATTGATTCAAAGGAATATTTTCCATGAGATCTGGTAGAGTCTCTCGTAAAAATTGATAGTAACCATTTCCAGTCAATGTTTCAGGGAGAATGAAAGGTCCGATGATGAATCTGTCCTTCATTCCCGCCCAAACATTGACTGAAAACCTTTTTTGACTATTCATCGAAACCGAAGAATGTGGATTATTGATTTGCCATACCACATTATTTTTTCTGTTAAAAAATCCATCTCTATGAGAGGTCGCTTCATCGCTGAATAAAATGAGACGTGGAAAATCTCTATTCGCACGCGTTCTTCTTAAAATGAATTCACAGAATTCTTTCCTTTTACTGCAATCACCTTCTTCTAATTTTTGACATCTTTGAAAATGATATGGGTGGTAGTGATTCCTCTTTAGAACTCTCCATACAGTCGATTTACTTTGGTTCACACTGGGGTGATTAGATATCATTTTAGTTGATATTTTAGGATTACTCTCAACCAAATCCAGGACACGTTCATCGTGACTTCGTATTGTTTCTTTTTTCTTTCGGTTAAGAGTGCAATCTTCACGTAATTTACGTACTGTTGCCATAAATGTTTTAAAGTTTGGTACTGATCGGCTTGGAAATCTGCGGGCGTATATTTATCTCGCTTTCCTCCCTGAGGAATTCGCTTCATAATAAGCCTGAACCATATCATTTTTCTCCAAGATTGAATATTTCATTTCTGCTCAAATTGAAATGGTTTTCAAGAAACTTGCGAAATAATATTCAGTGAATTCGAATAATCTATCAAATGCTTTGAATTACCGTTGCTAGGTAACGATAATTAATATGTTCCGAATAATTTCAATTTCTATCAAGAGCTAAGAGTAATTCCTATCGCAAGGTCACTAGTTCGATCCCGGCCAGAGTTTTATTGAAATATGAGCAAAAAAATTTTTTTTGAGAAATTTTAATTTCCATCTGGAATGCTTCGGCAGTTCAATTTCAAACTTTTTGCCTCATAGCCAAACCAGTTTTCAAAAAACGAATAAGTTAGATATCCGAGTGGAAACTTTGAATGGCTATAAAAAACAAACCCATCGATATTTTTCGGTTCTGTTTTCATATTTTCGTTAAGGTTTAAGAATAGTATAAGCGTGGAAAAGTTCATCAATTTCGGATGAAATTTTATTTTTGCTGTAGACATGTAAAAAAAAAGGTGTGTTCGAATTTTGAAAATTTTTTTTCACAGAATTTTTTAAAAACTTGAGATAATTCATAGAGTGAAACTCAAATTGGCAACCACCTAAAAAAAATTCGAACTTTGCAGGTTTTCCGCCATTTTTAAATATTTTTTTCAGAATCTTATATCATTTCAGAATTGAGCATAAAAAAATACTGAGATGTGACCAAAAACCATTATTTCAAATGTTACACATAACTGACCACACTGGATAGAATATTGGTCAAAAATTACCTTGAACACCCTGTATCTCGCTTATGCTTCGAAAACGGGGTATATGTCATGAGGCAAAAATGATTCTCCCGATGTCATCTACACGCTATATTCGTTTGTCCACTTTATGATGAAACACCCTGTATACCTACCGTCTGTTACATTTGGTATATTTTGGCTCAGTTTTGACCAAAATGGTCTTAAACGATTGAGTTCAACTCTCTGATGAAGAATACGAGGACAAATTTCATTCTGTCAGGCCTGCCGTTCGATGCCACGATAACATTACTTGAAATTTTCAGGGTAGGTCGTAATACGACGGACAAGTTCGTTAATGGGCATAATCGGCCTAATGGTTTCCGAATAATAATTTTGTTTTCAACCAATACAAGTCCGATCGAATTGAAACTTGGTGAGTAGTTGTAGAATGCAAAACTAAGGACGTATGTGAAATTTTGTGAGAATCGTCTCATTAGTATCAAAAACATTATTCATGCCACGATAAACTGAGAACAGATAGAGATAGCAACTTGAAATTTTCGGGTAAGGTTGTGTATCTGAATGGAACATTTGAGTTTGTCTATAGGCATAATTGGCTAAAGGGTTTTGGAGTTATACCCATCTGAAATTTGGTTGTTACTTCTTCAATAACTCGAAAAATACAAAATCGATCCAATTCAAACATAGTTACCAGTTGTAGAATGCCAATGCTAAAATTCATACGAAATTTTCTGCGGATCGTATCACTGGAAAATTTTTCAAAAATCAATGAACATCATTGAAAAAAATGTTATATATCAGAAACCATTCGTCCGACGTCGCTGAAATCTTGCGAGAGCCTTCAAAACCTAAAGCCGCTCGTATACCAACGCCAAGAGACCGCAAAGCGACCGTGACGATACTTTTCAATGAGGAATTTGCTTCGCATCGCCGTATCTTTGGTGTGGGCGTTTCTATCACTAACTTCGTACCGCGACTTCTAAGGCCGCTCGTATACCAGCACTACGAGACCGCAACGCGACCGCGACTTCGTGTCGCTTAGAAGTCGCAGTACGTGGTGTGTCATAGAAGCGCCCACACCAAAGATTCGGCGATCCGACGTAAATTACTCGTTAAAAAGTATCGTCGCAGTCGCGTTGCGGTCTCGTCGTGTTGGTATACGAGCGGCCTAAGGCCGCTCGTACACCAGCACGACGCGACCGCAACGCTACCGCGACGATACTTTTTAACGAGGAAAATGCGTCGCGTCGCCGTATCCTTGGTGTGGGCGCTTCTATGAATTACCACGTACTGCGACTGCGAAGCGACACGAAGTCGCGGTCGCGTTGCGGTCGCGTCGTGCTGGTGTACGAGCGGCCTTAGTCACATGAAGTCGCGGTCGCGTTGCGGTCTCGTTGTGCTGGTATACGAGCAGCCTTACTCTCCTGCCAAGTTCTAAGTTTGAACACGATCGGATCTATATTTTTGGAGATCCGAGCAGCCTTATGTGAGTTCAGTAGCAGGATGGGTAAACTTTGCCGCTATAACTTTCGAACGAAAGGAGATAGGGACTTGCAATTTTCAGGGTAGGCTGCACATCCCAATGGGAGAGTTAAGTTCGTTAAGTTATACCCACCTAGAATATTATTTCCTGAGTTACTCAGAAAATATAGACTCGATCGAATTAAAGGTTGGTAACTAGTTGTATAATATCGACATAAAGGCGGTTGTTAAATTTTGTGAGAACCATACAACCAGAAAATTTTTAAAAGATTACGTAAAAAGATGGCTCAAGCAATGACGAGGAGTCAGGAGCTTTTGCGCGTATGTTCTCTTGTCCATTCTTCTGTATTGCACACTCTCAATCGAATTTACCATGGTAAATTATATTGTCCTTTCAATTAAGAGTGTTCAATATAGGAGAACGGACAATATAAATTACCATGGTAAATTCAATTAAGAGTGTCCAATACAGGGGAATGGACAATAGAACATGTGCACAAAAGCTCCTAACTTCACGTCATTGCTCGAACCCATTTTTTTTTCGTAATTTTTAAAAAATTATCTGCAGGTACCTACGGTTCTCACAACATTTTTTATACACGCTTTCATGTCGATATTCTACAACTAGTTACCAAGCTTCAATTCGATCGAGTCTATATTTTTGGCGCTCTTGCTCCTCGGAACCTGGTGCTTATCAATTTGCCCAAATGTCTGTAATTTTTTAATTTTTAACGATTTGGTTCGACTCACTCCGTGGTCGAAATCGACTCTGTCCGGTCGTTAACACGATAACTCTCACAGGAGAGGAGTTAAAGGATTGAAATTTGCAGGGTA
This sequence comes from Halyzia sedecimguttata, assembly GCA_937662695.2. Classification (NCBI taxonomy): domain Eukaryota; kingdom Metazoa; phylum Arthropoda; class Insecta; order Coleoptera; family Coccinellidae; genus Halyzia; species Halyzia sedecimguttata. Next base: position 31,805,545 of record OW569418.2, on the reverse strand, counting down.
AGTTTGGAGCGTAGATATCTCGTACAAATTCGTTAACGGGTAAAATACACCAAGCGGTTTCGGAGTTGAGGCCGTTTTTAGTAAAAACATTTTTTATGAATATTTCCGAAACCAATTACTCAATCTATCTGAAATTAAGCAGCAAATTGTAGAATAATGACCTTTATATGCATGCGAAGTTTCTTATTGATCGGGTTGCCGTAAAGTGTAAAAAAAAATTAAAATTTTAAAATTTTCTTTCTACTATAACTCTCGAACAGAATGAGCGAGGCAGTTGAAATTTTCAGAGTAGATTTGGGAGATAAGTATCTTGGTTAAGTTTGTAATTGAGCAAGGTCTAGTGATTTCAGAGTAACGAAAAAAAAAATATTTTTAAATTACAAATTTCAAATTAAATTTTCAGTTTCATCATGAAAATCTACTGATATAATTTTCAACTGTAACAAGCTAATACTCTCAGAGATATGATTTTTTGAAATTAAATAATGGATCGTACTTTAATATTTTCACAGAGTGCTATCTTTGAATAATTATATGATCTGTGTTTTACATGTCATCTGATCTTCCTATGAGAGATAAATGTCAAAATTATTTCTGGTTCGTTATTCTTCATATAAAATAAACTTCCTTTCCTATAAAACAAATTATGATTGAATGCAAAATGACCATTGAAAGAACCTCAGCTATCGTAGAATTAGGAGGATGATATGATATTATACTTTAAGGTGATAATATAATGCCCGTGGATAATCCATATGATGATGGAAATATATTCTTTGGTAAGATACATAATCAAATTGGGTTCAGAATATTTCCAGTAAAAAGAAAACTGCATACATATTGTATAAGTTTATTTATTTATTTTTCATTAACAGGAATCCTAACAGGAAAACCCAATAACAGGAATTCACCGAAATACAAGAAAAAAGGAATACAATAGTGGTCATTAACTTATTATACACTTATAATATACTAAAACTATGAGAGAAAAGTTCAGAAGTTTTTTTTTTTAATTCCTACAATGCATAAAGTTTTCTCTTAAAATCAGTTTGTGAAGAGTTGAATATGTTGATAAAAAAATATGCCAGTTGTAAAATCCCGTAATTCTCAGGAAAGTGGAGTTGTAATTGATATAATATAATTTTCAGAGCAGTTTTGAGGAATATCTCGGATAAGTTCGTTATTGGGGAGAATTAATCTGTTTGAATTTTATTTCTTTCATGATGCAGTTCTATCGTAGGAATCCATTTATATCATTTGTAATTTGTAATTTGTCCGGTGCATTTTTTCATTCTTTTATACAATATAAAGTAAAATATATCTATGGGAGATGATAGCCCTTCTTAAGGGCCCTGTAGCGGGCTTCGAACATCTGAAGTTCTGAATAATCATCGCTTGGACTTGGACCGGTCAGACCTGGTTTTGAAAGAGACCCTCCTGGCCTTACGAGCAACATTTTCATTTTTGAATTCAAATATTGAAGGGATTTCAGGAGCAAATATCTTCGAAAACTAGCGGAGGCGATTCTTCTCCACGAGATTCCATTCGCCTACAGAGAAGTATTTTTGTGAGAGGAGACTTTTGAAAGGTTATGTATTATTTTTAATTTGTCCGTTTCCTCCTCTTGTCTTTTCATTTTTCAGGTTGAGTTTCGGGTACCTTGGAGAAACCTATCCGTTTTTTGACGAGGGAATCCACATTGAAGAAATATATCCCCATCCATATTTTTAAATTTCAGCAAATTTTGTAAACAATAGTTACAAATCACCACACTCACGGGGAGAAAGGGTTTTTTGCTGAGGTTTTTCCCTAAGCTCTTGTATCATACGTCGAATTGTATGGTACCCCGTTACACCAACCTCTGCTAACACATATACAGCTCTCAGTCAAAAGAATAAATAAATATATAAATTTATATCATTCCTTGAGACCAATAATTTCGGAGATAAGATTTGTCAAAGTTCGACCAAGAACGCCAAAGCTTCTGCCAACAGGGCTTGAACCAATTTTTTAATTACATTTTCCTGGATCAACTGTATTGAGCATTCACGGAAACGCGACATTTTTTGACACTTTGAAGTTTATTGGTTTGTATTGTTTGTGTTGTTAGGACAACGGGATGTTTTTGCGATGCAATTTTCGCTCTGCAGTGCAGTGGCCGTTGTAATTTTTAGATAATTGCATTCTTGTCATGATAGGTATGACGTATGAGAGAAATATTCCATTCAATATTTAATTTCTAAATTCTTCAAAACGTGAACGGCTATAAAATTCGTTTTATGGAATGACTTCAGTGATATTATGTTATTCAAGAAAACAATGAACGAAAATGAAGTATAATTTATATATCCATAACTCAGAGATATGGATTGACAGACATATTAATATGTTTATGTGGAAACAATGCAAATATGGAAATATACAATAACCTCATTCATGTAAGGAATATACCTAAAGCAATTGTTATTCTTGATTGAAAAGTAGCAGAAATAGATCCATTTCCATCACCTGACGTTCCAATATCCTTCAATGCTCATTACAGAAAAAATTTCTAACGTGATGCTTCACTCTGTCAATAAACTCTGAAGTTGTTCCATTTCCGCCAATATCCGGAGTGTGGATTTTATCGAGGCAGAGTGTTCTTCTGACAGCGCAATCGATGGCTGTTGCATCTTTCTCCATTTTCAGATAAGCCAACATATCTCTGAGGGCATGCAGCATCGCTACCGGGTTCACGATGTCTTTGCCCTCTAGGTCTGACGCTAAAGACCCAAAAGCTGGCTCGAAAACTGCGTAGTAGTCGCTGTAGCTCTTCTTGGAAAAGAGACCTGGTCCACCTGAAATTTATTAATAATTACTATAAACGTTTTGACATGCTCTACTTCCTCTACGATCCACTCATGATAATTCCGGGGTCAAATCGAATATTTTCCGTCTGGCTGTCCGTCCTAGGGCTTCACAAGAGACGAGAGTAGGCGACAATATAAAATATCTCGTCTCAGTCTCGCCAATTCCCAAAAAATTAACTCACGGTCTCGTCTCTTTATCAGTTGTCCCGTCTCGTCTCGCTTGATTCTGAATAACGATAATAAATATTATAATATATAAACCAAATGGTAGATAACAATGAATCATTTTGTAAAGCTATATTTATTACGCTCTTATACTAAAATATTTGTACCTGTACATATTTTTTTAAATTTAAAACACCGTTAATTTCATCTTTCAAATTACTATATGACCAATAATTCAAACATAATCACGCTTGCATCACATCATCTTTCAATGATGTGCGTGGTTTTGCATGATCATAACTGCTGTGGAAAATAATCTTTCAACAGGTACGGATGTAGCCATTAATGAATCATCGGCCATCTAGGAAAGTGTAGGAACTTTTTCATGTACTCTCCACTACTCTAAAATACAATTTGGACTCGTATTTGCTCTTTTCAACAGCAAATGTTCTTCAAAATCAGCTTCCAATATTTCGAAGGTTTTGTTGATGTTTTAAAGAGGCTGTCGATGTGGATACATTCTTTGATAGAATTTGACAAATTGGTAACGTTTTCAATGCCTTCTCATTGAGTAGATCATTGAGAGTGTTCTTGGCGTATTTCTGATTACACTTTATGAAACATTGAATGGCTTCATTTTTCATTTTTTTAACAGTTTTATTATATTTACTTCAACAGATGGATACAATAATTGTTCACATCTTCACCACAAGAAGCACAATAAAAAACAATGAATTTTTCCAGATGTTCGAATAGAGACGAAATTTTCAAAGCATTGGGATTTATGGGATTATTGAGATCAGTTTTTATGGTTGTGGCTTCTAAAATAATCTCAATTAGAGCAAGGTTTTAAAAAAATCGTGTATTTATAGAACGATCCATGTATAATATAGACAAAATATATTGAATCAAATCAACAAGTCCAGAGCGTTCCTGCCAATCGGGTCCTTCATAAATGGCTTCGTATAATAAATATACTTATGCATATATTTCACAAATCAAATAGACCCCAGAGGGTTCATTGATCTGCCGAGAAAGCAAGAGCAGACGCGTTTCTGGCTTCTTGGCCTTCATCAGTACTCTGTAGCTCAGAGCCGGCTTGGTCGATCATTTTAATCGCCCACGCCACCTATGAGACGACAGATCAATGAACCCTCTGGGGTCTATTTGATTTGTGAGATATATGCATAAGTATATTTATTATACGAAGCCATTTATGAAGGACCCGATTGGCAGGAACGCTCTGGACTTGTTGATTTGATTTATTAACAACGGTATCGCCATTTTTCATTATTATCAAAATATATTGGTAATTATAAGGGAAACTCTTCATAATCAATTGTTTTCTGTGGGTGTTGAAAGAGGTCGAGTCGTATATAAGAAAAGTTTACTCTATGTATCTGTAGTAAATAATACCATCTTTCAGGTAGAAATTTCCGAGCTAAAGAAACCCTTTCAATAGTATACACGTTTATTACTCAGTAGTTTATAGACACAATACTCAACCGAGAGTAAAAAATCGATCTTGAAAAAACACATTCAAACCTAAAATATAAAAATCTGCAAGGATAGATATTCATGATACTAGATACGTTACTATAAGAACTTATAAGAACAGTAAACATGTTGAAATAAAAATGTGAAAATATTATTTTAATTCACAGTAAAATATTTCACAGATAGCCACAAGAGTTGATACTTTGTAAATATATTGATCTCTATGTAGAACCTCTCTAATTTTTCGAATAAAAACTTCATAAAAAAAAATTAACGAGACCAAAAACGAGACTCTCGGGTTGCGCTGTATGTGGCCTTGATAGCGCCTTTAATATTTTTAGGAATCATCAGTGAAGTTTAATTCAATGCTGATGATAATAATTATCATCAACATTGAATTAAATCAATATATTTACAAAGTATCAACTCTTGTGGCTATCTGTGAAATATTTTATTGTAAATTAAAATAATATTTCCACTTTTTTATCATCAGTGAAGCATAATTATTATGCTTCACTGATGATTCCAAATAAGGATGAAACCGCGGTAAGTAGCTATTCAGCGTTGATGGAATGGCACTTTGTGGATTACTCACAACTTTGGTCCTTTCTTGTGCTATTCTTATTTATCAGAACGAAATCAGATAGAGAGTTGAAATTTCCAGGGTCAGTTCGGCGCATAAATATCTCGGTCGAGTTCGTTACTGAGCAAAATCTGCCGAGTGGTTTCGGAACTTGAAATATACTGATCGGCTCAAATTTAAACTGCAGTTAATTGAAACAAACCAACGATAAACTCTTTGCAAAATGAGAATCGTCGGCATGAGCAGATGAAAAGTGATAAAAATGTAAGAGTTTTCATCTGAGAGTATTGGGATTAGGGTTGCTATCCTCTTGAGAGGGCCCTCACATGTGTGTATTAAAATTACTGTATCTCCTGAACTGAACCGCTGGCACTGGAGAATCGTAGTTTGGTCTGAGGTGTGACTGTGAGAGTAATTTCAGCCACGAGTAGACTGCGCATGCGCAGAGGACTTCATAAAAAATTAACGAGACCAAAAACGAGACTCTCGGGTTGCGCTGTATGTGGTCTTGATATCGCCTATAATATTTTTAGGAATCATCAGTGAAGTTTAATTCAATGCTGATGATAATAATTATCATCGACATTGAATTAAATCAATATATTTACAAAGTATCAACTCTTGTGGCTATCTGTGAAATATTTTGTTGTGAATTAAAATAATATTTCCACATTTTTATCATCAGTGAAGCATAATTATTATGCTTCACTGATGATTCCTAATAAGGATGAAACCGCGGTAAGTTGCTATTCAGCGTTGATGGAATGGTACTTTGTGGATTACTCACAACTTTGGTCCTTCCTAGTGCTATTCTTATTTGATCAGAACGAAATCAGTTAGAGAGTTGAAATTTCCAGGGTCAGTTCGGCGCATAAATATCTCGGTCGAGTTCGTTACTGAGCAAAATCTGCCGAGTGGTTTCGGAACTTGAAATATACTGATGGGCTCAAATTTAAACAGCAGTTAATTGAAACAAACCAATGATAAACTCTTTGCAAAATGAGAATCGTTGGCATGAGCAGATGAAAAGTGATAAAAATGCAAGAGTTTTCATCTGAGAGTATTGGGATTGGGGTTGCTATCCTCTTGAGAGGGCCCTCACATGTGTGTATTAAAATTACTGTATCTCCGGAACTGAACCGCTGGCACTGGAGAATCGTAGTTTGGTCTGAGGTGTGACTGTGAGAGTAATTTCAGTCACGAGTAGACTGCGCATGCGCAGAGGACGAGTGGTTGTTTAAGATAAGGCGCTCAATAAGAAATCTTCCGTAAAGTTATGGTCGTTTCTATCTGGTTCGTATGTTACCATCAAGATTTCGCTACTTCTACGTTCTGAATGGAAATTCCGCATATCCAGGGGCAATTGGATGAGTGAACTAATGGAAAATACAATTTTCAACATTTTGTTTGAAAGAAGAGTGACTGCCAGCCAGAAGAAACTGGTATGCGTAATTGCCACGTCATGGCCATTCTGAGTGTTGCGTGAGTTGGTTTAATGGAAATTATTTTTTTTTTCTTTGGTGGACTGGCCACACTGCTGCCATAGGACAAACTTAACGTTCTGCGTATGTGTGATATACATATACGCGATGATGTGTCACGAATTCTAGGGGTTGCAGGAGAGTCGAGATTCATTGGGTCGTATAGAGCCCGTAGAGTCCTCTTGAAGGAAGGTTTATTGCACTTGCTGAGCAAAAGGAAACGATTTGGTTCTACTCACTGATCAAGAATACATAGTCAAAATCGATTCTGTCCGGCCTGCCGTCAACACGATAACTCTCGAACGGAATGTGCTCGACAGATAAAATTTACAGAGTAAGTTTGGGAGACACATATGTCGGTTAACTTTGTTATTGGGCAACATTTTTTTTGTACATTACAAATTTTAAATTCAATGTTTTTAAGAGGGAGTTTCATCATAATAATCCATGATATCATCTTCAACTCTGGTGAGCTTATGCTTCCGGAGATATGATTTTTCAATATTTCAATAATAAATCGTAATTCTATGATTTCACAGAATGCTATAATCGAAAATTAACGCCCGTATTTGCATCTGTGTATTTCATGATCTGTGTTCATACATGTCTTCTTATCTACCGATAAGAGACATGTCATATTTACTTTTAATTCTATTTAAAATTCGTTACTCATGAAATAAAATACCTTCTGTTCTAGAAAACAAAGTATGATTGAATGAAATGACCTCAGCTATCGTAGAATTATGAGGATTATATGATATTTTTATTGTTGGGTGATAATATAATGCTCTTGAATAATCCATAGGATGATGGAAATATATACATTGGTAAGTTAATCAAATCGGGTTCAGAATATCTCCAGTAAAAACAAAACTGGAATATTGGGTAAGTTTCAATTAATATGATATAGTTTTTAGAGTAGATTTGAGGAATGAATATCTCGGATAACTTCGTTATTGGGTAGAATCGGTCTGGGTGTTTCAGATTAATAATTTTTGACCCTCTTGTTTTTATTTAAATGAGACTTTTTGTAATTCAATTTGTTTTATGATGCAGTTCAATCATAAGAATCCATTGATATCATTGCTAACTTTGAGGAACCAATATGATATGATTTGTCAAAATTTGAACAAGAGCGCCAAAGCCCTGTCCTCAGGGCTTTCCTACATTTTTACGTAATCGTTTGATACCATATTTAGTTCGAAAAATACACATTTGAATGAAACCAAATCATACTTGAATGAGACTGAAAAGAATTATGTGAATCATAAATGTTTGAGTATGTAATAGATTTCTTGAAAATTGTTTAGGCTATTCCAATAATAATTTTCATGATAGTAGAGAGAGCTCAGTTCATCATCACAGTCTTAAAGCGTTTCATTCTTTTTAACGCAAAAAATATATATGGGATGTGCAAAAATTTGTATCACAAAATAACCAACATTTCGGGTAAATATTTTTGTTACTATTGAATGTGATATCAATTTATCTATCCGTTCCATGATAATGAGGAGATAACTGGCTGATTCAGTCATTTAGCAGGAAATAATTCACCACGGGATTATAATCTGTATTTAATTCTCGATTAAACATATAATTGGACAACAATGGCCGTTCATTAGAATGATTTTCCATGTGGAGGTGATTATCAGTATTATGGGAATATTCTCTTTGATATACAGGGTCATGAATATACTTGGCCTTCATAGAAATAATTAAGTTTTGAAACATTTCTAAAATATTTTCATGCAACATCCTTTCATCTCGAAAGAGGTCAATAAAATTACACCTTTTTTTCACCAATTTGTTCTGTTCTAACAGAGACTACTTGTATCCCTGGCTAGCTATAGAGCTTAACCCCCAACTACTATGGCTTATTCACACTAACATAACCACTATCGTGGGGTCACCAATGACCCCATCAACTACTTAGTCCTAATTTAATTATAGTGCTTGATATTGTTGATTTTGCGCGTATGTTCTGGGGAACATCGCATTATAGTTTTGCCCAAATGTCGAACTCAAACGATTTAGTTCGACTCCCCAATGAAGAATTGGAGGTCAAATTTGATTCTGTCCGGCCAGCCGTCCGGCCGTTGCCACGATAACTTGAGAACGAAAAGAGCTAGCGACTTGAAATTTTCAGGGTGGGTGGCGCATCCCAATACGACGGACAAGTTCGTTAATGGGCATAATCGGCCCAGTGGTTTCCGAGTAATAATTTTGTTTTCAACCAATATTTTTTACTTCAGATACTTCAATAGGTTCTTAGAACATATCAATGTGGTTTGTAAAATTAATTTTTCAATTATTTTGACATATGTGAAGAAAATAAAAACATCTTTAGATTTTCAAACCAAAATAAATATGATTGATAAATCCATAATATAACGAAAAAGAGAAATTGAAATTTTTTTTCTAGTTTGTCTAATTGAAAATATTATGGCCTTCGCATGTGAAAGAAAATTTGGAACAAAAAATGTATCACAAAAAAATGACGACCATGTTTTTGACCTTACATATTTAGTGAGATAGGACTTTTGAGGTTGCAAGAAGGTTTTGAGACCTTTTATGTATATCAGTTTGGTCCGTATTAATAGTTCGTAGAAACTTATGCTCAGTTGCAGAAACAACCTCGTCTTCCGATAAGTCCGATAATAGATATACCTTACTAATTACAGACACTGTATCATGAGGGTGTTCACTCTCATCGTCAGTGTCAATGCTATTAGATCAATATGGTCATTGCTAGCCTCAACATCGTCTGGTTCATCCCTTATAGATTATAAATACTCGAAAACTTTTTGGAAGTCACCCGTACACCGTCAATGCTCACGAAATCATTATCTATTCTGATGTAACTCCAAAAAAAATGACACAACTACTATCGTGGATTCAAATCTGACCCCAAATTAAAATATCTTCCGATCAATTAGAATGAACCTAAAATACTAAACGGCAAATGAAACGGTGCACTAAAGTGTGGGAATACATAGAATGCTAACGCTTTAGTTCAAACCCATGCGAAATTATTTGGTGAAATTTAGAGAGTGGGGTCAAATTTGACCCCACGATAGTAGTTCAGGGTTAAGACAATTTATAAGGGCGCCACTCTCTTCATAAGGATGTGTCATCAAGAGGTAGGGATCTCAGGTGGGGTTATATTGAAAAGAGAGAAAAAATTATCACTAAGTTACTTACCTAACTCTCAGACTATAAAACAAACTGGATTGCAATTATGGGTTGAGACGTTGGTAGGTAGAAAACAGAACTAACATATACGAGTATGTAGGATTTTTATATCGATCGCATAGGGTTTGATTGATTTACGCTCCTAACATTCGTCTTTGGTACTCAAAAAACACTTGTTCTGTTTATTACACACTTCATTTATAATTCAACTTGAAGAAATATTTACAACTTTGACAATAGGTATTTACTTCCGCAATTACTGAAGTTCACCAACTACCGCAATACTACAAGCACGAATTAACATAATGAAGTCATATTGCTGATATTAGATTATTTTGTTGATGAAATTATATCTATGTGTGTATTGTTGATTTATGGAAATATTGCATACATCGTACTATTCAAATGTTTGTCGATATATTTTGAGATGTACCGGCCTGGTATTATAAGGTGTAGTAAGAAGAACTCCATTATTTTTGCATGAAATTGAAAGCCTTTATTACCATAGTTAGAATGATCCGATTCCGATCAAATATGCACCATTTTGTTCCATAACCTGTTGCTATTTTGAATCTAATAACACTGTGCCTCTCTCATAGAAGCCCTCTTCCCTATTGGCAAACAATAGAGACAGTCGATTTTTACATGCCTCTCTTGAAGCGATGTTTTCACCAGCAAAATTGTTCACCATGGACAGGAGCAGATGGCAATCACTTGGTGTCAGGTCTGGTCTATAATGTGGATGCATATGAACCTCCCAACCAAGCTCCCAGAGTATCTGGCGAGTCACTATCGATGTATGTGGCATGGCGTTGTCCTAATGGAACACAATTCCTTTCCTATTGGCCAAAGCAGACCACTTCTGGGTGATTGCTTCCTTCAGACGGTCCAATTGATGACAGTACAGTTCGGAGTTAACAAATCTGCCATAGGGGATCCGCGCATAGTAGATAATTCCCTGTCAATCCCACCAAACACACAGCAAAACCTTCCTGGCCGTAAATCCTAGCTTTGGCCGTTTCCGCCGGTTCACAGCGTTTCTACCAAGACCGTTTTTGCTTGACGTTGTCGTAAGTGGTCCACCTTTTATCACCAGTCACCAACCGTTTCAGAAATGGGTCTATTTTGTTACGACTCACCAGCGTTTCGGAGGTGGAAATTCAGTCAATGAGGTTTTTTTTGCGATATCTCGTGTGGCACGCATACATCGAGCTTCTTCTTGAGTCCAGCCTTATTTAAATGGTTCCAAACGGTTTTCTGTGCAATAATTAGCTCTTGGCAATCGAAACAGTGATTAAATGACGGTCGGACTCGACAATGTCCATAATTTTATCGACATTTTCGACCGTTGGCCGTCCAGTGCGTGATGCATATTTGACATCGAAATTACCGGAACAGAATCGACAAAACCAAAATTGCGCGTGATTGCCTGTTACAGTATTAGGACCATAAACACTATTTACATTTTCAGCCGCTTGGCTTGTATTTTCGCCTTTATCGAAGATAAACTGAAAAATATTGCGTATTTGCTCTTTGCTAATGTCCATCTTTGATGCACGCTCAAACTAAATTGAGTCAACTGATCATAAAATTGTCACGAAAGTTTATGTAGTGAAAAATCTCATCTTTATTACGCCATCCAGTGGAACCCGATCGGACTTATACTACGCGAGATACATATAACTAAACCCATCTATTGTAAAAATAATGGATTTATTTTTACTACACCTTATATTACGAAGCTTCTAATTCCTTACCTAGTAAACCACAAGCTATATTCGTTGCAACGCAACCATACAAGTTTGGAATCATCACAAAATCTAATGATTGTGGCCTCGTAAGCAGCTGTGTGATAAAATGCGGCAATCTCATTGCATCGAATCGTAAATCTCTGAAATCTCTTGCTTGTTCTTTAATTGTGTCTACGAAGATACCATCAGCCAAAGCATAGACATCTGTCTTGTGAACTATTGTAACTTTGTTCCTATGATGAGCCCTTGCGTAATGTAAAGCCCATTTAGCATATTGCTCCGTCTTCTGTCTAGTGATGATTTTGAGAGATTCAACGTTGCCTTTCACCGTTTCATGTTCAAGCATGAGGTACTCTCCTTCTGTGTTTTGTCTTGCCAGAATTATGTCCACGTTTGGGTTCAGACATTTCACTCCTTGGAGAGGCCTGCAGTGAACTATGGAAATATAGAGATCAAGCTCAGATTTCATGGTCAAGTTGAATTGACTCTTATCCTCTCCTTCAGCTTTTGTCTCGATGCAACCCTTAATGGCAACCCTATTTCTTCGTATGGAAGATTTGATGTGATCAAGATGTTTTTCCGCATTCGTCGTTGATTTTGCTGCTGATGTTTCTTCGAAAATTATGGGAGTTCGACCCACTTCAAGGATTTCTTTCATGTGGTTCATGAGTTCTGGTCCAATTCCATTTCCTATCAGACAAGTGACCATATATTTACCCCCGTACATCGGCAACGGGTAAAACTCGATTTTTTGGGGTACAGGAGACTTGTAGAGTTGTACTTCTGATATGACGTTGAGGAATTTCGACATCCCACGTACAGTTTTCTTAATATAAGATAACTTCTGTATACTACGAAACATGACAGTATTTCAGAATAATATGTCACTGCTGATATTGAATCTGTTTCTGTGAGCAATCCTCATAATTATTGTTATGTATTAGCATAGCCAACACCTCCTATATCCTTTTAGGAGGTGTTGGCATAGCATAACATGAGAAATGAGAGCAGAGAGTTGTTGTATATCTAGATGATATTATTTTTGCGCGTATGTTCTGCGAAACAGCGCGTTATCATTTTGTCCAAATGTCTGTAATTTCAGATTTTTTGTCGAAAATGGTCTCAAACGATTAAGTTCGACTGACTGATGAAGAATTCGAGATCAAATTTGATTATGTCCGGCTGTTTGGCCGGCCGTTGTCACGATAACTGGAGAATGGTGAGAAAAAGCGACTTGAAATTCTCAAGGTATGTGGCGCATTCAACTACGACTGATGTTGTAGAATACTAATACAAAGATACAAGCTTGTGAAATTTTCTGAGAATCGTATCACTAGAAAAATTTGAAAAAATTATTAAATTATATTATTTATGTCATATATATATATATTCTTTTGAACTTGAGCATTACAATTTGTTTTGTAATTAACAATAAAGCATGTGTACGAAAGAAGTGTTAGCAGAGGTTAGTGTAACGGGGTACCATATAATTTGATATAATATGATACTAGAGCTTAGGGAAAAAACCTCAGCAAAAAAACCCTATCTCCCCGTTAAAGATCACGACTTGCAATTTTTAGGGTAAGTTGTGCATCTAAATGCGACAACTTAGATTGTTAATAGGCATAATCGGCCAAACGGTTTTAGAATTATACCCACCTGAACTTTAGTTGTTATTTCCTCAATAACTCGAAAAATGAAGATCTGCTCCAATTCAAAAAAGGTTATCAGTTGTAGAATGCCGTCGCAAAAGAAAGTTCACGCAAAATTGTTTGTGGATTTTCAGGGTAGGCTGTGCACCTGAATGGGGGAGACAGGTGTGATTATTGATCATTGTTAATAATATTAGGGCTATCGACAATTGTATTGAATCAGGTTTGTTAATTAATTATGAAACTCTGTAAATCAGAATGAGCTAATATATTTTGTTTATTACAGTTATTTTACTGCATCAATCTGTGTCTAAGTTATAACCTCAAATTTTCACTACTTTCAACGTCTCTGGTTCCGAGATTTACATATATTATTAGATATTCAACGAATTATAATTCCAATAGAATAAATATGCCAGAATTATGAATTACCTAATCAGACGATTCACTCATTACTTAAGTCTGCCATTAAAATGGTATGAAACATATTCATATATTATAAAAGCTGAGAAAATGGTATATATCGATGTTAAATTCGATTACGAGTGTCCAAGAGAGGTGAATAGAACATGCGCGTAAAAGCTACTGACTTCATATCAGTACTTGAATAAATGTTTATACTTTCAAATGCAATCAATTAAGTCTATTATTCAAATATATTATGTTGCTTCCTATTTCAAACAAGCATTTTTGGCGCTCTTGTTCCTCGGAACATAGTGCTTATCAATTTGCCCAGAAGTCTGTAATTTTCGGATTTTTTGATGAAAATTATCTTAAACGATTTGGTTAGACTCACTGATCAAGAATCTGTGCTAGAAATACATTCCAGTCCAGTCGGTCCGGTCCGGCCGGCCGTAGACACGATAGCTCTCGAACGGAATGAGCTAGAAAGTTTAAATTTTCAGAGTAGGTTTGGCAGATAAATATCTCAGTTGAGTTCGTTATTGCGCAAAATCCCTGATTGTTTCAGAGTTACGAACAAACATTTTTTATTTTACATTACAAATTTCAAATTCAATTCAATTCAATTTTATTTAAGATGCAAAGTTTCATCATAAAATTCCATTGATATCATTTTTAACTCCAAATCCTAATAGTTTCGGAGATATGATTTCTCAAAATTTCAATAATAAATCGTACTTCTATATTTTCACAGAATGCTATAATTATTCTATCTATGAATTATTATATGATCTGTGTTCATACTCTTACATGTCATCTTATTTTCCTATAAGACACATTTCAAATTCATTTCATTTAGAATGATGAGGATTATAATATGATATTATACACTTTGGTGATATTTTAATGCCCGTGAATAATCCATATGCTGATGTAAATATATACTTTGGTAAGTTAATCAGATTGGGTTCAGAATATCTCTAGTAATAACAAAGCTGGAATATTGGCTGAGTTTCAATTGACATAATATAATTTTCAGAATTAATTTGAGGAATAAATCTCTCGGATAAGTTCGTAGTTTCGGATTAATAATTTTTGGCACCCTTGTTTTTTTTTTAAATGACCATTTTTTTAATTCAATTCCTTTTCTCAAGGTTTGAACAAAAACGCCAAAGCTCCTGCCACAGGGTTTTACCACTTCTTTTATACGCCCAGATGCTCCAGAATATTTTTCTGGTAAAATGTGGGAAAGCACCTCACAGATGCAGTGCTACTATCGATGTTATATTAGGAATAAGGGTGCGATTAGTGGAAAGTTAAAAACAATATTTATTTCAATTCTTGAAGATTTAGTTCAGAACCTCCCATTACGATAATGACGGCAGTTCGCATTGACGTCAAAAATATCATTAACGCACCAAGCCCCACCTTTACTTCGCAGGTGTATTTTAAGTGACAACTGTCCGGAAAGTTATTCTGGTTCCACTTTGAGATAATTTATACATCCCCAGATGTACATAGAGACAACGAAGCTTCTAAAATTGTACAGCTTCGTACATTAATACTATTCATGCTTTATAAATAAAATACTTCGTCTTGTTCGGCTAATAAGTCTTGTTTCTCCTGCAGCAGTGGCAGTTTTACGAGCGCTACGGTAAATCTTTGAATTTGAGGAACAAGATGGAAACGGATCTTCATAATGGAACATACGGTTGGAATTACATTCTGGTGTAGACTAATTAGTTTCAAGTTAGATGAGATTGTAGACTTTAATCGTAATGCGTTTAAAATATTAACTAAAATACTAAGTGGCACGGAGAGTAGTTATTTGTGTAACCAGTTGGGAAAATCATCATTTTTCGTAATGAGCGTATTTCTGCACAACGAGCGAAGAGAGTTGCGCAAAAGAACGCGAGTTACGAATAATAGGGTTTTCCAACGATTCTCACACAATATTTCTTCTAATTTTGAATAGGATGTGACTATTTGAATTCAAATTGAAAAAATTGGTTCAAGCACTGACGTGAAGTCAGAAGCTTTTGCGGGTATATGATATTGTCCATTCTCCTGTATTGGACACTCTTAGCCGAATCTACCATCAGTACAGGAGAATGGACAATAGAACATACGCGCAAAAGCTTCTGACTTCACGTCAGTGCTTGAACCTCGAATTCTTCATCAGGGAGTCAAACCCAATCGTTGGATATCATTCATGGCAAAACATTAGAAAATTACAGACATTTGAGCAAAATAATAACTCAATGTTCCCTAGTACATACAAGTAAAAACTAGCCTTATCTCGTCTTTGAAAAATCGTAATTTCATGGGTATATTTGTACCACTGGAAATGAAACATGTTGTTGGAAAAATTCTTCATACTATACAAGAATAAATTATTTACATTTTTTTTATTCACAGACGGTCTGTTATTTTTGTACACACCACAAACGTTTAATTTTTTTATGCTACTTAATTTTCCGATATTCATTATCACTAGCGGATAAATGTTGACATATCACATTCTAAACCCGAAAGTCAACTCATAAGCTAAAGTCGTTTGAAAATTATAACCGCCCAAAATTTCGCAAGTTTCCGAAAACGCCCTGTATCTCTGAAAGGAAATGTCAGAAGAATTTTCGATTGCCTGTTTTGAATCAATGCAGAGATCTCCTAATTACGACTAACGGTTGGACTATAGGTCACCAGGCACCCTGTTTAAAGGGTGAGATACATTAATATTAACCATAGATTCCTCTCATCAAATGTAATCTCCTCTTCACCCAATTTTTCCAGATTACGCTAAGGTTAAATGATACAATCGTTTTAAAATTTCACAATGTGCTAATACCGAGGCTAATACACTCCTGCATATCAATCTTCTATGACTTCGATGGCGAACGAGAGAAAGCAACGTGCCATACAGCTGGATACGACGATTTCGAACGGATGGATCCATAAAAGTAATGAAATATCCGGAATTTCAGATTTTATAACATTCAGCGAAGAATATCTTAAGAAATGATGGAGAGTAATAAAATATTCCACAATAATTGAATATTATTGGAACGACGCAAAATTTCATGTGCTATCTTCATACTAACTTCATTTATGTTTATGAACCCGCGAGTTTATAACTAGGAAAAGTAGGAAAAAAAGATAATTCAAAAATATGTCTCATAGATCCAGGAAACTTCACAGCAAAATTCATTCCATTCGGAAAAACCATGTCACGCCCCTCAACCATCGTTTGTTTTTTTGTGTTAAAGTGCGTATATATTAACGTACTGTGTGGCGAATGCGCGGCCGACGAGCGTACGAGCGTATACGCACTTGAAGCAAGCTGCTCTGCGAACGAGCGGCGCGTGCGCCTCGCGTTCGGTGCTCGTTGCATTTGTTATTTCAACAACCCTCCCACGATCCATATGAAACCCGCAAACGCTCAATGTTCGGAACTATGTACTGTTAGTTATGAGTAGTGCGGCTATGTTAATGTCAAGCTCCGAAAGGAAGAGAAGAAAAATACGGCTTTGGTGGCATACGGACCTTTCAGAAAAAAGAAATGGCATTTAGCTCATGCTACATGACGATATAAAAAATTTATCAGTATGTCTCCAACTAACTTCGAGAATCTCTTGCAAAAGGTTGGTCCTCATATTTCAGGCCCGACTGGACGGACAGAATCGAATTTGATCTCGGTCTATGCATCAGTGAGTCGAACTCAATCGTTACAGTTGAGACCATTCGGTAAAATGGGTCATTGTGGCAAAATTATAACACGCTGTTCCTTGTCGAACACGCACGCAAAAACGAATTTCGTTAAATAAATTACCTATTCTCGTTGAAACAACGAAAGATTTCTTTTCTGTAATGGATGATTGTCATAATGGTAAATTATTTCACACATAGTATTCATTAGTTTGCACGATGAATTTTTTTTTTATTTTTGGCTCTCTTATTCCTCGGAACAGAGTGCTTATCAATTTGCCCAAACGTCTGTAATTTTCGAATTTTTGGCTGAAAATGGTCTTACACGATTTGGTTCGAATCACTGATCAGGAATCCGTTGTCGAAATCGGTTATTTCTGGCCGTTAACACGATAACTCTCGAACGAATGGAGCTAGATGATTGAAATTTACAGGATAAGTTTGCAGCGTAAATATCTAGAACGACATCCACCGAGGGGTTTCGGAGTTATGGCCGTTTTTATTAAAAATATTCCCGAAACCGATCACTCGATCTATCTGAATTTAGCAAAAAAGTGTAGAATGATGACCTTTATATGCTTGGGAAGTTTAGAATTGATCGGGTTGCCGTAAAGTGTAAAAATTTTATTGTTTTTCTACAATAACTCCCGAGTAGAATAATCCAGGCAGTTGAAATATTCAGAGTAGGTTTGGGAGATTTATATCTTGGTAAAGTTCGTTATTGGGCAACATTGGGCTGATGGTTTTGGAGTAGCGAAAAAAAAAATTGTCAAGATGCAGTTTCACCATAAAAATCCATTGATATCATATTAGTACTTTAACAAGCTAATACTTTCGGAGGTATGATTTTTCGAAATTTCTATACTGAATCGTACTTCGAGTCGTTCTTCTATGTTTTCACAGAATGCTGTACTTAATTATTCTATCTATAAATTATTATACGATCTGTGTTCTTACATGTCATCTTATTTTCCTATGCAAAAATTTTTCTGGTTCGTAATTCCTGATATAAAATACACCTCCTGTTCTAGAAAACAAAGTATGATTGAATGACCAATGAAATAACCTCAGCTATCGTAGAATTATAAGGACAATATGATATTAAATTTTTAAGGTAATTTTATAAATCCTGTGGATAATCCATATGATGATGGAAATATATACTTTGGTAAGATACATAATCAAATTGGGTTCAGAATATCTCCAGTAAAAACAAAACTGCAATATCGTCTGAGTTTTAATTGATATAATATAATTTTCAGAGTAGATTTGAGGAACGAATATCTCGGATAAGTTCTTTATTGGGGAGATTCGGTCTGTTTGAATTTAATTTCTCTCATGATGCAGTTTTATCGTTTGAATCCATTCATATTATTCCCAGAGACCAATAAATTTGGAGATTTGATTTGTCAAAGTTTGAACAAGAGTGCCAAAGCTCCTGTCCACAGGGTTTAAACCAATTTTCAACGAAATTAATGATAGTTTCATGAAACCATGCTCATGCAACTAACGAACCCAATCTTTGGCGCAGAATAAACGCACCGCGCGCTAATGTATACGCACCGATGCCAATTGAGCGAGCAGCCCGTGCTGCAGCCTACAGGGGCTTGTTCCACCTCGGTCCGTTTTCTATTAGTTGTCAGGGTCTCAAGGTTGATCCCCTTGAGCTAGGGTTGCTAGCTACCAAAGGGTATCTTAGTCGATCCCCTGCAGCTCAGGTTTAGTTAACCCAGCTAAGTCCTACACCGCTGACATTCTATGGGTCTTATGTACTATCCCCACTGGCTTGTCGGTGTATTACCTACATAAGATCCATTTTCCTAGCATGTAGGATTAGGCCCTTGACTTGGTTCCTCGCACGATTTCTGGCACTCAGGATCGTGTCATCGCCCCTATAGTGAAGTCTC
Source organism: Halyzia sedecimguttata (assembly GCA_937662695.2). Lineage (NCBI taxonomy): Eukaryota > Metazoa > Arthropoda > Insecta > Coleoptera > Coccinellidae > Halyzia > Halyzia sedecimguttata. The sequence goes on along the minus strand of OW569418.2, from coordinate 31,786,361 downwards.
CATAGTGTGTGGCCTGGACAGTCAAATATGACATGTGGGCCAGTTTCGCCTGCCTTCTCACAAACAGGGTCTTCTCGTAGAATCCCCATGTTGTATAGGTGCTCTCTCAGGGTACAGTGTCCGGTTAGTAGGCCAGTTACTGTCCTGAGCTTACTCCTACACAAGGATCGTTGGTCAGTTGATCATCATGTTGGCTACCATGTTAACTACTATAGTTTTATTGACAACTACCCGGTAAAGTTGGACTGTAGATTTCCCGTACCATTGCATCAAATTCTTCAACCACGATGTCCTCCTTCTCCCTGGACTACGCTTGCCTAAGATTTTTCCCTCTATGATAAAATGTAAGATCTCATATATCTCCGGGTGACCACTTCTACTTGCGATAGTTTCAACCATTTCTAAGATATTGGGCTATGCGATTGAGAAATATGATGTTACTAACTCTACCCATACACTTTATTTTCTGTAATCACTGGTATACCCACATCTATAATTATTCCAGTCGTTTGAGCATTGTCTCAGTGAGCGTCCAAGATTCAATGTTTTACAAGAGAATGGGAAAGACATAACACCATGCCGACAGCACCTGGAAACTTTGGCTGTCAGAAACCGATTCAAGCTCGGGTGGGTGCCAGAGCACACAGGGGTTGAAGGGAATGAAAGAGCTAATGCACTCGCTAGAGAGGGCTCGGCTACCTCCCTCTTCAAGCTAGATCCGGTAGTAGGGCTGGCCAGATCGGCTGGGAAAGGGCGTCATTGAAAAATGGATCTTAGCACAGAACACTCAAAACTGCAACAAAACTTCGGGCCAGTGGCATAGTAAGTTAATGATGGGGTAGCCCTGCCCTTCACTAACTAAAGAAGTCTTACTACTGAGTAGGAGTAAGATCAAGGCAGTGACCAGCCTACTAACCAGACACTGTCCCCTGAGAAAGCACCTGAACAACATAGGAGTTCCCCAACGAAACCTTAGTTCTAGGAAATGTGGGTGGGCAGACGAAACTACCTCACATGTTATGTTTGACTGTCCGGCCCACACAATGAAGAGTTGACTATGGGGGCGACAGTGACAGAAACTGTGCGAGGTACCTAGTCAAGGGCCTAATCCTACTTGGTATGAAAATGAACCTTATGTAGGTAATACACCGACAAGGCAGTGGGAATGTTACATGAGACCCATGATATGTCAGCAGTGCAGGACTTAGCTTGGTTAAGTGAACCTGAGCTGCAGGGTATTAACTAAGAGACCTTATGGAGGCCAGCAACCCGAGCAGAGGGACATCAACCATGAGATCCTGTCAGATAATAGGAGACAGACCGAGGTGCAATAAGCCTCTCTAAGCTGCACAGGCACGGCTACTCGCTCGATCGGAATCGGTCTAACACAAACAAACAAGCCATCCTCAACCGCTTCCTCAACGACAAGTCTTGACTGCTTAACACCCCCTCCATCTTCGCAAATGCTGCTTGAGCTTTATCTATTCTCGTTGATCTTCACTGTTGGATCCCACTGATCGTTGATGTTGTTACCAATATGCACCAATATATGGACTTCCTCCAGGCTTGTGCCCTTGTCCGTGATACCATCATCCCAAACATTACATTCTTTGCTAATAGTCATGTAGTTTGTTTAATTAACATTAAAGCCTGACCCAATTTGTGCGAAAGTGTCAGTTATCCTATTTATCATACTTCGTAGATCTTTTTTGCTATTAGAGACAAGTAGTGTATCATCAGCATATCTGATATTTTTCACGAGGACCCCGTAAATATTAATTCATTCGATGACATCAGTAAAACATCCATTAAATATTTTCCTACTTGTGAGACTAAGGAGTCAGTCAACTTTGTTATTCTATCCTTATGCCAGCTTAGACACAGCACTGTTAATTTATGACCCGACAGTGAATGGTTTCCACTACCCTCTAGGTAGATCTCCGGCTCATTCTATCTACCGAACTTGAAACCCAAATCGTTCAATTTAAGTTAGCAAACGTGAACATGCGCGCCAAAGAATAATGACTTCACGTCAGAGCTTTTTATATTTTTCCAAGGTTCTTTAAAACATCTGGCTATCGATACAGTCAGGCTATTAGTTTTAACGAAATGAAGAAAAAATGCGCTCATGGCACCCCCGTTGGGAACGCAATTGCTTACGCCTATTCTCCAAATCAGAACGTAATTTAATATAGATCTTCCAAATATAGTTATGTATAAGTTGGTCCCAGGACCATGATACAGACAACTCAACTAGGAAACAAAGCTATTTCCTCGAAACGGACTTGTCGCTGCACAGAATTGCCATGTTTCTCTTAAAACCTCACAATATCGGTTCAGCACCAAATCCGTTACCGCTAGACGCAAAACACTCCCAACATAAGCCATACAACCCAAAAAGAGCAAGTTCTCCTATGTGCATACGGAATCTACTACTGGCTGAAAGGCCTCTCTAAATCACAGACCTCACACAAAACTCTGATTCTTCAACACCATTGGTTCATGAGATATCGCAGCTTCAACCCACACATGTGCACTTCGGGGATTCTATGGAGGAATAGCATCCTGCACCTCCAATCCTCTCAGACGAAAACTCCAGCAGTTAAATCACTTATCATCTGCGCATGCACATAACGAAAAATGTTAGGAAGGGGCAGCATGAACTTAAAAAGAATAGGTTTCGGAATTTGATGCATAATATTCCGCAAAATAGAAGCGATCTTTTGAAATTTTTCATGTCACGTGATCCTCCGAAATTTTGCAAAAGTGTGTGCGTGGGTCTTTTGCATCTAACTACTGAGTTTCATTTCAATCAGATCATTATTTCTCGAGTTATGGTGGAAAAAAAAAATAAAATTTTCGCCACTTTATGGTAATCCGATTCTACAATTTAATGCTAAATTTCAGATAGATCATTTTATCGGTTCCGGAAACATTCATGAAAAACCTTTTTACTAAAACCTTCATAACTCCGAAACTGCTTGGTGGATTTTGCCCGTTAACGAACTCATCCGAGATATTTACGCTCTACACCTACCCTACAAATTTCAATGCTCTAACTCCTTCCGTTCGAGAGTTATCGTGCTAACGGCCGGATGGACAGAATTGAATTTGACCTCGGATTATTCATCAGTGAGTCGAACTCAATCGTTTGAGACCATTTTCGGAAAAAAATCGAAAAATACAGACATTGTGGCAGAGTTATAGCACGCTGTACCTTGTGGAACACGCGCACAAAAATTTGGCATGTTTTAAGTATAAGCTCATCATCCAATGTGTTCTTCATTCTATTGTAGAAATCCGCTTGATACAGAACTGTGGAAATTTCACTTAGAATTAGAATGAGGACCTATAAACCTGAATTTCGAGAACATTGAAATAGTTAAGTCCCCCATTAATTCAATTCAAGTGTAGATGGATTTCTAATTACGCAGAATTAATTATTAGAATGAAGAACTCTAGCCGCAAGTCGTACTTCATCTTGAGCATGCTCGCTCTTCGAACCAATTGAGATTAATTCTGAGAAATGGTGATTGGGCGTTCAAGTTGAAATTAGTCGATTATCGAAAACTCAATTTTCACCTTGCAGGAATTTATTTCAAGTGATGCGGAAATATACTCGTAATGTAAATCAAGATATCGGGCGGATTTTCTGTATCAATTCTTACACTGGTAACTACATTCTGGTCCGCTAAAAACTTTGTCGGCTGGCATATGTTTCAGCAACGATATTTCCTTCTTCTGAGACGAAGCGTTACTAAAGCGTGCTATTAATTTGTTAACTGAAGTATGGGTTGACACTATACCTCTAGTCATAAACCGTTTAGTGAGAACAATGATTTGATAATAGGGGTTATGGGTTATATCATTATTGAGTAAAATATAATAACTGACAAAGAAACTGCAACACCCAGAAGGAGCTGTTTGAATTTTAATTTTTTTTTGGTAAAACAAGGAGTAGATGATTAACATTTGGAGAACAAATTCCTGAAGTTTTTCATGTAAAAATTTTTTGTTATTTACATATTGTAGTCGTTTTTTGTGAATTTTTTGAATTTTACAACAAATCAGCTGATCGAGGAGATCCAAAGTCGATGTTTAGTTGTTAAAATGGAATTCATCGCCAGCTGAGGTCATATTATTGGTCTACTGGAAGCTGGGTTTTCATTTCGAGAAATCGCTAACCGTACAAACAGAAATCCAACTACTGTTATGAGATGTTTTCAAGCGTGGTTTGATAATGCCCACAATCGAAGAAGAGTAGGCACCTGACGTCGAAGGGGTACAAATGAAGTTCAAGATCGACGTCTAAGACTTATGGCTATTACAGACCGATTTGCACCAACTCGATCTTTGGCTGATGAGTGTTTAGGAGAACAAGGCCATCCTGTAACTGTCCGAACAGTTTACCGCCGGAAAAGGTATTTTGGACTGCAGCATTATCGACCCCATATTGTGTTACCTCTAACGGTTGAGCATCGCCGGCAACGATTACAGTGGTGCAGAGAACGTCAAAATTCGAGTATGGAATGGCATCAAGTCTTCTTTCTAATGAATCTCGATTCTCCTTGGGTGCACATGATGGCAGAAGAAGGGTTAGACGACGTCGGGGAGAAAGACGTGAAGCTCAGTTTGATATTGAGCGTAATGTACACCGCACAGTAGACGCTATGGTATGGGGTGCTATTGCACATGACAGCGCTGCGTTACATTCAAGAAATAGTGGAGCCATATGATCCCCCTTACCTTAACCAGAGAGAATCCAATATTTCAGCAAGATAATGCTCGACCTCATGTTGCCAGAGTTTGTTTCTTTGAAGCGATCCATGTGAATCTTTTGCCATGGCCACCCTGATCCCCCGATATGTCGCCCATAGAGCATGTTTGGGACATCATGGGTAGAAGGCTTGGAAATGTACCCCAGTCCCCACGGACTTTTGCGGTTCTGATACATGAACTACAGGAAGCTTGGGATAGTGTCCCTCAAGAAGCAATAGACCAACTTATTGCATCAATACCAAGACGTGTTGGGGAGTGTACAGATAATCGCGGTGGACAAACACATTATTAACAAATTTATTCAAAAAAATTGTAAACCCTTCATTTTTTTCTTCAAATTTCAATAATTTTTTCAATTTTCTCAAATTGTGTGGCCGGTTATTGAAACGTGATTTGCAGCAGCAGATTTATCGATTTTGTTGTTCCGAATGTGTCCCATATGCTTTTTATACCATGTAAAATTATTTCTGGTTGTATATACCCGACATTGACATGCCTAGAGCTTTACCGAATGTATTTCATAGAAGTTGTTCAATTTTTCTGGAAGTTTTCAAATCCAGTTCTATATTAACCTTTTCAGAAATATTCTGGAGTTGTTATTTGTTTTCGGATGGAACGAGAAAGCTAGGAAATCGTTTCCTGTTTTATTTCCTTCGTTAGGGTTATATGACTGGAGATATTTTTATTATTTATGTTAATTGATAATTTTCTTAACTAGTTGATGACTATAGCCGTTTCTTTCAGCAATTTGGAAATTCATTATTCCTTCTTTCTTGAAGTATACATCGCTCAGCGGAATATTAAATAACTGGTTGACGAGAAAATGTCAGCTAGCGTTTTTACATGATGAGGAAGCAACTTAATTCAAAGTAAACAACTTCTAGGAAATACATTCCATAAAACTCGGTGTCAAAATCGTATAATGAAATTAAATGTGTAGATTCCAACAAGTAATACGTCGGGCGAACAACCAGAAACGTTCTCACTAAATAGCATATGGGTCACATTCTGAACAACTTCATCGATAAATCACGTTTCTACAACCGTCACTCGATTTGAGATAATTATGTCAATATGTTGAAAAATTACAATAAATTGTATCAATACACACTTGAAGGTATCTAAATTTAAAAGAGAAAAGATATTTTTTTCAATAATGATCTAACCCCTATTAACAAAGCTTTGTTTTCAGTAGGTCTACCTCTTAGGAATACGATTTCTTACCATTTCATTTGGAGGTTTTATTTATGTTTCATACTTTATATGAGCGGCTTAAGTATCAATATTGAACGAGGCATTGATTATGTTACTAAATTCATTGAATGCTCAAAAATTGGGTCAAGCACTGACATGAAGTCAGGAGCTTTTGTGGGCACGTTCTATTGCTTACGCACACCTACTGGACACTCTCAATCGAATTTACCATCGTGATACATTTTCTCAGCTTTTATGAGGAATTAATATATTTCGTACAATTTTAATGACAGACTTGGGTAATGAGATACTCGTCTAAGATCACAAATTTTTTAGTTGTGACATAATGTTTTCTACCGGCATTGAAATTCATTAAATAACCAATAATCTGCGAAAAAACTTACGTTTCTAGTCAGGATACGATATTAACGAAATTCCGCGACAATTAGCGCGTTGGCAAAGTAATTACTGAGTTTTAATTGGATCGGATTTGTATATAATTTGAGTTACAGAGGAAATAACAACAACATTTGAGATGTGTATAACTCTAAAATCATTCAGCCGATCATACTCACTAACGAACTCATATGTCGCATTCGGATGTGCAACCTACCCTAAAAATTGCAAATAGCTATATCTTTCCGTTCTCAAGTTGTCGTGAGATGCAAAATAGTTTTTCATCATTTTTTAAAATTTTCTAGTTTCACGATCCTCACAAGATTTAACAAACGTCGGTATTTCCCAGCTAGCTACCAAGTTCCAGTTCAATCGGATCTGTATTTTTTGAGTCATCAACCATTGGGCCGATTATGCCCAACAACGAACTCGACTGCCCCACTCGGATGCGCAACCTACCCTGAAAATTGCAATTTGCTATCTCTATCCGTTCGAAAGTTATCGTGACAACTGAGCTCATCCAAGGCACGTTCAAATTTGGAACTTGGATGCTGAAATAAGGATCTACATTTGTGTATCAAATATTTTTTCTTGAGTTAAGGTTCATAATACAGAATTAATGTGTGAGAATTGTATTTTATTAATATATTTTGAACTATTGAAATAATTTGTTCGTCAGCCTATACCTACTCAAATATCGGGAATAAATGGACAATCTGTTATGATTCTCTCCAGCCTGTTCTAGACATTTCGAGGATACTTTCCTTATTATTTTAAATGATAATTTTTGAAGCATTAAACCATTGAAGATTGCTCATTTAATCTTGATAAATAAACTATTATTCGAATTGAAATTCCTTTATGATGTAGTTCTATTATAAGAATCCATTGATACCATTCCCACCTCAGAGAAAGCAATACTTCAGGAGATAAGATTCATCAAAGTTTGAACAAGGGCGCCAAAGGTCCTGCCCACAGCCCCTGAATCAATTTTTCAGTGATACAATCGTCACAAAATTTCACATACGTCATTAAGTCGTATTCTACAAGTAGTCACCAAGTTCAAATTTGATTGGATCTGTATTGGTTGAAAATAATATTTGTACTGAGGATACGTTGGGCCGATTGGGCCCATTAACGAACTTGTCCCTCGCATTTGGACGTGCTACCTACCCCGTTACCTCTTTCCGTTCTCAAGTTATCGTGGCATTGGACGGACAGAATCAAATTTGACCTCAAATTCCTCATCAGTGAGTCGAACCTAATCATTTGAGACCATTTTCGACTAAATATTCGAACATTACAGCGCTGTTCCCCAGAACAAATAGTGAAAGAGAATGATATAAAACGCATGAATAACTAATGGAAAGCTTTGGCTTTGCATATAGATATATATCAATTACAGAAATTATCAGTAAATAAAAATGTGAATTTTCTCTTCGATATGGTCCTATATCAACTCTTCAACGAAATAAAAGAAGAATTTTTTTTGGTATTCACATTCATGTTCGCATTTTCATTTCAGGAAAACTTTTCATGGACGTTCCCTTCCACATGACAGCCAGTGCAAACATCCCCCTCATAAATTAAAGAGAAATTGCAAAGCTTTCTACCCTCTTCATTGAATTGTAGCGGAACTTTTTGAAATCGGGAAGAACATGGTTTGTTTAACAAGATTAAAAATAAAATGCGGAAAATTTCAGCCAGAATTAATTAACTCAATTATTTCAGCCTTTTGTGAATTCAAATTTATGCGTTCAAGAGAACATGAGGAGATGTATTTTCCGCACGAAGGAAAAAAATTCGAATATTCCTTCGGCTCTGATTTCGGGTTATTTACACGGCCGAGACTAGTCAAGCATGCTTCATACAATATATTTTAATTATTTTATTATATTTTATGTTAGCTTCGAAATAATTCGAAGAAGAGTATTTCGATTAATCACATGGAAATTATTGTGTTTTCAGAATAACACATGTTACCGAAAAAAACATAAATAAATAATGATTCATCAGCATAAAACATCTTACTTCATGAACCTTTGACGTGTGTTGCTCAGGGACCCGTGGAGTTCACTTCTACAGTGTGTGGATAAAGCTAGGGACAAAATTAATAACTGCGGTATTGAATGTTTTCAAGCGAAACGCTCGGACGGATAAATTTTATTTTTGCGCGTATGTTCTGGGGAACATCGCGTTTTGCCCAAATGTCTGTCATTTTCGAATGTTTCGCCGAAAATGGTCTCAAACGATAGGGTTCGACTCCATGATGAAGAATTCAAGGTCTAATTTGATTCTGTCCGTCCGGCCGTTGCCACGATAACTTGAGAACGGAAAGAGCTATCGACTTGAAATATTTCAGGGTAGGTGGCGTATCCCAATACGACGGACAAATTCGATAATGGTCATCATCGGCCTAATGGATTCCGAGTAATAATTTTGATTTCAGCCAATATAGATGCGATCTAATTGAAACTTGGTGAATAGTTGTAGAATATAAACCTAAGCACGCTCGTGAAATTTTGTGAGAATCGTATAACTAGATAATTAAAAAAAAATATTAGAAAATATTATTTATGACACGATAACTTGAGAACGCAAAGAGATAGTGGCTCGAAATTTTCAGATTAGGTTGTGCATGTGAATGCGAAATTTAAATTTGTCTATATGTATAATCGGCCAACCTGATTTGGAGTTATACCCATCTGAAATTTGGTTGTTATTTCCTCAATAACTCGAAAAATACAGAACCGATATGATTCAAACATGGTTATTAGTTGTAGAATGCCAACGCAAAAATTCTTGCGGAATTTCGTGAGGATGGTCTAACTAGAAAATTCCAAAAAAATTATTGAAAATAATTGAAAAAAATTATATATATCATAAACTATTCGTCCGGCATCGCTGAAATTTTGCAGGAGCCTTCAGAACCTAACTCTACTGCAAAGTTCCAAGTTTGATCACGATCGGATCCATATTGTTGGAGAACCGAGCAGCCATTTGTGAGTTCGGTAGCTGGATGCGAATCGTTGTATTTTTGCGAGAACCTTCAAAACCAGGGTCCAGGGTTGTGTTCGAATATTAACTCCGAAGAGTGATATATACTAAATTGCGTCCGAAAACTGAAAGGTTGGGTAAATTTTACTCGATGACTGAGTTTTCGACTCTGAGTTCATTTTACTCCTGTTAAAATTGACATAACTCATGGGACAGAAAATCTCGTATCTTTGTCTCACTGTTTTATGAATGTTCTGTGAGGTAATTTAATAGTTTTAATACTGCTAACAATATATATTTATGATTAGAGTTACATATATGTGAAGAAAACAATAATAATAGGTTCTTTCTTAAACCAACATAACCTATATTCCGATATTGGCACCTTCTGTCACTGTCAGAGTAAACTCCAGAGTAAATCTGTCAAACATTCAAAAACTCTACTCTACTCCGTGGAGTTAATATTCGAACACAACCCTGTAGCGGTCAGTCCTGGATTTTAAGGAGATCCTCCTTAGGAGGACGCAACTAAATATTGAAGGGATTTCTATGAACAAGAGTGAATATCTTTGGGAAATAGAAAAGGCGATTCTTCTTCAAGAGATCCATGCGCCTGCAGAGGAGTATATTTGTGAGAGGGGTCTTTTGAAAGGTTATGTATTATTTTTAATATGAGATCGCTGAATTTTTGCTGAAGACTTCAAAAATTATCTTTAAATTAACCTCACTTTCTGATCTTGTGAGGTGAGAGGCTCATTTGTCGATATTAAATCTCGTGATGGGTAGAGAGGCATTTTAGGCCAGTTTTTCTATCACTAATGAGAATATATCTTTATGTTTGACCTCAACACCTTAGATCTATCGATGAGCATTTATTGGTTAAGAATAAGTAATTGAATATTACTGGAATTCAATTGAATTTTATTCAATATGTTAGAAACTAAACTTATAATTTTCTTTACTTTGATTATTTAAAAATGACATTAATTCCAGCAATATGTTTCTAGAATAATTATGTATTCTTCTCCCAAAGAAGAATTGAAGGTAGACAATGTGTTAATTTTTTCATCATTGCATTCTATCCTATCTTCACGAAAAAAAAATTGGTTCAAGCACTGACGTAAAGTCAGGAGCTTTTGCGCGTATGTTCTATTGTCCATTGGACAATTTATTTTATTGTCTATTGGACACTCTTAATCGATTTTACCATGGTTAATTCGATCGAGTTATAGGTATTTTTGTTCGCCTCTTTTTTGTAATTTTTTGTTTCTTTTACTATTCATTCTTTGTTCAACATTCGGTAAAATGCATAGTTGATTTCAACTTGACGAAGTTTTTTTTTATTGATTTTGATTATTGAAGTCAAAATCAAGATTACACAAAATATCGTAGCCTACTGCAATTCTTTCAATTTGAAATATCAATTAACGTTTTTTCCATCAAATCAAATGTAAAATACAGGGTGTGATACATCGTTGGAAAGGTAATATTAAGAAGAATTAAAAAATTGCAAAAAATATATAGGGTGCTATTTGAGATAAAAAAATCAGAGTCACTTGCGGTGGTCAAACCGAAGTGGCTTTCAATTTTTGTTTTTCTCAGTTGAGGTTTCCCTGAATGAATCGAAAAACATAAAATTTTCATATTTTCATCTTTTGATATGGCTGGGATAATCCGTTGAAACACCCGTTATATCCATCCCACTTTGTGATAATTAAATAATATTATAAACTCTCTTGCATATTCTTATCTTATCGCTACCAACCTAGATCTTTCCCCTCTTTTTTGAAACAGATTCTAACCTAGTGAACTTCTGGGGAGCAATCTACCTTCAAACGCTAACAATTTAATACTAAACAAAGCTGTTTCCTATCAGATAGAAAATAAAAAAATTGGTTCAAGCACTGACGTGAAGTCAGAAGCTTTTGCGCGTATGTTCTATTGTCCATTCTTCTGTATTGGACACCCTTAATCGAATTTACCATGGTAAATTATGTTGTCCATTCTCCTGTATTGGACACTCTTAATTCGAATTTACCATGGTAAATTCGAAATAAGTGTCCAATACGGGAGAATATACAACATAATTTACCATGGTAAATTCGATTAAGGGTGTCCAATACAGAAGAATGGACAATAGAACATACGCGCAAAAGCTTCTGACTTCACGTCAGTGCTTGAAACAATTTTTTTTTTCGTGATTTTTTTTGAAATTTTCTAGGGGTACGGTTATTAAAATTTTTTTTTTCGTCATTTTTTTCGAATTTTCTAGTGATACGGTTCTTACAAAATTTTGAACACGTCTTTATGTTGATTTTCTACTACTAGTTACCAAGCTTCAATTCGATCGAATATTTATTTTTTCAGTTATCAAGAAAATAATATTCCAGGTGGGTAACTCGGAAACCGTTAGACCGATTATGCCCAAAAACGAACTCAACTCTCCGTTTCGGATACGCAACCTACCCTGAAAATTGCAAGTCCCTATCTCCTTTCGTTCGAAAGTTATCGAGGCAACGGTCACCCATCTACTGAATTCACACAAGAATGCTCCAATCTCCAACAATATTAAACCGATCGCATTAAAACTTGAAACTTAGCGGTAGAGTTAGGTTATGAAAGTTCTTGCAAAATTTCATCAATTTCTAATGATTAGTTACTGATATATAGAATTTTTATTTTTTATTTTCAATGATTTATTAAAAATTTTCTACAAATGCTATCCTCACCACATTTCGCAAAAATTTCCGCGTTGGCATTCTACAACTAATAACCATGTTTGAATTCAATCGGTTCAGTACTTTTTGAGTTAATGAGGAACAAAAACCACGAAATTTCAGAAAATTTCAGATGGCTATAACTCTAAAACCGTTTGGCCGATTATGCTCATAAACAAACTGAAATGTCGCGTTCTGGTGCTCATCCTAACCTGAAAATTTCAAGCCGCGATCTCATTCCGTTCTCAAGTAATCGTGACAACAAAAATATTTTTTAATAATTTTTTTAAAATTTTCTAGCCATATGATTCGCACAAAATTTCACAAACGTTCATATTCTACAACTACCCACCAAGTTTAAATTCGATCGGATTCATATTGGTTTAAAACAAAATTATTACTCGGAAACCGCTGGGCCGATTATGCCCATTAACGAACTCGACCGTCGTATTGGGATGCGCCACCTACCCTGAAAATTTCAAGTTGCTAGCTATTTTCGTTCTCAAGTTATCGTGGCAACGGCCGGACGGCCGGCCGGACAGAATCAAATTTGACCTCGAATTCTTCATTGGGGAGTCGAACTTAATCGTTTGAGACCATTTTTTTAAAAAAATTCGAAAGTTACAGACATTTGGGCAAAACTATAACGCGATGTTCCCCAGAACATACGCGCAAAAATCATCGCAAAAACTGCATCATTAATTCCCATTCATAAAGTCGGTGGCCTCCCTACTTTCACCCCGTAACGAAATCATTCGTCCTGAGAACATGGGGCAAAAAATCTCCCTGTGTGCTCCCATTGTTCGACGTGGAAGTCGATCTGGAGTCTGTCTACACATTAACAATGCCGTGAATCGAGCACGAGAAGACGAGATAAGTAGTCAGGAAGTGTTTGTCCGTTTTCAGCACTTTGCCATTCGGCCTCTGGAAGGCAACTGGCACAAAAAGCCGCGGTTCTATTTATGCCGGAGTCGAGAAAGTAAATGTATCAAGAGTTTTGACAAAAAAGTAGATTCTGGACATAACTCTGGTTTCTTTTAGGTGGGCGGTGTGTACAGTGATTTATGTCCAGTTGGGAGAAGTGCTTTCAGATTCATTCGGTTGTTTGAGAATTGAGAAAGTAAAATTAGATGAGTGGAGTAATTTTTTGCGTGCTTGTTCTCCGGAAATGGAGGGTGCCTATCAATTTGCCCAAATGTCTATAATTTCGAAAATTTTCGTCGAAAATGGTCTTAAACGATTAGGTTTGACTCACTGACGACGAATTCAAGGTAAAATACAATTATGTCCGTCAGCACGATCACTCTTGAACTCAATGAGTTAGGGGGTTCAAATTGCGTTGTATGTTTGGGGTCTAAATGCGACGGTTAAGTTCGTTAATGGGAAAAATGCACCGAATGGCTTCTGAGTTAATTTGACACTTCAAAACCGGACTTCGAATTGAATACTGGACATATATATTTCCTATAATAGGTCTCTTGCATGTTATAAGAAATAACATAGTTCGAGCCATATGTTCAGATCATCATGTATGCCCTCATCCAGGTTCAAAATTTATAAAATTTGATTATTTTGGTACTGAAAATCGGAAAATCAAGAAGTGAAATTCAAATGAGGTAAAAAGCTTCTGATTGGTAGAATCGTTGCTATAACGGCTGACGTAAACAAAAGCTACCCTCGGCGAGTCCAACAGCTTGTTACAGCGAAACAAAGAGTGAAACTGACCTGAGAAGAGAGAGAGAGAGAGAAGATATGACGATTTATGTCACGGATAGGCACCAAGTTTCGATCGTTTAAACAGCCATAATGTGCTACCAAATTTGAATGATCGTTTTCTCGTTGAAAATTTCAATTTTTGACGGCGGTTGACTTTTTCAGAATTTTTATTGATATAATAATCGACTTCAATAATAGAAATTGATTCAAGCCCTGTGGACAGGAGCTTTTTGCGCTCTTGTTCAAACAGAGATAATATCTCCGAAAGTATTGGTTTCTCAGAGTAGGGAATTATATCAATGGATTCTTATGAAAGAACTGCATCAAGAAAGAAATTAAACTTAAACAAATTGTCGTTAAAAAAAAATAATCATTTAAAAAAAAGAGCAATCTGCAATGCTTCAATGCTTTAATGCTTAAAAAATATTTTCATTTAATTTATTTATCAAGATTAAATGAGCAATCTGCAATGATTCAACTTCGGGGAATGGGTTGTTGCAACTTACACTCGGTGCATTGTTTCCACAACTCGAAATACCTAAGGAAAATATTATCGAAATGTCTACAGCAAGGCTGGAGACAATCATAGCAGATTCTCCATTTATTCCTGACATTTGAGTAGGTAGAGGCTAACGAACAAATGATCTTACCAGTTCAAAATATATTTATAAAATATTATCCTCTCTTCATACTTCAAAATTTAATAGTTCATACCACTTGCACATTCTTTTCTGTATTATGGACCTTAACTCAAGAAAAAATGTTTGCTGCACAAATGTAGATCCATATTTCAGCATTTTTTTGCTAGCAACATTCATAAAATACTGTATATAGGAACATGTCTCACAACTTGAGGAAGTAAAAGGTAATATTAACCTCAGTGGTCAACGAACAGCAATTTCTTTTGATGATACCATTATGTACTTCTTTCCTATTGGCTTCATAAACTACATCATTAAAATGATCCAATTCTAAATCTCCTGAAACATCATCCCCAATATTTATACATGAATTATCCAATATGTAATCAGTCATAATGATTTTCGGTTTCAAAACAGTCTTGTATATATTCACAAATTCAAGAATCGGATTATTGTTTTCCAACAGAAATTATTTTCAAACTACGAATTGACAAGTCTCTAATAGCTAGATAAGATGACATTTATGAACAGTGAACACAGACAGATTCTTTGTTCACATTCTGTGAATACATAGAACTACGATGTATTATTGAAATTTTGAAAAATCATATCTTCGAAAGTATTCGCTTGTTGGAGTTGAAAATGATATCGATGGATTTTTGTGATAAAACTGCATCTTAAAAAAAAATTAATTCCGAAATTTGTAATGTCAAATTTTTTTTTCCGTTGCTTCGAAACCGTCCGGCCGATTCTGCCCAATAATGAACTTAACCGAGATATTTATCCCCTTAACCTATTGTGAAAATTTCAACTGTCTAGCTCATTCCGTTCGAGAGTTATCGTGTTAACAGAGGGCTGGCTGGACCGGCCGGACAGAATCGATTTTGACCACGGATTCTTGATCAGTGAGTCGAACGAAATCGTTCAACACCATTTTCATCAAAAAATTTTAAAAATACAGACATTTGGGCAAATTGATAAGCACTCTGTTTCAAGGAACAAGAGGGCCAAAAAATATACCTGCAAGAGACCTATTTCAAAGTTTATTTTCGTTTTCATTTTTATCTCGATGTCCACCATGTTTATGTCAAGTCATAGGCTTTTACATTGCTGTCAAGCTCGAATGTGGAGAAGGCGCAATTAAATAAGTAGGAAAGCTCTGTGGACTGGGGCTTTGACGAGCTGTTCAAATTAATAGCCAGAGCGGTCACCCAACCTGGTACTAAACTCGCCTAAGCTGCATAGTTCCGGAATAAAATATAATTTCTTCCCATTATTTCCAGTAATATAGATCCGATTCTTCCTTCGAATTAAATACTAATTGTTTTTAAACTGCATCCAGTTATGAATAAAATATTTCATCTTCATTAAACATGTGTTTTTATTTTTTTTTTTAACTTTGAATGATTAGTTATATCAAAACCCATATTGCAGTCATCGCGTGAACAGTTTGTGTTGACCCTAATCAAAACATGCATTTTTATAATATGCTATCTATAAGTGAAGAAATTTTGCTAATGAATTCTATGCCACACTTCTTACCCTTAGTTGTGTCATATTGATTGTCTAGTAAATGAAGGACTCTTTGTTGTGTGTGTAATCTGAGATACCCTTACTTAGATAGATTAGGAGTGATTGTTGGGAAATTCAGGAGAGAATGAAATAAAACCAAAATATAACTTCAAAACGTTAATCTACGTTAACTACATTTATCTAAGGTAGGGGAAAAGAACGTATAAGAATAACACCCCTCTTTCCGAACATTATATCATTAAAAGTGGAATTTCATTGGATCATGTAAAATGGTTAACTTAATAGTAAATCAAAATAGGTATTAATGACAATCTGAGATTTCTGATCCAGTAGGTACGGTTTTTGAATATGATCATGGATCCAATACTCACCTGTAGTAATTACACTGGCTATCTTCCAGCATAATTATTCAGTTGTTACATGTTACATGATGTTTTTTTACATGATATTATCAGAAAAGAGTATTTCTCTCTTATTGAAACTCAATTAATGAATTATATTCTGCATTGAAGCACCTACTCAGGGTTGGATAAACTGTTTCGAGTCTAAGATAAAGCATTTAGGATCTCAATAACTTTAAATATAGAGACGATCGCAAATTTACATTTATAAAATTATTGACTCTTCTAGGCGTTTTTGCGTTGCAGAAAATCCATGTTGATTATTTATGAAGCGCTCTTCAGAATAAAATTTCAACGGATGGGCTATCAAACTATCCAGTAGCTTAGATAGAGAAGCCTGTTTATTTCCTGATTTAAAAATTGGACGAAGGTAAAAATACTTTAAATTTTCAAATACTTTTCTATTTGAAATGAATATGATTTGTGATATTGGCATTATTGCGCGTATGTTCTGGGGAACATCGCGTTATAGTTTTGCCCAAATGTCTGTAACTTTCGAATTTTTTGACGAAATTGGTCTCAAACGATTTAGTTCGACTCCCCAATGAAGAATTCGAGGACAAATTTGATTCTGTCCGTCCGGCCGTCCGGCCGTCCGTTGCCACGATAATTTGAGAACGAAAAAAGCTAGCGACTTGAAATTTTCAGGGTGGGTGGCGCATCGCAATACGACGGACAAGTTCGTTAATGGGCATAATCGACCCAGTGGTTTCCGAGTAATAATTTTGTTTTCAACCAATATAAATCCGATCGAATTGAAACTTGGTGAGTAGTTGTAGAATATGAACCTAAGCCCGTTTGTGAAATTTTGGACGAATCGTATGGCTAGAAAATTAAAAAAAATATATTAAAAAATATTTTTGTTGTCACGATAACCTGAGAACGGAAAGAGATAGCGGCTTGAAAATTCCAGGTTAGGTTGTGCATCTGAATGCGACATTTGAGTTTGCTTATGAGCATAATCGGCCAAACGGTTTCCGAGTTATAGCCATCTGAAATTTTCTGAAATTTGGTGGTTTTTTGTTCCTCATTAACTCGAAAAATACTAAACCGATTGAATTCAAACATGGTAATTAGTTGTAGAATGCCAACGCGAAAATGTTTGCAAAATTTGGTGAGGATAGCATTTGTAGAAAATTTTCAATAAATCATTGAAAATAAAAAAAAAATTCTATATATCAGTAACTATTCCTTTGAAATTGCTGAAATTTTGCACGAGCGTTCATAACCTAACTCTACTGCCAAGTTTCAAGTTTTAACACGATCGGTTGAATATTGTTGGAGATTCGAGCATTCTTGTGTGAGTTCAGTAGATGGGTGACCGTTGCCTCGATAACTTTCGAACGAAAGGAGATAGAGACTTGCAATTTTCAGGGTAGGTTGCGTATCCAAAAGGGAGAGTTGAGTTCGTTTTTGGGCATAATCGGTTTAACGGTTTCCGAGTTATATCCACCTGGAATATTATTTCCTTGATAACTCAAAAAATAAATATTCGATTGAATTGAAGCTTGGTAACTAGTAGTAGAAAATCAACATAAGGACGTGTTTGAAATTTTGTAAGAACCGTACCCCTAGAAAATTTGAAAAAAATGACGAAAAAAAAAATTTTAAGAACCGTACCCCTAGAAAATTTAAACAAAATCACGAAAAAAAAATTGGTTCAAGCACTGACGTGAAGTCAGAAGCTTTTGCGTGTATTTTCTATTGTCCATTCTTCTGTTTTGTACACCCTTAATCGAATTTACCATGGTAAATTATGTTGTCCATATGTTCTCCTGTATTGGACACTTAATTCGAATTTACCATGGTAAATTCGAATTAAGAGTGTCCAATACAGGAGAATGGATAACATAATTTACCACGGTAAATTCGATTAAGGGTGTCCAATACAGAAGAATGGACAATAGAACATACGCGCAAAAGCTTCTGACTTCACGTCAGTGCTTGAACCAATTTTTTTTACTGTGTTGGGTGCTTGGAAATGCTCAGACGACAAATTTTGAGCCTGACACGAATGGGCTCATTATTTTCTTGAATTGCTATACTTAGTCACTTTACTAATTTTCCTTGATAAGTTCATTTGTTACTGCTGAAAAGTACCTACATATATTTATAATACCTTTCTCTTATCTGAAAAACCTAATGAAAACTTACATGTTTTCCTCAATATTTCTGGATTTAATTATTTTATTGGAATATAACCGAAGTAAATCTCTATTATTTAAAATATGTCCATTTTTAACATATTCAACTCGTCTCGTCCCGCGTTCGGCATTGAATTTAGATTTAAATATTTTTTTATACTGAATGAGATTGGATCTTCCCAGATCAACATGACAGATTGCCACAGATGCCATACACATGTCCACTGTTTAGGTAGAGATCATAGAGGAACATGAAATTCATACAGGACAAATACATATGTCTAAAATGACAATACTAATTATATGGCAAGCACCAAATATAAATCATGAAATTATTCACAGCTATGTCAGAAATCAAAAACTTATTTTGTCGAGTGTAATGAAGTTGACCAGTAAATCTCAATCGTTGAAATATTTCGGCAATATCTTCACCAATACCGATTGAGTTCAAATTTCGAAAATTACTGTAAAATAGGTTTTTGAGGCTCTTCAACTTTCAACGATATCTGTCGGAAAGTTTCTGAAATACAAATTCTTTTAAATATTTTTTTTATATTTTCCAGTAGTGCGATCCTCACAAATTTTTGCATAAATCTTCATGTTGGTATTTTTCAACTATTACCGCGCTTTAATTCAATCAGGTCAGTATTTTCTACTTATTAGGAAATCAAAATTTTAGATGGCTATTACCCTGAAACCACTAGGTGGATTCTACCCATTAACGAAGTCAACCGGCTCATTTGTACTCCAAACCTACTCTGAAAATTTCAATTCAATAACACATTGCGTTCGAGCGTAATCGTGCTAACGGCGGGATGGACGTAGGTCTCTGACTCACCTCATATGTGTATTTATCTACATATGCAAATTATAATAAGAGCATTCTGTGGAATCATAAAATTACTATTATTATTATATTATTATATGAAAAAAAAATCAGTTATTCACATCTACTTTTGTAGAATATTAAATTAAAACAGACTATTTGGTTTTGTTTTATTTGCAAATGTACATCATGTTATGCATTCTAAATTAAAATGTCCTTTACATAATAATAAATAGTATATTATTTAGTTGTAACCTGATAACATCGTTCTGATTACATTTATCTGTGACCAAAATATCAAATTTCCTCTGAATCCATAATTGTACTGCAAACGTTTCTTTGTTCAATAAATAAATTCTATCCTTGAAAAATATTCTACTTCTATTTTCAATCCTCATGAACTATGAATCAGAAATAAAATTTAGAGAGGAAGAAAATATTTTACGAAAATAAAACAAAATTAGAATCCATATATGAGAACCAGGGTCATACATTGAGTCCTATCTACTCCATTTTGCCGATACAATCAAAAATAATTTCCTCAGATTTGGCGCACTACAAACTGTATTAAAAAAATGGGTTCAAGCCCTGTGGACAGGAGCTTTCTGGCGCTCTAGTTCAAACAGACAAATTATATCTCCGAAAGTATTGGTTTCTCTGAGTTGGGAATTATATCAATGTATACATATGATATAGCTGCATCATAAAGGAAATTCAATTCAAATAATAGTTTATTTATCAAGATTAAATGAGCAATCATGAGAATGAGAACTGCACCATGGAAGAAATCGAATTAAATCTGGCCAATTTTGCCCAATAACGAACTCAACCGAGATATTCATCTCCCTAACCTACTCTGAAAATTTCAACTACCTAGCTCATTCCGTTCGAGAGTTATTGTGGAAAAACTTTTTTTAAATTTTCAAATTTTTTTTTTACACTTTGCGGTAATCTGGTCAATACAGAACTTCACATGCGTATAAAGGTCATGATTCTACAATTTGATGCTAAATTTCAGATAGATCGAACGAACTTGTCCGAGATATTTACGCTCCAAAACCACCTTGCAATTTTCAATCCGCTAACTCCTTTCGTTCGAGAGTTATCGTGCCTACGGCTGGTCGGCCGGCCGGACAGAATCGATTTCGCACTCGGATTCTTGATCAGTGAGTCGAACCAAATCGTTTGAGACCATTTTCAGCCAAAAATTCCAAAATTACAGACACTTGGGCAAATTGATAAGCACACTGTTCCGAGGAACTAGAGCGCCAAAAAAACAAGTTTCGTATGACAATTGCCCAAAACAGGTTTAAAGTACCTACAAATAGTAGGTATTCCATAAAACAAATATGAAAGAAGATAAGTAATAATAAAAAATTACCTTGTAATCGATCAAAAATTTCCTGATCTACGTTCACCAAACTACAGAATTATGCTTTCAATATTTACGTAATATTTTCAAACATTTTCGGGTGAGGTCCTCGTTGCATCGCTAAAATACGAGTATTTCAACCCCAATATTTTTGAGGTTACAATATTCCCTTCTGTCAAGTTGACATTATGAGAATTGATACATAGAATAATAATTATATCAATCTGTGAAATACGATTTATATTGAAATTTTAAAAAATCATATCTCTGAAAGTATTAGCTTGTTAGAGTTGAAAATGATATGAATGGATTCTTATGATAAAACTGCTTATTAAAAAAAATTTAATTTGGAATTTGTTTCATAAAAAAAATTTTTTTTTTTGTTACTCCGAAACCATCCGTTCGATTTTGCCCAATAACGAACTTAGCCGAGATATTTATCCCCCAAACCTACTCTGAAAATTTCAACTCTCTAGCTCATCCCGTTCGAGAGTTATCGTGCTTACGGCCGGACCGGCCGGCCGGACAGAATGAATTTCGACCACGGATTCTTGATCAGTGAGTCGAACCAAATCGTTTAAGAACATTTTCATAGAAATATTCCAAAATTACAGACATTTGGGCAAATTGATAAGCACTCAGTTCCGAGGAACTAGAGCGCCAAAAAGTGGCTGCTTCCAGCTATCATGTATTTCTCCAGCCATTAGCACTTATTCATTTTTGCGCGTATGTTCTGGGGAACATCGCGTTATAGTTTTGCCCAAATGTCTGTAACTTTCGAATTTTTTGACGAAAATGCTCTCAAACGATTAAGTTCGACTCCCCAATGAAGAATTCGAGGTCAAATTTGATTCTGTCCGTCCGGCCGTCCGGCCGTCCGGCCGTTGCCACGATAACTTGAGAACGAAAAGAGCTAGCGACTTGAAATTTTCAGGGTAGGTGGCGCATCCCAATACGACGGACAAGTTCGTTAATGGGCATAATCGGCCCAGTGGTTTCCGAGTAATAATTTTGTTTTCAACCAATATAAATCCGATCGAATTGAAACTTGGTGGGTAGTTGTAGAATGTGAACCTAAGCACGTTTTGTGCAATTTTGTGCGAATCGTATGGCTAGAAAATTTTAAAAAAATTAGTAAAAAATATTTTTGTTGTCACGATAACTTGAGAACGGAATGAGATAGCGGCTTCAAGTTTTCAGGTTAGGATGTGCACCAGAACGCGACATTTGAGTTTGTTTATGAGCATAATCGGCCAAACGATTTTAGAATTATAGCCATCTGAAATTTTCTGAAATTTGGTGGTTTTTGTTCCTCATTAACTCAAAAAATACTGAACCGATTGAATTCAAACATGGTTATTAGTTGTATAATGCCAACGCGAAAATGTTTGCAAAATTTGGTGAGGGTAGCATTTGTAGAAAATTTTTAATAAATCATTGAAAATAAAAAAGAACAATTCTATATATCAGTAACTATCCGTTTGAAATTGCTGAAATTTGGCAAGAGCCTTCACAACCTAACTCTACTGCCAAGTTTCAAGTTTCAATACGATCGGTTAAATATTGTTGGAGATTCGAGCATTCTTGTGTGAGTTCAGTAAAGGGGTGACCGTTACCTCGATAACTTTCGAACGAAAGGAGATAGGGACTTGCAATTTTCAAGGTAGGTTGCGTATCCGAAAGGGAGAGTTGAGTTCAATAATGAACTTAACCGAGATATTTATCCCCTTAACCTATTGTGAAAATTTCAACTGTCTAGCTCATTCCGTTCGAGAGTTATCGTGTTAACAGAGGGCTGGCTGGACCGGCCGGACAGAATCGATTTTGACCACGGATTCTTGATCAGTGAGTCGAACGAAATCGTTCAACACCATTTTCATCAAAAAATTTTAAAAATACAGACATTTGGGCAAATTGATAAGCACTCTGTTTCAAGGAACAAGAGGGCCAAAAAATATACCTGCAAGAGACCTATTTCAAAGTTTATTTTCGTTTTCATTTTTATCTCGATGTCCACCATGTTTATGTCAAGTCATAGGCTTTTACATTGCTGTCAAGCTCGAATGTGGAGAAGGCGCAATTAAATAAGTAGGAAAGCTCTGTGGACTGGGGCTTTGACGAGCTGTTCAAATTAATAGCCAGAGCGGTCACCCAACCTGGTACTAAACTCGCCTAAGCTGCATAGTTCCGGAATAAAATATAATTTCTTCCCATTATTTCCAGTAATATAGATCCGATTCTTCCTTCGAATTAAATACTAATTGTTTTTAAACTGCATCCAGTTATGAATAAAATATTTCATCTTCATTAAACATGTGTTTTTATTTTTTTTTTTAACTTTGAATGATTAGTTATATCAAAACCCATATTGCAGTCATCGCGTGAACAGTTTGTGTTGACCCTAATCAAAACATGCATTTTTATAATATGCTATCTATAAGTGAAGAAATTTTGCTAATGAATTCTATGCCACACTTCTTACCCTTAGTTGTGTCATATTGATTGTCTAGTAAATGAAGGACTCTTTGTTGTGTGTGTAATCTGAGATACCCTTACTTAGATAGATTAGGAGTGATTGTTGGGAAATTCAGGAGAGAATGAAATAAAACCAAAATATAACTTCAAAACGTTAATCTACGTTAACTACATTTATCTAAGGTAGGGGAAAAGAACGTATAAGAATAACACCCCTCTTTCCGAACATTATATCATTAAAAGTGGAATTTCATTGGATCATGTAAAATGGTTAACTTAATAGTAAATCAAAATAGGTATTAATGACAATCTGAGATTTCTGATCCAGTAGGTACGGTTTTTGAATATGATCATGGATCCAATACTCACCTGTAGTAATTACACTGGCTATCTTCCAGCATAATTATTCAGTTGTTACATGTTACATGATGTTTTTTTACATGATATTATCAGAAAAGAGTATTTCTCTCTTATTGAAACTCAATTAATGAATTATATTCTGCATTGAAGCACCTACTCAGGGTTGGATAAACTGTTTCGAGTCTAAGATAAAGCATTTAGGATCTCAATAACTTTAAATATAGAGACGATCGCAAATTTACATTTATAAAATTATTGACTCTTCTAGGCGTTTTTGCGTTGCAGAAAATCCATGTTGATTATTTATGAAGCGCTCTTCAGAATAAAATTTCAACGGATGGGCTATCAAACTATCCAGTAGCTTAGATAGAGAAGCCTGTTTATTTCCTGATTTAAAAATTGGACGAAGGTAAAAATACTTTAAATTTTCAAATACTTTTCTATTTGAAATGAATATGATTTGTGATATTGGCATTATTGCGCGTATGTTCTGGGGAACATCGCGTTATAGTTTTGCCCAAATGTCTGTAACTTTCGAATTTTTTGACGAAATTGGTCTCAAACGATTTAGTTCGACTCCCCAATGAAGAATTCGAGGACAAATTTGATTCTGTCCGTCCGGCCGTCCGGCCGTCCGTTGCCACGATAATTTGAGAACGAAAAAAGCTAGCGACTTGAAATTTTCAGGGTGGGTGGCGCATCGCAATACGACGGACAAGTTCGTTAATGGGCATAATCGACCCAGTGGTTTCCGAGTAATAATTTTGTTTTCAACCAATATAAATCCGATCGAATTGAAACTTGGTGAGTAGTTGTAGAATATGAACCTAAGCCCGTTTGTGAAATTTTGGACGAATCGTATGGCTAGAAAATTAAAAAAAATATATTAAAAAATATTTTTGTTGTCACGATAACCTGAGAACGGAAAGAGATAGCGGCTTGAAAATTCCAGGTTAGGTTGTGCATCTGAATGCGACATTTGAGTTTGCTTATGAGCATAATCGGCCAAACGGTTTCCGAGTTATAGCCATCTGAAATTTTCTGAAATTTGGTGGTTTTTTGTTCCTCATTAACTCGAAAAATACTAAACCGATTGAATTCAAAAATGGTAATTAGTTGTAGAATGCCAACGCGAAAATGTTTGCAAAATTTGGTAAGGATAGCATTTGTAGAAAATTTTCAATAAATCATTGAAAATAAAAAAAAAATTCTATATATCAGTAACTATTCCTTTGAAATTGCTGAAATTTTGCACGAGCGTTCATAACCTAACTCTACTGCCAAGTTTCAAGTTTTAACACGATCGGTTGAATATTGTTGGAGATTCGAGCATTCTTGTGTGAGTTCAGTAGATGGGTGACCGTTGCCTCGATAACTTTCGAACGAAAGGAGATAGAGACTTGCAATTTTCAGGGTAGGTTGCGTATCCAAAAGGGAGAGTTGAGTTCGTTTTTGGGCATAATCGGTTTAACGGTTTCCGAGTTATATCCACCTGGAATATTATTTCCTTGATAACTCAAAAAATAAATATTCGATTGAATTGAAGCTTGGTAACTAGTAGTAGAAAATCAACATAAGGACGTGTTTGAAATTTTGTAAGAACCGTACCCCTAGAAAATTTGAAAAAAATGACGAAAAAAAAAATTTTAAGAACCGTACCCCTAGAAAATTTAAACAAAATCACGAAAAAAAAATTGGTTCAAGCACTGACGTGAAGTCAGAAGCTTTTGCGTGTATTTTCTATTGTCCATTCTTCTGTTTTGTACACCCTTAATCGAATTTACCATGGTAAATTATGTTGTCCATATGTTCTCCTGTATTGGACACTTAATTCGAATTTACCATGGTAAATTCGAATTAAGAGTGTCCAATACAGGAGAATGGATAACATAATTTACCACGGTAAATTCGATTAAGGGTGTCCAATACAGAAGAATGGACAATAGAACATACGCGCAAAAGCTTCTGACTTCACGTCAGTGCTTGAACCAATTTTTTTTACTGTGTTGGGTGCTTGGAAATGCTCAGACGACAAATTTTGAGCCTGACACGAATGGGCTCATTATTTTCTTGAATTGCTATACTTAGTCACTTTACTAATTTTCCTTGATAAGTTCATTTGTTACTGCTGAAAAGTACCTACATATATTTATAATACCTTTCTCTTATCTGAAAAACCTAATGAAAACTTACATGTTTTCCTCAATATTTCTGGATTTAATTATTTTATTGGAATATAACCGAAGTAAATCTCTATTATTTAAAATATGTCCATTTTTAACATATTCAACTCGTCTCGTCCCGCGTTCGGCATTGAATTTAGATTTAAATATTTTTTTATACTGAATGAGATTGGATCTTCCCAGATCAACATGACAGATTGCCACAGATGCCATACACATGTCCACTGTTTAGGTAGAGATCATAGAGGAACATGAAATTCATACAGGACAAATACATATGTCTAAAATGACAATACTAATTATATGGCAAGCACCAAATATAAATCATGAAATTATTCACAGCTATGTCAGAAATCAAAAACTTATTTTGTCGAGTGTAATGAAGTTGACCAGTAAATCTCAATCGTTGAAATATTTCGGCAATATCTTCACCAATACCGATTGAGTTCAAATTTCGAAAATTACTGTAAAATAGGTTTTTGAGGCTCTTCAACTTTCAACGATATCTGTCGGAAAGTTTCTGAAATACAAATTCTTTTAAATATTTTTTTTATATTTTCCAGTAGTGCGATCCTCACAAATTTTTGCATAAATCTTCATGTTGGTATTTTTCAACTATTACCGCGCTTTAATTCAATCAGGTCAGTATTTTCTACTTATTAGGAAATCAAAATTTTAGATGGCTATTACCCTGAAACCACTAGGTGGATTCTACCCATTAACGAAGTCAACCGGCTCATTTGTACTCCAAACCTACTCTGAAAATTTCAATTCAATAACACATTGCGTTCGAGCGTAATCGTGCTAACGGCGGGATGGACGTAGGTCTCTGACTCACCTCATATGTGTATTTATCTACATATGCAAATTATAATAAGAGCATTCTGTGGAATCATAAAATTACTATTATTATTATATTATTATATGAAAAAAAAATCAGTTATTCACATCTACTTTTGTAGAATATTAAATTAAAACAGACTATTTGGTTTTGTTTTATTTGCAAATGTACATCATGTTATGCATTCTAAATTAAAATGTCCTTTACATAATAATAAATAGTATATTATTTAGTTGTAACCTGATAACATCGTTCTGATTACATTTATCTGTGACCAAAATATCAAATTTCCTCTGAATCCATAATTGTACTGCAAACGTTTCTTTGTTCAATAAATAAATTCTATCCTTGAAAAATATTCTACTTCTATTTTCAATCCTCATGAACTATGAATCAGAAATAAAATTTAGAGAGGAAGAAAATATTTTACGAAAATAAAACAAAATTAGAATCCATATATGAGAACCAGGGTCATACATTGAGTCCTATCTACTCCATTTTGCCGATACAATCAAAAATAATTTCCTCAGATTTGGCGCACTACAAACTGTATTAAAAAAATGGGTTCAAGCCCTGTGGACAGGAGCTTTCTGGCGCTCTAGTTCAAACAGACAAATTATATCTCCGAAAGTATTGGTTTCTCTGAGTTGGGAATTATATCAATGTATACATATGATATAGCTGCATCATAAAGGAAATTCAATTCAAATAATAGTTTATTTATCAAGATTAAATGAGCAATCATGAGAATGAGAACTGCACCATGGAAGAAATCGAATTAAATCTGGCCAATTTTGCCCAATAACGAACTCAACCGAGATATTCATCTCCCTAACCTACTCTGAAAATTTCAACTACCTAGCTCATTCCGTTCGAGAGTTATTGTGGAAAAACTTTTTTTAAATTTTCAAATTTTTTTTTTACACTTTGCGGTAATCTGGTCAATACAGAACTTCACATGCGTATAAAGGTCATGATTCTACAATTTGATGCTAAATTTCAGATAGATCGAACGAACTTGTCCGAGATATTTACGCTCCAAAACCACCTTGCAATTTTCAATCCGCTAACTCCTTTCGTTCGAGAGTTATCGTGCCTACGGCTGGTCGGCCGGCCGGACAGAATCGATTTCGCACTCGGATTCTTGATCAGTGAGTCGAACCAAATCGTTTGAGACCATTTTCAGCCAAAAATTCCAAAATTACAGACACTTGGGCAAATTGATAAGCACACTGTTCCGAGGAACTAGAGCGCCAAAAAAACAAGTTTCGTATGACAATTGCCCAAAACAGGTTTAAAGTACCTACAAATAGTAGGTATTCCATAAAACAAATATGAAAGAAGATAAGTAATAATAAAAAATTACCTTGTAATCGATCAAAAATTTCCTGATCTACGTTCACCAAACTACAGAATTATGCTTTCAATATTTACGTAATATTTTCAAACATTTTCGGGTGAGGTCCTCGTTGCATCGCTAAAATACGAGTATTTCAACCCCAATATTTTTGAGGTTACAATATTCCCTTCTGTCAAGTTGACATTATGAGAATTGATACATAGAATAATAATTATATCAATCTGTGAAATACGATTTATATTGAAATTTTAAAAAATCATATCTCTGAAAGTATTAGCTTGTTAGAGTTGAAAATGATATGAATGGATTCTTATGATAAAACTGCTTATTAAAAAAAATTTAATTTGGAATTTGTTTCATAAAAAAAATTTTTTTTTTGTTACTCCGAAACCATCCGTTCGATTTTGCCCAATAACGAACCTAGCCGAGATATTCATCCCCCAAACCTACTCTGAAAATTTCAACTCTCTAGCTCATCCCGTTCGAGAGTTATCGTGCTTACGGCCGGACCGGCCGGCCGGACAGAATGGATTTCGACCACGGATTCTTGATCAGTGAGTCGAACCAAATCGTTTAAGAACATTTTCATAGAAATATTCCAAAATTACAGACATTTGGGCAAATTGATAAGCACTCAGTTCCGAGGAACTAGAGCGCCAAAAATTGGCTGCTTCCAGCTATCATGTATTTCTCCAGCCATTAGCACTTATTCATTTTTGCGCGTATGTTCTGGGGAACATCGCGTTATAGTTTTGCCCAAATGTCTGTAACTTTCGAATTTTTTGACGAAAATGCTCTCAAACGATTAAGTTCGACTCCCCAATGAAGAATTCGAGGTCAAATTTGATTCTGTCCGTCCGGCCGTCCGGCCGTCCGGCCGTTGCCACGATAACTTGAGAACGAAAAGAGCTAGCGACTTGAAATTTTCAGGGTAGGTGGCGCATCCCAATACGACGGACAAGTTCGTTAATGGGCATAATCGGCCCAGTGGTTTCCGAGTAATAATTTTGTTTTCAACCAATATAAATCCGATCGAATTGAAACTTGGTGGGTAGTTGTAGAATGTGAACCTAAGCACGTTTTGTGCAATTTTGTGCGAATCGTATGGCTAGAAAATTTTAAAAAAATTAGTAAAAAATATTTTTGTTGTCACGATAACTTGAGAACGGAATGAGATAGCGGCTTCAAGTTTTCAGGTTAGGATGTGCACCAGAACGCGACATTTGAGTTTGTTTATGAGCATAATCGGCCAAACGATTTTAGAATTATAGCCATCTGAAATTTTCTGAAATTTGGTGGTTTTTGTTCCTCATTAACTCAAAAAATACTGAACCGATTGAATTCAAACATGGTTATTAGTTGTATAATGCCAACGCGAAAATGTTTGCAAAATTTGGTGAGGGTAGCATTTGTAGAAAATTTTTAATAAATCATTGAAAATAAAAAAGAACAATTTTATATATCAGTAACTATCCGTTTGAAATTGCTGAAATTTGGCAAGAGCCTTCACAACCTAACTCTACTGCCAAGTTTCAAGTTTCAATACGATCGGTTAAATATTGTTGGAGATTCGAGCATTCTTGTGTGAGTTCAGTAAAGGGGTGACCGTTACCTCGATAACTTTCGAACGAAAGGAGATAGGGACTTGCAATTTTCAAGGTAGGTTGCGTATCCGAAAGGGAGAGTTGAGTTCGTTTTTGGGCAAAATCGGTCCAATGGTTTCCGAATTATACCCACCTGGAATATTATTTCCTTAATAACTCAAAAAATAAATATTCGATCGAAATGGTGCTTGGTAACTAGTAGTAGAAAATCAACATAAAGACGTGTTTAAAATTTTGTAAGAACCGTACCCCTAGAAAATTTGACAAAAATGACGAAAAAAAAAATTTTAAGAACCGTACCCCTAGAAAATTTAAAAATAATCACGAAAAAAAAAATTGGTTAAAGCACTGACGTGAAGTCAGAAGCTTTTGCGCGTATGTTCTATTGTCCATTCTTCTGTATTGGACACCCTTAATCGAATTTACCATGGTAAATTATGTTGTCCATTCTCCTGTATTGGACACTTAATGAATGGACAATAGAACATACGCGCAAAAGCTTCTGACTTCACGTCAGTGCTTTAACCAATTTTTTTTTTCGTGATATTTTTAAATTTTCTAGGGGTACGGTTCTTAAAATTTTTTTTTTCGTCATTTTTGTCAAATTTTCTAGGGGTACGGTTCTTACAAAATTTTAAACACGTCTTTATGTTGATTTTCTACTACTAGTTACCAAGCACCATTTCGATCGAATATTTATTTTTTGAGTTATTAAGGAAATAATATTCCAGGTGGGTATAACTCGGAAACCATTGGACCGATTTTGCCCAAAAACGAACTCAACTCTCCCTTTCGGATACGCAACCTACCTTGAAAATTGCAAGTCCCTATCTCCTTTCGTTCGAAAGTTATCGAGGTAACGGTCACCCCTTTACTGAACTCACACAAGAATGCTCGAATCTCCAACAATATTTAACCGATCGTATTAAAACTTGAAACTTGGCAGTAGAGTTAGGTTGTGAAGGCTCTTGCCAAATTTCAGCAATTTCAAACGGATAGTTACTGATATATAGAATTGTTCTTTTTTATTTTCAATGATTTATTAAAAATTTTCTACAAATGCTACCCTCACCAAATTTTGCAAACATTTTCGCGTTGGCATTATACAACTAATAACCATGTTTGAATTCAATCGGTTCAGTATTTTTTGAGTTAATGAGGAACAAAAACCACCAAATTTCAGAAAATTTCAGATGGCTATAACTCTAAAATCGTTTGGCCGATTATGCTCATAAACAAACTCAAATGTCGCGTTCTGGTGCACATCCTAACCTGAAAACTTGAAGCCGCTATCTCATTCCGTTCTCAAGTTATCGTGACAACAAAAATATTTTTTACTAATTTTTTTAAAATTTTCTAGCCATACGATTCGCACAAAATTGCACAAAACGTGCTTAGGTTCACATTCTACAACTACCCACCAAGTTTCAATTCGATCGGATTTATATTGGTTGAAAACAAAATTATTACTCGGAAACCACTGGGCCGATTATGCCCATTAACGAACTTGTCCGTCGTATTGGGATGCGCCACCTACCCTGAAAATTTCAAGTCGCTAGCTCTTTTCGTTCTCAAGTTATTTTCCTAAGCCTGAAATGAAATTACTTAAAAAAAATCCTGTGCAACAATAAATAATGGTTTTAGATACTGGCCAATAGCATGTAATCCTACTATTTTATCATTTTTCAGATGATAGTACAAATTAGCTTTAAGCAATACTTCAGCCATTGAAAGAACACATATGCTATCAACTTTGTTTTTTCCTTGCAATCTCTAGATGAGATTCCAGAAAACAAAATCATTTAAACCAGTCTTTTCTTTAAATGTTTTCCGTCATTTCTTCTTAGAGTTGTCACTGAAGGAAAATGATAAGTTGTAATCATGTTTCCATTGGCTTTTGGTCCAGAATAATATAATGAAAGGGCATGTTGCATAAATTCATTTGTTTATCTCGTATATCTTGACTCTATTTCCAAAATTATTTGGTAGATAGACAATATCATCCATACTACATGTGCGCAATTCTTCGAAAGAGTATTTCAGCTTTAATTCTTCATTCACAGGACTGAAAATTAAAAAAGCACTGACGTGTAGTCAGTACTCTTTGGCGCGCGTGTTCACGGTGGCTAATTTGAATTGAATGATGAGTACTTCAAGCTCAGTAGATAGAGCGAGCCGAAGATCTACCCAAAGGATAGTGGACACCATTCACTGTCGGTTCAAAAATTAACAGTGCTGTATCTAAGCTGCCATCAGGATTAACAAAGTTGGAAAATTACACAAGTGACTCTCCTTAGTCGCACAAGCTCCTAGAAGATTTGGGAGGGTCAGTATAATCCTAATCAAGTTAATCGCACGCGCGCCAAAGCAGATTGACTTTTTACACTTTTTCTTTCATTGTTAAGTCAATCTGCTTTTAAGCGCGTGCGATTAACTTGATTAGGATTATACTGACCCTCCCAAATCTTCTAGGAGCTTGTGCGGCTAAGGAGAGTCACTTGTGTTATTTTCCAACTTTGTTAATCTATCCTGATGGCAGCTTAGATACAGCACTGTTAATTTTTGAACCGACAGTGAATGGTGTCCACTATCCTTTGGGTAGATCTTCGGCTCGCTCTATCTACTGAGCTTGAAGTACTCATCATTCAATTCAAATTAGCCACCGTGAACACGCGCGCCAAAGAGTACTGACTACACGTCAGTGCTTTTTTTTTTTTTTTCAAGTTCCTTTAACAAATATAGCTATCAATACAGTTTGGCTGTTAGCTTTACCGTAGATCGAAAAAAAAATGCGGTTGTGGGACCTCCGTTTGGAACGCAATTGCCTCTTCTCCAAATCCGAACGTATTTTAATATAGATCTACCGAGTATAGTGATTTATAAATTCGCCTCAGGGCCACCATACAGACATTTCAACTCGGAAACAACGCTATTTCCCCCAAACTGACTTGTGTCCCTGCACTGAATTGACATGAATATTCTTTTAAAACCTCACAATATCGGCTCATTGCTTCCAACATAACCCAAACAACCCAAAACCATTCACTTCTCATCTGCGCAAGCGCAATATACTCGTGCCTGCAAGTCCTCCCAAAATTACACACCTCACAAAAAACTCCGATTCTCCAACACTAGTGGTTCAGGAGATATCGCTTCTTGAATCCACGCATGCGCAGACCGTCACCAGGAGATTCTATAGAGGAATAGAATCCGCCACCCCAAAATCCCAATCCTCTGTGACGAAAGCACCAGCAGTTAAATCACTGATGGTCTGCTCATGCGCATAACGAAAAATGCCCGTAAGGGGTAACATCAATTTCGAAATTAGCCCCAGGGCCACGATACGGACACTTTTACTCGGAAACAACGCTACATCCCCCAAACTGACTTGTCCTTGCACTGAATTGCTATGAATATTCTTTTAAAACCTCATAATATCGACTCAGCACTCCCAACATAACCCATACAACCCAAAAACAGTCACTTCTCTTCTGCGCATGCGCAATCTACTTGCGGCTGAAAGTCCTCCCAAAATCACACACCATACAGAAAACTCCGATTCTCCAACACTAGTGGTTCGGGAGATATCGCCTCTTGAATCCACGCATGCGCAGACCCTCACCAGGGGATTCTGTAGAGGAATAGCATCCGCCACCCCAAAACCCCAATCCTCTCTGACGAAAACTTCAGCAGTTAAATCACTGATGGTCTGCTCATGCGCATAACGAAAAATGCCTGTAAGCAGTAACTTCAATTTCAAAATTAGCCCCAGGGCCACGGTACGGACACTTTAACTCGGAAACAACGCTACATCCCCCAAACTGACTTGTCCTTGCACTGAATTGCTATGAATATTCTTTTAAAACCTCATAATATCGACTCAGCACTCCCAACATAACCCATCCAACCCAAAAACAGTCACTTCTCTTCTGCGCATGCGCAATCTACTGGCGGCTAAAAGTCCTCTCAAAATAACACACCTTACAAAAAACTCCGATTCTCCAACACCAGTGGTTCGGAAGATATCACATCTTTAATCTACGCATGCGCAGACCCTCATCAGGGATCTGAATTCTATGGAGGAATAGCATCCGCCACCCCAAAACCCCAATCCTCTCTGACGAAAACTACAGCAGTTAAAGGACTTCTCATCTGCGCATGCGCAATACGGAAAATGCCTGGAAAGGGCAGCATGAACCTCAAAAACATATGTTTCGGCATTAAAAGCAAAATATTCCGCAAAATAGTAGTAATTTTTTTATTTTTTTCATGTCACGTGATCTTCACGAAATTTTGCGAAAGTGTTTGCTTTGGTCTTTTGCATCTAACTACTGAGTTTCAATTTAATCAGATCAGTATTTTTCGAGATATCGTGAAAACAAAATTTTCAAATTTTCAAAATTTTTTTTTGCCACTTTAGGGCCGTCCGTTCAACACAAAACTTCGCAGGCATATAAAGGTCATGATTCTACAATCTGATGCCAAATTTCAAAAAGATCGAGTGATCGGTTCCGGAAATATTCATAAAAAACGTTTTTACTAAAAACGGCCTTAACTCCGAAACCGCTTGGTCGATTTCGCCCGTTAACGAACTTGTCCGAGATATTTACGCTACGAAACTACCCTGCAAATTTCAACGCTCTAAGTCGTTTCGTTCGAGAGTTATCGTGCTAACGGCCGGACCGGCCGACCGGACGGACAGAATTGAATTTGACCTCGAATTCTTCATCAGGGAGTCGACCCAATCGTTTGAGACCATTTTCGAAAAAAAATTCGAAAAATACAGACATTGTGACGAAATGATAGCACGCTGTTCCTTGCGGAACACGCGCGCAAAAATCTAGGAGATACTGTTTAAAAAATTTCCTTCACCAAGTTACCCAGCTTAATTTTTCTTAGTGTTTGTTGGGACACATCCTTATCGGTTTGTGTTACTACACAAAGTGGATACTACAAATTCTGTCATTTAAATACAACAGCACCGAATCTTTCCTCATTATTGCTTCATCACTGTAGCTAATTTCTACTGAAGTATTCGTTCTAAATTATCTGGTTTGGAAACCTGAAAAATCTAATACTCTTGGAAGAGCAATTTTTAACGGAGGACTTTGTGCAAAGTTGTCGATCTCCCTCATTCGTACAATGCTTCATGCAAAAATTAAAGTACTAAAATAAACTTTCGCCAACAATATCTGAGTTTGTAGCGTACGTGCTAGAATGCTAGAAATAAATTAAATTTTACAATTTGACAGTTGGTGTAGTTGAGGTTAAAGTTGGTTTTGTATTTCCAAGAGCGAGAACGCAGTTCATTTCTCTCTGTCATTTTACTACGTCTTCATCGGTAGTAAATCTGAAGGTCAAACCTTTGTGCTTCCCGCCAAATGTCGAATGCACTATCTGGTCATCTGTGATCTCGTTGGACTCCTATTGAGCATGCAGTGAACTAGGCAAGTAGCCGATCGCATCTGGCTCATTGCGTGCCATATGCAGAAATCTGTATGACGCCATCCGGGCCACGCTTCTGATCACCAGGTGAAGAGGAGCGAGGTCTGGTAGGCGTTCCATGGCTGCGGTGGGGGTGGAGCAAAAAGCCCCTGTCACCATGAAGCACGCAGATCTCTGAATTTTTAAAGCTTGAGCTGAGACTTCACCTTTACAGTACACTCCCAACAAGCAATGCTGCCGTAAGTGATCTGTGGTCTCACCACCATCACGTACAACCAGTGGAGTTGTTTCAGAGCCAGTTCCCACCTCTTTCCACAAGTCTGCAGGCAAGCTCACAGAGAGTGCCTAGCCTTGTGGATCACCCTATCCAGGTGTGAATTCCAGTTCAGCTTTCTATCCAGGATAACGCCCAGATATCTAGCGATTAATTATTGAAATTTTTTTTTTTATATATATATCATTGGGAAAGACCTAGGAATATCAGTATAATAATAATATAAATATCAATGGATTTTTATGATGAAACTGCATCTTAAAAAAAATTGAATTTGAATTTTGTAGTGTCGATACTCTGAAATTACTGAGCCGATATTCATTTCCCAGACACACTCTGAAAATGTAAACTGTCTAGCTCATTCTGTTCGACAGTTATCGTGTTAACGGCCTACCGTCCAATGTTTTCTAAACAATAATATTCTTGACTTATGACAATGTAAGCTTTATTTACGTAGTATTATCGTTAATTAAACAGACATGAAGGTGAATGAAGAATAGAATTGTTGGAAAAATATGAGACCTAATTTTCCAGTAAAGAAACGCATCGTTTAAGTACCGTTCTGAAGTTTCCACAGGCCTTCGAAAGTTCAGGCTGAAATGTAACTTTTTACATTTATCGAATCCGAGCTAATATGGGAGTGCCGAAGAAATCTCAATGAAGTAGGCAAGAACAACAGGGTCTCCTTGGTCTAGCTTCCTGGTCACGCGGTAATCATAGGAAATGAGGAGGCCAACACACTTGCCAAGAAAGGAGCTCAAA
Organism: Halyzia sedecimguttata; assembly: GCA_937662695.2. Lineage (NCBI taxonomy): Eukaryota > Metazoa > Arthropoda > Insecta > Coleoptera > Coccinellidae > Halyzia > Halyzia sedecimguttata. Next base: position 31,750,341 of record OW569418.2, on the reverse strand, counting down.
TCCCCTTTATTGTCCCGGAACCTTATTGTGGAGTTGGTCGACACACCTACAAAAGTGAATTCCGGACGAAAGAAGAAACTGAGAGAGGTACTTTCTGGAGATATCTCCCCGGAATGCATCACTCCAAGATATTCCTCCGGAACTTTGATACTGTCAGATCCAAGAAATACTTGGACCTCAGTAAGAACAAGCTGCACCTCCTCACTGGCTTCCTCACAGGGCACTGCAGCCTCAGGAAGCATATGAGGAGATTAGGGCTAGCAGAATCTGACGAGTGCAGATTCTGTTGGGAGGAGGATGAAACTCCTGATCATCTGGCAACGGAATGCCTCGCCATCTCAAACCAACGCAAGGAATGCTTTGAGCATGAAACCTGCAGAAGCGAAGACATAGCCTCCTTGAAGCCATCCCAGATAGTGGAGTTCATCAGAACTCTGGAACTGGAAGGCGAGCTCTAGGTGGTAATGTCATCGACAGCTCTGAAGGGGGGCATAAAAGACCTTAAGGTCGCAGTGCAACGTTGCCCCCTACAACAATATACAACTTTTTACAAAATGTTCAGCATTGCATCGTTTATAATTTTTGCACGCGCAGCATTCCAGCACGAATATAGTGAATTTAGTTGACATAAAAATTATCAATATCGTAACAGGGATAAAGAAGGAAATAATAAACTGTGAAGTTAAAGGAAAAATTGTTATCCTTTTTAAAGTTCCTGGCCAGTGTACAGTGTTATTGATATCCAGGTGACAAATACACCCCTGATTTGATTGAGCTAAGCGTGATTCCATCGATTCAAATTATGAAGGGTAGGTATAATCATAGAGTCGACAATTGCATTTAACTTGGAGCTAAATCTATAGCTATGCATATATCGACTCCAATAAATCGGTCCCTTTGACCTATCTATTCTTCGCATGCTGTATTAACAACATCTCTATCAATTTTGTCTGTCATTTCAACCTCGCGTCGGAGTCCGATTATGGAGTTAACAAACATTTCGGACCGGCCGTTAATCAAGTCTTGACGAACGTCGTCGGAATGGAAGAATTACGCATTCGATGTAGGCAGCTGCACTGCAATCTATGTGTTTGTTTTTCTCCCTTTCGTATAGAACGGCAGAATAATAATAATAGTTCTGGTAATAGAAACAGACTGATGCAATGACCAGTTTATTCATATACAGTGTGGAAAAATCAAATTAAATAAATTCATCATCTTGGTTACTGTACATATTTATGGAAAATCCCGAAACACATCAAATTTTAATTTTGAATTGTCATTCTTCGTCGTAAAAATGTGAATTCTACCTCATACCCCCTTCGAAAGACATGTAACTAGAACCCCCAACGTTTCAAATAGGAAGAATGGGCTTGTGATACATCGTTTGAAAGGTCACATCATTCTCTATTCATAAATGTTATCAATTTCATGTGTCGAATTAGAAAAGAATAACATCATGTCACTAAAGAAATTCATTATAATATTTCCTCGAATATTCACAAATCTTATTACAATAATACTTATCTTATTTGCATTCAATATGTGATAGAAAAAAAAATTAAAAAAGTGGGGAAGCCTTGTGGACAGGAGCTCTGGCGCGCTGTCCGTATTTATAGCCAGAGCTGTTATCCATCCAGGTTCTGAACTCACCTACAGCTGCTTAGCCCCAGAAAGAAATATAATATCTTCCAATTATTTCCAGTGATATAGATCCAACCGAGTTTAAATCTAGAACTCGTCTGTAAAATAAGCTAAAATATTAAATATTGAGAGGAATTTTTTCAACTTTAATTTCAATTATTTCTTCAAATAAGCTGAAGTATAAAGTATTGAGGGGTATTTTCATCTTTAATGACTATTCTTTCTTCAAATTAAATACTTATTGTTTCGAAGCTGTAATCATTCATGAATAAAACAAGTCATCTCCATTATAAACATATTTTTCTTTTTTTGAAACTTTGAATGATATATAATATCAAAACCCATATTGTAGTCATCGCTTGAACAGTTTGTGTCGATCCTAACTAAAACATAGATATATAATACTTAAGTAAAGCAATTTCGCTAGTGAACTCTATGCCACAATTATTACCTTTAGACGGAGGAGACAGTTTTGTCATCCACAAGTGTTTCTGCTCGTACATCACAGTTCACGCAAGCAAATAAATTTAACAACCTGGGTTACGTTCGAATATTAACCATACTGAGGAGAGTAGAGTTTTTAAAGGTTTGATGAATTTACTCTCGAGATGACTACTCTTCATGTAATATTCGAACGTTTTCGGTTTCCATTTGGAGCTCAAGTGACAGAAGATGCCAATATCGGAATATGTTGGTATTAAGAAATTATTATCTATTATTGCTTTCTTCGCATATATGCAACTCTAATAAAAAATATTATTGTGAGCATTATTAAAACTATTGAATTACCTCAACTTGAATACCGTAGAACATAAAATATACTCATCATAAAACAGTGAGACAAAGATAAGAGATTATGGCAATTTTGAGTGGAGTGAAATAACCCAGCTATTTTGTTACGAGTTACGAGAGTTAACTTGGAGTCGAATACTCTGACAATTTCGAATGACAGACATAGAGTAAAATATACACAATATTCCGGTAATCGAACGCAGTTTAGTAAAGAATACTCTACGGAGTTAATATTCGAACGCAACCCAGGTCCAACCAGGTTGGTCCAATCAAAAATCATACCATCGTTGTGCCAAGTAACAAAAACGTGAAATATAGAGACGATTGCAGATTTCCATTTAAGAGGAAGGGTTTCTTCACTCTGCTAGACCTTTTTGTGTTGGTAAGACCTATTCAGAGAAAATCCTTGATTATTTATGAAGAGCTCTTTAAAACAAAATTTCAATTGATGCGGTATCAAAGAATCCAGTAGCATAGGTATGGAAGCCTGGAAACGTATACCATGGTATGTAGTTCTTCTGTATATTCCATGATTTAGAAATTGGACAAAAGTCCAAATTCCTCAAATGTTCAATTTCTTTTCTATTTAAAATCAATATGATTTGTATTTTTGGCATTATTTTCACTGGGTTGGGTGCTTGAAAATCTTCAGACACTCACTTTTCTTCTTTCATATTTCTGGGTTAAATTATGTTACTGGAATACAGCCAAAGTAAATCCCTATTCTTCAAAATATGTCCATTTGTACCATATTCAACTCGTCTCGGCCCGCGATAGACCTTCAGCTTCGATTTGAATCATTTTTTAAACAGAATAGAATGAAATTGTATCTTCCCAGATTAACTTGACAGATTGTCGGACACATGTCATTTATGTTTATGTAGAGATCATAAAGGAACATGAAATTCATGAAAGAACAATATACGATCTATGGAGGGCACAAAATATAATATGAAATAATTTAGAGCCACGTCAAAAATCAAAAAAACTGTTGACAACTTGTTTGGTCTAATGTAATTATAATGAATCAGTATACCCCCGTCGTTGGAATATTTCGATATTTCGGTAATATCTTCACCAATATAGATCCGATTAAGTTCAAATCTAGAACTTTACTGTAAAATGAGGTTTTGAAGGCTCTCGTGGAATTTCAACGATATCTAACGGATAGTTGAGTTTCTGAGAATTATTTTTAAAATGATATTTTTTTAATTTTCCAGTCATGCGATCCTCACAAAATTATGTATAAGACTTCGTATTCGTATTTTCCAACTAAAAGCTATGCTAAAATTCGATCAGAATGGTATTTTTCGAGTTATTGGCAAAACAAAATTTCAAGTGGCTATAACACTGAAAACACACGATGGATTTTGCCCATTAACGAACTTATCCGGCTTATTTGGACATCAAATTTATCCTGTTAATTTAAACTCTTTAACTCATTGCGTTCGAGCGTAATCGTGCTGACGGCTGGCCAGGCAGAATCAATTCTGACCTAGGATTGTTGATCACTGAGTCGAAACTAATAATTTAAGACCATTCTCGGCAAAATATTCGAATATTACAGACATTTGGACGAATTGTTAGGCACTCATAGGAGAGCGCGTCAAAAAACCAAAATATTATGTTTTCCAGATGGTAACATGAAAACACATAATGCTTCAATATTGGTTACGGAGATAACACCCGAGCACAAAAAGAAGTAGGTCGCTTGTTTCATGAGAAATTTCCGAAGTTGCTGTCTCCCAATGGACAATAAGAAGCTTTCAGACAGCACACTGCTCTCAACAGAATATTACCCTAAAATAACTTACAACACCCTGTATATCGCTTATGCTTCCAGAACGGGTATACCAGGTGAGTCTTTAAGTTGTACATTAAGTTCAACCATAGATTCCTCTCATCAAAAAAACACTTTTTTCATTCATCATTTTTCCAGATTCGGGACAAGAAATAAAAACGGGCAGTTGAAATTCGAAAAAATTGGTTCAAGCACTGACGTGAACTCAGAAGCTTTTGCGCGTATGTTCTATTGTCCATTCTCCTGAATTGGACACTCTCAATCGAATTTACCATGGTGAATTCTATTGTATGTTTTCCTGTATTGGACACTCCGAATTTTCCATGGTAAATTCGATTAATTCGTAACCGGTACGAAGCAACTTCTGGGTCATTAACGGTATCGAGTGGTCTGAGAGACACTACTCATTTTCAAGAGATTTTTTAAAATTCTTCTGAAATTTTTTCGAATAGAATGAAGGCTGATCATATTTATGTAGTGTTAGAAAGATCAAACATGAGAAAACAGAGCTTACGAAAATGTGAACTAGGTTTATTGAAAAAAAAAATGAAAACATAGAAGCTTTGATATTGAACAGAAACGAATACAATGCACGTCTCCTATCTTCTTAATATTTTGTATTTTGATAATAAAAAAATATTTGTAATCCTTTGAACAAAAAAGATAGGACTTTTTTTTAAGTTATAAGAAAAAATAACGACGTTCAATTCAGACCATATTTTCATTCCTTACATGTTTCAAAAGTACATTCCAAACATACTGAATTTTGCCACATGAGACATAAGTAGGTACTGGGTTTTTGATGATTTTTGATGACTATTGCCCCTTACTTCTTGATCAATAGTAATATTCTCCAAGTGAACCTCATTAATATAATTTGAATTATTTTCTTCAATCATAAGTTCTGAATCACTTGAATGGGCACTCTAAACTACCACAATCGTTAAAATCACTCATACCACTTCTTGGTTTTTATTACACCTTGTGATTAAACACTTTTCATAGCCCAGATTTCCTATTCATACACGTTTAGAGGGTACAGGCTGAGAATTCATGATTTTGGTGATTCTCAATACAGACACGCAAACGGTACGAAGTGGTCTGTCAGACTCCAGGTCGAAATAACTTCGTCAGGAAAGTGGTGAACGGGATGATATTCTCAGGAACGACTAAAAGACGATCAATTTGAAGGAACATTGAGCGGCAACGCTCTACTTGAAAAGGTCAGAAGTACATTTGATACGCTCCTGGGTGTCTGTCAGACCCCACTGTACCGGTTACGGGTTAAGAGTGTCCAATGCAGGAGAGCAGACAATAGAATTCGCCATGGTAAATTCGATTGAGAGTGTCCAATACAGGAGAATGGACAATAGAACATGAGCGCAAAAGCTCCTGACTTCACTTCAGTGCTTGTACCAATTTTTTTTTCGTGAAGTCAGGAGCTTTTGCGCGTATGTTCTATTGTCCATTCTCCTGTATTGGACACCCTTAATCGAATTTACCATGGTGAATTCTATTGTCTGTTCTCCTGCATTGGACACTCTTAATCGAATTTACGATGGTGAATTCGGAGTGTCCAATACAGGAGAACAGACAATAGAATTCACCTTGGTAAATTCGATTCAGAGTGTCCAATACAGGAGAATGGACAATGAAACATACGTGCAAAAGCTCCCGACTTCACTTCAGTGCTTCTAGAAATTATTTTTTCGTGAAGCCAGGAGACTTTGCGCGTATGTTCTATTGTGCATTTTCCTGTATTGGACATTCTTAATCAAATTTTCCATGGTGAATTCTATTGTCTGTTCTCCTGCATTGTACACTCTTAATCAAATTTACCATGGTAAATTCGGAGTGTCCAATACAGGAGAACAGACAATAGAATTCACCATGGTGAGTTCGATTAAGAGTGTCCAATACAGGAGAATGGACAATGAAACATACGCGCAAAAGCTCCTAACTTCACTGCAGCGCTTGTACCAATTTTTTTTTCATGAAGTCAGGAGCTTTTGCGCGTATGTTCTATTGTCCATTCTCCTGTATTGGACACTCTTAACCCAATTTACCATGGTGAATTCTATTGTTTGTTCTCCTGCATTGGAGACCCTTAATCGAATTTACGATGGTAAATTCGGAGTGTCCAATACAGGAGAACAGACAACAGAATTCACCATGGTAAATTCGATTAAGAGTGTCCAATACAGGAGAATGGCCAATAGAACATACGCCCAAAAACTCCTGACTTCACTTAAATGCTTGTACAAATTTCTTTTTTCGTGAAGTCTGGAGCTTTTGCGTGTATGTTCTATTGTCCATTCTCCTGTATTGAACACTTTTGATCGAATTTTCCATGGTGAATTCTATTGTCTGTTCTCCTGCATTGGACACTCTGAATCGAATTTACCATGGTAAATTCGGAGTGTCCAATACAGGAAAACAGACAATAGAATTCACCATGGTAAGTTCGATAAAGAGTGTCCAATACAGGAGAATGGACAAGAGCACATACGCGCAAAAGCTTCTGATTTCACGTCGGTGCTTGAATCAATTTTTTTTTAAATAATTTTTATAAACTTTTCTAGTGCTACGATCCTCACGAAATTTTGCAATAATTTTTTCCTTGGCATTCTACAACTATTAACCATATTTGAATTGGATCGGATTTGTATTTTTTGACTTATTGAGGAAATAACAACCAAATTTCAGATTGATATAACTCCAGAACCATTTGGCCGATTATGCTAGTTATCGAACTTAAATGCCGTATTCAGAGGCGCAATCTACCTCAAAACTGCAAGTCGCTTTTCTTCTCCGTTCTCAAGGAATCATGAGATACATAATATTTTTTCGTAATTTTTTAAAAATTTTCTACTGGTACAGTCCTCACAAAATTTTACACACGTCTTGATGTTGATATTCTACAACTAGTTGCCAAGCTTCAATTCGATCGAGTCTATATTTTTTGAGTTATCGAGGAAATAATATTCCAGATGGGTAAAACTCCGAAACCGTTGGGCTGATTATGGCCAACAGCGAACTTGAGTCTCCGATTTAGATGTGCAACCTATCCTGAAAATTGCAAGTCCCTATTTCCTTTCGTTCGAGAGTTGTCGAGGCAGCGATCACCCATCCAGCTACTGAACTCACACAAGGGTTCTTGGATCTCCAAAAATAAAGATCTGATCATGTTCAAACTTGGAACTTGGTAGTAGTTGGCTCTCCCAAAATTTCAGTGATATCGGAGGAATAGTTTCTGATATGTAGAATTTTTTTTAATAATTTTCTATGTTTTTTTTAAACATTTTCTAGTTATACGATCCTCACAAAATTTTGCCAGAATTTTTGCGTTGCCGTTCTACGACTAGTAACCATGTTTGAATTGGATCGGTTATGTATTTTTCGAGTTATTGAGGAAATAACAACCAATTTTCAGATGGGTATAACTCCAAAACTGTTTTACGATTATGCCTGTGAACGAACTCAGATGGCACATTCAGATTCTCAACCTAACCTCTCTTTCCGTTCTTAGGTTATCGTGACGTAAATGATATTTTTTTAGAATTTCCTAGCGATATGATGATCACAAAATTTCACAAACGTCCTTAGGTTTATATTCTACAACGACTCACCAAGTTTCAATTCGATTGGATTAGTATTAGTTGTAGACAAAATTATTACTCGGAAACCATTGGGCCGATTATGCCCATTAACGAACTTGTCCGTCCTGTTGGGATGCGCCACCTACCATGAAAATTTCAAGTCGCTATCACTTTCCGTTCTCCAGTTATCGTGGGAACGGCCGGCCGGACGACCGGTCGCACATAATCAAATTTGACCTCGAATTCTTGATCAGGGAGTCAAAACCAATCAATTGAGACCATGTTCGGCGAAAAATTCGAAAATTACAGACATTTGGGCAAAATGATAACGCGATGTTCCCCAGAACATACGCGCAAAAAAAAACAGTTTTTCTTTTGTCGCTTTGACTTGGTTATTCAGAATTGAATGAATTTTGGTATGAAGTTTTTTATAACTATGACACATAATCTCCAATTAACAGTTTTTCCCTAATGTTGATGGTATCCTCGTCATAGACTCGCGAATAGCTAAAACTATCAGAAATTCGCATAAAGAAAGCCGATGAAGGTTATCTCCCACACAGCATTATTTGTTAAATATTTATGAAATATTTGAAAGCAAGTTTCGAAATAATTAGAAAATATGGCTATGTCCGCCTAAATCTCACATTGAAATATTTCATGAAAAGTTTTATACAGATTTATGCAATATTTGCATAAATATTGTTTTGATATATTTGCCAACGATTTTAGTGATATTGCAAGAATTGGCGAAGGTGGTCGTGAAATATTTTCTTAACTTTCCATATCACAAAAAATCTTTCATAAACATTTCATCAAATATTTCATGAAATATTTATGAATTATTCGAAGGAATATTTCATAAATATTTGTGTAAGATTGGGTAAATATTCGATAATGGTTGAAAAACTCCCTTATAGTGAATACTGCCGAAACCTCTAGTAAATATTTCTGTGAAATATTTCTTAAAAATATTATGATATTTTTCACTGCAATATTTCATGCTGTGTGGGCTGAGTTATTTTTGAAATACTCTATCCTTTTGGAAAACAAAATTATTCTTCATCATTTCTCCATAAACGTGCCCTTTTCGAGATATTCTTCATTGAATGTCTTGAAATATGAAAAAAATTGCAGAAATTAACCCGCTTTTATCAATCCGAACCTGGATTATAATCACAGATGATCTGCTCGAATAAAGGCTTAAACTGAGTATTGATTTCAAACTTGACACTTATAGAAATTCAATTCAATCTCGCTTGTTCCCAAATTGATTGGTTAAACAGTGGGCCCCCGGTAATCCGGCCCTCGTCTTGTCCAACGCCCCTTGTAATCCGACATGCGTATCACTGCTGAAATATATATTTTGAACGGTAATTTGTCGGATTACAAGGTACCTTTTTTCAAAGAATTCCGGACTATAGGGAGTTTTAGGTTCAAATCTATAAAATCCGACAAATTCGATGGTCCGACACTGCCTTGCAAAACGTTTGTCGGACTACCGCGGGTGCACTGTAATTACCATCCTAAAATGGGATAAGTTGATTACAACTTATTCAAACAACTTGATTCGCAGGGTAGTTATCTTTTGGGAAATAGATGAATAGGCTTACCATGATCTTATTCATCTATGAACTTTTCTCTATGTTTCCCCAATGGTTAATAGGAAACTTTTAAATTATCTGTTAGCCATGTCATCCAAACATTTATTTTCATACTGCTTCGATTCTGCACAATAATTTTAAGGATTTCTTTAATATATGGAACATAATTTCATCTTCTAAATTTTCTACTGATATAACTTATGTCAAGTCTAATTATTTTATTCGAACTACATAGTTGAATCCTATATAGTCGAATTTAAGCGAATAACCGGAACAGTGCGGTTAAGACCAATCCCTTGCTAAACATAACCGATCGGTTATAATAGCAAGGGATTGGTCTTAACCGCACTGCTCCGGTTATTCGCTTAAATTCGACTTTTGTCTGTTGTATATAAGTATGCGTGAAGGAACTGTCAATTATAAGTATCGTTCCACCTATTCATCCCAATTTTTATAGACGAACAATTTTTAATCTGTATCTACGGAATCATAGGGCAACGGGCATAATATTTTAAGGTTAGACCGACGATATATTCTGTGGCTAACCTAATATTCTTATAATTATTACATTTCTGCCTCTGTCACAGTATACTAAAATATTATTATAATGTGTCTGTGCGAGGTCGTTACTTGCATAGTAGTTGCAGTAGAGTAGAGGTTAAGATAATTATTGTTTTTAGTTGGATGTTGATATTATATTCATGTATATGAGAATTAAAATATGTAAGGAATGTGGAAATAGGCGATGCAGATATTGTGGATAATCTGTTAGTGGATATTCAATGAAAATCAAGTTCGAGTCAGTGTTTTAATATTCAGGGAGTTTTTTCAAAAATTCAGCCTAAAGACTATTTAAAACCATTTCATAAGAATTCAGTGAGTAAATAAGATTTCTCAGAAAATTTCGTCGAATTTCGAGCATCAGTTGATAAAACTTGCATATAATTATGCGATATTGAATCCAGTTAGTGTTACTGTGTTCAACACTTACAGACAGTTCAGGGATGACTTCGCGGATTGTAAAATCTTTGAACTTTTTACCTGAGCCGAATCTGGAAAAATGGCAAATAAAAAGGTGTTTCATTTGATGAGAGGAATCCATGGTTAAAATTAATGTACAACTTAAAGACTCACCCTGTATATCATAAGGCAAAAACGTTTTCCTAGATCTCATCTATACTACTGCATATATGTTTGTCCAGTTCATTGTGAAATACCCTGTCTATCGTTTAGCGATATGTAACATTTATAAGACCAATTCAGTGATTTACAATCCCTGATCGACGGACCAATTAATAAATCCATTTTTTCGTTTCAGATGTGATGAGTGTTCTGAACGCGACCGGTGTGAAATTGACAATAGAGCCGAAAACGGTGAAACGATTTCAATCGGCCACGCTACGTTGTGCTTATGATAGGAACGAGTCCGCCCTTTATGCCGTCAAGTGGTATAGGGGACTGCACGAGTTCTACAGGTTTGAACCGAAGGAGAATCCGAAGACAAAGGTGTTTGCTTATGCCGGAATTGTTGTAGATGTGAGTATTTCTTTCGTATTAAAAAGTTTATAATTGAAAGGTTTTTTTCTGGGTTTTCTCTCCCAAACTCTGAAAAATAACTATAAAATAAAAATTAATTATTTTGTGATTTGCTTCTGCGTAAGAAAGACAAGATATTTCTCAGAAGCAATCAATTGAACAATGTTGCCTAACAAACAACAACGAAACAACATCAACGAAGAAACAACTATATCGTAACGTTTCGGAGTCTATATCAGACTCCTTCGTCAGACTTTTAATGAAAATCTTTAGAATTATTTTGTTGATAGTTATTTTGTGAGATTCAAGAATTGTCACATTGACAGTATTTAAAAATCATAGCTGACATAGTTTTACTTCGCATAGAAATTTCCAAGTTCCAACTCCTTTTTCAATAAATTTAGCCAAATATGGTCAATACCAATTGAGCAATTTGCAAAATTGCATTCTCTGTTCGATAAAATACAAGTTGACTCCTTAAGTTTCCTTTTTATATAATCCGGTTCTGTCATTAGAATCTTTGTATTACTCCAATCCATCATGTGCATGAGACTCACATCCGAGTACTTGCTGATTACCACATAGGGGTGAAGAATATACGTAGAGATCTATAGTATTGGGTAGCCACAGCGAGGAGCGTGGTTGATTGAATTCCAGGTGTCGCTTGTGTCTAAATTCTACTCACAAGTGATTGCTAGTTTTCTTTAAACCGGTTCCTTCGTAGTATTGATTTCATCAGCGTTGAATCGTGCTCCACTGATGATTCCTAATAAGGATGAAACCGCGGTATGTAGCTATTCAACTTTGATGAAATCATACACACTCTGTGGATTGCTCCAAAACTTTGGTCTCTGCTAGCCCTTCCATCTAAAACATCTAGTGGTTAGCTTTCCTAAAGCTAACATGATGGATTGGAGTAATACAAAGATTCTTATGACAGAACATATATAAAAAGGAAACTAAAGGAGTCAACTTGTATTTTATTGAACACAGAGAATGCAACTTTGCACATTGCTCAATTGGTATTGACCATATTTGGCCAAATTCATTGAAAAAGGAATTGGAACTTGGAAATTTCTATGCGAAGTAAATCTATGTTAGCTATGATTTTTAAATACTGTCAATGTGACAATTCTTGAATTTCACAAAATAACTATCAACAAGATAATTCTAAAGATTTTCATTAAAAGTCTGACGAAGGAGTCTGATATAGACTCCGAAACGTTACGATATAGTTGTTTCTTCGTTGATGTTGTTTCGTTGTTGTTTGTTAGGCAACATTGATCAATCGATTTCTTCTGACAAATATCTTGTGTTTCTTTCGCAGAAGCAAATCACAAAATAATTAATTTTTATTTTATAGATATTTTTCAGAGTTTGGGAAAGAAAACCCAGAAAAAATACCTCCCACAGTATCCTTTAATGATTACTTAAAAAGTTTATATTGAAAGTAATGACAAATGAATTATTTTGGATGAAATATAATTCTCGTCCTCACTTTGTATTTACACTTTGAATAAAAAAATTAATACTTGAATTTAATGTATAATAATTCATAGAATGAGCTGAACTGTTGTTAATTGCTGATAACTAAAAGACACATGGTGAAATATTCATCAATTTCAACCATCTGTAACAAAATCAAAGGGGCTTTGATGTATATACTGACTGACGAAGAAACTGCAATACCCAGAAGGAGCTGCTTAAATTTAAATTTTTGTTTGGTAAAACATATAATAGTATAGCAAAAATAGATGATTGAAATTTAAAGACAAATAACGAAGGGTTTACAATTTTTTGTAATAAATTTGATCTATACACTCCTCAACTCGTCTTGGCATTGATGCAATAAGATGGACTATTTCTTCTTGAGGGATACTATCCCAAGCTACCTGTAGTTCATGTATCAGAGCCGCCAAAGTCCGTGGGGGATGGGGTGTATTTCCAAGCCTTACCCATGATGTCCCAAACATGCTCTATGGGCGATAGATCTGGGGATCTGGGCGGCCATGGCAAAAGATTCACATGGATCGCTTGTAAAAGTTTAAACTAACTCTGGCAACATGAGGTCGAGCATTATCTTGCTGAAATTTTGGATTCTCGAGCCGTTTTAGGTAAGGGAGAACATATGGCTCCACCTGTTCTTAAAGGTAACGCAGCGCTGTCATGTTACCTCGAATAAATACTAATGATGACCTACGTGCATGTGCAATAGCACTTCATACCATAACGCCTACTGTCCGGTGTACATGACGCTCAATATCAAACTGATGTTCACTTCTTTCTCCCCAAAGTCGTCTAACCCTTCTTGGCCATCATGTGCACCCAAGGAGAATCGAGATTCATCAGAAAATACTACTTGATGCCATTCCACATTCCAATGCTGACGTTCTCTGGACCACTGTAATCGTTGCCGGCGATGCTCAACCGTCGGAGGTAATATAAGATGGGGTCGATAATGCTGCAGTCCAAAATACCTTATCCGGCGGTAAACCATTCGGAGTGTTAGACGTCGATCTTGAAATTTATTTATGCCCCTTCGACGTCCGGTGCCTACTCTTCTTCGATTTTGGGCATTATCAAACCACGTTTGACTACATCTCATAACAGTTGGATTTCTGTTTGTACGTTAGCGATGTCTCGAAATGACAACCCCGCCTCCCGTAGACCAATTATTCGATCTTTTTCAAATTAACATAGCTGGCGATAAATTCCAAGTACACGTGCTCTAGGCATTTTAACAACAACTAATCATCGACTTTGGATCTCCTCGAAGAGCTGGTTTGTTGCAGAATTTGAAAAATTCGCAAAAAACGACTATAATATGTTAGTAACAAAAAATGTTAATATGTCAAAAACTTTACGATTTTGTCGTCCAAATTTAATCATTTACTCCTTGCGACACTATCTTTGTTTTACAAAAAAAAATCAATTCAAACAGCTCCTTCTGGGTGTTGCAGTTACTTTGCCAGTTAGTGTATTAATACTATGGCATTTGACACCAGTATTCTAAGGCACTTCCGAAAGAACTTTGAGTCCGTGCTCCCAGCACGAAGAGGCAGTCTTATTTTAGGTGGTCGGGAAAGGAGAGGAAATTTCATTAAAACCCAAGATTAATAGAGACACTTAAAATATATTATATTTAAGAAACTTCGGTATACCACTGTCACTCATTGAACTTTTAAGAATACAAGTCGAAGATTCCTCGGAGGGGTCGGAATCATCTATCCAAACCTAAGAATATCTCATCTAATCAAAAGCAAACTATTTTATCTCTGCCTCGTGTTCCCGACTGTAACTCTTTCGTTTTTTCGCTCCCAACATTGAATGTGGGGCCTTACCCTTTCCCTTAGCTCCTTAGTTTTTTCCTAAGTTGACATTTTTCCGAGCCCCTCCATTCGCAACCTACGCAAATGTGCATACTTTAGCAAGCCAAACTAATTCCCAGGATTTAGACTCTACACACGTCGATTCTTTGAAGGTCATATGATCTGCTCTTCTTGACTTTATCATTGCCGGAATGCGCTATCTCAGAGTTTCGCAGGAAGTCCAAACCCAATAATTTTCGGTCAAGGGCGGCTTCCTAATTTTCCACAAAGCACCTTAGGTTACATAGGAATTTTAATCGCGTCTCCCACCGGTTACTAGCTACAATGACCTCTGCTCGAGAGTAATATCCTATCAATTTTTAAATTGAACAAAATATCCAGCGATGGCTCATACAATGTTTACTACCAGCTTGTGTTCATTCTTTAGAAATCTAAGTTATCCTAATCTAATGTATTTTCTCATCTGAAAGTAAAGCGTTCGTATTCCAATTAAGTTTCAGTATTCCCAACTAATACATATCATCGAATAAATGCTCGTGATCCAGGCTGGTCACCTCTCTCAAACTGAGCGTTTTCATGTCACAATGGCGCCATATATATGGTATGCCTTGCAATCCCTGTCTTCCTCTTGCGGCAAACTAATGAACGTCGCTGAACATCGCTCAAGGTTTCCGCATCACAGAGGGTTGGAGTTCGTAAGGATTTCACTAGGTGGCGCTGGTGAGATTTTTCTCTCCAGTAGTTCGAAACAATGCGGTTAAAGTTTCCTAGAGCACCTTCGTTAGTCATTCAGTGTGATAAATTACGCTGATGATTGGTAATCACCATGAATCTGGTACGTATCTGCCCTGAATGACGCATTCCTCTTTGGGGGAACAATGAGCGATGAGGTGACCTGCCCGGATCATGAGGGAATATTTGTTGATGGTTAAAATCGATAAATATTTCATAGTGCGTCCTTTAGTCATCATTTATATTTGTTCACTCATAGATTTCACAAACCGAACGTACAAACTGAAGATTTCATTAATTTAACGAGAGCAAGAGCAGATGCATTTCAGATTCATTGGTCCTCATCTGTGTTATGTAGCTCTTGATAAATTCAACTAAACTCATCAATATTAACTCAATGAAAAATTATATACGATTTACACTTATTTATTCAATATTGTGACGCGTTTCGTCGGCACAGCGACTTAATAAGTGTAAATCGTATATAATTTTTCATTGAGTTAATATGGATTTGCATCAAGTAAAAGCCACAAGCATTAAATTTTTCATCAATATTTACCTTCACATTGTCAACGTAAAACTTTATATTTTAACGCCCGCGTCCCTACACGAGGAAACAAGGAAATCAGTTTTCCCCCTATTGAATAACGAACCGTAAAAGAGTACGAACCCATTTAGTGACCCCGTTGGCCAAACGCTCTGAACTTGTTGATTTATTAACGATATCAGCTACTTTTCAATATTGTTGAACAACGTATAGCTTTTTCTTCTAAATTCAAATATTCTTTATTTATTTATTCACTTATAAATTGCTGCTTCGATGACTGGATCATTTGCGTTGTTGGTACAGCTATTTACTATAAATTTAGATTATCATAAAGAAGGGAATATCTTTAAAATAAGAAAAAGCAATGACGTGAAGTCATTACTCTTTGGCGCGCGTGTTCACGGTAGCTAATTTGAATTGAATGATGAGTACTTCGAGCTCAGAGGATAGAGCGAGCCGGAGATCTACCCAAAGGATAGTGGACACCATTCACTGTCGGTTAACAAATTAACAGTGCTGTATCTAAGCTGCCATAAGGATAGACTAACAAAGTTTAAAAAGAACACAACTGACTCTCCTTAGTCGCACAAGCTCCAAGAAGATTCTGAGGGATCTCCTTGGGAAAGACTTGGGAGGGTCAGTATAATCATAATCATCTTTATAGCACCCACGCCAAAGCAGATTGACCCCACGTCGTTGTTTTTTTACACTTTTTCTTTCATTGCTAAGTCAATCTGCATTTGGCGAGCGTTCTATGAACATGATTATGATTACACTGACCCTCCCAAGTCTTTCCCAAGGAGATCCCTCAGAATTTGCTAGGAGCTTGTGCGACTAAGGAGAGTCAGTTGTGTTCTTTTTCAACTTTGTTACTCTATCCTAATGGCAGCTTAGATACAGCTCTGTTAATTTATGTCCGACAGTGAATGGTGTCCACTATCCTTTGGGTAGATCTCCGACTCGCTCTATCCACTGAGCTTGAAGTACTCATCATTCAATACAAATTAGCTACCGTGAGCACGCGCGCCAAAGAGTACTGACTTCACGTCAGTGCTTTTTTCTCATTTTTTCAAGTTCCTTTAATGAATATGGCTATTAATACAGTTTAGCTGTTAGAATTACCGTAGATCGCAAAAAATTGTGGTTATGGGACTTCTGTTAGGAACGCAATTGCCTCTTCTCCAAATCCTAACATAATCTAATATAGATATACCGAATATAATTATTTATAAATTCGCCCCAGGGCCACGATACAGAATTTTCAACTCGGAAACAACGCTATTTCCCCGAAACTGACTTGTCCGTGCACAGAATTGCCATTAAATTTCTCTTAGAACATTGAAATGACGACTCAGCACCAAATCCATCACCGCTAGACGCAAACCACTCCCAACATGAGCAATAAAATCCAAACGTCCCATCTGCGCATACGCAATCTACTCGTGGCTTAGAGTCCCCTGAAAATAACACTTCACACAAAATTCTGATTCTTGAACACCATTGGTTCAGGAGTTATCACTGCTCCAGTCCTCGCATGCGCAGAAACTTCCAGGAGATTCTATGGAGGAATAGCATCCAACACCTGAAAACTCAAATCCTCTCAGACGAAAACTCCAATCCTCTCAGACGAAAACTCCAGCAGTTAAATCGCTTCTTGTCTGCTCCTGCCTGAAATGAAAAATCTCCGAAAGGGGTTACATGAATTTCGAATTAGGAACGCAATTTCTTCGCGTATTCTCCAAATGCGGAAGTAATTGAAATTTGATCATCCAAATATAGTTATTTAAAAATTGGCCCCAGAGCCACGACACAGACATTTCAATTCGAAAACAGTGGTATTTCCCCGAAACTGACTTGCTCGTTCACAGAATTGTCTCGAATTTTTTTCTAAACCTCACAATATTGGCTCAGCACAAAATCCATGATCGCTAGAGGTAAACCGCATGCAATATAAGCCATACAACCCAAAAAGAGCCACGTCATCTCTGCGCATGCGCAATCTACTCGTGTCTGGAAGTCCTCTCAAAATCACGCACCGCACACTAAACTCTGATTCTTCAAAACCTTTGGTGCAAGAGAGATCGCACCTTCAATCCACGCATGCGCAGATACTCCCAAGGTAATCCTGTTAAGTAATAGCATCCTGCACCTAAAATCCCTAATCTTCTCAGACGAAAACTCCAGCAGTTAATTCACTTATCGTCTGCTCATGCGCATAACGAAAAATAACCGTAAGGGGTAACATCAATTTCAAAATTAGCCCCAGGGCCACGGTACGCACACTTCAACTCGGAAACAATGCTATTTCCCCCAAACTGACTTGTGTCCGTGCACCGAATCGACATGAATATTATTTTATAACCTCACAATATATGCTCAGTACTCCCAATATGATCCATACAACCCAAAAACAGTCACTTCTTTTCTGCGCATGCGCAATCTACTCGCGGCCAGTCCTCCCAAAAACACACTCCTTACAGAAAACTCCGATTCTCCAACACTAGTGGTTCAGGAGATATCGCATCTTTAATTCACGCATGCGCAGACCCTCACCAGGCGATTTTATGGAGGAATAGTATTCGCCACCCCAAATCCACAATTCTCTTCTGCGCATGCGCAACCTACTCGCGGCTGAGAGTCCTCCCAGAATCATATACCTTACAAAAAACTCCGAATCTCCAACACTAGTGGTTCAGGAGATATCAAATATTTAATCTACGCATGCGCAGACACTCACCAGGGGATTCTATGGAGGAATAGCAGGAGGAGGTTTTGGATTTCAAGTAAAATATTCCGCAAAATAGTAGTAATTTTTTGATTTTTTTCATGTCACCTGATCTTCACGAAATTTCCCGAAAGTGTTTGCTTTGGTCTTTTGCATCTAACTACTTAGTTTAAATTCAATCATATCAGTATTTTTTGAGTTATCGTGGAAACAAAATTTTAAAATTTTTGAAATTTTTTTTGACACTTTATGGCCATCCTGTCAGTAAAAAACTTCGCAGGCATATAAAGGTCATGATTCTACAATTTGATGCCAAATTTCAGGTAGATCGAGTGATAGGTTCCGGAAATATTCATAAAAAACGTTTTTACTAAAAACGGCCTTAACTCCGAAACCACTTGGTGGATTTCGCCCGCTAACGAACTTGTCCGAGATATTTACGCTGCAAATTTCAACTCTCTAGCTCGTTCCTTTCGATAGTTATCGTGCTAACGGCCGTCCGGATCAGACGGACAGAATTGAATTTGACCTCGAAGTGTTCATCAGGGGGTCGAACCCAATCGTTTGAGACCATTTTCGAGAAAAAATTCGAAAAATGCAGACATTGTAACGAAATGATAGCACGCTGTTCCTTGCGGAACTCGCGCGCAAAAACGAGCATTGCTTTAAAATGTGAATTTTTGTGTATTAAGGCATATCGTACCGCCGTATTCACAAAGCATTCAATCTCCGTTAAGTCCTAACTGAGGTCCTTAGTTAAGGATAAATAAGAATCGCAACCTCAGTTAACGTATGTAACGGTGCTGAAGCACCTGTTTCACGTTGAATTTCACTTAAACTGAGGACTGAGGGTGCGATTCTTATTTATCTTTAACTGAGGACCTCAGTTGGGACTTAACGGAGATTGAATGCTTTGTGAATAGGTCGCAGTGCTCCTTATATTATGGATTTGCTTATATTGCATGGAAACTTCTGAAACTGGTATATTTAATAATCCATTAAAATATGTTAAACCGTGATTTTGGTATCACATATTAAACATCTTGCGACTCTTCTCCCCGCTTATGTATCTTATATTTACTTTGGTTATAACAGACTTGTAAGTAATAAAATTTCATTTCTGGATTCGAGTAACTTGAATATTTTCATTTCAGGATACTATTCAGTTCGAAATGAGGATATATTACTGTATAGAACATGGTCAATAATTTTTAAAACCGAAAAAATTTATAGCATAATGAAACCCGTTGTGAAAGGAAGAGAATATAACAAAAATGATGGGAAAACTAGTTTACGGGTGATCTGAGGTCGGGAAGGGGTTGAGTGTTCAGAGCAAAAAACGGTTTATCACGATTTCCGCAAAACTACAAGACCTATGGAAAAAATTCAACGGCAAAGATGTAGGAAATAAAAAAAAAGCACTGACGTGTAGTCAGTACTCTTTGGCGCGCGTGTTCACGGTGGCTAATTTGAATTGAATGAAGAGTACTTCAAGCTCAGTAGATAGAGCGAGCCAAAGATCTACCCAAAGGATAGTGGACACCATTCACTGTCGGTTCAAAAATTAACAGTGCTGTATCTAAGCTGCCATCAGGATAGATTAACAAAGTTGGAAAAAAACACAAGTGACTCTCCTTAGTCGCACAAGATCCTAGAAGATTTGGGAGGGTCAGTATAATCCTAATCATGTTAATCGCACGCGCGCCAAAGCAGATTCACTTTTTACACTTTTTCTTTCATTGTTAAGTCAATCTGCTTTTGCGCGCGTGCGATTAACATGATTAGGATTATACTGACCCTCCCAAATCTTCTAGGAGCTTGTGCGACTAAGGAGAGTCACTTGTGTTATTTTCCAACTTTGTTAATCTATCCTGATGGCAGCTTAGATACAGCACTGTTAATTTTTGAACCGACAGTGAATGGTGTCCACTATCCTTTGGGTAGATCTTTGGCTCGCTCTATCTACTGAGCTTGAAGTACTCGTCATTCAATTCAAATTAGCCACCGTGAACACGCGCGCCAAAGAGTACTGACTACACGTCTGTGCTTTTTTTTTTTCAAGTTCCTTTAACAAATATAGCTATCAATACAGTTTGGCTGTTAGCTTTACCGTAGATCGAAAAAAAATGTGGTTGTGGGACCTCCGTTTGGAACGCAATTGCCTCTTCTCCAAATCCGAACGTATTTTAATATAGATCTACCGAATATAGTTATTTATAAATTCGCCTCAGGGCCACCATACAGACATTTCAACTCGAAAACAATGCTATTTCCACCAAACTGACATGTGTCCATGCACTGAGTTGACATGAATATTCTTTTAAAACCTCACAATATCGGCTCATTGCTTCCAACATAACCCAAACAACCCAAAACCATTCACTTCTCATCTGCGCAAGCGCAATATACTCGTGCCTGCAAGTCCTCCCAAAATTACACACCTCACAAAAAACTCCGATTCTCCAACACTAGTGGTTCAGGAGATATCGCTTCTTGAATCCACGCATGCGCAGACCCTCACCAGGGGATTCTATAGAGGAATAGCATCCGCCACCCCAAAATCCCAATCCTCTCTGACGAAAGCACCAGCAGTTAAATCACTGATGGTCTGCTCATGCGCATAACGAAAAATGCCCGTAAGGGGTAACATCAATTTCGAAATTAGCCCCAGGGCCACGATACAGATACTTTAACTCGGAAACAACGCTACATCCCCCAATCTGACTTGTCCTTGCACTGAATTGCCATGAATATTCTTTTACAACCTCACAATATCGGGTCAGCACTCCCAACATAACCCATACAACCCAAAAACAGTCACTTCTCTTCTGCGCATGCGCAATCTACTTGCGGCTGAAAGTTCTCCCAAAATCACACACCATACAGAAAACTCCGATTCTCCAACACTAGTGGTTCAGGAGATATCGCCTCTTGAATCCACTTATGCGCAGACCCTCACCAGGGGATTCTGTAGAGGAATAGCATCCGTCACCCCAAAACCCCAATCCTCTCTGACGAAAACTTCAGCAGTTAAATCACTGATGGTCTGCTCATGCGCATAACGAAAAATGCCCGTAAGGGGTAACATCAATTTCATAATTGGCCCCAGGGCCACGGTATGCACACTTCAACTCGGAAACAACGGTATTTCCCCCAAACTGACTAGTGTCCGAGCACTGAATTGCTATGAATATTCTTTTAAAACCTCACAATATCGACTCAGCACTCCCAACATAACCCATCCAACCCAAAAACAGACACTTATCTTCTGCGCATGCGCAATCTACTCGCGGCTGAAAGTCCTTTCAAAATAACACACCTTACAAAAAACTCCGATTCTCCAACACTAGTGGTTAGGGAAATATCGCATCTTTAATCTACGCATGCGCAGACCCTCATCAGGGATCTGGATTCTATGGAGGAATAGCATTCGCCACCCCAAAACCCCAATCCTCTCTGACGAAAACTACAGCAGTTAAATGACTTCTCATCTGCGTATGCGCACAACGAAAAATGTCCGGAAAGGGCAGCATGAACCTCAAAAAAATAGGTTTCGGCATTTTAAGCAAAGTATTTCGCAAAATAGTAGTAATTTTTTCATTTTTTTCATGTCACGTGATCTTCACGAAATTTTGCAAAAGTGTTTGCATTGGTCTTTTGCATCTAACTACTGAGTTTCAATTTAATCAGATCAGTATTTTTCGAGTTATCCTCAAAACAAAATTTTAAAATTTTTGAAATTTTTTTTTGCTACTTTAGGGCCGTCCGATCATTACAAAACTTCGCAGGCATATAAAGGCCATGATTCTATAATTTGCTGCCAAATTTCAGAAAGATCGAGTGATTGGTTCCGAAAATATTCATTAAAAACGTTTTGACTAAAAACGGCCTTAACTCCGAAACCGCTCGGTGGATTTCGCCCGAGATATTTACGCTACAAAACTACCCTGCAAATTTCAACGCCCTAAGTCGTTCCGTTCGAGAGTTATCGTGCTAAAGGCCGGCCGGCCGGCCGGACTGGACGGACAGAATTGAATTTGACCTCGAATTCTTCATCAGGGAGTCGAACCCAATCGTTTGAGACCATTTTCGAAAAAAAATTCGAAAAATACAGACTTTGTGACGAAATGATAGCACGCTGTTCCTTGCGGAACACGCGCGCAAAAATATCTACAACTTTTGTTTTAACACTTTTTTCACATAACCTCAAAATGTATGTGAAAAATTCAAATAACCACGTTTTTGGTTTTTAATTTTCATCTTTTACAAACATTTTTTTTTTCACCAAATTTGGTAACAATATACTTTTTTATGTCCCAAATACACTGTAATTTTTCGGATTTAAAATAATTTATTTTCGGCTTAATTTGACTTGATATCGTAAAAGCTCACGTCAAAATATCTCCTTTTTAAAAAAGGTAGTTGGGCTTTTTGTTTGTTGAAATCTGTACTTTCTGATGGTATAATAAAAAATATACATTACTATAGTAAATTGGAAAATTCTACGAAATAACGGGCCATAAGGCCCAGACCCTGCTAGTTCCTTCCCCACTTCTCTATTGTATAAATTTGGATGGGCTGGAATTTTTCGTAGGTCACTCAGGTATATAAGATATCATAAAATAGCAACAAATAGGCATCTACGTATATAATTTAGAGAAGATTCCGAGGATGATTGATTCTCAAATTATTGTAGATGATATTAAATTTCTTAGCATTTTCTGAGAAAATTTAGCAGAGTAATATATATTTTTTTCAGACCATCAGAAAGAAGATATTTCAAAGAACAAAAGGCGTACCTACTTTTCCAAAAAAGCAGATATTTTGACCTGAGAATTTTTGATTGAAAATTGGGGTGCTTTTTCAATATTAAGTAAAATTAAGGTGAAAAAAAATATATTTTAAATCCGAAAAATTACACTGTAGTGGGACTAATCGCTGCTACAGACCGATTTGCGACACCTCTATCTTTGGCTGGTGAGTAGTTAGGAGAACAAGGCAATCCTGTAACTGTCGGAACGGTATACCGCCTGATAAGGTCTTTTGGACGGCAGCATTATCGACCCCATCTTGTGGAATGGCATCAGGTCTTCTTTACTGATGAATCTCGATTCTCCTTGGGTGCACATGATGGCCGAAGAAGGGTTAGATGACGTCGGAGAGAAATACTTGAACTTCAGTTGGATATTGAGCGTCATGTACACCAGACAGTAGGCGTTATGGTATGGGATACTATTGCACATGCAAGTTGGTCACCTTTAGTCTTTATTCGAGGTAACATGACAGCTCTGTGTTAGCTTCAAGAAATAGTGGAGCAATATGTTCTCCCTTACCTTACCCGGCTCGAGTTTCAAATATTTCAGCAAGATAATGCTCGACCTCATGTTGCCAGAGTTAGCTTAAAATTGTTTTGAAGCGACCCATGTGAATCTTTTGCCATGGCCACCCAGATCCCCCGATCTTTCTCACATAGAGCATGTTTGTGAAATCATGGGTAGAAGGCTTGGAAATTCGCCCTAGCCCTCACGGACTTTGGCAGCTCTGATACATGAACTACAGGTAGCTTGGGATAGTATCCCTCAAGAAGAAATAGACCATCTTATTGCATCACTGCCTAGACGTGTTGGGGAGTGTATAGATAATCACGGTGGACAAACACATTATTAACAAATTTTTAAAAAAAAATAGTAAACCCTTCGATGTTTGGCGCCCTAGTTCCTCGGAACTGAGTGCTTATCAATTTGCCCAAATGTCTGTAATTTTCGAATTTTTCGATGAAAATGGTCTTAAACGATTTGGTTCGACTCACTGATCAAAAATCCGTGGTCGAAATTCATTCTGTCCAGCCGGTCCGGAGGTCCGGCAGGCCGGCCGTAGGCACGATAACTCTCGAACGGAATGAGCTAGACAGTTGAAATTTTCAGAGTAGGTTTGGGAGATATATATCTCGGCTAAGTTCGTTATTGGGCAAAATCGGACTATTGATTTCGGAGTAACAAAAAAAAAATTTTTTTTTACAAAGCAAATTCCAAATTAATTTTTTTTCCATAAGCAGTTTTACCATGAGAATCCAATGATATAATTTATAACTCTAACAAGCTAATACTTTCGGAGATATGATTTTTCAAAATTTCAATAATAAATCGTATTTCGTCGTTGTCACAGAATGATATTCTATGTATGAATTGTCATAATGTCAACATATTTTCCTGAGACATGACATTATCTAATCTTATCTCGAAGAATTGTGAGCGAAGTGAGAAAAATCTCAGTTGTTTGCTCCGAAATTAGTTTTTCTCAGAAAAGTCTTACATTTCGGAACGGAACATGAAGTAAGAGATCTGAGAGTAGTGAGACTGCTTTTCATCCATAGACATAGATATAACTCTCGAACGGTATGAGGTAGGTAGTTGAAATTTTCAGAGTAGGTTAGGGAGATGAATATCTCGGTTAAGTTCGATATTGGGCAAAATTGGCCAGATTTAATTTGATTTCTTCCATGGTGCAGTTCTCATTCTCATGATCGCTCATTTAATCTTGATAAATAAACTATTATTTGAATTGAATTTCCTTTATGATGCAGTTCTATGATATGAATACATTGATATGATTCCCAACTCTGAGAAACCAATACTTTCGGAGATATAATTTGTCTGTTTGAACTAGAGCGCCAGAAAGCTCCTGTCCACAGGGCTTGAACCAATTTTTTTTCTTAAAATTTCAATCATTTACTCCTTGTTATACATCTCTGTTTCACCAAAAAAAAAATTAGAATTTGAACACCTCCTTCTGGGTGTTGCAGTTTCTTTGTCAGTCAGTATATTTTCAGCATGTTGTTGAAGTAACCAACTACAAAATTTTAACCGTTCTGGGGTATCTCCATTAAGTTAAGTTTGTAATTCTTATCTAGAAAAAAGATGAAACATTTCTCAATTTGAGACACCCAATTATTTGAGGATAAATGAAGACTGGTAGCTACACGCCAAACACTAATTGAAGAGTTGCCAATTACATTTTCTTCATATTCGACATCTATTTGGATATTTCCTTCGATATTTCTGAGCTGATTTTCTGGAGTTTCCATTAGAATACCCATATACAAACATAATATCTGCGTGCACTCTCCTGAGTTGAGAAATAATGCATTGTTTATTCAGAACGTGCGACAAGTATCTAACGAATAATGATACAATCAACCATTATTTTCGTGTATCAGCCTATTATTAATTTGAACATGAAAATATATATTTATGAAGGCTTGTATCTTCTGAACGAAAACGAATCAAACCTATGTTCAATGTTCATGGAATAAAAAAATTAGAATTAGCACAGCTATCATCTGCAAACGTTTGTCATAGAGCTTATAGAACAGCTCTTATAAGTCGATGGAACTTATAGAGTTCGTACCTCCATTTGTTCGTTTATTCGGAAAATTATAGAATATACCTGAATGCAAGAAAATAGTTAGCTATTCAAAAAATCTTTCTCAGCCTCAAAAGACTGTAGCTTTCTCATTTTATCGAATTCCCGACCGAACATGTATTTCAAAGTGAAAATATCCGAAGAATACTTCAACATTTGATAAATGTAAGTATTTGGTCAGAGGGAGCTTATATAAACAGGTTTTTTATTCTAGAATTTACATTGAAGGCACCTTATGTCTTGTATTATGGACAATTAAGTATTCTGCAAAGAATTTAGGATGATTTCCACAAATAACATATATTTACAGATATGCACTTAACTATTTTTTTGTTGTTCTTTTATTAGGTTGTGGGTATACCCACAACCTTATATACGTTATAACGTACATTAGATGTTAAGATGTTATATTTTTTTTGGCAGTTTATAGGCTTTAGCCTCCTCTCTTCTTATCCTGGTCATAAAAATAATAGAGACCATCCCACTGTCAGCTAAAGCTGACAGTGGGCCTATATGCCTAAATGCCTATAAAAGCCTATAAATGATATAAAACAATCAATACATTTTTGTTGTCGAGGGTTTCACAAAGCTTTGGCAGCTCCTAATTATCAAAGCAGCGTATTCTGATTCGCAGTTCATTACGTCATATGATTCTCTTATGAGTTTGTGAGCTTTTCCGTATTATTAAAGATATTTGTCAGAGTTTGTGAGAGAAAACCCAGAAAGGAACCATTTAATAATGAACATGTTCATAGGATTCTGGACCCAGTCTCGCCTGTTACAAACAATGAATGGAAAATAGTTAGCTATCCAAACCCATTTAGTAATGAATATACCTCCCAAAGTATCCTTTAATGATTACCTTGAATTTGGCAGAGAAAACTCATAGTCCATAAACTTAAGCATATCCGCAATGATCTCGCTCAGCTCAGATGTTGGGGAATTGATCGTACTGACGAGTGGTCTGAGTGGAACATGTGGCTTATTTAAATGGACATACCATACAGTCTATGAGCCTGTCTATCATAATAATATACTGAGCTTATTTTGTAAAGATTTTGTTGATATATCCACGAGTTTCGGAGACTTCACCCAAACTGTCCCATATCCAGTCAATTAGACAGTACCAGTTCCGGTAAAGGTTATTTTTACGCGGCTGTTTCGCAAGGAACAGCGTGCTATCATTTCGTCACAATGTCTGTATTTTTCGAATTTTTTTCCTAAAATGGTCGCAAACGATTCAGTTCGACTCACTGATGAATAATCCGGGGTCAAATTCGATTCTGTCCGTCCGGTCCAGCCGTTAGCACGATAAATCTCGAACGGAACGAGTTAGAGCGTCTTTTTGTAGCGTAAATATATCGAACGAGTTCGTTAACAGGCGAAATCCACAAAAGGTTTCGCAGTTAGTGCCGTTTTTAGTAAAAACGTTTTATTATGAGTATTTCCAGAACCGATCACTCGATCTATCTGAAATTTGGCATCAACTTGTAGAATCATGACCTTCATATGCATGCGAAGTTTTGTACTGACCGGCTAGCCATAAGGTGGCAACAAAAATGTCAAAAAATTTTTATTTTTTGTGTCCACGATAACCCGAAAAATACTGATCTGATTGTATTGAAACTCAGTAGTTAGATGCAAAAGCCCAAGGCGAACACTTTTGCGAAATTCTGTGAAGATCACGTGACATGAAAAAATTCAAAAAAATTACTACTATTCTGCGGAATATTTTACTTGTTTCGTTATGCGAATGCGCAGATGAGAAGTCATTTAATTGCTGTAGTTTTCGTCAGAGGGAATTTAGATTTTGGGGGCACGGATACTATTCCTCCATAGAACCCCCTGGTGAGGATCTGCGCATGCTTGAATTAAAGATGCGATATCTCCTGAACCACTAGCGTTGGAGAATCGGAGTTTTCTGTAAGGTGTGTAATTTTGAGAGAACTTTCAGCCGCGAGTAGATTGCGCATGCGTAGAAGATAAGTGACTGTTTTTGGGTTATATGGGTTATGTTGGGAGTGCTGAGTCGATATTGTGAGGTTTCAAAAGAATATTCATGGCAAATCAGTGCAAGGACACAAGTCAGTTTGGGGGAAATAGCATTGTTTTCGAGTTGAAGGGGGCTTACCGTGGCCCTGGGGCTAATTTCGAAATGGATGGTACCTCTTACGGGTATTTTTCGTTATGCGCATGAGCAGACGATTAGTGAATTAACTGCTGGAGATTTCGTCTGTGAGGATTGGGGATTTGTGGTGTAGTATACTATTACTTTACAAAATCCCCTTGGGAGTATCCTCGCATGCGTGGATTGAAGGTGCGATCTTTCCTGAACCAATGGTTTTGAAGAATCAGAGTTTTGTATGATGTGTGTGATTTTGAGGACTTTCAGACACGAGTAGATTGTGCATGCGCAGAGGCGACGTGGCCCTTTTTGAATTGTATGGCTTATGTTGGGTGCGGTTTAAAACTAGTGGTAATGGATTTTGTGCTGAGCCAATATTGGGAGGTTTTGAAAGGAAATTCAAGGCAATTCTGTGAACGAACAAGTCAATTTCGAGGAAATAGAGTTGTTTTCGAGTTGAATTTTCTGTATCGTGGCCCTGGTGCCAAATTATAAATGACTGTATTTGGATATTCTATTCCAAATTTCTTTCGGATATGGAGAATAGGCGAAGAAATTGCGTTCCTAATTCGAAATTTATGTAACCCTTTCGGAGATTGTTCATTTCACGCATGAGCAGACAAGAAGTGATATAACTACTATTTCTCGATAGGATCCACTTGGAAGTGTCTGCGCATGCGTGGATTGGTACTGTGATATGTCCTGAACTAATGGTGTTGAAGAATCAGAATTTTGTGTTAAGTATGTGATTTTGAGGCGACTTTAAGCCACGATCTCCCTGGAAAAGACTTGGGAGGGTCGGTATAATCATAATCATGTTTTTAGCACGCGTGCCAACTGCAGATTGACTTAACAATGTAAGAAAATGTGGAAAAAGTTATTGACGTGGGGTCAATTTGCTTTGGCGCGTGTGCTAAAAACATAACTATGATTATACTGACCCTCCCAAGGAGTTGCCTCAGAAACTCCTAGGAGCTTGGGCGACTAAGGAGGGTCAGTTGTGTTCTTTTTCAACTTTGTTACTCTATTATTATGGCAGCTTAGATACATCACTATTAATTTTTAACCGACAGTGAATGGTGTCCACTATCCTCTGGGTAGATCTCCGGTTCGTTCTATCCACTGAGCTTGATGTACTCATCATTCAATTCAAATTAGCCAACGTGAACATGCGCGCCAAAGAGTACTGACTTCACGTCAGTGCTTTCTTATATTATTATTTCTATAGAAAACACTCTGAGGAAACGGTATACGGGTGGTCCGCGAGTAACTGTACAACGTTTAATGGTGAATAGCTGATACCTTGGGGAGCCAGAAAACAACAATCAAATATGGGCTAAGTCTTTTCGTTTCTGAGATACAGGGTGATTTATTGATTTTGGCAAAACATTCAGATAGCTATAACTCCTGAACCGTTCTACGTATTCGCTTCAAATTTGGCACGTGTTGTCATCTCAGGCCATCAAATTGTTCATATACACCGCACCGAAATTGTACAGACCAGGACTAGGAAATTTTGATTTTTACTACCAGGTCAAATAAAACACCCTGTACATGGAATGCCAAATTTTCGGATGCACCATCGGATTCTGCATAGATTTTCCTGCCAAATTCCGTTTTCCGCGTGAACGGCACACCTCCCGTTCATTTTTTTTTCTCGAAAATAAGATCACACCTCCGAATATTAAGTGGTGTTACGGACCTGCATTTTGCAATAGGAAGCTCAGGACATTAAATTGGGTTATAAAAACATTTTTTATATTGAGAATCGAACTGAACATAAATAATAAAACAAAAATTAAAGAAAAAAAAAGAAATTCAAAACACATTTGAATAACTTTCGAAGCAAAACTTTGATTAAAGTTGATTTTCAAAGATTCCCCCGTTTTCATCAATACATTTTCTTGCTCTAAGTCTAAGTTGATTGACAGCTTTTCTAATAGTATTAGGCTGGTTCCGTATCTCGCTACAACTTAATTCTATTCTTTCAATAAGATGTTCCCTGCTACGTATTTCCTCAGCATATACTTTCTGCTTCAAGCAACCCCAAACGAAATAGTCTAAGCAAGTCAGATCTGGCGATCGAGGAGGCCAATTATAGGGTCCTCTCCTGCCAAACCAATGCAGCGGGTATGCATTATTAAGATGCTGAATAACGCTATTAGTTGAGTGTGCTGGAGCGCCATCTTGCTGAAAGTACATTCCTCTAATATTTATGCTGGCATCGTTCAGTAACTGTGGAAGTTTATTTCTCAAAAAGTCAAGGTAAATATCT
This sequence comes from Halyzia sedecimguttata, assembly GCA_937662695.2. Classification (NCBI taxonomy): domain Eukaryota; kingdom Metazoa; phylum Arthropoda; class Insecta; order Coleoptera; family Coccinellidae; genus Halyzia; species Halyzia sedecimguttata. Next base: position 31,720,210 of record OW569418.2, on the reverse strand, counting down.
CCGTTCAAACGTGGGGGCAGAAAAGCGGGACCTACAAATTTGTTGTAATAAACACCACACCAAACGTTCACAGAAAATTTGTGCTGCGAGTTGCGCCTCTTTATACCTCTTGGATTTTGTCTCGCCCATAAATGTTCATTTTTAGAATTGAATATTCCATCTTTCGTAAATTGGGCCTCGTCAGTGAATAAAATTCTATTGATCTGCCGAACATTCCTGGTTATCCATCTGCAGAATTGTAGTCTCGAAATTTCATCTCCTTGTTCTAAGGTTTGAACTTTACTCAAATGATATGCATGCATCTTTTCTTTTTTAAGTACACGAATAATTCTCGTTTTAGGTATGTTCAACCTGCTACTAATCCGTCGAGTACTGATACTTTTATTTGATTCGACCACATTCAAAATTTGTTCTTCATTTCCATCTGAAGGTCTCTCCTTTTGGTGGGAAGGAAATTTTCCTCTTTCTCGCAAAGAACGGCTGATATTTTCGAAAGTTTGGTAATTAGGAACTGCTCTACCAGGATACCTTCTACAATATTCTCTCGACGCTGCTCGCCCATTCGAATTGCAGAAACCATAAACAAGTACCATGTCGCAATACTCAACATTCGAAAAACGAGGCATAATTGAAAAACAAATTTAAAAACTAACAACTAGCAACAAAATTCAATTGATATAACAATGACTGTCAAATGGACTGTAGTCTGGACATAATATTACGGATTATTTTCTTTGTGGTTGCATGTAGCAGAATGTCTATGCGATGCTGGTACGGAAAACAAAGTTTAATAAATATTTTGTTTCGAGAGATAGACAGGTACTCAAATGAATATTGAATTTCTTCATTTTCTTCATAATTTGTGGTTTGTTATTCATTTTCAGTTCGATTCTCAACATAAAAAATGTTTTTATAACCGAATTCAATGTCATGAGCTTCCTATTGCAATAGAATTAAGTTGTAGCGAGATACGGAACCAGCCTAATACTATTAGAAAAGCTGTCAATCAACTTAGACTTAGAGCAAGAAAATGTATTGATGAAAACGGGGGAATCTTTGAAAATCAACTTTAATCAAAGTTTTGCTTCGAAAGTTATTCAAATGTGTTTTGAATTTCTTTTTTTTTCTTTAATTTTTGTTTTATTATTTATGTTCAGTTCGATTCTCAATATAAAAAATGTTTTTATAACCGAATTTAATGTCATGAGCTTCCTATTGCAAAATGCAGGTCCGTAACACCACTTAATATTCGGAGGTGTGATCTTATTTTCGAGAAAAAAAAATGAACGGGAGGTGTGCCGTTCACGCGGAAAACGGAATTTGTTAGGAAAATCTATGGAGAATCCGATGGTGAATCCGAAAATTTGGCATTCCATGTACAGGGTGTTTTATTTGACCTGGAAGTAAAAATCAAAATTTCCTAGTCCTGGTCTGTACAATTTCGGTGCGGTGTATATGAACAATTTGATGGCCTGAGATGACAACACGTGCCAAATTTGAAGCGAATACGTAGAACGGTTCAGGAGTTATAGCTATCTGAATGTTTTGCCAAAATCAATAAATCACCCTGTATCTCAGAAACGAAAAGACTTAGCCCATATTTGATTGTTGTTTTCTGGCTCCCCAAGGTACCAGCTATTCACCATTAAACGTTGTACAGTTACTCGCGGACCACCCTGTATAATTAAATATGAAAATTACTGCTATACAGAATGTTTTATGTGAATTGTCAACTTTTCTTTCTCATTTCATGAAAGAATCGATATTGGAGATAGGAATGCCCCTCAATATTTCAGATTAATTTTCAGCCAATATCTAGTTTTAAACTCGATCGAATCTATATTACTGGAGATTTTTGGAAGATATTCTATTTTTTCTTGAGCAAAGCAGCCTTAGGTGGGTTCAGTACCGCAGCCTTAGGTGGGTTCAGTACCTACAGTTGGGTTCAGTACCTACAGGTGGGTTCAGTACCTGGGTGGGTGACCGCACTGGCTATAAATTTAAACAGCGTGCCAAAGCCCCGGTCCACAGAACTTTCCCACTTTTTTTAGCGGATCGATGTGATACGCTATCTATAATTTATTTTTGATGTATTATACAGGGTGGTCCAACGAAAACCTAACACCTACATTTTCCGACTCTAAAATGAAACTGTGGAAAATCACTTGGACCCGTCCATTTCTGATTCGAGGTGGAACAACTTTTCCGCTTTTTTCATCCCCGTAACTTCAACCCCCTAAAGGGGGTGATCACAACCACTTGATTTTGAATAGGGATGAGAGTTGTTGCGATAACTAATTTTGAAGATCGTATCGGTGTTATCTGACCCTAAAATTTTGCTTCAAAGTATCTATCGATAATGAAATAACCACGAAAATAGTGGAAGATGCAGTGTGGAATTTATCTCGAGCATATTATCCGCATCAGACACATATCAAAGGTATGTTGTAGTTATGTTGTTAAGTTTCGTTCAAAAAAGTATTAATTAATTGTCCAAAAAAGTAGACGAACCAGGTTTCTGATTTACCTCAGTCTATCGCGATTTCTTAAGAATGTTACGAGTGTGTCAAAGTGATTGTAAATTTGTAGTAGAATTAAAATGGTGTATTCCGTAGCAGAAAGGGTGGAAATGATTAGATTATTATCTAGGATTAATGACTTTGCGCGAAGAACGACGGCTTTATTTAACGAATGACATCCTGTAAAAATTTTATCCGCTGCTTACTTTATGCAAATGGTTGCCAAATTTAACGCTATTGTTTCAGTCGGAAATATAAAGAGGGTGCATGAAAGAAACGAAGCGAGGGACCTGGCTGTCTTAGCTTATGTAGCAGTGAGTACTAGGGAATTGTCCAATGTATCTGGTGCTTAACGCACAACAATAATGAAAATCCTGAAACAACATAAATTCCATCCTTATAAGATATGATTGGTTCAGGAACACCGACTCCAATTCTGTGAAGTGGTCAGTGAATTGTCTAACAGTAATCAAAACTACTTGTTCGATATCTGCTGTTCATTTTACCTTAACGGCATTGTAAACCGGCATAACTGTAGTTATTGGTCAGATGAAAATCCAAGATTATTTTGTGAGGTGCATACTAAGCGTCTCCGAAAATTAAATATTCGGTCGGGTATTTATGGAAATCACATAATCGGCCCTTTTTTATACCCAGTAATCTCATTGGCCAAATTTATTCAGATCAATTGGAGATCGCTATTTATTCAGCAAGTATTGGAGATGCAGAAGACCATCATCATTTCCCAACTAAATGGCCCACCACCTCATTTCGTTCAACCGGTGCGTCAGTTCTTAGATGAAAATTTTCCTCATGCCTGGATTGGAAGAAGGAGACATATTGAGTGGCTACCCAGATTAGCAGATCTGGCTCCACTGGACTTTTTTCTATGTGCTCACCTGAAATCCAAGATTTGCGCTACCCAGCTTGAGTCACTAGATTGTTTGCGAACTCAGATCTTTGATGAATGCCGTCAAATTACACTAAAAATCTTGAGTATTGTAGGTGAATGTTTTCAGCAAAACTTATATCACTCCATGGAAGTGAATGGTGCCAATTTCCAGCTCTTAATAAACTAATCACAAAAGTAAGTACTCCTCCACTATTTTACCTGTCATTTCGTTATCGATGGAAATTTTTAAACGAAACTTCAAGATCAAATAGTACTCGATAAGATCTTCAAAATGAGGTATCGCAACACCCCTAATCTTTATTCAAAATCAAGGGATTGTGCTCACCCCCGTTAGGAGGTTGCAGTTACGGGGATGCAAAGAGCGGAAAAGTTGTTCCGCCTCGAATCAAAAATTGGCCGGTCCGAGCATTTTCCATATTTTTATTTTGAAGCCGGAAAATCGAGGTGTTAAGTTTTCGTTGGACCAAAATGTATGTATAGATTGCTATTAATTGAGTAATATCTTTCGATTCTGTTGGCAGATTTCGATTGAATAAACGTTTGATATTACTCAGAATAAAGGATCTTATATTTCAGTAATTCGATTTTGAATACAATGAGTGCCTCTTAGATGCGCTCACGAACGAACTGACAAACCGAAAAACATACGGAAAGTCTATTAGGTATATAATATTTAGATTTGGAATTTTCACATGGATTCATTTCATATTTCATACAAGTTCTTCGTTTGTCCACTTTGTTACAGAAGTTACTAACTGCACACTGATTAGGGGAAAATTGTTTAAATCACCCATCAGGAAACTCAACAGAATTGTTGGTGAAAGTTACTGTTCAGCTTTGTGGTTTCCATAAAAAAAATATCAATGAACTGAAATTGAATACTGTTCCAATTAATTTTAAACCTGTTTATTTTATCCTCACACACATACATATCGAATTGAAATATTACATAACCTGAATTGTTATAGTAGGAAATATTTCTATGAATAATTGACGCATGAATAGAATTATGACGATAAAATCATTAAAATATGAACATGAGCGTTAAAAATATCGGTCGGAATTAACTACCGAAAAATTATCACAAACAATGTTTCAATTTTCAATATTATGTCCTCTATGTCTATTTGAATGTTATAGACTGTGACGAATTTGAAATGAGGCAGATTTAGCATCAGTGGAATATTTTCTATCAAGCCCCACCAAAGGATGGCAATTGATAACCACAGGGTGTTCGCTACACACGAATAAATAAATAGGAACACCTGGCATAAGCAAACAAAGTCATACGACTTAGTTGGAAGGCTTGATTTGCCTTCACACGTTCCGACTTTGACAAGTATATTCGAGCTTGGAATGGGATGAAGATGATATCTAAAGATGAAAGATGACAAAATAATTCGTTCAAGCACTGGCGTGAATCAGCAGCTTTTGCGCGTATGTTTTATCGTCCATTCTCCTGTATTGGACACTCTTAAGCGAATTTACCATGGTAAATTTGATTAAGATCACCCATCCATCTACTGAACTCACACAAGGCTGCTCGATTCTGCAACAATATATATATATAAATATATATATTTTGGTTTGAAGCTAAGGGTGTAACGACTCGATTTTTTGGAGAAATTCAAGTGAAACTATTCATTCTTCGCCAAGCTTTCGAATTTTATTTTAATTCTTCATCAGGGCTTCTGGAATACAATACAATTTCAACCTTTAAACTTAATTTTTTGATAAAATAACTTACTGAATTTTAGGTTATGTTGTGGAAGTTTGCGCAATTACGAACATCTCTCGGCTAAGAGTATAAAATAAAATTTGTATATGGGACATGACATTACATTAACTACATAAACTGTTTAAAACACACTTATAAAATCAATAAATAGGACAAGTCAAAAGTTAAAAGATTTAAAAACAATATTTGTGTCAATTTGGTGTTAGTCTGTTTATCTTATCTTGACATTATGCCATTCTGTGTGTGTTATTTATTCGTCAACCGGACCATCATAGAATAATAAGGTTTCTTTTGATTTTTCTAATAGGTATCCATATATAGAACTTAGTTTATTCGTATCTGTTTTTTTGTTCACTACATTTTCATGCTTGTTTATTTCGATCATTTCCAGAACTAATCTCTTTTGATAATTTTTTTCCGTCTTCAAGACTTTCATCTCTTCGAAATTTACTTTGTGGTCCAAGCTGAAAACGTGAGTTGCTAGAGCGCATCTTTCAGGATGTTTAGTAATATCCGATTTATGCAGTGCCATTCTACTTTTCAACCATTGCGATGTTTGTCCTATATAGCTTTTTCCACATTCTTCACATTTGACTTCATACACTACATTGGTCTTGAGAGGTATTGGAATTGGATCTTTTAATTTTGTGTACAAGTTTCCTACCGTTTTTTGGTTGTATACTGCAATTTTTATATTTTCATGTCGAAAAATATTTTGCAACTTTCCTGTTAATCCATTTATATTTGGGTAAGAAGCGTAATGGGTTTCAGTCGATGTTTGTTCATTTCTTGGTGGTTGATTGTCTGCTGTGTGGCTTGAAAACAATAATTTATTCAACAAACCATAGGGATATCCGTTCTGTTTGAAAATTTCCATTAGATTTCTCATTCCTTCTTTTATATATGTTTCGTGACATATTCTAGTGACTATTTTTCATTTGTTTCATTATGTTTATCTTCATGTTAATATTGTAGTTTGAATTATAATGTATCATCTTGTTGGAATGAGTTTCTTTTCTGTACCATTTTAATCTTATTGTATTATCTTGTCTTTGGGCTATTGTATCCAAGAATGGCACGGATTGTTCCATATCTTCAGACTCTAAAGTGAACTGTAGATGTTTTGAATAAGCATTGAAACAATTTAATGTAGTTTGTGTGTCATTTTTTGGTACAGCCATAAATAGGTCATCTTCAAACTTCTTTAAAATTGGTACTCTGAATGGTAATTTACTCACACATGATTTCACCAAGTGGTCCATGACATATTGAGCTAGTCTTGGACTTAGTTTGGAACCCATTGCACATCCAAATATTTGACGGCAAAATTCTTCTTTGAAGACACAATAGTTATTTTCCAATAAAAAGATGATTATTTCAGAGAATAGTTCCATGTTTACAGGTGTATGCCTTTTTATATTGTCCCACTCTTCTTTGAGAACATTTAGAATGTCGTTTTTTTTCCAGATTTCCGAATAAGTTGACGACATCAAGTGAAATTAATGTATAGTCTTCAGGAAGTCTAAAATTGTTAGCAATGGTTGCGAATTGAAAGGTGTCTTTGACGTAATATTCATTTTCTTCATCATAAGCACCCTTTAATATATCTGCGATGAATTTTGATAATGTATTCATCGGACTGTTTATACTGGAGATTATTGGTCTCATGGGGTATCCGTTTTTGTGAACTTTCGGATTTCCGTAAATTCTTGGCGCAACCGAGTTGTATGATTTCATTTCCTTTGCCTTTTCCTTTGTGATGTATTCCATCTTTTCGAGTTTTTCTATGTATTTGTTGCATTTTGTTTGTATTGTTTGTGTGGGATCCATAGGTAGTTTCTTGAAGTCTTTTGACTTCAGAATAGCTCCTATTTTCTCATTATAAATTTTCTCCTCCATTACAACAGTCACTGCACCCTTGTCACTGTTCAATATTATTAAATCATTATTGTCTTTTAAAAATCTTTTGGTGTCATTATACCACTTTTGGGTGAGGGTGCTATTGTCATTGGGTTTATGGATATAATTTGTGAGTGCGTTTGTAACTTTCGCTCTCTGTATATCTCTTCTTTCATTCGGTATGGCTTCAAGAATATATTCTGTATCTGCTATTATGCGTCGATGTTTACGTCTTTTTTTGTAGTTGGAATATTGAACTTGGATCCTAATGATAATAGATTCTTAACTGTCTCTGGTATTTCTTTGTTGGATAGATTTTTAATCCATTTTTCTTGAGATTTTATTGATGCAATACTATTGTTTATTAGGTTATTAACCTTTCTAACATTCAACTCTTTAATCATGTGAAACCTCCTATTAAACGAAATTCTATTAGAAAAATCAAAAGAAACCTTATTATTCTATGATGGTCCGGTTGACGAATAAATAACACACACAGAATGGCATAATGTCAAGATAAGATAAACAGACTAACACCAAATTGACACAAATATTGTTTTTAAATCTTTTAACTTTTGACTTGTCCTATTTATTGATTTTATAAGTGTGTTTTAAACAGTTTATGTAGTTAATGTAATGTCATGTCCCATATACAAATTTTATTTTATACTCATAGACGAGAGATGTTCGTAATTGCGCAAACTTCCACAACATAACCTAAAATTCAGTAAGTTATTTTATCAAAAAATTAAGTTTAAAGGTTGAAATTGTATTGTATTCCAGAAGCCCTGATGAAGAATTAAAATAAAATTCGAAAGCTTGGCGAAGAATGAATAGTTTCACTTAAATTTCTCCAAAAAATCGAGTCGTTACACCCTTAGCTTCAAACCAAATTATATTAAACAATAGACTCTTAAAATCATAATTCATATATATATATATATATATATATATATATATATATTATTAAATCTTGAGTTTTCTTGTGCTTCTTTCTTGTATAAATTCTTGTGAAAGTTTTCTTGGGTATTGTAGCACGTTGTGTTTGACTAGTAAAACAATATTTACTTTTTCATTTTATATAATTTCCAACATATGTTTCGGCCTTGATTGGCCTTTTTCAAGGATGTATAATATAACAATCTAATACTAATTTTTGACAAATTACAACTGTCAAAATTGAAAATAATGTCATGATTCAAAATATCAAATAATTTTATCACTTCAAGACAGCGATAGCTGTGTAAGTTGATAAAATTAAGAAACTGGGATCTATATTTTCTATCATTTTATTAAATTGAAATATATTTGTGCCAAGTTTTTGGTGTCAGTTTTATCGTTCATAGCTTCTTTCTCTTTTTTGATATGAATCATTTCTAATATATTTCGGGTTTTACAATTTATTTCTCTATCTAAAATATGAAAGTTTTCAAAATCCATTTTATGCCCTTCAATTTGTTCGTGTTTTTTAAGTGCTGTGGTATTTTTACAAAATTTATGGCCATTGATACGTTCTTTTATATATTGTGATGTTTGACCTATATATACTTTAGGGCAGTTTATACAGTTAATTTGGTATATACAATTTGAAATTTTATTTTTTGGAATTTTTGATTTTAAATTTGAGTTTAAGAATTTCAAATTATTCACATTTTTATATGCCAAATTTATTCCATAATCTTTTAATGTTGTATTTAGTTTTTCCGATAGGCCTTGTATATATGGTAAAGATATGTATTTTAGAATTTTAGTTTCGCTTTTCTTAGTATTTTTTTTCTCTGTGTTGTATAGGCTGAAAATTTTGTTTTTGAAAATTTTGTTTATTATTTTTAGAGGATAGTTATTTCTTATCAGCATATTTTTTGCTTTATTTATTGTTTGTTTTCTGAATTCTGGACTTGTGAGTTTTAGAGCTCTGTCAGCGATTCCTGATATCACACTTTTCTTATGAATCATTCGGACTGTAGCTTCAAAATTTAAATATCGTCCGCTCCAGGTAGGTTTTGTATACCAAATTGTCTTTATTTTAGTGTTTGTTCGTATAAGTGTTAGATCCAAGAAATTGATTTTATTTTGTTCTTCTAATTCATGGGTGAATTTCAATTTTGGATGGTAGTTATTGAAATCGCTAATAATTTCACATATTTTATCTTCAGGTGCTGCTGTGAGACAATCATCTACGAAACGTTTAAAAAATGGTATTTTGTATGTTAATCTATTTATAACAGTTTCTTCTAAATCTTCCATAATAAGTTGTGCTATTACCGCAGAAATCGGAACTCCCATGCCACATCCATTTATTTGACAATAAAATTCGTTTTTAAATTGAAAATACGAGCATGAAAAACATAGTTCGATTGCTTTTATAAATTCTGTTTTTGGTAGGTCTGTATGTATTTTTATTTCATTCCATTTCTTAATAATTAAGTCTTTTGCTACGTCAAGTGGTAAATTTGGAACTTGGCAGCGGGTTCTCAATGCGCTCGCAAAATTTCACCGATATCGGATGAATAGTAACTGATATATAGAATTTTTTTCAATAATTTTCAATGATTTTCTAAAAATATTCTAGTAATACAATCCTCACGAAATTTGTTTTGTAGTTTTCGAGTTATTGAGGAAATAACAACCAAATTTCAGACGGATATAACTCCAAAAACGTTTTGCCAATCATGCCTATAGAGAAACTCATATGTCGCATTCAGATGCACAACTAAACCTGAACATTTCAAGCCGCTATATCTTTCTGTTCTCAGGTTATTGTGACATAAAAAATATTTTTTAATAGTTTTTCTTTAATTTTATAGGAGAACGATTTTCACAAAATTTCACAAACATGCTTAGATTTATCTCGAGATTTATATTCTACAAATACTCGGCAAGTTTTAATTCGATCGGATTCATATTGGTTAAAAATAAAATTATTACTCGGAAACCGTTGGGCCTATTATGCCCATTAACGAACTCGTCGTCGAATTGGGATGCGGTACCTACCCTCGAAATTTCATTGCTATCTCATTCCGCTCTCAAGTTATCGTTGCAACGGACGGCCAGCCGGCCGGACAGAATCAAATTTGTCCTCGAATTGTTCATCAGGTAGTCGGGCTCAGTCGGTTGAGATCATTTTCGGCAAAAATTTGGAAAATTACAGACATTTGGTCAAAATGATAACGCGATGTTCCCCAGAACCTACGCCCAATAATATAATTTTTATATTAGATTTGAGCAACGAATATCTCGGATAAGTTCCTTATTCAATTTTAATTTAGTATATTTTATGATGCAGTTCTACTGCCTGAACGAGAATTCGAGGTCAAATTTCTGTCTGGCCGGCCGTCCATTGCCACGGTATCTTGAGAACGGAAAGAGATAGTGACCTGAAATTTTCAGGGTAGGTGGCGCATCCCAATACGACATACAAGTTCGTTAATGGGTATAGTCCGCCCAACGGTTTCCGAGTAATGATTTTGTTTGCAACCAATACAAGCCAGATCGAATTGAAACTTGGTTAGTAGTTGTAGAATGCTAAACTAAGGAAACTTGTAAAATTTTGTGAGAATTGTATTACTAGAAAATTTAAAAAAAATTATCAAACAATATTATTTCAGTCCCGATAACCTGAGAACGGAAATAGATAGCGACTTGAAATTTTTGGGTAAGGTTTTACATCTGAATGGGGCATTTGAGTTTGTTTATAGACATAATCAACGAAACGGTTTTAGAGTTATACCCATTTGAAATATGGTCCTCATTTCCTCAATAACTCGAAAAATACAAAACCGATTCAATTCAAGCATTGTTTTCAGTTGTAGAATGCCAACGCGAAAATTCCTGCGAAATTTCGTAAGGATCGTAGGTATAACTCAAAATTCTTAAAAAAATCATTGAAGATCATTGAAACAAATTCTATATATCTGAAACTATTAGTCCGACATCGCTAAAATTCTGCGAGGGCCTTCAAAACCTAGCTCTTCTACCACTTCCCAAGTTTGAACACGATCGGATCTATATTTTTGGAGATCCAAGCATTGTGTGAGTTCAGTAGCTGGATGGGTGACCGTGTCCTCAATAACGAAATTAAAAAATTTCGAGAAACATAAATGAATCTCAACCAAAAGGACGCAAATCCAACATGTAGGTAACTTCACATGTTATGAAAAACTTGAGCTATTGGCCACAACCAACCCCTGAATACTCGCCTTGCCAGTTAGTTCTGCCAGATCACCATTGTCAATAGCCTCAATAGCCTCAAGTTAGCTCTTACAATCAGATACTACCGTGTATTGGAAAATATCATAAATTATCACCTATTCGCGTTCAACTGAGATTATGTATACCCGCTAAACTTTGAATCTCTGCCAGGTCCAGATAAATTTGCTTTGAAGCGTGAAAAAGCTGAGAAATATCGAATTCATTCAATAGCTGATAATCTTCGGTGAACACATATGGCTCACAATATTTGACGTTCTTCAACATATCCAACGTAGCTATATATTAGGAAAAGCAATAGACCAGGTCTAGATCCTCACCAAGGCTGACGGTCTGACTACGAAGGGAGAATAGTATATTCTAAAACAAGTTCCAGAATGGGATCCTATTAAAACACGAAAGCGAAATTCGAAAACGAGCGACGAAGGAGCGAGTTTTTGTACGCATTAGTGTTGGAATTGCCTTCTGCAACGAGTATTAGACGATATTTTCTCTATTTCAGGCAAGTTTTGTAGAATACTGATGAAATTTAATGAAAAATTAGGATTATACATCCTAGTGACTTTTGTATTGTATCTTGTCAGTTGGTGTGACTGTTACGAAAGTTGACAGATCACGGAATTTGAGTTGTACGTAGAGCATGGAGATCAGATTTAACAGTTTCCTAATATCAAGAATGATTCAAAATTAGCAAGAAGGAAATCTCTAGTACCTTATTTTTTGATGAAAATAAAACCTTTTCTCTCAACAATTATTTCACCTTATCCAGATTATCTTATATTGACAATAATTGACCTGTGTTGAAATTTGATAGGATCAAATGTCAGTGTACATTCCAGCACTGTTCTTAGTGCTGGAATGAACTCATTAAGATACAGAAATAGAGAATAGTATATTCTAAAACAAGTTGCAGAATGGGCTCCTATTAAAACACGAATGCGAAATTCGAAAACGAGCGACGAAGGAGCGAGTTTTCGAACGCATGAGTGTTGGAATTGCCTTCTGCAACGAGTATTAGACGATATTTTCTCTATTTCAGGCAAGTTTTGTAAAATACTGTTGAAATTTAATGAAAAATTCGGATGATACATCCTAGTGACTTTTGTATTGTATCTTGGCAGTTGGTGTGACTGTTACGAAAGTTGACATATTACGGAATTTGAATTTGAAACGTACGTAGGGCATGGAGATCATATTTAAAACAGTTTCCTAATAGCATGAATGATTCAAAATTAGCAAGAAGGAAATCTCTAGTACAATATTTTTCAATGGAAATAAAGCTTTTCCTCAACAATTATTTCACTATATCCAGATTATATTGTATTGTCAATTGACGTGTGTTGAAATTTGATAGGATCGAATGTCAGTGCTGACTACCACAAAACAAAAAATATAACTAGAAACAATGCGGGAATGAGTTTATTCCAGCACTGTTTTCAGTGCTGGAATGGACTCATTACGATACTGAAATAGAGAAATAGATTTTCATTTCATTCTCATTTACACTACGTAGCACATCAGGCGAAGAGAGGAGCTCATTGCACATCTTAAGGAAAAATTCTTAAAAAGCACTGACTTGAAATCAGGAGCTTTTGTCCGCATGTTCTTTTGCCTATTCACGCCTCATACGAAGTCGATAGTGCTGAAATTTGGTTGTAGAAGGCATGAGCGGAAATTCAGCGAATTCTGACGGATAGCTCCTGAAATATTAAATTATAGGAATTTTTTTTTTAGTGAACGACACACTAGAGATACGATATTATTCCAGAATAAGCGTGTCGGCATTCTATAAGTAATTACCAAATTTTAGTTGGATCAGATTTGTACATTTTGAGTTGAGGAAATAAGAACAACATTTAAGATGGGTATAACTCCGAAACTGAACTCACCCAAGACTGTTCGGTTCTCCAATAATATAGATCCAACCCTGTTGAAATTGGAAGTTAGGTTCTAATGGTTCTCGCAAAATTTCAGCGATATCGGACGGATAGTTTCTGAGTTACAGAAAAAAAATTTCAATGATTTTTTAAAAATTTTACCATGTTTGTATTGGAACGGATTTCGTGGTTTTTGAGGAAAAAATTGATTTTGACCACGGATTCTTGATCAGTGAGTCGAACCAAATCGTTTATGACCATTTTCAGCCAAAAATTGGAAAATAACAGACATTTTGGAACAGATAAGCACTCTGTTCCCAGGAAAATTTTTCGGACATCATTTACATAGTCGAGCGACAGCATTCGGTGCAACTTAATATCCATCATTATACCGATAGGAATAGGTGATATTCTATGCTTCTTGTCATAGTAAATCGAATTCATTTAAGACCATTTTCATTAAAAAATTCGAAAATTGCAGACATTTGGGCAAATTGATAAGAACTCTGTTCCGAGGAACAAGAGCGCCAAAAACTACCAACTTTCAGACGTTCAGCCGATTATGCCTATTTACGAACTTACATGTCGCATTCGGATGCGCAATCTACCCGGCAAATTGCAATTCGCTATCTCATTCAAGTCTCAAGTTATTGTGAGATACACAATATATTTATAAAGGTTTTAGCGCTCTTGTTCCCCAGAACAGAGTGTTTATCAATTTGCCAAAATGTCCTGAAAATTTCAAGTTCCTATTTCTTTTCGTTCGAAAGTTATGGAGGCAACGACTGAACTCACATAAGGCTGCTCGGATCATCAACAATATAGATCCGATCGTGTTCATATTTGCAACTTGGCAATAGAGTTCGGTTTTGAAGGCACTCGCAAAATTTCATTGATGTTGGTTGACTAATTTATAATATATAGACTTTTTTCAACGATTTTCAATGATTTTTGGTGCTCTTGCTTCTTGGAACAGAGTGCTTATCAATTTGCCCAAATTTCTGTAATTTTCGATTTCTTGGCTGAAAATGGTCTCAAACGATTTGGTTCGACTCACTGATCAAGAATCTGTGGTCGAAATCGATTATGTACGGCCGTCCGCCCATTAACCCGATAACTCTTGAACGGAATGAGCTAGACAATTGAAAGTTTCAGAGTAGGTTTAGGACATAAATATCTCGGTTGAGTTCGTTATTGGGCAAATTCAGCCTGATGGTTTCGGAGTAAAAGAAAAATATTTTTTTACGTTATGAATTTAGAATTCTTAATATCTGTAATTTTCGAATTTTTTAATGAAAATGGTCTTGAACCATTTGGTTCTACTGACTGATGAAGAATCCGTGGTCAAAATCGATTCTTTCCAGCCGGCTGGTCCGGCCGGCCGTAGACTCTCTCGACACGAAATGAGCTAGATATATGAAATTTTCAGAGTAGGTTTGGGAGATAAATATCTCTGCTAAGTTCGTTATTGGACAAAACCGGCCAGATGGTTTTGGAGTAAAGGATAACATTTTTGTTTACTACTAATTTTCAATTAATGTTTCAAATTCAGTTTCAACATAAGAGTCCACGGATATCGTTTTCAACAAATTAATACTTTCGGAGATAGGATTCTTCAAATTTTCAATATTAAATCGTTATACTATTATTTCATAGAATGCTGTAATCGAAAATAACGTCCGTATTAATGAATTTCATGATCTTTTTTCATAAAAGTCACCATTTTCATATCATCTACACATATGAGACATGTCAAACAAAGTATGATTGAATGCAAAATGAACACTGAAATAACCTCAGTATATAACTCTTGGATAAAATCCATATGAAGATGGAAATATATACTTTGGTAAGTTGATATAATTTGATTCAGAACATCTCCAGTAAATACAAAACTGGACTATTGGCTAAGTTTCAATTAATATAATATAATTATTTTCCTAGTGGATTGGAGAAATTAATATCTCGGATAAGTTCGTTATTGGGTAGAATCGGTCAGGTGGTTTCGGGTTAATAATTTTTGGTACTCTTGTTGAATTTAATTTTTTTTGTGATGTTTGAATTCAATTTCTTTCATGATGCTGTTCTATCATGAGAATTATTATTATTATTATTATTATTAACATTACAACAAGAGTTGGGGCAATTAACCCATAAACTCAACAAAACTAAATTAATAGGTAGATTATTATGTGCTCAATAGTTCCTGGTAGAAATGTAAAACTAAAGGAAAAAGAGTAAATTGAAAATATCAAGCACTCCGACACATCAGTCACCAAAAAAAAACAAAAAAAAAAAGAAAACTCCAAACACCATCACTTAAAACTAGTTCAGATCCTGACCATATCGATCCAGCCTGTTTTTGAAGGCATTCACGCTAGGAGCGTTCACTACACTCGACGGTAGACTATTCCATCTATCAAAAACTCGGTTGGGCAAGAAACTCTGGCGCTGCGTGGTTCTGAAATTCTCCTTCCCCAACTTGAACTCGTGTCCGCGCAGATGAGTGGTGCATCTTTTGAATAAATGATCCATTTTAATTCCAAAAAACCCCCTCAGCGCCCGGTAGGTCACAATGAGGTCTCCTCTGTTTCGTCGATCTTCGAACGTCTGCAGATTCATCATCTTTAGACGACTTGGATAATCCGGTCTGCTAATACCAAATGGAATTCGCGAGATCCAACGCTGCACTGACTCCAGGAGAAGTTGGTCACCCTTGAGAAATGGACACCATACAGGTCCAACGTACTCCATTAGAGGACGGACATAGCTACAATAAAGCAGCTTACATGTTTCCATACTACATTGTCTGAAAGCACCCTGGATCATATAAGTCAATTGCCTTGCCCTCGCTGAAATACTCGCAACATGTCGTGTCCAACTCAGATTCCTGTCCACGATAACACCTAACTCGTTCATGTAGTCAACAGAAACGAAGGGGGTATCCTCAATATTATATAGATATTCTGGATTTTTTTTGCCGAGATGTAGTACACAACACTTGCTGGCGTTCACGGGCAACAGCCACTTCCCAGACCAATCACTCACCACACATAGATCGTCATACAAGTCTCTCGAGTTGGAAGCAGAGTTGTAAATTTTCAAATCATCAGCGTACAGGGCACACTGAGATTTCAACAATCTTGGTAGGTCTGACGTATAAAGGAGAAAGAGAACAGGGCCCAACACCGATCCCTGTGGTACGCCACTCGACAACACGCCCTCCAGGGAGGAATGAACACCCCCCACACGAACACGGAATGTTCTTTTCTTAAGAAACCCCTCAATCCAGGAAAGTAAGCCACCCCCTATTCCTAGATGATTCAACTTAAAAAAAAGACGGCAGTGGGGTACTCGGTCGAAAGCCTTCGAGAAATCTAAGTACAGAACGTCCACAGGAATGTTGAGATCCAAAGAATTGGTCCAGTCATTTAGGCATGTTAAGAGGTTGGTCATAGTAGAACGACCTGGAACGAAGCCATGCTGCTCGACGGGAATGATGTTATGCGCTAACGCGAAATTTATAAGTTGCTCACAAACAATTTTCTCCAACACCTTAGAGACGGCGGATGTCAGACTTATTGGGCGATAATTTAGCGGGGAAAACTTATCTCCCTTCTTGAATATGGGCGTCACCGACGCCTTCAACCAATCATCAGGTAGACTGGACGTGTCTAGTGACCTCTTGAACATGATAGCTAGAGGAAGAGCAAGAGCTGATGCGCATTTTTTCAGTGAGAACGGTGAAAGACCATCCGCACCAGGAGAGGATGATGTTTTGATGTCTGAAAGATGTTTGAGTACCAAATCCTCGTCTATAGCAACCTGGTTCAACTGTGCTGTCACCCTTGGCATCCCTACTTCTGGTATTGGACCTATGGGCTCCAAACCGTACACACCCGCGAAAGCCTCTGCCAAGACATCCGCCGACTCCTGAGGGCCACCAGACAACTCACCATTGGGCATCCTGACTCGTGGAATGGAAACCTTTGAGTTCATCGTAGATGTGATGTATTTTAAAAAAAATTTTCTTATTTTTACTGGAGGCTAGGTGCGATTCATAGGTCATTCTTGCTTGGGCAATGGTGGAAGAAAGAAAATTTGAATAAGACCGATGGTTACGGAAATCAGACTCAGATCTACTACGAAGATATCTCTGCCACAAACCTTTCTTACACCTGATCGCATTCAATATGCTATCGTTTATCCAAGGATTCAGCGGATTATGTTTAGCTGTAACAACCCTCGTGAACTTTGACAGCGTTTCTCTCACCACATCGAGAAAGATCTTCCACATACCATTGACATCATCGCAGCCATCAAACAATTCTTCCCAGTTTTTTCGGTTGAATTCAGCATTTGCTAAATTGTAGTCCACTCTACTGAAAGTTCGGGCAGCCTTCTTAGGACTGCAAGACGGAGTCATCTGGATCTAGGTAGACAAAACGGCATGATCGGACTTTCCGAAAGGTGGTAAATAGTCTATTTCAGACGTCAGGTTGGCATCCGACACTACTACCCAGTCCAGAAGAGAAGGATTTTGACCATTCCTAAACCGAGTTGATTCAAGAACTAGCTGCTGTAATCCAGTTTGCGTAAAAAGTCCGACATATGGAAGAGAAGACGAAGAATCGGCAGGAATCTGTAGCAATGGCCAGTGCACGTCAGGACAATTAAAATCTCCAGCAACAAGCAAATTCTTCGCAGAAGACGATAGATGACTCAAGTAATTCGAAAGATCGGGGTCAGCAGCACATGGGCGTGGACGATACACACATCCGATGGTTAAAGATATACTTTCGTCAGTGATGTCCACGAATATGTTGTCAATTCCATTCCAATCCTTATGAGATACTGATAGGGAGAAGTTGTCACAGATATAATCGCAAACATATATGCAGACTCCCCTGTAGCCAACAGCGTCACTGCTGTCCGAGCGATAAAGTGAATAGGATGGAGTGTTACAAAAACTGTCATCTATCGAATCCTTCAGCCAAGTTTCTGACAACATAATTATATAAGGACGATGAAGCTGTACAAAAGATAATAACTCTGAAAATTTTGATCTAAGGGACTGTATATTCGTATATACTATGGGCCAGGATGAAATTATTGCCTGTTTTTTGAATTATTCAAGGATATCTTTGGGGAAGCGGCGACGATTTTTGGTGATCCATCCAAATATTTAATCCTGAGGTCTTTTTCACCATTAGATTGCCTCGATTTTAGCTCACGTCGTAAAGATGACAACTCCTGAATCTGTATCCTAGTAAGGTCATCTCGGATAAACACATTCCTGTATTTCTGATGTCCACGCAATGAAAGCTTGTTTCCCAAAATCTTCCGTACAATGTCCGGATTACAGAATGAAACTCTCAGCCAGCGAGGTCGCGAAGAATTCCTAGCAGGTAGACGCTCAATACTGGTTAAGCTAGAACCAGAAGTTTTGTGGACGTGCCCAATTATTTCCCTAGTACAAAGAGTATCCTGGGACGAATCTTCCCCCTCAGGTACGTTAACCAAGATAATATTGTGTGATTTCTTCACACGCTCCAAAATCTCGGGAAAGTTAGCTCCCGACGAAGACTGCCTACAGGAAAGATCTGAAACCTTTCCACCAACAGCAGCTAGTTCACTAGATATGGCTGCGTGAGACTGCCCCAATGTCTCTATATCATCAAAACACTTTTCTAGTGAGCTCTGGTGCTCAGATAAGATTTTTGCATGATCATTCAACGTAGAGGTGCATACTGCTAGCTGAGCAAATAAGTCATTTTGACGCTTTTCTACATGATCGACACTGACAATCACTTGTTTGATCTGCTCCATTAGCAAATTAAAATGTGCCAGAGTAACGGGTGTCTGATTATCAGGAACCGGGGTTGATCCAGTACCTGAGCTCGAAGCGCTATTAGAGCGACTACGCAAGGATCGCTCACCAGTAGAGCAAACCGAGCAGTCCCACCTGCAGTTTTGACTGCTTCTTAGAAGGGACAACTCCTTATCTGACAAATTAACACAAGAAGCATGGAAAACTTTCCTGCATTTAGAGCAAGATATTGAAGGCTGTGAACCCGAGACCGCCTTAGCGCAGATAGTACAAGCAGGAGCCATAGTGGCAAACAACAAGAAATGCAATAGCACGCTGCAGAAGGAACAGAGGATGAACAACTAAACGCTTCACTTCCTTGGGCCCGTAAGGAAGACTTAAACACAGGCTGGGAAGGCCACGATCAGAAACAGGATGAAGGGATTGGGTAAATAAAGAAGTTCAGGATAAAAACATATATATACACATATATCCATTGATATCATTCTTAACTCTGAGAAACCAATACCTTCGGAGACATGATTTGTCAATGTTTGAACAAGAGCATCAAAGCTCCTGTCCATAGGGCTTTCCCACATTTTTAAGAAATATTCTATTGATATGATTCTCACAAAATTAAACAAACGTATTTATGTCAGTATGTCAGTAAATACCCATCTATTAAGTTCATCTTTGAAATAGAAAAGGACGGCTACTTACCATTCTTAGATTTGAAAGTAGCCAGGGATAACTAAAATTTAATTAGTTTTGACATTTTTAGAAAACCTACTGATTCTGCTATCTACATTTCGTCTGATTCGGTAGCTCCCTGGTCACACTTAACAGCCAGCTTACATTACCTCGTTAACCAGTTATTTAATATTCCGCTAAGCAATGTAAATTTCAACAAAGAAAGAATAGTGTATCCTGAAACAAGTTGCAGAATGGGCTCCTATTAAAACACGAATGCGAAATTCGAAAACGAGCGACGAAGGAGTGAGTTTTCGAACGCATGAGTGTTGGAATTGCCTTCTGCAATGAGTATTAGACGATATTTTTTCTATTTCAGGTAAATTTTGTAAAATACTGTTGAAATTTAATGAAAAATTCGGATTATACATCCTAGTAACTTTTGTATTGTATCTTGGTAGTTGGTGTGACTGTTGCGAAAGTTGACTGTTTACGGAATTTGAATTTGAAACGTACATAGGGCATGGAGATCAGATTTAAAACAGTTTCCTAATAGCATGAATGATTCAAAATTAGCAAGAAGGAAATCTCTAGTACCATATCTTTTAATTAATATAAAGCTTTTCCTCGACAATTATTCCACTATATCCAGATTATATTGTATTTTCAATTGACGTGTGTTGAAATTTGATAGGATCGAATGTCAGTGCTGACTACCATAAAACGAAAAATATAGGTAACTAGAAACAATGCCGGAATGAGTTCATTCCAGCACTGTTTTCAGTGCTGGAGTGAACTCATTACGATACTGAAATAGAGAAAAATGAATTCCCAAATTGCCGAAAGAAACGGGTATAGTCGTCAATTAGTTCAGAAAATTATCAACAAACATAAAGATGAAAATCTCTTCAGCGACATAACCCTAACGAAAGAAATAAAAACGGTAAAAGGTGTCCACGCGTTCACGTTCCATCACAAACAACAAACTCCAGAATATTTTTGAAAAGGTTGATATAAAACTGGCTTTCAAAACTTCCACGAAAATTAAACAACTTCTAGGTAATACATTCGAGAAAACTCCGGACATGTTAAAATCGGGTATATATGAAATTAAATGTTTAGATTGCAACAAGCGTTACGTCGGGCAAACAATCAGAAATATTTTCACTCAGTATAAAGAGCATACGAGACACATTCGGAACAACAACATCTATAAACCTGCGGTTGCAAATCACGTTTTAACAACTGGCCACCTAATTTGAGAAAATTCCGTCAAATTGTTGTAAAATTCCAATAAAGCGTACTTAGGAACACTTGAAGCTATCGAAATGTATAAGAGAAAGGATATTTTACTCAATAATGACCTAACTCCTATTAAAAACCCATTATTCTCACTAATTAGTTTATGAATAAGGGTATAATGTCAACCCGTACTGAAATTTGTATGCATGCTTTAGTAACGCTTCGTATTTGAAGATGGAAACTTTGTATCCGAACATATGTCAGACGAAAAAAACTATAGTGGACCAGAGTTTAGTTACTTCTGCAGTATTCTACAACTAGCTACCAAGTTTCAATTCGGTCGGATGTGTATTGGTTGAAAACTAAATTTGTGCTCGGAAACCGTTGGGCCGATTATGCTCATAAATGAACTTGCCCGTCGCATTCGGACGCGGCACATACCCTGAAAATTCGCTATATCTTTCTGTTCTCAAGTTATCGTGGCAACGGTCAGACAGAATCAAATTTGACCTGGAATTCTTGACCAAGGAGTCGAATCCAATCGTTTGAGACCATTTTCCGAAGGAAATTCGAAAATTACAGACATTTGGGTAAAATGATAACGCGATGTTCCCCAGAACATACGAACGAAAACTATACTTGTATAGTGATTGTACCTAATCAAGATCCGCCCTACCATGATGAAAAGTGATCCCATTGAGGTCGAATAATCTGATAAAATTCGTTCGCAATCCGGTTCAAATTTCTCGGCCAGACCTGGCAGATCAAAAAAGAGTATACATTTCAAAAACAATAATAAATTTATACAAGTAGCGAACGTGTGAGTGTAGAGTACTCAATGAAAACGTTCGTTCCATTACCGCAGCGCCATTTTATGACTTCCATAAAACAACAGGCCTTCAGCGAATTAATTAGCTACAAAATGGATTGTTGATCCTAGTAGCGAAGAATGGACTAATGAATTTTCAGCAGGGTATGTTTTTAGAATTATGTTCTATAATTTCATGGAATTCATTTTATTAATCTTGAAATCCGAATTTGAATTCACTCTGAAATATTTCTGAGCAACGTTCATACTGAATTCGCGATAAATGATGAAATGGTTGGATGAGTTCATGTACCATTTTAATTAGGGCCTATTCAGACTTTTAAAAGAATCTTGAAAAGCACTGACGTGAAGTCAGGAACTTTTGCGTGAATGTTCTATTGTCAATTCACGCTTCACAAACCCTCACGAAGTACTGCATGTTGAGATGAATAAGGGAAGCCGTAACATGTGAAAACATATAAAAAAGCACTGATGTGAGGTCAGTACACTTTGGCACGCGTGTTCACGTTGGCTAATTTGAATTGAATTATGAGTGTTTCAAGCTCAGTGGATAGAACGAGCTGGAGATCTACCCAGAGCGTAGTGGACACCATACACTGTCGGGCCATAAATTGAGAGTGCTTTGTCTAAGCTGACATAAGGATATAGTAACAATGTTGACAATGAACACAACTGACTTTCCGTAGTCGCACAAGCTCCTAGGAGCTTCTGAGGTATCTCCTTGGGGAATGCTCCTTCATTATGAAGTCAATCTGCAATTGGCACGCGTGCTATAAATATCATTATGATTATACTGACCCTTCCAAGTCTTCCCCAAGGAGATACCTCCAAGAAGATTATGCGACTAAGAAAAGTCAGTTGTGTTCTTTGTCAATTTTGTTACTCTATCCTTATGCACCTTAAGCACTCTTTAATTATGACCCGATAGCGTATGGTATCCTCTACCCTCTGGGTAGATCTCCAGCTCGTTCTATCCACTGAGCTTGAAACATAATCATAATTCAATTCAAATTATTCATTATTTTTCGAGTCCCTTTAATAAATCTGGCTATCGATACAGTATGGCTATTAATTTTACCGTAGATTGAAATAAAAAAAAATGTGGCTTGTGGGGCTCCCGTAGCGAACGCAATTGCTTACGTCTATTCTCCAAATGCAAACGTGATTTAATAGAGATTTTCCAAATATAGTTATTTATAAATCGGCCCCAGGGCTACGATACAGACAATTCAACTCAGAAGTAACGCTATTTCCTCGAAATTGACTTGATGGTGCACATAATTGCCATAAAATTTATCTTAAAACCTCACAATATCGGCTCAGCACCAAATACATTCTTTAACTCCATTGGTTAGCTCCAGGTCCACGTTACGGACACTCCAACTCGGAAACAAGGTCATTTACCCCAAACTGACTTGTCCGTGTACAAAATTGCCTGGAATTTTCTTTTAAAACCCCAATCCTCTCAAACAAAAACTCCAGCAGTTAATTTATTTCTCGTCTGCTCATGTCAATAACGAAAATTGTCCGAAAAAGGCAGCATAAATTTCAATATTGGCCCCATGGATTATGTTATTAACCCTTCATTAGGCTCGCAGTATTTACTAACGCGTTCAGGCGCGTGGATTACATACGTAATCCAAAATTATTTGTCATTAAATCAAAGACTGAAATAGAAACCTTTAACTAAATATGAAATTCAGGTATGTTGATATATCTGCTTCAATGTTTAATCAATTTTTTTTTTTAGTTTCGACAATTTCTGCTTTGAGGAATAAAAAGCCAAATAATCCATTTTTCATGGATTTACAGGCATTTTGTATATCTTGACCTAGAAAAACTACACAATTATGTATAGTGAAAATATAGAATTTATTCTGAAAGGAAGACATAACAAATAAGAAGCCTACAATTTTTTATATTCAGTAAAAGTAATCAGGTACATGGAAAATGCAGACGAATATGATCATTTTTTTAACCGTCCCAACATTCAGTGCAAATATCTAAAGCATGTTCCTTGCAAGCGTGTCTTTTGCATTTCATACAAACTTTTCTAGTCGATTTGTTGCGGCTTCTAGGACATATATTACATCGTCTAATGTGATTTCCTTGCCCGGGTACTTCAGGTGATGGGGGTAATGTCGATTCGAGTCCAAGGAGGGACCGCGCGCGTGTTCTGAGTTTTGAAGGTAAGCTCGTAATATTTGATCTGGCTTCTATTTGTGGCTTTATGAGTTCCCAAGCAAATTTTTCAATAAATTCACTTCTTATATTTTTCTCCATAGGATGGTTGGCTTTGTAAATACAGAGAGCATTTATTGCCGATATGTTTAGTAGATTGTAAAAAACAACCATTGGCCAACGTCTTGTGTTTCTAGCGACATTGTATTTCTGGCATAATTGGTCTACTAAGTCGACACCAATTTTGGTATGGTTATAAAATGTCACTATTTCCGGTTTTTTTCTATCACCAGTTTCTTGATCAATCGTATCATCATGGTGCATTGAAGATACTAGGATAACAGATCTGTTTTTTTCGGGCAATATGAGACCATCGTAAGGTTCTCCTGGAATCCAAAAACAGAGGAATTTTCTTCTTTTCTTTTATTAGGTAGGAATTCCATGGGAATCTCACGTTTATTCTTGCGCAAAGTACCAACATAAGTTAATTTTTTCAGTTGTAGCAACTTCTCTATCAACGGGATACTCGTAAACCAATTATCCCCTGTTATGTTACGATTCGTTCCTTCTACAGGATGGACTAAACGTAATACAACATCCTCAGCAGAATTGCTCAATTTATATGGACCATCCGGCTGAGTTCCAACGTAGGTCTCGAGATTGAATGTATAGGACGTCTTGGCATCAACCAAAGCGAAAGTCTTGATCCCATATTTCGCTGGCTTGTTCGGTATATATTGCTTGAATGGACAGCGTCCTCGGAAGGCCAGCAATTGTTCGTCGATGACAAATTCACTTGAAATAAAATTATTCTGGAAATTAGCTAAGAAAATTTCGAAAACTTCTCGAATGGGTGCTAATTTATCCAATGCTTTCCGTTCCATTCTGGATCTTACATCGTCAAATCTCAAGCAACGAATAAGGAATCGAAATCTTTTTTCACTCATTGCAAGGTAACAAGATTCAACTCCATTACCTCTTGAATTATCCCATATTTTGCGGGTGTTTTTCCGGGAACTTCTCAAAACCCCAATCAAAAACATAATTCCCATCAAAGCTCTTATTTCTGTTTCGTCCGTGTTCCTAGCATCTCGGTCTCTGTCGAATTTATTTTTAACTCCCTCAATATAAATATTCGTTGAATTTACCAATATGCGAATAACCGCATCAGTTAGAAAAAGCCGTATACACTCGATTTCTGATGTTGCATTTCGCGCCTCTCGTTTCGGTCCGGGCAAATGTCTAATTATATTATGACTTCGCAGTCGCACTTGTTTTTTGCTGCATATTTTTCTCCACTTAGATTTTTTATCCTTTCCTATAAAACACTCCTCACTTTCATTATGTTGATCATCACTTGGTAAAACACATTCACTTTCACTGTCTTCTTGTTCTGATTTTGAATCGTGATCACTCTGCTCCACTATGTTTTCATTTTCGTTCATTTCATCTTCTTCATTCTCGTCAACTGCACTTTCCTCTCCACTTGATATTTCATCAAACCATTTCAGCCAATCCGATGGATCTTTGCTCGTTTCCACACGCCTCTTCTTAGGTTCAGACATAATTCCTGAAACATTGATATTCATGAGAAAATTATATCATAACTAAACAAAAACGAAGAAAAAATTTTTTCCGAGTCATCTTATGCACTCGATAATGTCTGAAAGATAACATAAAACAATACTTACCGAATTTATAAAAACACTTATAATTCCAACAAACGTAACGCAGTAAGGCGCGCGGATTACTTTCGTAATCCACTCGTGTTTCGATGCACTTATTCTTCAGCAACCGACCTCTTCGTAGCTTATCGAATACTGAATCCCTAGAACGAGATGTAATTGACAGCTACTGAGGGCGACACCTACATAACCAATAATATTAGGAAAACATCAGCGTTGGAATAGTTGTGGATTACAATCGTAATCCGTGCGCCTAACGAAGGGTTAACGGTACACCTCGGACACTACGTTGTCTCCTCGAAACTGGCTCGCAAACTCATAGAATTAACATGAGCTGTTAATATGGCCTTCCAGTTACACCCCCAGCCGTTCACCGTTCAGACAAATTCTGAAAACCAATTTAAAATTCCACATATCGTTCACGCATTACTTCAATTGCCACAGTAGTAACTCGTCCATATTTTAATCAGTTGCCTCGTACATATTGCATTGATTCAGATAAACGCGCAAAAAACAAGCTGAAATGTGGTCACCAGATGTTGGTTATTCCATGTAGGAATTCGAACTGAAATAATTTGTCCAGTTTGAAAGTTCAAAATTATTGAATTTTTTTTTTGGCTCCTAGTGGTCTGTTCTCAATGAAATTTTGAACACCCCGAGAGGTCACCGAAATGCCAAAATTGAACTTAATCCGATATTTGGTTTCGGAATTTTAAGCAAAATATTCCGCTAATAGTTTAACATTTTTTGAATTTCTTCTACTCATGCTATCCCCACGAAACTTTGCTCAAGTGTTTCAATTCAATCGGATCAATATTTTTCGAGTGATAGTGAAAACAAAATTTCAATTTCAAATATTTGAGATTTTTTTTCTAGTTTATAGCCATCCGATCAATACAAAACTTTGCACGCATATAAAGGTCATGATTCTACAATTTGATGCTAAATTTCAGATAAATCGAGTAAATGGTTTCGGAATTATTCTCGAAAAACGTTTTAAATAAAAATGGCCATAACTCCGAAACGGCTTGGTGGATTTTGCCTATTAACGAACTTGTCCGAGATATATACGCTACAAAACTGCCCTGCAAACTTCAACACTCTAACTCGTTCCATTCGAGAATTATTGTGCTAACGGCTGACTGGACGGGACAGACAGAATTGAAATTGATTATTGATCAGTGAGTCGAACTGAATCATTTGAGACCATTGTCGAAAAACAAAAATCGAAAAATACAAACATTGAGACGAAATGATAACACGCTGTACAGAGCGGATCGAGCTGAAATTCGGTTATACAGGGAGAGTCTTTAAGTTGTACATTAATTTTAACCATGGGTTCCTCTCATCAAATGACAAATCTTTTTGCGCGCGTGTTCCGCAAGGAACAGCGTGCTATCATTTAACACAATGTCTGTATTTTTCGAATTTTTTTTCGAAAATGGTCTCAAACGATTAGGTTCGACTCCCTGATGAAGAATTCGAGGTCAAATTCAATTCTGTCCGTCCGGTCCGGCTGGCCGGCCGGCTGGTCCGGTCCGGCTGGCCGGCCGGCTGGTCCGGCCGGCCGTTAGTACGATGACTCTAGAACGGAACGACTTAGAGGGTTGAAATTTGCAGGGTAGTTTTGCTGCGTAAATATCTCGGACAAGTTTGTTAACGGGCGAAATCCACCAAGCGGTCTCGGAGTTAAGGCCGTTTTTAGTCAAAACGTTTTTTATGAATATTTCCGGTACCGATCACTCGATCTTTCTGAAATTTGGCATCAAATTGTAGAATCATGACCTTTACATGCCTGTGAAGTTTTGTTCTGACCGGACGGCCCTAAAGTGGCAAAAAAAATGTCAAAAATTTTGTTTTCACGATAACTCGAAAAATACTGATCTGATTAAATTGAAACTCAGTTGTTCGATGCAAAAGACCAAAGCAAACACTTTTGCAAAATTTCGTGAAGATCACGTGACATGAAAAAAATCAAAAAATTACTACTACTTTGCGGAATACTTTGCTTGAAATGCCGAAACCTATTTTTGCGCGTATGTTCTGGGGAACATAGCGTTATAGTTCTGCCCAAATGTCTGTAACTTTCGAATTTCATGACGAAATTGGTCTCAAACGATTTAGTTCGACTCTCCAATGAACAATTCGAGGTCAAATTTGATTCTGTCCGGCCGGCCATCCGGCCGTTGCCACGATAACTTGAGAACGAAAAGAGCTAGTGACTTGACATTTTCAGGGTGGGTGGCGGATCCCAATACGACGGACAAATTCGTTAATGGGCATAATCGGCCCAGTGGTTTCCGAGTAATAATTTTGTTTTCAATCAATATGAATCCGATCGAATTCAAACTTGGTGAGCAGTTGTAGAATGTGAACCTAAGCACGTTTGTGGAATTTTATGCGAATCGTATGGCTAGAAAATTTTTTGAAAATTATTAAAAAATATTTTTGTTGTCACGATAACTTGAGAACGGAAAGAGATAGCGGCTTGAAGTTTTCAGGTTATGATCTGCACCAGAACGCGACCTTTCAGTTTGTTTATGAGCATAATCGACAAAACGGTTTTAGAGTTATAGCCATCTGAAATTTGGTGGTTTTTTGTTCCTCATTAACTCGAAAAATACTGAACCGATTGAATTCAAACATGGTAATTAGTTGTAGAATGCCAACGCGAAAATTCTTGCAAAATTTCGTGAGGATAGTATTTGTGAAAAATTTTTAAAAAATCATGGAAAATTGAAAAAAAAATTCTCTATATCAGTAACTATTCGTTGAAAATTGCTGAAATTTTGCAAGAGCCTTCATAACCTAACTCTAATGCCAAGTTTCAAGTTTTAACACGATCGGTTGAATATTGTTGGAGATTCGAGCTTTCTTGTGTGAGTTCAGTAGATGGGTGACTGTTGCCTCGATAACTTTCGAACGAAAGGAGAGAGGGACTAGCAATTTTCAGGGTAGGTTGCGTATCCGAAAGGGAGAGTTGAGTTCGTTTTTGGGCATAATCGGTGAAACGGTTTCCGAGTTATACCCACCTGGAATATTATTTCCGAAAAATTTCTCGAAAAATAAAGATTCGATCGAATTGAAGCTTGGTAACTAGTAGTAGAAAATCATCATAAGGACGTGTTTGAAATTTTGTAAGAATCGTATCCCTAGAAATTTTGAGAAAAATTACTAAAAAAAAAATTTTAAGAACCGCACTCCTAGAAAATTTCAAAAAAATCACGAAAAAAAAATTGGGTCAAGCACTGACGTGAAGTCAGAAGCTTTTGCGCGTATGTTCTATTGTCCATTCTTCTGTATTGGACACCCTTAATCGAATTTACCATGGTAAATTAAGTTGTCCATTCTCCTGTATTGGACACTTAATTCGAATTTACCATGGTAATTTCGAATTAAGAGTGTCCATTACAGGTGAATGGACAACATAATTAAGCATGGTAAATTCGAATAAGGGTGTCCAATACAGAAGAATGGGCAATAGAACATACGCGCAAAAGCTTCTGACTTCACGTCAGTGCTTAAACCAATTTTTTGGGGTTCATGCTGCCCTTTCCGGGAATTTTTCTTTATGCGCATGCGCAGATGAGAAGTCATTTAACTGCTGTAGTTTTCGTCAGAGAGGATTGGAGTTTTGGGGTGGCGGATGCTATTCCTCCATAGAATCCAGATCCTTGATGAGGGTCTGCGCATGCGTGGATTAAAGATGCGATATCTCCCGAACCACTAGTGTTGGAGAAACGTAGTTTTTTGCAAGGAGTGTGATTTTGAAAGGACTTTTGGCCGCAAGTATATTGCGCATGCGCAGAAGAGAAGTGACTGTTTTTGGGTTGAATGGGTTATGTTGGGAGTGCTGAGTCGATATTGTGATGTTTGAAAAGAATATTCATAGCAATTCCGTGCAAGGACAAGTCAGTTTGGCGGATGTAGCGTTGTTTCCGAGTTTAAGTTTCTGTACCGTGGCGCTGGGGCTAATTTTGAGATTTATGTTACATCTTACAGGCATTTTTCGTTATGCGCATGAGCAGACCATCAGTGATTGAACTGGTGGTGTTTTCGTCAGAGAGGATTGGGGTTTTGGGGTGGCGGATGCTATTCGTCCATAGAATCCCTCGGTGAGGGTCTGCGCATGCGTGGATTAAAGATGCGATATCTCCTGAACCACTACTGTTGGAGAATCGGAGTTTTTTGTAAGGAGTGTGATTTTGAGAGGACTTTTAGCCGCAAGTAGATTGCGCATGCCCAGAAGAAAAGTGACTCTTTTTGGATTGTGAGGGTTATGTTGGGAGTGCTGAGCCGATATTGTGAGGTTTTAAAAGAATATTCATGGCAGTTCAGTGCAAGGACAAGTCAGTTTGGCGGATGCAGCGTTGTTTCCGAGTTGAAGTTTCCGTACCGTGGCGCTGGGGCTAATTTTGAAATTGATGTTACCCCTTACAGGCATTTTTCGTTATGCGCATGAGCAGACCATCAATGATTCAACTGCTGGTATTTTCGTAAGAGAGGAATGGGGTTTTGGGGTGGTGGATGCTATTCCTCCATAGAATCTCCTGGTGAGGGTCTGCGCATGCGTGGATTCAAGATGCTATATCTCCTGAACCACTAGTGGTGGAGAATCGGAGTTTGTTGTAAGGTGTGTGATTTTGGGAGGACTTTCAGCCGCAAGTAGATTGCGCATGCGCAGAAAAGAAGTGACTGTTTTTGGGTTGTACGGGTTAAGTCGGGAATGCTGAGCCAATATTGTGAGGTTTTAAAAAAATATTCATGGCAATTCAGTGCACGGACAAGTCAGTTTGGGGGATGTAGCGTTGTTTCCGAATTGAAGTGTCTGTACCGGTGGCCCTCGGGATAATTTTTTGAATCGATGTCACCCCTTACGGGCATTTTTCGTAATGCGCATGAGCAGACCATCAGTGATTTAACTGCTGGTGTTTTCGTCAGAGAGGACTGAGATTTTGGGGTGGCGGATTCTATTCCTCCATAGAATCCCCTGGTGAGGGTCTGCGCATGCGTGGATTCAAGATGCAATATCTCCTGAACCACTAGTGTTGGAGAATCGGAATTTTTTGTAAGTTGTGTGATTTTGGGAGGACTTTCAGCAGCAATTAGATTGCGCATGCGCAGAAGAGAAGCGACTGCTGTTTGTTCGTATGGGTTATGTTGGGAGTAATGAGCCGATATTGTGTGGTTTTAAAAGAATAGTCATGTCAATTCAGTGCACGGACACAAGTCAGTTGGGGGAAAATAGCGTTGTTTCCGAGATGAAGTGTGCATACTGTGGCCCTGGGGCTAATTTTGAAATTGATGTTACCCCTTACGGGCATTTTTCGTTATGCGCATGACCAGAACAGCAGTGATTTAACTGCTGGTGTTTTCGTCAGAGAGGATTGGGGTTTTGGAGTGACGGATGCTATTCCTCTATAGAATCCCCTGGTGAGGGTTTTCGCATGCGTGGATTCAATATGCGATATCTCCTGGACCACTAGTGTTGGAGAATCGGAGTTTTTGGTAAGGTGTGTGATTTTGTGAGGACTTTCAGCCGCAATTAAATTGCGCATGCGCAGGAGAGAAGTGACTGTTTTTGGGTTGTACGGTTTATGTTGGGAGTGCTGAGCCAATATTGTGAGGTTTTAAAAGGATATTCGTGGCAATTCAGTGCACGGATACGTCAGTTTGGGGGATTTAGCGTTGTTTCCAAGTTGAAGTGTCCATACCGTGGCCTTGGGGCTAATTTTGAAACTGATGTTACCCCTTACGGGCATTTTTCGTTATGCACATGAGCAGATCATCAGTGATTTAACTGCAGGTGTTTTCGTCAAAGAGGATTGGTGATTTAGGGTGGCGGATGCTTTTCCTCCATAAAATCCCCTGGTGAGGGTCTGCGCATGCGTGGATTCAAGAAGCGATATCCTCTGAACCACTAGTGATGGAGAATCGGAGTTTTTTGTTAGGTGTGTAATTTTGGGTGGACTTGCAGCCACGAGTAGATTGCGCATGGGCAGAAGAGGAGTGACTGTTTTGGGGTTGTATGGGATATGTTAGGAGTAATGAGCCGATATTGTGAGGTTGTAAAAGAATATTAATGCAATTCAGTGCACGGACACAAGTCATTTTTGGGGAAATAGCGTTGTTTCCGAGTCGAAATGTTTGTATGGTGGACCTGAGGCAAATTTATAAATAATTATATTCGGTAGATCTATATTAAAATACGTTCGGATTTGGAGAAGAGGCAATTGCGTTCTTAACGGAGGTCCCACAACCGCAAAGAAACTTGAAAAAAAAATAACACTGACGTGAAGTCAGTACTCTTTGGCACGCGTGTTCACCGTGGCTAATTTGAATTGAATGATGAGTACTTCAATCTCAGTGGATAGAGCGAGCCGAAGATCTACCCAAAGGATAGTGGACACCATTCATTGTCGGTTAAAAAATGAACAGTGCTGTATCTAAGCTGCCATCAGGATAGAGTAACAAAGATGGAAACGAACACAAGTGACTCTCCTTAGTCGCACAAGCTCCTAGAAGATTTGGGAGGGTCAGTATAATCCTAATCATGTTTATAGCACGTGCGCCAAAGCAGGTTGACTTTTTGCACTTTTTCTTTCATTTTTAAGTCAATCTGCTTTGGCGCACGTGCTATAAACATGATTAGGATTATACTGACCCTCCCAAATCTTCTAGGAGGTTGTGCGACTAAGGGGAGTCAGTTGTGTTCGTTTCCAACTTTGTTACTCTATCCTGATGGCAGCTTAGATACAGCACTGTTAATATTTGAACCGACAGTGAATGGTGTCCACTATCCTTTAGGTAGATCTTAGGCTCACTCTATCCACTGAGCTTGAAGTACTCATCATTCAATTCACATTAGCCACCGTGAACACGCGCGCCAAAGAGTACTGACTTCACGTCAGTGCTTTTTTTTTCATTTACTATTTTTCTAGATTCGGCTCATGTATAGAGTTATAACCGTTTAAAAATTTTACAATGTGCAAATCCACCCCTGAACTGTCCTTAACTCTGGAACACAGAAACACTGTTTTCAATATCTTATAATTATATGAATACTCTATTATCAGACGCTCGAAATTCAACCAAATTTTCAAATAAATCTTATTTTCACACTCAAGTCTGATGAAATGGATTTAAATTATCTTTATGCTGCAACTTCGAAAAAACACTTCCTGAATATTGAAACACTGGCTCCAACTTGATTTAGTTGAATATCCACATATCGTCATCGCCTATTCTCAAACAGGGTGAACTTTTAAAATAATCATTCAGAAAGAAATTGAAAACTAAATATTCTTAAGTTACGTATACTTTATCAACTTATCCCGTTTAAGATTGTAACAAACGAGATTGAATTGATATGCATAATTGCATACTGTGGCATGATTGCATATTGTGTGACACTAAAAATGTCAACGTTCAGATACAAAGACCATGGTCTATGTCTTTATTCGAGCACAGATCATCTGTTTTATATTCAAAGTCCAGATTGATAAAAGCAGTGTAATTTATTGAATTTTTATCCTATTTCATGACATGAATATCATTGAAAATAACTCGAAAACGATACGTTTTAGGAGAATTCATGAAGAATAATTTAATTTTCTGAAATGATTGAGTATTCTTAAAATGACTCGAGATAACCTCAATCTGCTTTCATTATGCTTATTTCTGTTCGTTTTATGAACTCGTGAGTCTATAGCGAGTATACCAGAAGAAGTAGAAAAAAAATGTTAAAAGGAGATTATCGATGGGTTTCACAAAGCTTTGACAGCTCTTAATTGCCAAATTTGTGCGATTCTATGTCGATTTTCAGTTCATTTTTGATACAACCATCGAATTAAATCCACAATTAAGCTAATTGGAGTTTCGTGAAACCCACCATAATAGTCATAGTTATGAAAACTTCACACCGTTTCGTTCTGAGTAATCGTGTCAAAGCTACAAAAAGAAAACTGATTATTTTTCCAAATTTCATCAGCCTCTATATTTTATCCTGTGCCGAAATTGAAAAACTGATAAATGAAAAAAGTGTTTTATTTGATCTGAGGAATCTATGGTTAAAATTAATTTTACAATTTGAAGACTCACCCTGTATATTGTTGAATGGCCACATGTAATAACATATTTTCACTGTGATTTCTCGATTAACCTTATTAATATTATTATAACCATTACTGATGGAGCCAGTTTGCCAACATTTTATTGGAAATTTAGTTAACCGAAGCATTTATAGATAATTTTAAGGATAAGCGCAGCTAGATCAGTCGATCAGTGGTGGAGTAGGATTTGTGAGGTCCCAAGTTTGATCCCAATATAGAAAATTGGTTCAAGCACTGACGTGAAGTCAGGGGCTTTTGCGTGTATGTTCTATTGTCGAATTTACCATGGTAAATTCGATTAAGAGTGTCCAATACAGGAGAACGGACAATAGAATTCACCATGGTAAATTCGATTAAGAGTATCCAATACAGGAGAATGGACAATAGATACGCACAAAAGCTCCTGACTTCACGTCAGTGCTTGAACCATTTTTTTTTTCGTAACATATTAAAAATTTTCTAGGGGTACGGTTCTCACGAAATTCTTCTCACCTTTATGTCGATATTCTACAACTAGTTACCAAGCTTCAATTCAATTGAGTCTATTTTTTTTGAGTTAACGAGGAAATAATATTCCTGGTGGGTATAACTCCGAACCGATGGGCCAATTATTCCCAAAAACGGACTTAACTCTCCAATTGGGCTGTGAAATCTACCTTGAAAATCGATGACCACCAGGTTCATTAGCAATTTAATCTGCAATTTCCACAAACAAGTAACGAGCTTCTACCAGGTGATTATTCAGAACTTCTGATGTTCGAAGACCGCTACAGGACCCTTATTTATGTAGGGCTACCATATCCCATAGATATATGCTTCACTATCTATTATGAATCGACCTGAAAATCTATATTATATTTTGATATGTCATCATGACATTAATGATTTTAAAGGTTCTCGCAATTTGTCAGCGATGCGATGATGGACTACTGCTATTACTATTATAAATTTGTTTTCAATAATTTTTTTTTTAATTTTCTAGTAATAAGATCTTCACGAAATTTTGTAAACATTTTTGCGTCGGAATTCTAGAACTAATTACCATGTTTGAATTGAATCGGCATCGTATTTTTTGGTTATTGAGGAAAAAGTAACCAAATTTCAGATTGATATAACTCCAAAACCGTTTGGACAATTATGCTAATTGATGAACTCAAATGTCGCATTCAGATGCGCATACTACCCTCAGAACTTGCAAGTCGCTATTTTTCTCAGTGCTCAAGGTATCGTGAGATACATAATATTTTTTCGGAATTTTTTTTTAATTTGCTAGTGGTACAGTCCTCACAAAATTTTGAACACGTCTTCATGTCGATATTCTACAAGTAGTTAGCAAGATTCAATTCGATAAAGTCTATATTTTTTGAGTTATCGAGGAAATAATATTCTAGATGGGTATAACTCCGAAATTATTGGGCCGATTATGGCCAACAGCGAACTTAACTCTCCCATTCAGACGCGCAACTTACTCTGAAAATTGCAAGTCCCTATTTCCTTTCGTTAAAGAGTTATCGAGGTAACAGTCACCCATCCAGCTACTGAATTCACACTAGGCTGCTCGGATCTTCAACAATATAGATCCGATCGTGCTTAAACTTGGAACTTTGTAGTGGAGTTAAGTTTTGAAGGCTCTCGCAAAAATTCAGCCATGTCGGATTAATAGTTTCTGATATCTCGATTTTTTTTCAATGATTTTTTAAGAAATCTCTAGTTATACGATCCTCACAAAATTTCACAGAAATTTTTGCGCTGATATTGTACAACTAATATCCACATTTCAATGGGATCGATTTTGTATTTTCCGAGTTATTGGGGACATAACAACAAAATTTCAGATGGGTGTAACTCCAAAACCGTTTGGCCGATTATACTCATAAATAAGCTCAAACGTCACATTCAGATTTTCAACCTAACCTGGAAATTTCAAGTCGCTATCTGTTTCCTTTTAATAATTAATTAATAATTTTTAATAATTTTTTTTTAATTTTCAATTGATACGATTCTCACAAAATTTCACAGACGTGTTCAGGGAGT
This sequence comes from Halyzia sedecimguttata, assembly GCA_937662695.2. Classification (NCBI taxonomy): domain Eukaryota; kingdom Metazoa; phylum Arthropoda; class Insecta; order Coleoptera; family Coccinellidae; genus Halyzia; species Halyzia sedecimguttata. Next base: position 31,684,474 of record OW569418.2, on the reverse strand, counting down.
GTTTAAGACGGCCGCGTCCGACACGGATGTGTCGGATCGAGATGTCGATGAAATTTCGAATAAAAGTGACAACGTGAATTCAAAAATTTTCAAATGCTGTTCCAAATCAACTAAAACACTCGTCTGAAAAAACTGTTCATCAATTTTTCACGACAGTTGTGTAAAAAGAAGCAAAAACATTAAAATAGTCGGTGACTCAATCGTCGAATGTTGTGAAGCCGAATTTCCAGAAAATAACGCCAAAGTGGAAAGTGAAAGTGGAGAGATTAATCAGCTCAGACTCGAGGTGAAATATCTTAAACTATTGATGGAAGAAATGAAGGACAAAAATAGAATCCTAAATATCAATAATTCCCTTTTAATGGACAAGTTAAAAAATCAAACCTTCGAAAAAAATGTAAACATTCATGGAAAAGAATCCTCAACACCTCTTATCTCTACAGAAAAAACGTCAGGTTCAAAAGTTGAATCTCGTTCAAGCTACGCGCATTCTGCTGCGAGACTGTCAAATTCGGCACCACAGAATACGAATATACAAGCACAGAATAAACAAATACAGACCACTGAACTCATCGATAGATATGTCAATAACGTCAATATACGTGACAATCAGAACCAAAATAAAAGCATAATTTCCAAACAGAAACAAATAGTAAAAAACGGCAACGAAAGGGAAGATGATCATTTGGGACAACCAAATAATTCTCAGTCACTGATTTACAATCGAACCACTCGAGGAAAAACCATTAAAAACATTGGTACTGCAAAGCTAGACGACAAGGAGAGAAATACAGGTTTCTCTGGGGCCGAAAGAAAAGTCTGGCCTTATATAAATCGAATCAATAAACACGTCTCCGAAGAAATGATTCTAGAATATATCAAAAAACAACAAGAAATGTCTAACTGCGAAATTGAAGTCAAGGAACTAGACGGTGATCCTCGTCTGAACAAGAGATTCTTGTAACAGCCCCGTTTAGCAAAAAAGACATCATGTATGACCCCTCCTTCTGGCCAGAAGGAGTAGGCGTTAAAATATTTGAGTTTTGGAAGCACAAAGAATTCATGAACAAAAGTGCGAACTTTCTTAAAGAACAACCATCAAATGCAATCTAAAATAAAAGGGAGCTTGCATAATATTTCTATTATGCATCAAAATGTACAATCGATCGGTAATGCTGTAGATCAGTTGGAAGAAGTCATTGAATCACTTGAAAAAGAGGAGGATTTGAGGGTAATATGTCTCACCGAGCATTGGAAAGACAAAGATCAAATTAAAAATTACGGAAACGGGGGTTTTCAGCTGGCAAGCTGTTTTTGCCGACCAACAAATAGACATGGAGGTTCAGCAATTTATGTGAAACAGGGCACCACTTATCATGTAAGAAATGATCTGATCAAAATGTCAATAGAGGAAAAAATTGAGATATCAGCCATCGATGTGAAAATAGGAAAAAATATTATTACTGTTCTCTCAGTCTACACAACACCTGGAAAGAGCAAAGATTTCTTGGAGAAATTTGAAGAAGTCCTGGATGCTGTATGCTGGTCGGGGAAAGCTGTTGTTGTTGGAGGAGACTTCAATATAGATCTGTTGAACCTGGATAGTCAATATACTTTATCTTTCTCTGACCTACTCAGCTCATATGACGTCCACCCATCCATAATGCAACCTACAAGATCAACCAGGACTACCAGGAAATGCATAGATAATATACTAACGAATGAAATTCAATATGCAGGTAGAATTATACCAACAAGAATGTCTGATCATGAAACCGCTCAAATGTTGACAATTGCCTTACCACAAACGGACACGAAATATCACTATAAAAGATTAATGTCCAAACAAAGAACCGTAAACTTGGTAGAACGACTTAAATCTGTGGACTGGAATATTCTGCAAAAAATTCCACAACATGATTTAAATATGCAATGGAATACCTTTTTGCAACTTTTCACAACTGAATTTGAGCTAGAATGCCCCCTTAAAAAGATTCCCATCACTAAGCCAAGGCCTATCAGGGCAGAAAACGAAAGCATAAAACAATGCAAAATCAAAGTCGACATCCTACATCTATGCAAAACCAAAAATCCTATTTTCCAAGATGCATATAAAGCTGCAAAACAAGAGTATGACAACCAACTAAGGGAAGAAAAACGGAAATCTTTCAGTACGCAAATTCTACAGTCAGATAATAAAACTAAAAGTTTGTGGAATGCAGTGAAGACAATCAAGGGGCAAAGTAATAGTACCTTTTCCACTCTAGAAAATCTTGATGACATGGCAGAACGGTTCAACTCATACTTCTCAACATCTGCGAAGAATTTATTAACTCAAAGAACAACTCAATCAGACTTCAATATTCCTCAAAATCCGAATATATTTGAACTCCAACAAACAAATGAAGAAGAAGTATTGAAAATAATATCACTGTTGAAAAATAAGAGCAGCTGTGGTGTAGATGGAGTGCCAATGAACATTATTAAAGGATGTAAAGAACAACTGCTGTATCCTTTAACATATCTGATTAATAATTCACTTAAGCTAGGTTTTTTCGCTGAACAGCTAAAAAGGCCTCTTGTAAAACCATTTTTCAAAAAGGGTAGTCACGAAGCACCGGAAAACTATAGACCTATCAGTCTGCTCCCAAGTTTCTCTAAAATATTCGAACTAATCGTATGTAAACAACTGATGGCTTTTCTTGTTGATCAGAACATTCTGTCCCCCTCTCAACATGGTTTTATTAAAGGAAAATCAACAGAGACCGCAATTTTCGAGTTTATAAAGAGAACACTGAGGGCTCTGGAGGATTCTGAATTTACTATCGCAGTATTCCTGGATCTTTCTAGAGCGTTTGATACTTTGGACCATGGGCACATTATTCAAAAAATGAGTTCTTATGGCATAAGGGGAACCTCACTTGAATGGTTCAAATCATATCTTTCCTACCAAACCCAACAGATTGTAATCACCGATGGAGAATTAAAAGCTACATCAAGACCACTTGCTGTTGAATTAGGAGTGCCCCAAGGAAGCATTCTAGGACCAATCATCTTCATCATCTTCATGAATGACCTATTTGCTGAAACATGTTCAATAATTGAGTGCTCATTAATAAACTATGCTGATGACACAAATGTGTTACTGAAAGCAAAACTCTATCTGATCTGAGGCGCCTCATAGATTCAACCATCGCCAAGATAAATGATTGGTTCATGAAAAATCAGTTGTGCCTTAATACACAGAAAACAAATGCCACCTTATTTCACACCAGCCATGCAAACTTTGAAATGCCTGAACACATTACAACAACGGATTTCGAGCTACCAATGGAAAGAAGTAGTAACTTCTTGTAATTGTGATATGAGCTTGGTGTCGTGTTATAACAGAAACAATAATATTTAATCCATTCGTCCCAATCTGTTCTAAACTCATTGACATACATTCTTAAATATTCATTGAGAACTCGATGATTTCTTTCGCAGGCGCCTATTGTTTGACTGTGATACGGAGTTGAAGTTTTATGCTAATTTTTAACAATTTGGACAAATCTTCTAAAATTTCATTTTTGTATTCTATACCCAAATCTGTTCGAATTTCTTTCATATTTCCGTATACTATAAGAATAAAATGTTCAAAAATTGCTTTTGCTACAGTTCGAGCTTCTTTATTCGGAATGGGAACAGCTACAATGTACTTTGATAATTCGCACTGCATGGTTACTGCATAACAGTTACCTTGATTTGATCTTAAAAATGGACCGATAGTATCGATAGTGATGATATCAAATGGAGGTTGAGGAGTTGGAGTTATGATCATCGGCTCTATGTGTTTTACTCTTTTCTTGTTCAACTGACACAGCGCACAAGACTTGATAAAATTAGCTACATCACGTGACATACCTTTCCACCTATACTTCAATCGGAGTTTTTTCAATAATCTCTTTTGACCGCAGTGTCCCCCCAAAAGAGGACTTTCGTGACACGTTTCAATTAAATTCTGTTTTTCTCTCCTACTTGTAACATGTTTTGGTACCTCTATGAGAACTATACTTAGTTTGCGCAATATTCTTTGACAAATTTCTTTCAACTCATTTTGTGTGCACACTTTAAATATTTCATCATTTTTTCTTAATTTCAATCTTGTGATAGTGAGATTATCAGCCATTTGTTCAAGCTCAGACAACACATTCTCTAAAGAAATGTTGCCATTGATAATCGGAACTACTCTTTCAGCACTGATTTTATGTTTCCTTTCAAAAATAATCCTAAGATATCTTTGCTTAACTTGAAACATTAAAGCAGGAATTTTTAATGAACTCAAAATATCTAAATTCTCATACATTATCGGTTCCGTAATTTTATTATAATTCGCAGGAGATTTCTTTTCATTTTCACATTGATTTTTTCTTACCATAGACCGTGTTGTGACAAAAATTTTGGCGGAATTATCCGACGTTTCTATGAGGTCTTTGACGCTTATACGGGATAATGCGTCGGCTACTACGTTTTCCTTCCCAGACAAAAACTGAATTTCGAAATCATACGACTCGAGATCGAGACGCATTCTAGTCAGTTTAGAAGATGGATCTTTCAGAGAAAATAAATATGCCAAAGGGCGATGATCCGACTTGACTAGAAATTTATTACCGTACAAGTATGGTTTGAAGTATTGGATTCCGAAATGAATCGCAGCTAATTCTTTCTCAATCGTTGATTTATTGGATTCACCTTTAGTGAATGAACGCGAGGCGAAAGATATGGGCAGATCACAACCGTCAAAATTTTGCGACAGAACAGCAGCACATGCGCGATTCGATGCGTCTGTAGTTAGAATAAAGGGTTTGGTGAAATCAGGATATTGCAAGATCTTTGGAGAAATTAAGGACTTTTTAAGGTTTTCAAACGATTTTTGGCATTCCTCCGACCAAAGGAAAACGCTTTTCTTTCGAGTTAATTTATTTAGTGGAAAAGTTATTTCAGCAAAATTCGGAATGAAACGACGGTAATAATTGCAAAATGCAACGAAGCGTTTGACTTCGTCAGCGTTGGACGGCACGGGGTATTTGTTTATAATATCGTATTTCGACTCATCCGGTAGAATGCCTTTGTCCGTAATTTTATGACCTAGATAAGTTACTTCACACTTAAAGAATTTGGATTTTTCGGGGTTGAGCTTGAGATTATTTGTACTGCAAATTTCGAAAACTTTGCGTATGTTGTTTAAATGGTAATTTTTAGAACAACCTACGATAATCAGGTCATCCATGTATAGGAAAGCGTGTTCGGGACTCAAACCTGAAAATGCAATAGACATCATTCTCGCGAAAGAGTTTGGGCTTACCTTGAGTCCGAAGGGTAGCCTTTTGAATCTGAAGGTTCCTGCATCTACAGTAAAACTTGTTATGTCTCTGGAATCTTCGTGTAATCCTACTTGATGAAAACTAGAAATTAAGTCTACTACTGAAATGTATTTCGCTCTTCCAAGTTGATCCAATATATCATCTATTCTATTCAGTGGAAATTTATCTGGTATGAGTTTTCTATTAACTAGAGGATAATCAATGACTAATCTGTATTTCTTGTGGTCAGAAGACGACTTTCGGGGAACTAAAATAACCGGCGAGTTATAATTTTTAACGTATACGGGATTCCGATCGGTTATATTTAATTTCTGTTCATAAAAACTATTGGTAGTGATTTTGTCCGTCTTCAAACAAAAAATGTCAGAAAACTCTATGCACAAATTCAAAACATCGTCTTTTGCGAATTCAGGAATGTTGTTTTCTAAAATATTGAGTAAGGATTCATTTCTATTAGTACCTGTATTGATAGAAGAAGTTAAAATAAAATATTCGTTTATATTTCGCATCTGAATTTCATCTATGTTCACTTGCACACTTTGGAAGTTAGTGTTTACAATTCTTATTATTGGGTTGGAACTTGAAATAATGGCTCCAGCTACATGGACTCCGGGAGCAATTTCAAATTCAAAACGACAGCGTCGTTTTTCAATGATTCAAATCTATTGATGTATCGATTGACTTCGCAACGACTGGGAATTACTAGGTAATGGTCATCTAAGCTATTTCTAATAGGAACACAAATCGTCAGGCTTTTCATTCTGAGAGTCATTGTCCAATTTTCATAATCTAATTTACACTGATATTTTGAAATGAAATCGCGACCTATAATACCATCCACAGGAATTGGAAATGTTTCTGAAACTATGTGAAACTTATGTGGAAATGCGAAATTTCTGAAATAAACGAGTGTGTCTGTAGTTGCTATGGAAGAAGTGCAACCTTCTGTTACACCACGTATTTTACATGCTTTAGACCAATCACAAATGTGATATACAATGATATACAGGCTATGATTATCGCATCACAACCATATCTCCAAGTTACGCAAAGAACTTAGCTCCATCTGTTACTCCCTAGGTGTTTTGAGTAGATATCTTGATAAAACGTGCCTGAGAACAATATACCAGGCTACTTTTGAATCTAAGATGAGATATGGCATTATCTTTTATGGAGCCTCATCTGGAATGGAGGAAATCCTAAAAATACAAAAAAGAGCTCTCCGTATTATTCATACACTGGGATTCCGAGAATCCTGCAGAGGAAAATTTCGGCAAAATAAATTGCTCACAGCATTCGCTGTCTACATTCAGGAATGTCTCCTATTCGTTTTTAAAAATAAAAGATACTTTGAACAGAAAACCACCAGTAAATATAACACAAGAACTACGGAATTGAAGTACCCTCAACATAGACTGACTCTAACCGAGCGCAATTCTGAGTACTGCAGCATCAAGTTCTTCGACAAACTGTCACCCCAAATAAGAGAAGAAACGACCCTGAACGGTTTTAAGAGACAGATCTTTCAACTGCTTTTGAGACTAGAGCCGTATTCAGTGAATGAATTTTTGCAAATGTAGATTGTAATTTTTTGACCCTATTTCACTTCGAGTATTTGTATTTCTATATTGTATACTGTACTTTACTCTATTTGAAAATAAAGTCATAAGATTCACACAAAATTTTACTAACGTGCTAAGGTTCATATTCTACAACTACTCACCAAGTTTCATTTCGATCGGATTAATATTGGTTGAAAACAAAATTATTACTCGGAAACCATTGGGCCGATTATGCCCATAAACGAACTTATCCGTCGCATTGGGATGCGCCACCCAACCTGAAAATTTCAAGTAGCTAGCTCTTCCCGTTCTCAAGTTATCGTGGCAACGGTCGGCCGGCCGGACGGCCGGCAGGCCTCACTAAGCACATTTGATTTTCTGGAACAAGATTATCAGAACTCGAAAGGGGTTTCTTAGGAAAACTAATATCACATGTGACTGAATTTTCGCGATAAGTCTGTCTGAAACGTATTTGCTTGAAAACACCTCAGTTTTCTCTAAGCACCTCAGTTGCGTTACGAAATAAAAGCCAGACTGATGAGATAAATTCAGTCCCGAGTGATATTTCATTCGACTATTTCACTAACAAAATGACTTATGTTCATAGACAATGCTCATGTTGATGTCTGTAATTCATATTTATCATTTGCCAAACAGTCCGTATCCATGGTTGAGTCGTTGCAAACACCAAAGTTATAAGTCATAATCCAAAGTGTATATGCGCGTCTTCGGCCTGTGGTTGGTCAGATTTTGATATGAGTGAAATAGTCATTTCAAAAGATGATGAATCATTCCCAGGTTTTTACCTTCAACACATTACAACAAAATACTCGTGGTTTTAGAGTGGGCTTACTTCTGAGCAAATATACGGATATGTTGAATTCAAGAGCCCAAAATGTTTATTTTTCCGGATAAAATTTTTGGCAGCTTCATTGATTCGTCCTTATATCGAACCTACTCCTTACTTGAAATATATATACGGACGGTTATTTAAATGACCACCATAACAGCGTCATTAATTAGTGACTTATGGGTCTTGATGGAAGGTGCGGATGGTGAGCACTCAAAAGCTCTTGGTTGTCCAGCGTTTCGCTCAAGCTCTCACTGATGAACTTATTAATATGGTTTGTTCAGTGAGAGCCTGCTGTTGACGCATTTGACTTCAGCAATGATGTGGAGTAATGTCTCCAGTGCGGCTCTTCGGGTTTAAAGCGTCACACACAGGTCGACAGGTGTTCGACGAGACAGAGGCGACATCTGGCGGGAACTGCGAGGAGATCGGATCAGAGGGAAGGATGTAGTTCCCTGTAGACTCTTTCCTATTTTTATGCATATTTTTATATGTTTTTTCCGAAGGTTTTTTTCAACAGGTGGTAGAATTCATCAAAATGAAACATTTCGCAGAGAAATTTGAGAATTATGATAGATTTCAGTGAAAGTCCTCAAAATACATCGATGATATTGCTTTTAATACAGCCAAAAGATTCAACAAAATCACGCGCAGAATTCACTCCTTATTTGATCACCGTTTCACCATTTTTTTTATCGAGACTAATACCATCACGTAAACATTGATACTTCATACTTTCGTTTGCCCAAATGTCTGTAATTTTTGAATTTTTGGCTGAAAATAGTATGAAACGATTGAGTTCGAATCACTGATGAAGAATTGATGGTCATAACTGATTCTGTCCGGCTGGTCGTTTCCACGATGACTTTCGAACGGCAAGAAATACTTACGTGAAATTTTCAGGTAGGTTGCGCACCAGAAATTGACGGTTGAATTCGTTAATGGGAGTAATCAGCTCAATGGTTTCCGAGTACTAATTTTGTTTTTGAATAAACTGGTTGTAGAAAACCGACGCATAGACGTATGCATGAGGATCAGGTCACTAGAAAATTCTAAAAAAATATTATGTGTCTGACCTCACGATACAATAACTTGAGAACGGAAAATAGCGACTTGCAATTTTTAAGGTAGCTTGTGGATTTGAATGCGACATTAATTAATAGGTATAATCGCCCAAGTGGTTTTGGATTTATATCCATCTAAAATTTTGTTGTTATTTCCTTAATAACTCAAAAACAAAGAACATAATCCAATTCAAACATGGTAAGTAGTTCTAAAATGCCGTCGAGCAAATTTTTGCGAAATTTTTTGAGGATCGTGTCACTATAAAATCAAAAAAGATTTTTTTTTTGATTGAAAAAATCTCAGAAACTATATCGCTGAAATTCTGCGACAACCTTCAAATCCTAACTTTACAGCCAAAATCCAAATTTTAACACGATTGGATCTATAATGTTGGAGATCCGAGAGGACTTGGGCGAGTTCAGTAGTTGGATACCGTTACCACGATAACTTTCTAACGGAAAGAGATAACGACTTGGAGCTTTCAGGGTAGATTGCGCGTCCAAATTCGATAATTTAGATCGTTTTGCTTCATAATCGGCCCAACAGTTTCGGAGTTATACTCCTCTTAAATATGGAATATTATCTCCTCCATAACTCAAAATATACAGGCCTGATCCATTAAAACTTGGTAATTACTTGTAAAATACAGACCAGATTATTTTCGCGAAATATCATATCACTAGAAAAAAAACTTTTAAAAAAATTCAAAAATTCTATATTTCAGAAACTATTCGCCAAATTCCGCACATATTTTTGAGCCACCATTTTACAATACAGTACCGAATTTTAGCTCGATCGACTTCTTGCTGTAATAATTCGAATTTTTGGATGAAAATGGTCTTAAACGAGTAGATTTAAGAGATAAATATCTCGGCTAAGTTCGTTTTTGGGCAAACTCGGCCGTATAGTTTCGTAGTAACAAAAAAAAAAAATTTTTTTCATGAAAAATTTCGAAAAAAAGATCCGTTGATGTCATTTTCACCTCTGACAAATTAGTACTTTCACAGAAATGATTTTTCGCAGTTTAAATATTAAATCGTTACTCTATGATTTCACAGAATGGTGTATCGAAAATTAAAGTCCGTATCTATGAATTTCATGTTTGTTTATTCATTTTATCATTGTCATCTCATCTACAGATAAGAGGCATGTCAAACAAAGTATGATTGAATGGAAATGACCAATGGAATGACCTCAGCTATTGTAAATAGCTCTTGGATAATCCATATGATGATGATGATAAATATATACTTTGGCAGGTTAATCAAATTGGGTTTAGAATATCTTCAGTAAAAACAAAACTGGAATATTGGCTAAGTTTCAATTGATATAATATAATTCTCATAGTAGATTTGAGGATTGAATGTTTCGGATAAGTTCGCTATGGGGTAGAATTGGTCTGTTGGTTTTGGATTAATAATTTTGGCACTCTTGTTGACTTTGAATTATTTGATGATGGTGAACTTAAATTCTTTTATGCTGAAGTTTTATGATAAAAAACCATTGACATCATCCCCAACCCTGAGAAAGTAATACTCGGAGATATGATTTGTCAAAGTTTGAACGAGAGCGCCAAGGCTCCTGTCCACATTATCCACTTATTCAATAATGTTTTCATATAGATACCTAATGTCAGGATAAGAAGGTAAATTGAAAAAATTGGTTCTAGCACTGACGTGAAGTCAGAAGCTTTTGCGCGTATGTTCTATTGTCCATTCTCCTGTATTGGACACCCTAAATCGAATTTACCATAGTAAATTATGTTGTCCATTCTCCTGTATTGGACACTTAATTCGAATTAACCATTGTAAATTCGATACGCGGATACGCAACCTACCTTGAAAGTCCCTATCTCCTTTCGTTCGAAAGTTATCGAGGCAACGGTCACCCATCTACTGAACTCACACAAGCTCGAATCTCCAACAATATTCAACCGATCGTGTTAATACTAGAAACTTTCCAGTAGAGTTAGGTTATGAAGGCTCTTGCAAAATTTCAGCAATTTCAAACGAATAGTTACTGATATATAGAATTTTTTTTTCAATTTTCAATGATTTTTAAAAATTTTTTACAAATACTATCCTCACGAAATTTTGCAAGAATTTTCGCGTTGGCATTCTACAAACTAATTACCATGTTTGAATTCAATCGGTTCAGTATTTTTCGAGTTAATGAGGAACAAAAAACAACCAAATTTCAGATGTCTATAACTCTAAAACCGATTGGCCGATTATGCTCATAAACAAACTGAAATGTAGCATTCTGGTACACATCCTAACCTGAAAACTTCAAGCCGCTATCTCTTTCCGTTCTCAAGTTATCATGACAACAAAAATATTTTTTAATAATTTTTTTTAAATTTTCTAGCCATACCATTCGCACAAAATTTCACAAACGTGCTTGGGTCATATTCTACAACTACTCACCAAGTTTCAGTTCGATCGAATTTGTATTGGTTGAAAACAAAATTATTACTCGGAAACCACTGGGCCGCTTATGCCCATTAACAAACTTGTCCGTCGTATTGGGATGCGCCACCCACCTTGAAAATTTCATATCGCTAGCTCTTTTCGTTCTCAAGTTATCGTGGCAACGGCCGGACAGAATCAAATTTGAATCGAATTCTTAATTGGGGAGTCGAACTAAATCGTTTGAGACCATTTTCGACAAAAAATTCGAAAGTTACAGACATTTGGGCAAAACGATAACGCGATTATGTTCCCCAGAACATACGCGCAAAAAAAGAGAATTAAGAAAAAGTTGGTACATGTTATAGTGTATATAAAAATCAATATTGTATTATTTTCAAGGTATTTTTAATTATTTAACATCCAAGCATAAGCAGATAATTACTTATTTCAAGAATATGAATCAATTTTGATATATTTTTAGTTGAGTATGCATCCCATAACAGATAAGCGAATATAAATTCCTCGAGGTGGATTCGCACCATTAGACTATTACGATTTACGTATTTACTGACGAAATTATCAAAATTCAGAGACAGCGTAACCCAGCTCATTTCAATTAGTCAGGCTTCTAATAAAATGATGAGCTTTGAATGCTCTCCTTAATTCGAAGATTCCCTAAGGGCGTTGATTAATAATCGAGCACAGCCAAGGGCGTAGGTCTTTCAATATACAAAAGATGATACTCTCTTCCAGAGCTACAGTGACAAATGTTTGTGTGAATTATATATGATTTAGGAGAGGTGGCTGACAGTTAGGCGTATCAACTCCAGGAGTTATGTCGTTGTAATATCAAGGGTACATTATTTATGTGGTGGGACAGGTGATACTATTAAATATTAAAGTACTTATCCCCCAGATGCGGAAAACATCAATATGATGTATGATCTTCGCAGGAGGAATGTTTTCTGTAGATGTGTGTCACACAAATCCTTAAGGGAATGTTGGAAAAAAGTTAAATAACTGCTTTTCATGGCAATGGCAATAAGTAAGAAGCAGTTGAATATAATATAATAATATATATGATATACATATCATATAAGTCGTGAAGGCAATGCACTGATCGGGAATATAATTTGGGATATACATGGTGAGTCTTTAAGTTGTGCATTAATTTTAACCCGGACCTGGAATAGGATAACAGATGATCGATGCTCGAATAAAGACATAGACTGAGTATTGATCCCAAAGCTGACACTTATAGAAAGAGGTATAGCTATACTATAACCTCTATAACTCACATAATATGTTTATACATTACCATTCAATCATAATTATATCCATAAGCAAAAGCCAATAATTAATTATTAAATAAGTACATAAGTTATCTCAAACAATTTCATTGCATTTCAAGCAGCAGATAATAAAACTTTCATACAATTATGTGATATTGAATATCAGTGTTTCTGTGTTCAACAGTTAAAGACCGTTCAGGAATGGATTAGCACACTGTAAAATCTTTAAACGCTTATAACTTTTTGCCTGAGCAGAATCTGGAAAAATGGTAAATGAAAAAGGTGTTCCATTCGATGAGAGGAATACATGGTTAAAATTAATGTACAACTTAAAGACTCACCCTCTAAAATAAGTCATCAAACTGTACGAATTTTCGATTGTTATAATAATTCATTTTTGGAGCACTTGGTGAACAGAGTGCCTATCAAGTCGTCCAAATGTCTGTATATTTCAAATAGTCTCAAACTATTGGCTTCGACTCACTGCTGAATAATCCAAGGTCGAAATTTATTCTGTCCGGCCGTCAGCACGATTACGCTCGAACTCAATGAGTTATAGAGTTGAAAGTATCAGAGTAGGATTAGAGTCCGAATGCGCCGGCTAAGTTCTATAGTGGGCAAAATCCAGTGAGTGTCTCAGACTATCTTATAGGCATCTGATATGTTGTTTTCCCAAAAACTCGAAATATATTGTTCTGATTGAATTTAAGCGTGGTAGTTAGTTGAAATGTATCAACACAAAGACAAAAATTAATGGGTATAGGCATTCCACGAGTAATCACAGAGTTTTGATCGGATCAGATTTGTATATTTTGAGTTACAGAGCCAATAACAACAAAATTTCAGATGAGTAAAACTCAAAAAATTTTTGGCCGATTATGTGAATTAACGAACATAACTGTCGTAGTTGGATGCGCAACAAACCCGCAAATTGCCATCTCTTTCAGTTCTCAAGTTATCGTGATATACAAAATATTTTTTCGTATTTTTTTAAATCTTCTAGTGCTAAGGTCCTCACAAAATGTCGAACACGTCTTTTTGTCGATATTCTACAAACAGTTAACAAGTTTCAATTCGATCGGATTTGTATTTTTTGAGATATCAAGAAAATCATATTCCAGATGGTTCTGACACCGATACCGTTGGCCGATTATGCCTAACATTGAATTTGACACTCCCATGCGGATGAGCAACCTACTCTGAAAATTGCTGAAAGTTCCTATCTCTTTTTGTTCGAAGGTTATCAAGGCAACCGTCAAACATCCAGCTACTCCACTCACCCAAAGCTGCTTGGATCTCCAACAATATAGATACGATCATGTCCAAGACTGGCAGTACAGTAAGGTTTTGAAGAGTCTCGCAAAATTTCGGTCGAACAGTTTCTGAACATGGAATTTTTTTTTCAATGATTTTTTAAATATTTTGTAGTACTAGGATCCTCACAAAATTTCGAAAGAATTTTAGCTTCGGCATTCTACAACTAATTACCATGTTTGAATTGACTCGGATTCGTATTTTTGACTTATTGAGGAAATAACAACCAAATTTCAGATGGGTATAACTCCAAAACAACAAACTCAGATGTCACATTCAGATGCACAATCTACTCTAAAAATTGCAAGTCTCTCCGGACTAGGTACATAAATAATATTTCTTCATATTTTTTTTTAATTTGATAGTAATACAATTCTCAAAAAGTTTCACAAACATCTTTGTTTCAGTTTTCTACAACTAGCGGATCTGTATTGGTTGATGACAAAATTATTACTCGGAAACCGTTGGGCTGATTGCGCCCATTAACGAAATCATCCGTCGTATTTGGACGTTCCACCTATCCTGAAAGTTTCAAGTCGCTACCTTTTTTATTCCGTTCTCGAGTTATCATGGCATGGGTCGGTCGGCTGGCCGGACATAATCAAATTTGGCCTCGAATTCTCCATCAGTAAGTCAAACCTAACGTTTGAGACAATTTATAGCAAAATATTTGAACATTACAGACATTTGGACAAAATGATTACGCGTTATTTCCCGTAACATGCGCATCAGAGATCGTTGAAATTCGGCCTTCAGAACCTTCAGAATCTTATTTTACATTGAATTTATAGATTTGAACTTGATCGGCTAAATTGGTGAAGATATTGACGAAATATCGAAATATTTTTTACGCTCGACAAACGAATTAGTCAACAGTTTTTGATTTTTGACGCAGATAATATAAAGTATCATGACGTGTTTGCGTAGATCGCGAAATATGCCGATTCGGAACGTTTTCGAACGGGAAACATGGCAAAAAGTGAAGGTAAGGGATAAAAACCGCGAGTCGAATAATATGTAACCTGATGATATTTTCATGAAATTAGACAATTGTCAAAACTAAGCGGAAATAAATAATGACAGTTGTTCTACACCGAGGTTTAACATATCTGTACTTTCACAGCGTGGCATGATTGACTAGTGATCTGATGTATAACGCGTGGTACCGGGATCGATTCTATTGGCCGAAATGATATATTTTCCGTTTTTTGTTTTCATTTCTATCGAAATAATGACTTATATGGATGGTATGTATTGCATTTAAGTCGATTTTTCAATAAAATTAGGTGAAACGTGGATAATTTCCATTATTATTAGTTATTTTACGGATTTCAATGTCGGGTATTTTTCATCTCGTAACACAATGGTATGATTGAACTGATTTGTGTCCTTACGCCACCACTAACAAAGCACCCTTTATTTTCGGCCAAACAGTAAATGTAAGTATTCGAATGAGTACTTATGCTGCCACACATACAGCACTGTTTATTTTCGACCCAACAGCGAATATATGAATTTGAGGTGAAACTTTTCGTTTGAGGCCATTTTATTTTGGACGCTTGCTTCTACATTTATATTCTTGGAAATATTAGGAATATTATTTTTTCCTGGTGGCGAGCAACCTTGGGCGATTTCAGTAACTGGATGAGTGACTGTTCTGGCTATTATATAGATTTGATCAGCGCACCAAAGCTCCTGGCCACAGTGCTTTTCCCACTCGTTTCATATGTACACTTACTATGCAATATTTTGATTGACAGGAAAGTTGAATTTCTCCACGGTGGGAGTTTCACATTTCCTTTTCCCTTCGCTGCGCCTAAGGGAGAGGTGTTACTATGAAACCAATTCCCAGCTCCATTGACCAAAGCGTCAATTTATATCTGTCAAAAAATGTGTTTTCATAACAACCGTAACAACCAGAACTAGCCACATTTTGACGTTTTTTATCGGGAGTAAAACGAACCCGGAGCAGAATTTCGAATTTATTACGAATTTATACATAATCTTGAAACGTTTGAAAAGAAAAATAGCATATCCCATTCGAAAGAAAAAGATTTTCATAGCATGTTTTTATTAGCCGCCGAACGGAATGAGGTGGCTTAACTCAGGCATGCCATGAAAAGTAACACGCCTCCTCCGCATAGAATAGTATAATGTTATTACCTCATGCAGTGAAAAATCTTCGGGAAGTCTACTAAAATTTTCACAAATTGCATTTTGACGAAATAAGTTGGAAAATCACTGTGGCCAGGAGATTTGGCGCGCTGTTCAAATGTATAGTCTGTTGGATCGAGAATAAGCAGTAATATGTCTGTGGTGGCTCAAGGACCCATTCGATTCTACACATTTATTGTTTGGACGAAAATAAATAATGCTTTGTTTGTGGTGGCGTAAGGAAACAAACGAGTTTTCACAATTTTCTAATTTTATGAAATTATCATCATGTTTCATCGACATATTCCGCGATCTACGCAAACATGTCATTGCCAAAACCAATAACAAAACTAAGCGAGATATTTATCTGCCAAACTTACCCTGAAAATTCAACTGTCTATCCCATTCCGTTCATGAGTAACAAAAAAAAAATTGTTCCTAGATCACATATATCAAATTCAATTTTTGCGCGTATATTATGTTCTGGGGAACATCGCGTTATCATTCTGCCCAAATGTCTATAACTTCCGAATTTTTTGACGAAAATGGTCTCAAACGATTTAATTCGACTCCCCAATGAAGAATTGGGGTTCAAATTTGATTCTGTCCGGCCGGCCGTCCGGCCGTTGCCACGATAACTTGAGAACGATAAGATCATCGCGACTTGAAGTTTTCAGGGTAGGTGGCGCATCCCAATACGACCGACAAGTTCGTTAATGGGCATAATCGGCCCAGTGGTTTCCGAGTAATAATATTGTTTTCAACCAATATGAATCCGATCGAATTGAAACTTGGTGAGTAGTTGTAGAATATGAACCTTAGCACGTTAGTGAAATTTTGTGTGAATCTTATGACTAGAAAATTATTAAAAAATATTTTTGTTGTCACGATAACTTGAGAACGGAGAGAGATAGCGGCTTGAAGTTTTCAGGTTAGGATGTGCATCAGAACACGACATTTCAGTTTGTTTATGAGCATAATCGGCCTAATGGTTTCAGAGTTATAGCTATCTGAAATTTGGTTGTTTTTTATTCCTCATTAACTCAAAAAATACTGAACCGATTGAATTCAAACACTGTTATTAGTTGTAGAATGCCGACGCGATAATACTTGCAAAATTTCGTGAGGATAGTATTTGTACAAAATTTTTAAAATATCAATGAAAAAAAAAAAAAAAAGCTATATATCAGTAACTATTCCTTTGAAATTGCTGAAATTTTGCAAGAGCCTTTATAACCTAACTCTTCTGCCAAGTTTCAAGTTTCAAGAGGATCGGTTAAATATTGTTGTAGATTCGAGCAGCCTTGTGTGAGTTCAGTAGATGGGTGACCGTTGCCGCGATATCTTTCGAAGGAAAGGAGATAGGGACTTGCAATTTTCAGGGTAGATTGCGTATCCGAATGGGAGAGTTGAGTTCGTTTTTGGGCATAATCGGTCTAACGGTTTCCGAGTTATACCCACCTGGAATATTATTTCCTTGATAACTCAAAAAATAAAGATTCGATCGAATTGAAGCTTGGGAACTAGTAGTAGAAAATCAACATAAAGACGTGTTTCAAATTTTGTAAGAACCGTACCCCTAGAAAATTTGAAAAAAATGACGAAAACAAAAATTTTAAGAACCGTACCCCTATAAAATTTCAAAAAAACCAAGAAAAAAAATTGGTTCAAGCACTGACGTGAAGTCAGAAGCTTTTGCGCGTATGTTCTATTGTCCATTCTTCTGTATTGGACACCCTTAATCGAATTTACCATGGTAAATTAAGTTGTCCATTCTCCTCTATTGGATACTTAATTCGAATGGTAAATTCGAATTAAGAGTGTCCAATACAGGAGAATAGACAACTCAATTTACCATTGTAAATTCGATTAAGGGTGAGCAATACAGAAGAATGGACAATAGAACATACCCACACAAGCTTCTGACTTCACATAAGTGCTTGAACCAATTTTTTTTAAATGCAGTTTCATCATTAGAATCCACTGATATCATTCTCAACTCTAAAAATTGGTTCAAGCACTGACGTGAAGTCATAATCTTTTACGCGTATGTTCTATTGTCCATTCTTCTGTATGGGACACATGAGAACAGATACAGAAGAATGGACAATAGAACATACTCGCAAAAGTTTCTGGCTTCACGTCAGTGCTTGAACCAATTTCTTTCTTCGTGATTTTTTTGAAATTTACTAGGGGTACGGCTCTTAAAATTTTTTTTTCGTCATTTTTTTCAAATTTTCTAGAGGTACGGTTCTTACAAAAATTTAAACAAGTCTTTATGTTGATTTTCTACTACTGGTTACCAAGCTTCAATTCGATCGAATATTTATTTTTTGAGTTATCAAGGAAATATTCCAGGTGGGTATAACTCGGAAACCGTTTGACCGATTATGCCCAAAAACGGAATCAACTCTCCCATTTGGATACGCAACCTACCCTGAAAATTGCAAGTCCCTATCTCCTTTCGTTCGAAAGTTATCGAGGCAACGGTCGCCCATCTACTGAACTCACACAAGGCTGCTCGAATCTACAACAATATTTAACCGATCGTGTTAAAACTTGGAACTTGGCAGTATATTTCGGTTATAAAGGCTCTTGCAAAAATTCAGCATTTTCAAACGAATAGTTACTGATATATAGGTTTTTTTTTTCAATTTTCAATGATTTTTTGAAATTTTTCTTCAATTACTATCCTCACGAAATTTTGCTAGAATTTTCGCGTTGGTATTCTACAACTAATAACGATGTTTGAATTCAATCGGTTTAGTATTATTCGAGTTAACGAGGAACAAAAAACAACCAAATTTCTGATGGCTATAACTCTAAAACCGTTTGGCTGATTATGCTCATAAACAATCTGAAATGTCGCGTTCTGATGCACATCCCAACCTGAAAACTTCAAGCCGCTATCTCTTTCCGTTCTCAAGTTATCGTGACGACAAAAATATTTTCTAGCCATACGATTCGCACAAAATTCCACAAACGTGCTAAGGATCATATTCTACAACTACTCACCAAGTTTTAATTTGATCGGAGTTATATTGGTTGAAAACAAAATTATTACTCGGAAACCACTAGGCCGATTATGCCCATTAACGAACCTGTCGGTCGTATTGGGATGCGCCACCTACCCTGAAAATTTCAAGTCGCTAGCTCTTTTCGTTCTCAAGTTATCGTGGCAACGGCCGGACGGCCGGCCGGACAGAATCAAATTTGACCTCGAATTCTTCATTGGGGAGTCGAACTTAATCGTTTGAGACCATTTTCGTCAAAAAATTTGAAAGTTACAGACATTTGGGCAAAATGATAACGCGATGTTCCCCAGAACATTCGCGCAAAAACGAATATTTTCGAAGATATGAGTTTCGAAAATTTCAATAATTAATCGTAATTTGATGATATCATAGAATGCTCTAATTATAATTTTCTGATGTATGCAAATCCAATATCTGACGTGTGTCATAGACCTACGTTTTGAATTAAATGTTTTATATTGCAGTTCTATCATAAGAATCCATTGATATCATTTCCAACTCTGAGAAACCAATACTTTCGGAGATATTGTTTGTCAAAGTTTGAATAATTACTCGCCAGTAGTTTAACAAGAGCGCTAAAGCCGCTGTCAACAGAGCTTTCCAAAATTTTTTATTATGATATATAGCGAACTATGTTCTGGCTTTTATGAATCAACTGGTCTGCAACCAGACGGAAGTCTTCATACATTAGATCGACCTGGTTTCAGAAATAGCTGTGATAGGTTGTACATGTGTTTCGTCACTAACTTCTTGTTATGGTATCTTTAATCAAATGATAATAATATTTTTATGGAATTGATCCGCGAAAATTATAGTGTTCGTGTTGAGGATTATGCGTGATTTGCTATTTTCTACCCTGAAATGAAATTCATAGGAGAACTATTTATTCGAAATTAAATAAAATTTGTTGACTAATTCAAATCTTAAACTTGACAAGTTCATCTTGTCAACTCAAACAAATTTTTCAAGTACATCTCGCATAAAAAAGGTCATAGTAAATTTCCCTCAGTTATGAAATATGGTAACGTTGAAGCCTCATCATCAAAAGATATATCGGACCTTTTTGCAAATTTTTTTTGTTCCGTTTTTGAGCCCTTTTCGGGCAATGATGCAAACCTGGATGTTGTGGAGAATGTCTACAGTAGTAATTATTTGTCTAGTGTTTCACTCTCTAGAGAGATTGTAGAAGAAGCTCTGAAGTTTTTGAATTGTAGTAAAGGTCCAGGCCCGGATGGTATTCCCCCTGTATTTCTGAATCGGTGCCATAAGACTATTTCAATACCGTTGACTATTATCTTCAATCATTCGCTCAGAAGTGGTGTTTTTCCTACTCGCTGGAAGCTCTCAAAGATTATTCCGGTGCACAAGGGTGACCGAAAGGAATTTGTTCAGAATTACCGGCCAATTTCTATTTTATCGACAATTCCTAAAATGTTTGAGTCCTTAGTATATAAATTCATCGCTTATCACGTTAAAAATTTAATAATAGAGAATCAACATGGCTTTATTAAAGGCCGTAGTCTGGAGACCAATCTTCTAAGCTTTCTGGATCACCTTCATGAGGGGATTGAATGCCAAAGTCAAGTCGACGCGGTTTATACTGACTTCAAAAAGGCGTTTGACAAAGTTGGTCACTCTGTATTGTTGCGTCGTCTTGCCGAGGTAGGTGTATGTGGCAGCTTGCTCAGATGGACGAAATCCTACATATTAAACAGATCTCAATTTGTTTGTATAAATGGTCAAGAATCTAGACAGTTCCTTAATACATCTGGTGTACCCCAAGGTTCCCACCTTGGACCCCTTTTTTTCATTGTTTATGTAAACAATATTTCTTCCTGCTTTCTTTACACTCAGTTTTTAGTATATGCGGATGATTTAAAAATATATTTGAGAATAAATAGTATTGAGGACTGTATTCGTTTTCAGGAAGATCTGGATAGACTATGTGACTTTTGTGGTAAAAATTTTCTGTTTTTAAATTTAAATAAATGCTTTAGAATAACTTTCACAAGGAATAGAAACATCATTAATTTTCATTATTCGATTGACCAAATTCAGCTGCAGCCAGTTAATAGTATCCGAGATTTAGGTGTAAGACTGGATAGTAAATTAAATTCCATTGAGCATATAGAAAACATCATCTCGTCATCAAACAAGATGCTGGGATTTGTCCTTCGGCATGGTAGATCGTTTAGAAGAAATAGGTCAGTTCTGACGTTATTTCATGCTTTTGTAGTGAGTAAACTAAATTTTGCATCTCCAATCTGGAACCCTCATTACAAATTCTATTTAAAACGGTTAGAAAGCGTGCAGCATAAATTTTTGAAATACCTAGCTGTCCGTAATAACTTTCAAATTATTAACCATAATTATTTAGAAGCTCAACAAAGGTTTAATTTAATCAGCTTGGATGATCGTAGGAAATTAAATGACTTATGTTTGTTGTACAAAATTTTGAATGGTGTCCTCTCGGTTCCGAGCCTTCTGCAACTGGTGTCTTTTAGGGTTCCTGAGAGAAGATTAGGATCTAAAGAATTGTTTGAAATACCGTTTCGTAGATTGAATGTTACACAGAATTCACCACTGTGTAGAGTTTTGTCAACTTTTAATTCATTGTCTTTTGATGTTGATATTTTTAATATTTCTCTTGTTCAACTCAAAAATTGTTTGAAGAATATGTTCATTATGTAAGTACATATACCTATTAGCTTATTGTTGTATTTCCTTTTAAATTTTTCCTCTGGAGTTCAACAAACTGTTTCCTTTTCATATTGTTTAGTTAAGTATAAATATAAAAATAAAAAGATTTATATATTACTGGGATTGTATGATATTAATTTTTTTTCTTTTTGTTGAATTGTGAATACTGTTTTGGGATGAAAAACCTGTTTGTGTTCTTCTTTTGAATAAATAAATAAATAAATAAATCTTGTTGAAAATATCATATTAGATCAATGTAAGATTCTAATAAGACCATTCTAATTCTATTTTATTTATTTCAGGAACATAAATCGAATAGCACCCAAGTAGTTTTGACTGACATAGATTTCAACCTTGCAGGAAATTTCACTTGCGAAATCACCAAAGATTTAACTTTTTCCACGTTATCTGATACACAGTCAATGTCAGTAGTGAGTAAGTATGCCTTATTATTTTATTTAATTATTACGCTACATTCAAATCCCTCATTATAGCATTATCTACATTAGTTCATTTTTCCTATATATAAAACATTTCAGGACAAACAGCAGAATATTCCCTTACCTCCTTTAAATTATCTATATAGAGGGTATTCCATGAACAACTATACGTGGT
Source organism: Halyzia sedecimguttata (assembly GCA_937662695.2). Taxonomy (NCBI): domain Eukaryota; kingdom Metazoa; phylum Arthropoda; class Insecta; order Coleoptera; family Coccinellidae; genus Halyzia; species Halyzia sedecimguttata. The sequence goes on along the minus strand of OW569418.2, from coordinate 31,662,113 downwards.
GTCAGAGCAGATGCAAAATGATTTGGGTAGTATGAATCAATAATAAAAATATGTCCTATGTCCATTCGTTTATGACACACAGGGTGTACCTACGTATTTTATCCAAAACGCTTATAACGCTTTCATAGATTTCCATGAATATTGCAAGCGATAAGTCTAGGACAACGAGCAACATTTAGTTAATAATCAAGACTGAGAAAATTATATTTTCGACGTTACATCTAGTAAAATACCATGTACATTACTTTTAATCGGAATATTATTATGCTTTGAAAATACATTGAATGCTGTATCCAACAAGCCTATTGGCATTACTGTCACACACCACATCCACATTTTATGAAGCATTAAATATCCAGTATAATTCATATAAATGCAAAAACGGACCTGTTGATTTCTGAATAAGTGCTTTTTAGGTCAAAATTTTTGGGTATTCTCCGAAAATTATGATTTAGGTATCATTCGATTCGGAATCGCATGTAGATAATTTTGAGAAAATGCTAAGGCCGCTCGCAAAAATTGCAATAGTTATAAACAATTAAGCGAAAAAAATAGAAAAGGCTTTACTTTTTCGTCAATATCTCAAAAACCATCTGGGATAATTCAAATTTGAAATAAGATTCAAGAAGAGGAGGAAATTTCCTGAAGAACAGTCTCATTTCCCGGAACTAGGACCAATATTTATAATTTTCCCAGGGGGTTGAAAATACTCCCGAAAACGTGTACTCTGTCTAGCTTAAGCCTCGCCTATTTCAGATCTTTCATGAATATATATTATTTAATCTTATTAAATATGAAAATAAATAATTGAAAAAATTCTGCGTCTGCAGAATAGATCAATGAACCATAATCCGTGGTCCAAAAATATTTATCGCATCTTTTCAATTAGTTATCCCTTAGTTAATTAACAATTTTTTGTAGCACGGATATTAACATTGTAAGTGCGATAATTATTAAACTAGTGATCTGAGATTTTTTTCCTTTTATGGAGCTATTTTTCAAAGGCCTTGGAATAGATTCCCGGTTGGAAAATTTCAAATATTGTTAATTTTCGTTTTGTTATGAACAATTTATTTAAGTGAAAAATTATAAAGCTTCAATTCATAATATTACTATCCGTTCTCTTATGATCATAAACTACTTGAAAATGATTTTCAATAATTATTATCTCCTATTATTAAAAAAATTGTTGTAAACCAATGGTTGTTTATGAGATAATTCAAAATTTTCTTTTGAAACATAATTGAAGCTTTATATTTTTTCACTCAAGTGAATTATTAATAACAAAACGAAATTTAACAATTTGTTCAATTTTTCTAACGGGAATTTATTCCAAGACCTTTGAAAAATAGCTCCACGAGAGGAAAAAATTCTCAGATCAATAGTTTAACAATTATTATCGAACTTGCAATGATAATGTTCGTGCTACAAGAAATTGTTAATTAACTATTGGATAACTAATTGAAAAGACGCGATAAATATTTTTGCACCACGGACTATTGTTCATTGATCTATCCTGCAGATGCTTATTCTTTATGTTCATATTTAATAAGTTTGAATAATATTTATTCATGAAAGATCCGAAGGAGGCGAAGCAAACGCAAGCCAGAGTATCCGTTTTTGGGTACTTTCAACCTCTCTGGGAAAATAATGAATATTGTTCCTAGTACCGGGAGTAGGGAGTTAGGAAATTTCCTCCTCTTCTTGAATCTTTCTTTCAAATTTGAATTATCTCAAATGGTTTTTGTGATATTGGCGAAAAACCAAAGCCTCTTCTATTTTTTCACTTAGTTGTTTATAACTATTGCAATTTTTGCGAGCTGCCTTAGCATTATCGCAAAAAATATCTACATGCCATTTCGAATCGAAAGACACCTCAATAATAAATTTCTGAGAATACGCAAAAATTTTGACCTAAGAAGCACTTGTTGACAAGACCATCATTCTATTTTGCACAACAATTAATTCTAACAGTAACAAGTTTTGAAGAATTACCAGCAAATCTTATTTCACACAAAAAACATATCAAATATTTTATGCGAAACGGCATGGTAGAGAAAACGTGAAAAAACAATGTGCATGCATAAAATATAATTGAATAACAAAGATTCTTATAAATAAATACTTAAAAAGTGGGAAAGCCCTGTGGCAGGAGATTTGGCGCTCTTGTTCCAACTTTGACAAATCATATCTCCGAAAGTATTGATTTCTCAGAATTGAGAATGATATCAATGAATTATTATGATACAACTGCATCAGAAAGAAATTAAATTCGCGCGAAAAACCAAGAACTTATCCGAAGTTTCATTTCTCAAATCCACTCTGAAAATTATATTATATCAATTGAAATTTCGCCAATATTTGAGTTCTGTTTTTACCGGAGATATTCTGAACCCATTCTGATTAACTCAATAAAGAATATATTTCCATCATCATATGAATTATCCACGGACATTAAAATATCACCAAAAAGTATAACATCATATTATAATCCTCATAATTTTACGATATCTGAAATTAATTTGACTCTCTCTCACAGAAAAACAAGATGAGACCTACGAGTATGAACACAGATCATATTATATTTCATAGATAGAATAATTATAGCATTCTGTGAAAACATATAAGTACGATTTATTATTGAAATTTAAAAAAGTCATATCTCCGAAAGTATTAGTTTGTTAGAGTTTAAAAAGATATCAATAGATTTTTATAGTGAAATTGTACCTTGAAAAGGAGAAAAGTCCTGCAGCATGAGCTTTGGCGCTCTTGTTCAATTTTGGACAAACCATATCTCTGAAAGTATTGGTTTCTCAGAGTTGGGAATGGATTTTTATAATAGAAATAGATCTGCACCATAAAAGAAATTAAATTGAAATAATATTTTATTTATCAAGATTAAATGGGCAATCCGCAATGATCCTCGTGGAATGGGTTGTTGCAAACTTACATTCGGTGCATAGTTTTCACAACTCGAAATACCTAAGGAAAGTATCATCAATCATAGCAGATTCTCCATTTATTCCTGATATTTTAATAGTAACAGGCTGACCAACAAATTAGTTTATTAGTTCAAAATATATTAATAAATTACAATCCTCTTTTCATAATTCGATAGTTCTTACCACTAACACACTCATTCTATATTATTAACCTTACATCAAGAAAGAATATTTGATACACAAATGTAGCTCAATATTTCAGCATTTTTTTGCAAGCAACATTATGAAAATACTATATATAAGAACATGTCTCACGTCTTAAGGAAGTATAAGGTAATATTAACCTCGGTGGTCAACGAACGGTAATTTCTTCTGATGATTTCATTATGTTGTTCTATCCTATTGCCTTCATAAACTACATCATTAAAATGATCCAATTCTAGATCTTCTGAAACATCATCCCTAATAATTGCACATAAATTATTCAATATGTAACAAGTCCATATTATTTTTGTATCGAAACAGTCTTGTATATATTCACAAATTCAAGTCACGGAACCTTGTTTTCCAACACAAAATATTTACGAATTATATAAATAAACTAGTACGCAAATGAATATGACGTATCTTATAGGTAGATAAGATGACATGTATGAATAGTGAACACAGACACATAGAATTCCATTCTGTGAAAACATAGAAGTACTTACGATGTATGATTGAAATTTTGAAAAATCATATATCCGAAAGTATTAGTTTGTTAGCAATATTCCATTTTTTATTAAATTGATTTGGCATTCGCTAGCCATTCTAAAAAAGATTCAGAAACATTATGAATAGCCCCAAAACCTTACTGGAATCTATATATGGGAGAATATGTATATATTATGTTTCCTCTGTTTCCCCGCATTCACATCTAGGGCTTTCAACTGAGTTGCATCTGAAAAGCATGCTGTTACAACGACCATAACCGGTTCTTAAATGATTCAGAATTGACCATATTTTCCTTGGAAGATCAAATCCCGGAACTCTATTTAAAGCATCAGAAATTAAATCATTGTTGAATAAATCGCATGAAGTTCATTGCAAGACATCCAGTGGCAAACTTCCATTCCACTTTTATTCAAATTGAGAACTTGTGACTTCAATCTGGGAATCTTGTTGCCTGGCATATAGGAGAGAATTGGAAATGAATTCGAAATTGAATGAAATTTATTCCAAGAATTTGAAACAGCAGCCTGCCTGCAAATGTGGGGCGGGACAATGTTTTAATGAACTGGCAACCAATGAAATCAGCTGTGCATCAATTTTTCGAGTATGAGCACTACTAAACCAGACGGGGCAACAATATTAAGCGGTAGAAAAAACCAAGGATAAGTTTGCAGTTCGAAGAGTAGCTGCATCAGAACCCCATGCAGTACCATTCCAGTGGGGACTGCTTCGCCGCTCAATTACATTGGATTTTTTATTCACTAATGAATGCTCATAAAAAAAGTGGTACAGCCCTGTGGACAGGAGCTTTGGCGCTCTTGTTCAAACTTTGACATATCATCTCCGAAATTATTGGTTTCTCAGAGTTGGAAATGATATCAATGGATTCTTATGATAAAACTGCATCATGAAACAAACTGAATCAAAATTGAATAACGAACTTATCCGAGATATACATTCCTCAAATCTACTCTGAAAATTATATTATTGTTACCTCAGAATTATACTGTTGAGGTGCAGTCAAACTAAGTTCTGAGTTCTGTTGTACAAACCACTGTGCAACTGAAAAAAAATAAATTGGTTTAAGCACTGACGTGAAGTCAGAAGCTTTTGTGCGTATGTTCTATTGTCCATTCTTCTGTATTGGACACCCTTATTCGAATTTACCATGATAAATTATGTTGTCGATTCTCCTGTATCATACACTCTTAATTCGAATTTACCATGGTAAATTCGTAATTTTCTCAAATTTTCTAGATGTACGGTTCTTACAAACTTAAACACGTCTTTATGTTGATTTTCTACTACTAGTTACCAAGCTTCAACTCGATCGAATTTTTTCTTTTACTTATCAAGGAAATAATATTCCAGGTGGGTATAACTCGGAAACCGTTACACCGATTATGCCCAAAAACGAACTCGACTCTCTCATTCTGATACGCAACCTACCCTGAAAATTGCAAGTCCCTATCTCCTTTCGTTCAAAAGTTATCGAGGCAACGGTCACCCATCTACTGAACTCACACAAGGCTGCTCGAATCTCCAACAATATTTAACCGATCGTGTTAAAACTTGAAACTTCGCAGTAGAGTTAGGTTCTAACGGCTCTTGCAAAATGTCAGCAATTTCAGACTAATAGTTACTGATATATATATTTGTTTTTTTCAAAATTCAATGATTTTTTAAATATCTTCTACAAATACTATCCTCACGAAATTCTGCGAAAATGTTTGCGTTGACATTCCACAACTAATAACCATGTTTGAATTCAATCGTTTGAATTCAATCGGTTTAGTATTTTTCGAGTTAATGAGGAATAAAAAACAACCAAATTTCCGATGGCTATAACTCTAAAACCGTTTGGCCGATTATGCTCATAAGCAAACTCAAATGTCACATCCAGATGCGCAACCTAACCTGAAATCTTCAAGCCGCTATCTCTTTCCGTTCTCAGGTTATCGTGAACAACAAAAATATTTTTTAATAATTTTTTAATAATTTTCTAGCGATACGATTCTCACAAAATTTCACTAACGTGCTTAGGTTTATATTCTACAACTATTCACCAAGTTTCAATTCGATCGGTTCTATATTGGTTGAAAACAAAATTATTACTCGGAAACCATTAAACCGATTATTCCCATTAACGAACTTGGCCTTCGTATTGAGATGCGCCACCTACCCTGAAAATTTCAAGTCGCTAGTTCTTTCCGTTCTCAATGTATCGTGGCAACGACTGGACGGCTGGAGGGTCGGACTGCCGGACGGTCGGACCTACGGACGCCGGACGGCCGGCCGGACAGAATCAAATTTGACCTCGAATTCTTCATTGGGGAGTCGAACAAAATCGTTTGAGACCTTTTTCGTAAAAAAAAATTCGAAAGTTACAGTCATTTGGGCAAAATGATAACGCGATGTTCCCCAGAACATACGCGCAAAAACATAAATATACTTCATACAACTATAAAATTATGGTTACCTACATTGGAAAGCCTACAAAGCCAATATTTACAGAAAATACAGCTTTGTGAAGTTGGTGATTCGAAAATTATAATAACTTCGAAAGTATTGGTTTCTTAGAGTTGGAATTGATATCAATGGATTCTTATTCAATTTATCCTATTTTACGATGCATTTATATCATAACAATCCATTGATATCATTCACAACTGTGATACATCAATACTTTCGGAGATATTATGTGTCAAAGTTTGAACAGGAGCGCCAGAGCTCCTGTCCACAAGGCTTTCCCACTTTCTGTACCATATTTTCTGACACCAGGCGTCGCTTTTTCCCATTTTCATGGCATTCTCCACCTTAAAATGAAAAAATTACCCGATGTAACAAATTCAAATTGCGGGTAACACTGAGCGGATCAAAGTTACCCGATATTCATATGTTTCCCAAGTACTCAGAAATTAAGAATTTTAACAAAAATTTAATGTTTACGAATGAATATTTCAATATGCAACTGGAGACGACCACATAAACAGGAAGGAAAATCAATAACTCTCCTGCTCAAAACCGCATTTGTCTATTTAATTTTGAATTATCAGGAAACAACCAACAATTGCCCAAAACAGGTTTAAAGTACCTACAAATAGTAGGTATTCCATAAAACATGTATGAAAGAAGATGAGTAATAATAAAAAATTACCTTGTACCTAATCGATCAATAATTTCCTGATCTAAGTTCACCAAATTTTCTCCTCTCTCGAACTACAGAATTATGCTTTCAATATTTACGTAATATTTTTTCAAACATTTTCGGGTGAGGTCCCCGTTGCATCGCGAAAATACGAGTATTTCAACCCCAATATTTTTGAAGTTACAATATTCCCTTCTGTCAAGTTGACATTATGAGAATTCATACATAGAATAATTATATCAATCTGTGAAATACGATTTACATTGAAATTTTGAAAAATCATATCTCCGAAAGTATTAGCTTGTTAGAATTAAAGATGATATGAATGGATTTTTCTGAACAAACTGCTTATTAAAAAAAATTTAATTTGGAATTTGTTTTGAAAAAATTTTTTTTTTTATTACTCCGAAACCTTCTGTCCGATTTCGCCCAGTAACGAACTTAGCTGGGATATTCATCCCCCAAACCTACTCTGAAAATTTCAACTCTCTAGCTCATTCCGTTCGAGAGTTATCGTGCCTACGGCCGGCCGGCCGGACCGGCCGGACAGAATGAATTTCGACCACGGATTCTTGATCAGTGAGTCGAACCAAATCGTTTAAGACCATTTTCATCGAAATATTCGAAAATTACAGACATTTGGGCAAATTGATAAGCACTCAGTTCCGAGGAACTAGAGCGCCAAAAATGAATCGCAAAATGTGTTGGTAAACGCATAACTCAACAGTGCCCGGACCAATTTTGCTAATTCTTTTTTTTAAATGTTCGTTGAAGTCCAAGGATGGATTTTACGGGGAGAAAATTTCGAATAGTTGCCGGGAAAACCCAAAAAACAGCCCTTTTCTTTTTCCCATACAAACGTTTTCTTCTTTCTATAATATAAAAATGAATCGCAAAATGTGTTGGTAAGCGCATAACTCAACAGTGCCTGGACCAATTTTGCTAATTCTTTTTTTTTAAGGTTCGTTGAAGTCCAAGGATGGTTTTTACGGGGAGAAAATTTCGAATAATTGCTGGGAAAACCCTGAAAACAGCCCTTTTCTTTTTTCCATACAAACGTTTTCTAACTAAAATGTAGAGTCAATTTGAACTTAATGGCTATTCAATAAAGTTGGAGTTGGAGTTTGCGTTGAAGTTGGCGTTGGGGTTGGAGTTGAAGTTGGAGTAGGCTTTGTGGTTGGCGTTGGTTACGGAGTTGGCGTTGTAGTTGGAGTTGTAGTTGGATTGGAGTTGGAGGTGGCGATGGAGGTGGAAATGGAGATGGAGGTGGAAATAGAGTTGGAGTTTGAGTTGGCGTTGAAGTTGGCGTTGGGCTTGGAGTTGAAGTTGGAGTAGGCATTGTGGTTGGCGTTGGTTATGGAGTTGGCATTTGTAGTTGGAGTTGTAGTTGGATTGGAGTTGGAGGTGGAGATGGAGGTGGAAATGGAGATGGAGGTGGAAAGGGAGTTGGAGTTTGAGTTGGCGTTAAAGTTGGCGTTGGGGTTGGAGTTGAAGTTGGAGTAGGCATTGTGGTTGGCGTTGGTTATGGAGTTGGCGTTGTACTTGGATTGGAGTTGGAGGTGGAAATGGAGGTGGAAATGGTGAAGGAGGTGGAAATGAAGTTGGAGTTTAAGTTGGCGTTGAAGTTGGCGTTGGGGTTGGAGTTGGAGTTGTAGTTGGGGTTAGAGTTGGTGTTGGCATTGGAGTTGGCGTTGGGGTTTGAGGTGGCGTTAGCGTGGGGTAGGCGTTGAGGAGGCAGTATGAAGTCTGCTGGGTCAGCTAGTACCTCAATAAAATATAATGATAGGAACCTAAGCAATTTCATTCGAGAGTTCAGAATGAAGTTTTCCTATTGCAGATTTTAATGTTATGGATATGTTAAGTTTGTTAAAGTTTGAGAGTAGAAATTGGCAACGTCTCGGCGAATTGTTTTGACCTTGACGATATTTCAGCAGTGCCAACCTGCCTGTGTTTTAGTTACGAAAACGTGATAGAACTAAATCATGGCCAACCGGGAGACCATATAAAAATTAATGTAGTATTGATAGAATAATTAGAGCATTCTGTGAAAACAAGTACGATGTATAATTGAAATTTTGAAAAATCATATATCCGAAACTATTAGATTGTTAGAGTGGAAAATAATATCAGTGGATTCTTATGGTGCAACTCCATCTTAAAAAATATTTGATTTGAAATTTGTAGCTCATTCCGTCCGAGAGTTATCTTGTTAACGGCCGGACCGGCCGGACAGAATCGATTCTGACTACGAATTCGAGATCAGTGAATCGAACCAAACCGTTAAAAATGACCTTGAACTTGAACATATCCCTCAGTACCTCAGAATACCGCGATTCGCCGATATCTGCAGTACACGTTACACATTCTACAGTTTATCGCACAACCAGAGACGACGTCAGTTGTCCGTAAGTACCTATTACATTATTCGGAGCGTGAAAAATTCCGAATTTATCTTCAATAAAATGATGATATATCGCTTATAAACCGCAACGAGTCGGGCTGCCTACGCGATTTATACCGTCGATTATTTTGAGGGATCGCTAGGATGTGATTTTCCTCCGTAGCTGCAACGGGTATGTTGTGATTCATTCCGGACCGGTGCAAGGGACAAATGGAAAGAAAACAGATAGTATTGGGAGTAATGGACGGTATCCCGGTTCGATTCGCCGGTCGAGTTCATACTCTTTTCGAGTCTGCTTTCTGGACCGTTGATTTATCGGGTGTGAAGGGGAAGTTGTCGTCTCTACAGCTTGTGTCGTCGTCTGAATAATAAAATTGTCAGAACAGAAGCGGAAAAATATTTGTTCGAAAGAAACATAATGTTGTTCGAAAAGCTGTTTCGCCAGTGAAGTAGAAATAAGGAAATTATACAGGGTATTTCATAATTAGATGCTGATCCTTGAGGGTGTGAAACCTTAGTTCATTTTAAGATGAAACATATGTCTTTAACCTCTAAACTTTTGAAGTACAGAGTATTCAAGTTTCAAGAAAAAAATTGATCCTCAGCCATTTCTTAATGGAGAAGGTTTATAAATCTTTTAACCAGTGGCGTTCGTACGGGACATGGAATAGATAATTTTGGAAAAATATATGGTACGCCCCTGCTTTTTCTTAAAACAAAGATTATTTTTTAAATCAACATCTATTATGGGGCAAATTTGATCTCACGACTTTTTTTCAACCAACGTTCAGTTTTCGCAAAAAAAATCGTCTTTATGCATAATAAATATCGCTATGCTCTTATGATTCTACATAGGTAGGTGTTGGTAAGCAAATAATGAAAATGTTGAAATATAGAACACTAAACAGATTTGAAAGATATTTATTTGAGATCGCGGCATTTTGGCGCTCTTTTTCCTCGGAACCGAGTGCTCATCAATTTGCCCAAATGTCTTTAATTTTCGAATTTTTGGCTGAAAATGGTCTTCAAGGATTTGGTTCGACTCACTGATCAAGAATCCGTGGTCAAAATCGATTATGTCCGGCCATCCGTCCGTCCGTCCAGTTGTTAACACGATAACTCTCGAACGGAAAGAACTAGACAGTTGAAATTTTCAGAGTAGATTTGGGAGATAAATATCTCAGTCAATTTCGTTATTGGGCGGAATTAGTCTGATGGTTTCGGAGTAACAAAAAAAATTTTTTTTTTTACATTACAAATTTTAAATTTAATTATTTTAAGATGCAATATTATCATAAGAATTGATTGATATAATTCTCAACATCAACAAACTAATACTTTCGGAGATATGATTTTTCAAAATTTCAATAATTCTATCTGATTTCATAGAACACCCTAATTATAATTTGCTGATATATGTAAATCCAACATGAGACGATGATTTACTATGGTGAATTCTATTGTCTGTTTTCCTGTATTGGAGACTCTTAATCGAGTTTACCATGGTGAATTCGATCAAGAGTGTCCAATACAGGAGAATAGACAATAGAATTCACAATGGTAACTTCGATTAAAAATGGAGAATGGACAATAGAACATACGTGCAAAGGCTCCTGACTTCACGTCAGAGCTTGAATCAATTTTTAATTTGATATAGTGATAGTGTAGATTGTTTCGGATTCTCTCCTATGGAAAATAATATATCGAGGGCCTTACCACCACATGTCGTAGTTGAAGGTCTACCAGATTTTGGAAAGTTTTTTCATTTCCAGTTTGTCCGAAATGTTTAAGCACCCGACAAAGAGTAGTTTTACTTATAGGATTTCTGTCTTGATAACGCTCATTAAAAATTTCGCACACTTGTTCATGGGTCCGCTTGCGATCCCCATATCCCCGAAATATAAAGAGGTCTATTTGCTGCTCTTCACCCAATTGATTCATATCGAATGGGAAATTCTCGGAAAATATGATATTATTCGCCTTAGAGAGATCAGATAGCAACTAAAACGATACCATACATTTTGTCATCTTTAGTTGATCTGCTAGATTGACGAAGAAATATTTTTTCAACAAAAACTAAAGTTTCATGTGTGTGGAAGGGACCTTCATGTGTGTGGAATAGACAACACCATCCTTATCTGTTTATTGTTTTATTTGTGATCAAATACATGAATTTGCAGCTGTTTTCAACTTGTGTATAAATTTTTCTTTTTATCGTATCATTTTTATTGCAAGAATATTTAGGTAAAATTTCATTTTCGTTCACAAGCAATATCACAAGCAATATTTTTCCAATAGAAAAAAATTGTTGAGAGTTAACGGTATAAGCCCCCAACTTAAAACCGCATGCATTTCTCAAACATCTAATATAGAAATCGGCGGGTAAGAGAATATTTCGCAATATTTATTATTTCAAGAATAACAACCTGACACCAATCACAAATTGGTAATTTTGTAATAAAAAAATTGCTTAACAAATTCTTTTTTCAGTCACACTGCTCAATGTGCAATAGAATGTCCTTTCATTTGATATATCACAATCCATATATTCCTATTTGAAAAGAACAGTAGAGGGGTGTGGAGCGTGAAGGGTGAGAAAATTCATATTAAAAAAAGCATAGGGAGACCTGCTTTCGAAATTACAAATCCATGGATTAATCTATATTCCTTAAAAATTAGTAGAAGAATAATGGTCTGATTACAGTACTCCCTAATCACAAATTGTAAATTATTTCCTATTTTTGGCGCTCTAGTTCCTCGGAACTGAGTGCTTATCAATTTGCCCAAATGTCTGTAATTTTCGAATTTTTCGATGAAAATGGTCTTAAACGATTTGGTTCGACCCACTGATCAAGAATCCGTGGTGGAAATTCATTCTGACCGGCCGTCCGGCCGGCCGGCCGGCCGTAGGCACGATAACTCTCGAACGGAATGAGCTAGAGAATTTGAATTTTTCAGAGTAGGTTTGGGGGATAAATATTTCGGCTAAGTTTGTTACTGGGCAAAATCGGACAGAAGGTTTCGGAGTAATAAAAAAAAAATTTTTTTTTTACGAAACAAATTCCAAATTAATTTTTTTTTAATAAGCAGTTTTATCATAAGAATCCATTAATATGATTTTTAACTCTAACAAGCTAATACTTTCGGAGATATGATTCTTCAAAATTTCAATGTAAATCGTATTTCACAGATTGATATAATCATTCTATGAATGAATTTTCATAATGTGTACTTGACAGAAGGGAATATTGTAACTTCAAAAATATTGGGGTTGAAATACTCCTATTTAAGCGATGCAACGGGGACCTCACCCGAAAATATTTGAAAATATTACGTAAATATTGAAAGCATAATTCTGTAGATGAGGAAACTTTTGATCGATTACAAGGTAATTTTTTCATTATTTCTTCTCTTCTTTAATACATGTTTTATGGAATATCTACTATTTGTAGGTACTTTAAACCTGTTTTGGGCAATTGTCATACGAAACTTGTTTTTTTGGCGCTCTAGTTCCTCGGAAAGAGTGCTTATCAATTTGCCCAAGTGTCTGTAATTTTGGAATTTTTGGCTGAAAATGGTCTCAAACGATTTGGTTCGACTCACTGATCAAGAATCCAAGTGCGAAATCGATTCTGTCCGGTCGGCCGACCGGCCGTAGGCACGATAACTCTCGAACGAAAGGAGTAAGCGGATTGAAAATTGCAAGGTGGTTTTGGAGCGTAAATATCTCGGACAAGTTCCTGTCTATCTATCTGAAATTTAGCATCAAATTGTAGAATCATGACCTTTATACGCATGTGAAGTTTTGTATTGACCAGATTACCGCAAAGTGTAAAAAAAAAATTTTGAAAATTTAAAATATGTTATTCCACAATAACTCTCGAACGGAATGAGCTAGGTAGTTGAAATTTTCAGAGTAGGTTAAGGAGATGAATATCTCGGCTGAGTTCGTTGTTGGGCAAAATCGGCCAGATTTAATTCAATTTCTTCCATGGTGCAGTTCTCATTCTCATGATTGCTCATTTAATCTTGATAAATAAACTATTATTTGAATTGAATTTCATTTATGATGCAGCTCTATCATATGTATACATTGATATAATTCCCAACTCAGAGAAACCAATACTTTCGGAGATATAATTTGTCTGTTTGAACTAGAGCGCCAGAAAGCTCCTGTCCACAGGGCTTGAACCCATTTTTTTTTAATAAAAGAATGGCACAACCAATTCTACTTTTAGCCACATTGCTGAATAGATAATCAAATTACCCGTCATTTGATGTATCACAATCCATATATTCCCATTTGAAAAAATAAAGTAGTGGGGTAGGGGGTAGAAATATCAAATTCAAAAAAGCACAGGGAAAATTACTTTAAAAATTAAAAATCGACTGATTCGAGTATTTTTCTTAATAATTCTTCGTACAAGAATTATTGGCGAGTTACTTTACGTTTTTGGCAAGGTGTATAATTTGCAGTTTGTCTACATCCACAAGTGATAAATTATGTAGAAGAGTAATTGAATTGAGGCCGGTAAAACTCCTTCAAACAACATTGAAGCATGAAAATACAATGTTTTGCAGAATAGCAATTCTTACAGAGAAAACTCGTACTTTCACCGAAACTGGGTCCGAGCACTCTCTGAAACTTCATTTTATTCAGCATTTCCCTTGTGAGAAATTATGGATTCATCCAACACCTCCGAATTACGTTAAGACGACGTTCATGAATTATTCGTGTAAACTTAATGACCCTCAAGACATAATATTCATCGGGGTGATAAAACATTCTCTGGTGAATTGTACGTGCTTATTTCATCTATTTACCACAAAACGACCACCTCCACGTGAACCGTCTACCGAAATGACAATGGGTTCTCATTTCATGGCCTTTTTTTATGGACTGAACTATATCAGCATTCCAAAACATAAGATACTGTAAGTCGCTGAATTCATTGTTGCCCTCCCTAAGATCCATTATGGTTGCGCTTAATAGTTATTAATGTAATAAGGATCATAAAGACGATCATTATAGTACAAGTCGTGAATGTTATCGGGCGAGGCACAGCCGAGTCTGATAACACGACGTGTGCCATAATGATTGTTTATGATTCGTATTACATAGAAATTTTATCTGATTGTATTATATTAGTACATTTTCAAAAAATTCAAAATTGGTTCAATCCCTGTGAACAGGAGCTTTGGCGCTCTTGTTCAAACTTTGAAAAATCATATCTTCGAAAGTACGGGTAAGAGTTGGGATTTATATCAATGGATTCCTATGATAGAACTTCATAATGGCAGAAATTAAATTCAAACATCATTAAATAATTTGAATTCAACAAGAGTGCCAAAAACTATCAATCCAAAACCAATAGACCAATCCTACCCAACAATAAACTTATCAGAGATATTCGTTCCTCAATTATATGATGAACGATATATTTTTTCCTCAAAAACACTCTGAAAATTATATTATATCAATTGAAACTTTAGCCAATATTTCAGTTTTGTTTTTACTGGAGATATTCTGAACTCAATATTATTAACTTCCGTTACCATTCTCATCATTATATGGATTAACCATGGGCATTAAATATCAAAATTTGACATATCATGTCTCAGGAAAATAAGTTGACATGTATCAACACAGATCATATTATAATAATCCATAGATAGAATAATTATTGCATTCTGTGAAAACACAGAAGTACGATTTATTATTGAAATTTTGAATAATCATATCTCCGAAAGTTTTAGCTTGTTAGAGTTGAAAATGACATCAATGGATTCCTATGGGGGAACTGTATCCTGAGAAAAACTTATTTCGAAATTTGTAATGTAAAAAAAATGTTTTTTGTTACTCCGAAAGCATCTGACCGATATTGCCCAATAACAGACTTAGCCGACATATTTATCTCCCAAACCTATTCTGAAAATTTCATCTGTCTAGCTCATTATGTTCAAGAGTTATCGTTTTAACGGCTGGCCGGAGGGCCGGACAGAATCGATTACGACCACGTATTCTTGATCAGCGAATCGAACCAAATCGTGTAAGACCATTTTCATCAAAAAATTCGAAAATTACAGACGTTTGGGCAAATTGTTTATCAATCTGTTCCGAGGAACAAGAGCGCCAAAGACTGCATTTTTGATATGTCATAATGATAACGATTTTTAAAGGAGTAGGTATAATGTGTAGTTTCAAATATTATAAGGCAAGTGAGCTGTTTCCATTACCTTGACAACGTCAGGTTGTAACGGCAATATTTATTTATCTGCTGTCAAACACAATTGTCGCGTAGAATTGAATAAAATTTAAAAAATATTGGTTCAAGCACTGATGTGAAGTCAGGAGCTTTTGCGCGTATGTTCTATTGTCGATTCTACTTTATTCGATAGGTACTATTTCGAATTTACCATGGTGAATTATATTGTCCGTTCTCCTCTATTGGGCACTCTTAATCGAATTAACCATGGTAAATTCTAATAACTCTCTAATACTACAACTAATGTTCTCTCTAAGGCGAATAATATCATATTTCCCGAGAATGTTACATCCGATATGAATCAATTGAGTGAAAAGCATCGAATAGATCTCTTGATATTTCTGGGACATGGGGACCGCAAGCGGATCTATGAACGAGTGTGCTAAATTGTCAATGAGCGTTATCAAGACAGAAATTCTATAAGTAAAACTACTGTTAGTCGGGTGGTTAAACATTTCGAACAAACTGGAAATGTTAAAAACTCTCCAAAATCTGGTAGACCTTCAACTACGAGATGTGGCGATAAGGCCCTCGATATATTACTCTCAATAGAAGAGAGTCCGAAACAATCTACACGAAAACTGGCCAATGAATTCGATGTGAGTAAGCAGTCAGTTGGTAATCTCCTAAGAAAAACTAAGTTTCGCCCATACAGGATTCAAATCACACAAGAATTATACGATGACGATTTCTACCGACTAGCGCTGTTTTGTGAAGTAATGCAGTAGAGATGCAATGAGCATGATTCCTTTTCATCGAGAATTCGTTTTACGGATGAAGCTATATTTTACTTGTGTGGGTCTGTCAATCGACATAATTGTCGTTCTGGTCCACAACAAATCCTCATTGGGTGCTGTCAGTTAACACCCAACATCCCCAAAAAATAAATGTGTGGTTGGGCACAATTGGCCATCATATTATTGGACCTCTTTTATAGGAGGAAATTTGACTAGTGACTCTTATCTAGAGTTACTGAGGAATCAAATAGTACCTGCAGTCATTGATCTCTTTCCCAGTGTGAATTGTCGACAAGTATCTGACAATATTTGGTTCCAACAAGGTGGTGCGCCTCCGCAATATGGAATTGAAGTGAGGAGGTATCTTGATGGCACATTTCCTTAGAAATGGATTGGTAGGAAAGGATTAGTTGAATGGCTACCTCGATCTCCAGATTCGAACCCTCTCGACTATTTTCTGTGAGGCCATTTGAAGAGTACTGTTTACCAAAATCGGCCAGATAATTTGGAAGACCTGTGACTTAAAATTTCAGAGAATACCTGTTGCTGCGTTGAATAATTCATTGAGGAGTTTCGAAGAACGGTTTGCACAGTTTCAGGCAGTCAGCGGTGCTCAATTCGAACATTTGATACATTAAAATTCTTTTCCATCCTTGAATAGGAAACTTGTCGGTTTCAACAAGCGAGTAACCATACCCAATTTATTATTTTCTAATGTTTTAATACAAAAAACGGCACAAGCAATTTTCCTTCGCTCCGTTGAGTAGGTAATCTAACTATCTTTCATTTGATGTATCACAATCCATATATTCCCATTTGAAAAAAAAAGTAGAGGGTTGTAGGCTGTGGGGTGTATGGGGTAGGTAATATCAAATTCAAAAAATGGGTTCAAGCCCTGTGGACAGGAGCTTTCTGGCGCTCTAGTTCAAACAGACAAATTATATCTCCGAAAGTATTGGTTTCTCAGAGTTGGGAATTATATCAATGTATTCATATAATAGAACTGCATCCTAAAGGAAATTCAATTCAGATAATAGTTTATTTATCAAGATTAAATGAGCAATCATGAGAATGAGAAAAGCACCATGGAAGAAATCAAATTAAATCTGGCCAATTTTGCCCAATAACGAACATAACCGAGATATTCATCTCCCTAAACTACTCTGAAAATTTCAAGTACCTACCTCATTCCGTTCGAGAGTTATATCTATGTCTATGGATGAAAAGCAGTCTCACTACTCTCAGATCTCTTACTTCATGTTCAGTTCCGAAATGTAAGAATTTTCTGAGAAAAACTAATATCGGAGCAAACAACTGAGATTTAACTCACTTCGCTCACAATTCTTCGATTGATTACTTCAGGAACATCATTTGACATTATGACAATTCATATTCATACATAGAATAATATCATTCTGTGACAACCATAGATTAAAGGTCTTTAATCTATGGTGACAACGTTGAAATACGATTTATTATTGAAATTTTGAAAAATCATATCTGAGATTTTTCTCACTTCGCTCACAATTCTTCGATTGATTAGTCTCAGGAACATCATTTGACATTATGACAATTCATATTCATACATAGAATAATATTATTCTGTGACAACGTTGAAATACGATTTATTATTGAAATTTTGAAAAATCATATCTCCGAAAGTATTAGCTTGTTAGAGTTAAAAATGATATGATTGGATTCTCATGATAAAACTTTTTATTAAATAAAATTTAATTTGGAATTTGTTTCGTAAAAAAAAAATTTTTTTTTTGTTACTCCGAAACCGTTTGTCCGATTTTGCCCAATAACGAACTTAGCCGAGATATTTATCCCCCAAACCTACTCTGAAAATTTCAACTCTCTAGCTCATTCCGTTCGAGAGTTATCGTGCCTACGGCCGGCCGGCCGGCCGGCCGGACCGGCCGGACAGAATGAATTTCGACCACGGATTCTTGATCAGTGAGTCGAACCAAATCGTTTAAGACCATTTTCATCGAAATATTCGAAAATTACAGACATTTGGGCAAATTGATAAGCACTCAGTTCCGAGGAACTAGAGCGCCAAAAAGCATTCTTAAATCGCTTTTGAAATTAAAAATCGATGGTTGCGAGGATTTTCCATGATAGTTTTTCGTACTGAATTATTGACGAGTTACGTTACTTTATTGGCACGCTCTATACTGAGATATAGGAAGAGGTACCACAGCTATCCGAGAGGAATGTCAGATTCAAGACTGTGGCATATGAGGAAGAAAACAATGACGTTATTGGAACGACCACATCCGCAGAATGAAGAAGAAGAGCAAAAATAACCCCAAGCGGAATTCCAGGCACAAGAAGAACCCGAAGCGATGGAGGTACTTCTGGGTTTCTACCACAGAACACAAATACCTCCACCGATGATAGAAGCTCGATTTACAAGCCCTAGGATTCAATTAACCCTTAACCCGTGATCTGGAGTCACTCAGACTCCTTGTGATTTAAATATATCAAAATCTCTTGAAACGTTTAAGCGATAGTTACGTGCCATCTAGTACCTTCCTAGAAATGGGGAAAGTCCCTTCTCACTGCTTCATCGTCAATATTCAATCAACCATATTCGTGTAAACAACCCCTCGAAGTTGGAGAGACTCCACATCACCGTTAAGATATTATTTTGGGACGGAAAAGCATACCTTAGATAACCATCCAGAAACAGAAAAATCTGAAATAATTAACTTTTTTAATATGACAAAGGGAGGTGTAGATGCCCTTGACGAAAAATGTACCATTTATAGCTCTCCAGAAGAATACAGCGTTGGCCTATGGCCTTGTTTCATAAAATACTAGATATCAGGCACAGTCCTATAGAATGTATGGGTGTTACGAACTTAATCAACCATTACGGAAAAAAGATTTTATGAAGAATTTAGTAAAACGTTTAGTTCATCCCCACATGAGAAGGCGCTCCAACACATTTGAATTCCGGTGGTGAAAAAAACAAAGACTAATTTTTTTTTTTTTTTCCGATTTCTATGTCTTTTTGTTTTTTTATGTTTGATAATTTTCTTTTGATTTCCCAAAAAAATAAGATGTTCCTTCATCGTTCTATTGAATGCCAAAATTTAATTCTGTTATATATTTAGATGTTCGAAATTTACGTATAGTGTATTCTACTCATTGTTATTCTTTAAGCCCGACGATATCTTTTTTGAATATTTTATGTGTCAAATGCAGTTTTTTCCAATTTTCACGAATTCCAGTACAAATATCATCTTAAATAGGTAAATGAGAAATAAAATAAGTATTAGCTGTTTTTACTAACGATGTCCAGTTTTGACACTAGTCAAAATTTATTGAAACAGTCTGCGAGACTCCATGTCACTCTCTACGTAACTAAAATTACGGGTTAAGATGAAGAAGAAGAAGATTCAAAATTCAGGATCTAATAGCATAATCTTTTAACTCTTGAACTTTACTCACTCATTTTTTATTATATGAGAATTCTGAATTCAAATTGGAGAAACGGCCTTGTCCCTACTAAAATCACCTTATTCCGTCTAATACTGCAAGGTCGTTTTATGGTTTGAGTATTAACACACAAATATATATTTCGGAACATATATATTATAAACACAGAGCCTGTGATCCCATATTTATATAACTTTTCACCCGAGAATGGTCTCAAACGATTAGTTTCGACTCAAATACATACATTCACTGTTGGGTCAAAAATAAAAAGTACTTTGTTTGTGCTGGCGTAATGTATATCAGTGGATTTATTTTCAATAATTTATTCCCAGAACTTTTCACAAAGTTAGAATTCTGATTGAATTGGAATCAAAAATTTAAAAGATTAAAAATTTCGGCTACGGTAATCGCTCGCGGTATACTTGTCAAGAAGACGAATGCCTATCGCTGGGCCACAGAAGCACCAAAAAATGTATGTGAATTCCGTAACTTGAACTTATTATTTTAGGACTCACCTTTGACACCTTGTTTTCAAATTTCTAATTTCAGAAACATATTATCATGTTACATATTATTCGAACAAGTTTAAATCGAGAACGTGGCTGTAGAATAACTTCCATATCATAGACAAGATATACCAATTTGCACTAGGTATTGAATGAATGTTATCACTGAGGTATCGAGTTGTGAAATTTTACCTCGGCCGATAAAATTTATACTGTTGATAACTTCGCTGGTCGCCAGTGGACCAGTACATCTCGATCGTTGGAATATTTCGGCAATATCTTCAACAATATAGATGCGATCGAGTTCAAATCTAGAACGTTACTGTAAAATAATGATATGAAGGCTCCTGCAGAATTTCAACGATATTTGATGCATAGTTTCTGTGATACAGCATTTGTTTAAATTCTCCAGTCGTGCGATCCTCACGAAATTTGGCATAAGTCTTCCTGTCGATATTTTTGTCGCTCTTGTTCCTCGGAACAGAGTGCTTATCAATTTGCCCAAATGTCTGTAAGTTTATAATTTTTGGCTGATAATGGTCTTAAACGATTTGGTTCGACTCACCGATCAAGAATCCGTGGTCGAAATCAATTCTGTCCGTCCGGCCGGCCGGCCGTAGGCACGATAGCTCTCGAACGAAAGGAGCTAGAGGATTGAAATTTGCAGGGTAGGTTTGTAGCATAAATATCTCGGACGAGTTCGTTAACGAAAAAAATCCACTCAGCGGTTTCGGAGTTACGGCCCTTTTTAGTCAAAATATTTTTTATGAATATTTCGGAAACCGATGACTCGACCTATCTGAAATTTAGCATCAAATTGTTGAATAATGACTTCTATATGCATGCGAAGTTTTGTTTTGATCGGGTTGCAATAAGGTGTCACAAACATTTTTTTTTAATTTTAAATTTCGTTTCTACAATAAATCTCGAACAGAATGAGCTAGGCAGTTGAAATGTGTAGAGTAGGTTTGATAGATAATTATCTCGGTTAAGTTCTTCACTGGGCAAAATTGGCCTATGGTTTCGGAGAAACGAAAAAACAATTTTTTTTTACAACACAAATTTGAAATTTATTTCAGTTCAAGATGCAGACTGGCCGGCCGGCCGTAGGCACGATACTCTCGAACGAACGGAGTTAGAGGATTGAAAATTGAAAGGTGGGTTTGGAGCGTAAATATCCCGGACGAGTTCGTTAATGGGCGAAATCCATCACGCGGTTTCGGAGTTATGGCCGATTTTAGTAAAACATTTTTTATGAATATTTCCGAAACTGATTACTCGATCTATCTGAAATTTAGCATCAAATTGTAGAATCATGACTATTATACGCATGTGAAGTTTTGTATTGACCAGGGTTACCGCAAAGTGTAAAAAAAAATATTTGAAAATAAAAAAAAAATTTCTACAATAACTCTCGAACGGAATGAGCTAGATAGTTGAAATTTTCAGGGTAGGTTATGAAGATGAATATCTCGGTTGAGTTGGTTATTGGGCAAAATAGGCCTGATGAATTCGGAGTATTGAAAAAAAGAATTTTGTCAAGTAACAAATTTCAAATTCAATTTGTGTTCAACATGCAGTTTCACCATAGAAATGCATTGATATCATTTTCAATTCCAACAAGCTAATACTTTCGGAGATATGATTTTTCGAAATTTCAATAATGAATAGTACTTCTGTACTTCTAATGTTTTCATGGAATTATGTACTTAATTACTGTATCTATGAATTATTATATGATCTGTGTTCTTACATGTCATCTTATTATTCTATGAGAGATAAATGTCAAAATTATTTCTGGTACACCTCTTGTTCTAGTTTTTTATAAGATAATATTTGAAGCATTTTTTTTAAACGACACTTTTTCAAATTTAATTTCTTTCATGATGCATTTCTATCATAGGAATCAATTCATATAATTCCCAACTCTGAGAAACCAAACCTTCGGAGATATAATTTGTCTGTTTGAACAGGAGCGCCAAAAACTCCTGTCCAGAGGGCTTGAACCAATTTTCTACTAACCATCGCGCTTCAATTCGATCAGATCAGTATTTGTTATTGGGGAAAACAAATTTCAGGTATTCAAGGTATCAGAAAATCGCTAATCAAACGACCTGGAATGGCATAACGAAAGAAGTAACGTTCTTTCTAACGGACCTTCTTACTTTACTCGGAATAAGTAATTTGATCGCCTTATCTATAGTCCCTTTCATTGAGAAATAATCTCCGAAATTATTGGTTTCTCAGAGTTGGGAATGATATCAATGGATTCTCATAATAGAACTTTCATCATAAAAAGAACTGAATTAAAATTAAATAACGAACTTCTCCGAGATATTAATTCCTCAAATCTACTCTCAAAATTATATTATATCAATTGAAACTCAGCCAATATTCAAGTTTTGTTTTCATTGAAGATATTCTGAAATAAATTTGATAAACTTACCAAATTATATATTTCCATCATCATATAGATTATCCAAGGGAATATAGGTTAGGGCTAATTTTAATATCCTATATGTAATTGGTCATTTTGCATTCAATCATACTTTGAATGAGATGAACTGTGGCTAATTGCCAATAACTAAAAAACGACACACGGTGAAATACTTATTGATTTTAACCATCAACAAATATTCCGGAATACTTGTTGGTGGTTAAAATCAATAAGTCACCGTGTTTCTTGTTTTAGTTATTGGCAATTAGCCACAGTTCACCCCATTCAATGTTCACTGGTTGGTGGTTTATCTAACCACACTGAACCGCGCGATTTCATTCCGTAAAGGTCGCTTTATAGGTAGATGGCATTGCCTTTCCTTGACCCTCTTTCGGCAAAAGAATGAACGTCGCTGGACATCGCTCAAGGTTTCTTCATCGCAGAGGGTTGGAGTTCTCCAAGGATCTCTATAGGTGCCGCTGGTTGAATTATTTCCCTACCAGTTTGCGACCGATGGCTTTAAGCTTCGTTAGAAGGTCTTCAGTTTCATTTAGTGTCGGCCAAGTCACACTGATGATTGGTAATAACCATGCAACCCTGGGTTTGTGTCTGCCCCTGAATGATGCTTTCCTCTCTGGGGAACACTGAGCGATGAGGTGATCTAGCCCGGCCGTGTGGAATATTTGTTGATGGTTAAAATCAATAAGTGGTTCACCATGTGTCTTGTATTAGTTTCAATCATACTTTGTTTGTTAGATCAGAAATACATTTGACATGTCTGTTATAGGTAGATAAGATGACTTGTATGAACAGTGAACACAGATAGAATACAGAATAGAATTCGCTGACTTTCTATGAAAACAGAAGTACGATGTCAATTCAATTCAATTCAATTCAATTTATTGAGGAAAAAAAACACATACAAAAATAATCTTATAACATGGACACCTAAGTAAACTTGTGTTGTGTCCTCCTTAAATGAAAATAATCAATTACTGTGCTATACATAAGCTGGATCGAAAAACAATTCTATTTTTAAATTATCAGAAAGAAAACTTTATGGTGGTATAACAAACAACTAAAAAAAAATTGGTTCAAGCCCTGTGGACAGGAGCTTTTTGGTGCTGTTGTTCAAACAGACAAATTATATCTCCGAAAGTATTGGTTTCTCAGAGTTCATATCAATGGATTATTATGATAGAACTGCATCATGAAAGAAATTAAATTTAAAAAAATTGGTTCAAGCCCTGTGGACAGGAGCTTTTTGGCGCTCTTGTTCAAACAGACAGATGATAGAAATGCATCATGAAAGAAATTGAAAGAAATTAAATTTAAAAATATTGTCGTCTGAAAAAAATTCTTCAAAAATTATCTTTTAAAAAAAAGAGCAATCTACAAAGCTTCAATGCCTTAATGCTTCAAAAATTGTCATTATGTTGATTTATCAAGATTAAATGAGCAATCTGCAATGATTCAACCTCCTGGAATGGGTTGTTGCAACTTACACTCGGTGCATAGTTTTCACAACACGAAATACGTAAGAAAAGTATCATCGAAATGTCTAGAGCAAGGCTGGAGACAATCATAGCAGATTTACTATTCATTCCTGATATTTGAGTAGGTAGTGGATTACGAACAAATTATTTTAATAGTTCAAAATATATTAATGAAATAGCTACTATCCTCTTTTCATAATTTAAAATTTAATAGTTCATACCACTATCACATTCTTTTCTGTATTATGAACCTTAAGTCAAGAAAAAAAGATTGATACACAAATGTAGACCCATATTTCAGAATTGTTTTGTTAGCAACATTATGAAAATACTGTATATGGGCACATATGGTCTGATTATTTACGTGAAAGACAAATACCACATCAGAGCAAAAATAGTTGAATTCACTGATATCAAAATAATCAGGTGTGAGGTGGACTGTGGTATTGATCATACAGTTGGTATCACTTCGATATACAGGCCGCCTCCTACGCGTATCCCTTTGTTTCTGATTGATCTGGAAGATTATTTGCAGTCTATTGATTCTGAGAAAATAGAGATCTTTACAGGTGATTTTAATTTGAATTTGTTTGATACAGATAGTGATGAAATAAATCGATATTTGA
This sequence comes from Halyzia sedecimguttata, assembly GCA_937662695.2. Taxonomy (NCBI): domain Eukaryota; kingdom Metazoa; phylum Arthropoda; class Insecta; order Coleoptera; family Coccinellidae; genus Halyzia; species Halyzia sedecimguttata. The sequence goes on along the minus strand of OW569418.2, from coordinate 31,637,393 downwards.
ACATATTATACCAGAATGCTTATTTTTCATGTATAAGTCATCCTACAAGAGTGACAAATACTTCATCGACACTTCTCGATCATTTTTTCATCAAATCGAAAAACATCGATAACTTGTCTGAAACTGTAACGCCATTTGTTCTTCGTTCTGGTATCACTGATCACTTCATGATGGGAGTTTCGATAAAACAGCAACAGAAAACACACAATGAAGTTCAAAAAATTATGAAAAAAATAACCAATTACCACAAACTCAATGAATTTTTGAAAAATGAGTGCTGGTTTGATGTCCTATGCGCGAACGATGTACAAACAGCGTATTCATTATTTCTTAATAAATTCAAGGGGTATCTAAACAGATCAGTTCATATGTGCAGATTAAATAGCTCCTCTAGAAAAAGGAAGAGCTGGATAACGGAGGGGATAATGACATCTATAATGAGCAGATATAGGTTAAAGAGAGAGCTCAATATTGATTACTCAACTGAAAAGCACAGCTATTTTAAGGAGTTCAGAAATATTTTGAATAAGACAATAAAAAGTGCAAAAACAATGTACTATCAGAATAGATTATATCAAGCAGGGAATAACTCGAAACAAATTTGGGAGACAATTAATGAAATATCTAATGTGAAAGTGAAGAATAAGAAGAGAACGGTCAATTTAGAGCATGCTCAAGGTGGCGCTGCTGGAGATGAAGATGTGGCCAATCACTTCAATGATTTTTTCATAAATATCGGCAAAGAAATACAAAAAAATATTAAGAAAGTGGATGGGGAAGGTAGTGCTTTTTCGAAAATAAATATCTCCAGCTCAATTTTTCTTAAACCAGTTACAGAAAATGAACTAGTTCAACATGTAAGTACCTTAAAAGACAACTCTGCTCCTGGAGAAGACCAAATAACATCTAGAGAAATAAAAAATACTCATAAATATATTTTAACTCCTCTTGCGTTCATAATTAATTTGTGTTTTTCTACATCTGTTATACCAAGGGAGTGGAAACTGTCAACAGTCACCCCTGTATACAAGGGTGGTGGATCAGAGTCCCTTACAAACTATCGGCCTATTTCTGTAATCAACAGCTTCTCTAAGATATTTGAAAAATGTCTAAAAAATCGTATTACAGATTTCCTTGAGAAGAACAAGCTCTTCAATCCAAATCAGTTTGGATTCAGAAAAGACAAAGGAACAGAGGATGCAGTATTTGAGCTCATAAAAGAAATTCATAACAACTGGCATAATTAGAAAAAAACACTAGCTGTTTTCTTAGATCTGAGAAAAGCATTCGATACTGTGTCTCATGATATACTGCTGGAGAGGATGGAACGCATCGGTATCAGAGGCAAGGCATTGTTGTTAATAAAAAATTATCTAACTGATAGAAAACAAAGAACAAAAATAAACAACTCTTATAGTTCTTATATGACAATTGAGACCGGGGTGCCACAAGGCACAGTTCTGGGTCCGATTCTCTTTCTAATATATGTCAATGAAATTCATGCAGCAACGAAAGGTTGTCGAGTGCTGTCCTACGCTGATGACTCGGTCTTAATCTTTCAGGGAGGAAGCTGGGAGGATGTTCGAGATAGTGCTAGCAGGGAAATTGAACTAATGATTGCATGGCTGAACAGGAGCCTTTTGGATCTGAACACCTCAAAAACATTCTTTGTTGCATTTTCTGCAACAGATTCAGATCAGCCCACATTCAAAAAATTAAATGTACGCTCACAAGAACATCATACAGGGAGGAATTGTACCTACATAGAGAAGAGGGAGAGCGTGAAGTATCTGGGAGTTGTTGTTGATCAACATTTAAAGTGGAAATAGCACGTTAGTTTTCTATGTAGCAAGATAAGAATGCTGTTTCATAAATTTTATATGGTTAGAGAAATACTCGACAGAGATCTCTTATTGCTTTTGTATACTTCTCTTGTTGAGTCTATTCTTAGGTACTGTATTGTAGTGTGGGGTGGTGCCTATAAAAACTCCATTCGAACTTTAGAAATAACACAGAACACTGTGATAAAAATAATTCATAAAAAACCAAGACTTTTTCCAAATTAAAGAATTATATGAGATTGGCCGATTGATGAACCTACGCAACTTATATTGCTTGTGCTCTTTGATATACTTCTTTAAAATAGAGAAGATGTTAACAACCCTAGACCACAATTACGAAACCAGGGGCAAAACAAATCGGAATTTGTCGGTACCTTCATTTCATAAGAGCATAAATCAAAGATTTCTGCTTTTCTTGCTGCCAAAAATATTTAACTCCTTATCCACTGAACTAAGGGACTACTGGAATAATAAAAAATTGTACAAAAAGAAACTGAAAGCATTCATTCTGGATAATCCATCAATTTTTGAGAACATATTTTGATATTATGAGTATATGTATGTATCTGACGCTAGTTATATTTTTGCTCTGATCGGTAACATTCATTCTTGATGACTGTTCAGAATTTTTGAAATATTTTGATCCATGTATCTGGTAGGTACTCCATGATTGTTCATTCTGGTAAATTTTGTAATTGAGGTGAAGAGGAAGAAAAAAAGAAAAAAAAAAGGATGTATAACTTAATTTTCAGCTACAGGAAGAATACCTGAAATTATATCGGGAATCTAGCACACAAACTTATGTTTAGGCGAAATTCCTGAAAATTGTACACATATTGTAGATGAAAGCTGATGAATAAAAATTTGTAATTGAAATTTGTATATCTCACTACTTAAGGAATTAAAAGGTAATATTAACCTCCATTATGTTCTTCTTTCCTATTGCCTCCACAAACTACATCAAAACAGTCTTGTATATATTCACAAATTCAAGAATCGAATACTTGCTTTCCAAGAGTAAGTAACAACTCCGAATTGACAATCTCTAATAGCTAGAAAAGATGTCATTTATGAATAGTGATCACAGACGGTGTTCACATTCTGTGAATACATAGAACTTACGATGTATTATTGAAACTTTAAAACATCATATCTCCAAAAGTATTAGTTTGTTAGAGTTGATGATGATAACAATGGATTCTTATGATGAAACTGCATCTTAAAAAAAATTAAATTCGAAAGTTGTAATTTAAAAAAAAAATTTTCGTTACTCCGAAACTATAAAACCGATTTTGCCGAATTACGAACTCAACCGAGATATTTATCCCTCAAACCTACTCTGAAAATTTCAACTGTCTAGCTCATTCTGTTTGAGAGTTATCGTGTTAATGGCCGGACGGACGGACGGCTGGCCGGACAGAATCGATTTCGACCACGGATTCTTGATCAGTGAGTCAAACCAACTCGTTCAAGACCATTTACCGCCAAAAATTTGAAAATTACAGACATTTGGGCAAATTGATAAGCACTCTGTTCCGAGGAACAAGAGCACCAAAAACAAAATTTCAGATGGGTTCCTTAATATCGTATGTATACGCAAATCCATTTATAAATTTCAAAAAATGTAGGTACCACTAGAGATAAAGTTTTGCCGGCAAAATTTCTCGATAGTAAAATACCGAAAAGCATTAAACTTGAATATTGCAATCGAAATAAACTTAATACTGACACGAAATGCGTAAAACAGGATATATTGAACGTATTCCAATGAATTGAACGCAATTGGATCTATACTGTAGAAGATATTAAGGAAATACGGAGAAATCAAAGAAACTGAAATTAGAAACTTGAAAACAAGACATCAAAGGTCAGTAATGAAATTCGTTCCTAATCCAATTCTCACCGTATATCCGTACAGATCCAGCATAGCTATGATTGTTGAAACGTGGCTCAAAGGAGTCGTATACAGAGAAGATAACGTCTAAGTTGTGAATTTTTGGAATCGTTGATAATACTTTATACTGAAGACAGTTTGCACTACCGCTACTTTTATTCAATATCGGTTATTGAACCAAATGAGGTTGATTTTTTCTTAGAATAACGTGAAACGTGATTATTTTCGTATATTATCAGATATTAAAATTACTGCTGTACAGAATGTTTTTAGTGAATTGTCAACACATTGTTTCTCATGGCACATCCGTACGATTGGATTGATTTGTTTCAAATAAATTACTCTCGAAATACATTATTGAAAATAAACCACTGCAATACAAGGTGTTTTTCATCTCATGGCACAATTGTATGATTGAACTGATTTGTGTCCTTACGCCAGCACAAACGAAGCACTGTTTATTTTCGACAACAGTTGATGTGTGCATTCGAATGGCTCCTTACGCCACCACAGACATAACACTGTATAGTTTTGATCCAAAAGTGAGAAAAAATTTGAATTATTTCCCGAAAATTTTATATTTCAGAAACAATCTGTCAGATTACGCGGAAATTCCTCAAAAACCTTTAAGCTGCCATTTTACAATCAAATAGCTGTTTTCAGTTCGATGGGTTCTGTATTTTTGATTCATTTCATTTTAAAATGTGAATCAAGTTGATGCACCATGCGTTTCTCATGTTAACGCTGCCTTTATTAATTCTCAACTTCATGCATTTTCGTAAGGTTTCGTGTGGCATGAATAGACAATGTATCATGTGTCCAAAAGCTTCAGATTTTATGTCAGTGCTATTCTTTTTGGCGCTCTAGTTCCTCGGAACTGAGTGCTTATCAATTTGCCCAAATGTCTGTAATTTTCGAATTTTTCGATGAAAATGGTCTTAAACGATTTGGTTCGACCCACTCATCAAGAATCTGTGGTCGAAATTCATTCTGTCCGGCCGGTCCGGCCGTCCGGCCGTAGGCACGATAACTCTCGAACGGAATGAGCTAGACAGTTGAAATTTTCAGAGTAGGTTTGGGGATAAATATCTCGGCTGAGTTCGTTACTGGGCAAAATCATACAGATGGTTCCGGAGTAACAAAAAAAAAATTTTTTTTTACAAAACAAATTCCAAATTGAATTTTTTTCAATAAGAAGTTTTACCATAAGAATCCATTCATATCATTTTTAACTCTAAAAAACTAATACTTTCGGAGATATGATTTTTCAAAATTTCAATGTAAATCGTATTTCTACGTTTTCACAGAATGATAGAATTATTCTGTTGGTATTCTATGAATTGTTATAATGTCAACTTATTTATTATTATTCCTGAGACATGACGTTGTCTCATTGTCATTCATTCCAGCAATTGTATAAATATGAGAATTATAATATAATATCATTCTTTTTGTTGGTTGATATTTTCATGCCGATGGTCAATCCATATGATGATGGGAATGGTAATGGTAAGTTAATAACATTGTCATTCATTCCAGCAATCGTATAATGATGAGAATTATAATATAATATCATACTTTTTGTTGGTTGATATTTTCATGCCGATGCTCAATCCATATGATGATGGGAATAATAATGGTAAGTTAATAATATTGAGTTCAGAATATCTCCTCTAAAAACAAAACTGGAATATTGGTGTAGTGGAGTAGATTTGAGGAATAATATATATTATCGTTCATCATAGAATTGAGGAATGAATATCTCGGATGAGCTCGTTGTTGGGTAGAATTCGTCTATTGGTTTTGGATTGATAATTTTTGGCACTCTTGTTGAATTTAAATTCTTCTATGATGTTTGAATTCAATTACTGCTAAGATGAAGTTCTAAATTTCAATAGTGAATCGTACTTCTATGTTTTCACAGAATGCTATAATTATTCTATATAAGCTTTATTATATGATCTGTGTTCATACTCGTACATTTCATCCTGTTCTATAAGAGAGAGTCAAATTCATTTCAGCTATTTTAATTTGGTTTCTTCCATGGTGCAGTTCTCATTCTCAGATTGCTCATTTAATCTTGATAAATAAACTATTATTTGAATTGAATTTCCTTTAAGATGTAGTTCTATCATAAGAATACATTGATATAATTCTCAACTCTGAGAAACCAATACTTTCGGAGATATAATTTGTCTGTTTGAACTAGAGCGCCAGAAAGCTCCTGTCCACAGGACTTGAACCCATTTTATTTTTAACACGCTTTTATTAGCTTGGGTTGTATCTGACTATGTATGTAACGGAATCTTTGAACTTAATTTTCACCAGTTTCCAGAAGTCTGATTAATTTGAAACTTTGCATACGTATCAAGAACCGATGACAATGCAATAATTTGATAACAGTTTCCCATTATCCTCATTATCCACAAAAATTGATTATTATTTATAGCATATTATCTCATACCGGGCACCTCCGCCAATTTGCAACGTGATGTTTCAGGTCCAGTTCATACTCATGCGATATCGCATGAGCGACAAGCGCAGACAGATACTCCGCCGTATTCACAAAGCATTCAATCTCCGTTAAGTCCTAACTGAGGTCCTCCGTTAAGAATAAATTTGAATCGCAACCTCAGTTAAAGTATTTAGCGGTGGTGAAACTGGCCTGTTTCACGTTGATTTTCACTTTAGGTAACTGAGGTTCCGATTCAAATTTATCCTTAACTGAGTACCTCAGTTAGGACTTAACGGAGATTGAATGATTTGTGAATACGGCGGACTATCTGTATCTCATGTACAAAATCTCACAGAGTGGAGCCTGTCTATCGCAAGGCGATTTGTCGCATGCGATATATCATTTTGGGCTCATATTCTAACAGTTCTAACATGTTCTAACAGTTTCCCATTATCCTTATTGGGACCGCCAGGATTAATAAAATTTTGAATGAAATGATGAGATTGCGAAATAATTTGTGAGACATTTCAATACCACATGTCAACAAATAACTAATTGATAAATCGAACTAAAAAATGAAAAATAAAAAATAGTTTAAAACAACTAAAAAAACACGCTTTTATAGCTAACCGAACTAAAAATTAGAAAATAATTTTTAATTTCAGAGAGTTTATGATACAGAAGTAGAAGATCGAACAATCAATCAGAATTTATCACCTCAAAATAAAATTATAATAAAGTTTAAGTTATTAACAAAAGAATTCAATTCAGAGTAAAAAGCTTGGGGTGCATTTTACTACTTTTCATAACTCTCTTCTCATAGATAGTTGCCAATAGAATGGTTGCTACATTTACTTTATCAAGCACCCCACGCTGTTTACTCTGAATTGAATTCTTTTGTTAATAACTTAAACTTTATTATAATTTTATTTTGAGGTGATGAATTCTGATTGATTGTTCGATCTTCTATTACTGTATTATAAACTCTCTGAAATTAAAAATTATTTTCTAATTTTTAGTTCGGTTAGCTATAAAAGCATGTTTTTTTAGTTTTTGGCGCTCTAGTTCCTCGGAACTGAGTGCTTATCAATTTGCCCAAATGTCTGTAATTTTGGAATATTTCGATGAAAATGGTCTTAAACGATTTGGTTCGACTCACTGATTGAGAATCCGTGGTCGGAATTCATTCTGTCCGGCCGGCCGTAAGCACGATAACTCTCGAACGGAATGAGCTAGAGAGTTGAAATTTTCAGAGTAGGTTTGGGGGATGAATATCTCGGCTAAGTTCGTTATTGGGCAAAATCGGACAGACGGTTTCGGAGTAACAAAAAAAAAAATTTTTTTTTACGAAACAAATTCCAAATCAAATTTTTTTTAATAAGCAGTTTTATCATAAAACTCCATTCATATCATTTTCAACTCTAACAAGCTAATACTTTAGGAGATATGATTTTTCAAAATTTCAATAATAAATCGTATTTCAACGTTGTCACAGAATGATATTATTCTATGTATGAATATGAATTGTCATAATGTCAAATGATGTTCCTGAGACATTATCTAATCAGTCGAAGAATTGTGAGCGAAGTGAGAAAAATCTCAGTTGTTTGCTCCCAAATTAGGTTTTCTCAGAAAATTCTTATATTTCGGAACTGAACATGAAGTAAGAGATCTGAGAGTAGTGAGACTGCTTTTCATCCATAGACATAGATATAACTCTCGAACGGAATGAGGTAGGTAGTTGAAATTTTCAGAGTAGTTTAGGGAGATGAATATCTCGGTTAAGTTCGTTATTGGGCAAAATTGGCCAGATTTAATTTGATTTCTTCCATGGTGCTTTTCTCATTCTCATGATTGCTCATTTAATCTTGATAAATAAACTATTATTTGAATTGAATTTCCTTTAGGATGCAGTTCTATTATATGAATACATTGATATAATTCCCAACTCTGAGAAACCAATACTTTCGGAGATATAATTTGTCTGTTTGAACTAGAGCGCCAGAAAGCTCCTGTCCACAGGGCTTGAACCCATTTTTTTAAACTATTATAAGATAATTTTTCAAGCATTATTTTTAAACGACACTTTTTGGCGCTCTAGTTCCTCGGAACTGAGTGCTTATCAATTTGCCCAAATGTCTGTAATTTTCGAATTTTTTGATGAAAATGGTCTCACACGATTTGGTTCGACTCACTGATCAAGAATCTGTGGTCGAAATTCATTCCGTCCGGCCGGTCAGGCCGTCCGGCCGTAGGCACGATAACTCTCGAACGAAATGAGTTAGACAGTTGAAATTTTCAGAGTAGGTTTGGGGGATAAACCACTCAGCTAAGTTCGTTATTGGGCAACATCGGACAGATGGTTTCGGAGTAACAAAAAAAAAAATTTTTTTACAGAACAAATTACGAATAAAATTTTTTTTAATAAGCAGTTTTGTCATAAAAATCCATACATATCATTTTTAACTCTAACAAGCTAATACTTTCGGAGATATGATTTTTAAAAATTTCAATGTAAATCGTATTTTTACGTTTTCACAGAATGATAGAATTATTCTGTGGGTATTCTATGAATTGTTATAATGTCAACTTATTTTCCTGAGACATGACGTTGTCTCATTGTCATTCATTCCAGCAATCGTATAAATATGAGAATGATAATATAATATCATACTTTTTGTTGGTTGATATTTTCATGCCGATGGTCAATCCATATGATGATGGGAATGGTAATGGTGAGTTAATAATATTGAGTTCAGAATATCTCCACTAAAAACAAAACTGGAATATTGGTGTATTGGAGTAGATTGGAGGAAAAATATATACTATCGTTCATCATAGAATTGAGGAATGAATATCTCGGATGAGTTCGTTGTTGGGTAGAATTCGTCTATTGGTTTTGGATTGATAATTTTCGGCACTCTTGTTGAATTTAAATTCTTCTGTGATGTTTGCATTCAATTTCTGCTAAGACGAATCTAAATTTCAATAATGAGTCGTACCTCTATGTTTTCACAGAATGCTATAATTATTCTATCTAAGCTTCATTATATGATCTGTGTTCATACTCGTACATTTCATCCTGTTCTATAAGAGATAGTCAAATTCATTTCAGCTATTTTAATTTGGTTTCTTCCATGGTGCAGTTCTCATTTTCAGATTGCTCATTTAATCTTGATAAATAAACTATTATTTGATTTGAATTTCCTTTATGGTGCAGGTCTATCATAAGAGTACATTGATATAATTCTCAACTCTGAGAAACCAATACTTTCGGAGATATAATTTGCCTGTTTGAACTAGAACGCCAGAAAGCTCCTGTCCACAGGGCTTGAACCCATTTTTGCGCGTATGTTCTGGGGAACATCGCGTTATAGTTTTGCCCAAATGTCTGTAACTTTCGAATTTTTTGACGAAAATGGTCTCAAACGATTAAGTTCGACTCCCCAATGAAGAATTCGAGGTCAAATTTGATTCTGTCCGTCCGGCCGTACGGCCGTCCGGCCGTCCGTCCGTCCGGCCGTTGCCACGATAACTTGAGAACGAAAAGAGCTAGCGACTTGAAATTTTCAGGGTAGGTGGCGCATCTCAATACGACGGACAAGTTCGTTAATGGGCATAATCGGCCCAGTGGTTTCCGAGTAATAATTTTGTTTTCAACCATTATAAATCCGATCAATTTAAAACTTGGTGGGTAGTTGTAGAATATGAACCTAAGCACGTTTGTGAAATTTTGTGCGAATCGTACGGCTAGAAAATTTTAAAAAAATTATTAAAAAATATTTTTGTTGTCACGATAACTTGAGAACGGAATGAGATAGCGGCTTGAAATGTTCAGGTTAGGATGTGCACTAGAACGCGACATTTCAGTTTGATTATGAGCATAATCGGCCTAACGGTTTTAGAGTTATAGCCATCTGAAATTTTCTGAAATTTGGTGGTTTTTGTACCTCATTAACTCGAAAAATACTGAACCGATTGAATTCAAACATGGTCATTAGTTGTAGAATGCCAACGCAAAAATGTTTGCAAAATTTGGTGAGGATAGCATTTGTAGAAAATTTTTAATAAATCATTGAAAATAAAAAAAAAAAAATTTATATATCAGTAACTATTCGTTTGAAATTGCTGAAATTTTGCGAGAGCCTTCATAACCTAACTCTACTGCCAATTTTCAAGTTTTAATACGATCGGTTAAATATTGTTGGAGATTCGAGCATTCTTGTGTGAGTTCAGTAGATGGGTAACCGTTGCCTCGATAACTTTCGAACAAAAGGAGATAGAAACTTGCAATTTTCAGGGTAGGTTGCGTATCCGAAAGGGAGAGTTGGGTTCAATTTTGGGCATAATCGGTCTAAGGGTTTCCGAGTTATACCCACCTGGAATATTATTTCCTTGATAACTCAAAAAATAAATATTCGATCGAATTGAAGCTTGGTAACTAGTAGTGGAAAATCAGCATAAAGACGTGTTTAAAATTTTTTTATTAAATATTTAAAACTGTAATTAGTTCTTTGAAATACCATTGAATAGAGAAATTCTTGTAAGTTAACAAAATATCTTTATTTGAACAATGAAAAAATTGGTTCAAGCACTGACGTGAAGTCAGAAGCTTTTGCGCGTATGTTCTATTGTCCATTCTCCTGTATTGGACACTCTTCTTAATCGAATTTACCATGATGAATTCTATTGTCTATTCTCCTGTATTGGACACTCTTCTCAATCGAATTCACCATGATGAATTCTATTGTCCATTCTCCTGTATTGGAGACTCTTCTTAATCGAATTTGCCATGATGAATTCTATTGTCCAGAATGGACAATAGAATTCATCATGGCAAATTCGATTAAGAAGAGTCTCCAATACAGGAGAATGGACAATAAAAATCATCATGGTGAATTCGATTGAGAAGAGTGTCCAATACAGGAGAATAGACAATAGAATTCATCATGGTAAATTCGATTAAGAAGAGTGTCCAATACAGGAGAATGGACAATAGAACATACGCGCAAAAGCTTCTGACTTCACGTCAGTGCTTGAACCAATTTTTATTTTAAAATGGGGTTCGGTCATCCATGATTATTCAGAACTGCATATGATCGAAGACCGCCTCAGGACTATTAGGAGCCCGTATCGTACGGTTATCATCTTCCATGATAAAAGCTTCACTTACTATTGTAAAATTGGATCAAGCACTATGGACAGGAGCTTTTTGGCGCTCTTCTTCAATCAGACAAATTATATCTCCGAAAGTATTGGTTTCTCAGAGTTGGGAATTATATCAATGTATTCCTATGATAGAACTGCATCATAAAGGAAATTCAATTCAAATAATAGTTTATTTATCGAGATTAAATGAGCAATCTGAGAATGAGAATTGCACCATGGAAGAAATCAAATTAAGAAAGCTGAAATGAATTTGTCTCTCTCTTATAGAACAGGATGACATGTACGAGTATGAACACAGATCATATAATAATTTATAGTATATTTATTTATACTTTCTGTGAAAACATAGAAGTACGATTCATTATTGGAATTTCGAAAAATCATATCTCCGAAAGTATTAGCTTGTTGAAGTTGAAAATGATATCAATGGATTTCTATGGTGGAACTGCAATTTAAATAAAGCTTGAATTTGACATTTGTTGCTTGAAACAAAATTTTTTTTTTTGTTACTCCGAAACCATCTGGCCTATTCTGCCCAATAACGAACTTAACCGAGATATTCATCTCCCTAACCTACTCTGAAAATTTCAACTGCCAAGCTCATTCCGTTCGAGAGTTATTGTAGAAAAAAATTTTCAAATATTTTTTTTACACTTTGCGGTATCCTGGTTAATACAAAACTTCATAAGCTTATAGAGGTCATGATTCTACAATTTGATGCTGGATTTCAGATAAATCGAGTGATCAGTTTCGGAAATATTCATAAAAAATATTTTTACTAAAATCGGCCATAACTCCGAAACCGCTTGATGGACTTCGCCCATTAACGAACTCTTTCGAGATATTTACGGTCCAAACTTACCTTGCAAAATTCAATCCTCTAATTCCTTTCGTTCGAGAGTTATCGTGCCTACGGCCGGCCGGCCGGCTGGACCGGCCAGACTGGCTGGACCGGCCTGACAGAATCGATTTCGACCTCGTATTCTTGAACAGTGAGGCGAACCAAATCGTTTGAGACCATTTTCAGCCAAAAATTCGAAAATTACAGACATTTGGGCAAATTGATAAGCACTCTGTTCCGAGGAACTAGAGAGAGAGAGCGAGAAAAAAAAATGGGTTCAAGCCCTGTGGACAGGAGCTTTCTGACGCCCTAGTTCAAACAGACAAATTATATCTCCGAAAATATTTGTTTCTCAGAGTTGGGAATTATAACAATGTATTCTTAATAGAACTGCATCATAAAGGAAATTCAATTCAAATAATAGTTTATTTATCAAGATTAAATGAGCAATCTGAGAATGAGAACTGCACCATGGAAAAAATCGAATTAAAATAGCTGAATTGAATTTGACTCTCTCTCATAGAACAGGATGAAATGTACGAGTATGAACACAGATCATATAATAAAGCTTAGATAGAATAATTATAGCATTGTGTGAATACATAGAAGTACGATTAATTATTGAAATTTAGAAAAATCATATCTCCGAAAGGATTAGCTTGTTGGAGCTGAGAATGATATCGATGGATTTTAATGCTGAAACTGCATCTTAAATGAAAATTGAATTTGAAATTTGTTGTTAAAAAAAAAATTTTTTTTTCGTTACTCCGAAACCATCTGGCTTATTTTGCGCAATAACAAATTTTACCGAGATATTCATCTCCCTAACCTTCTCTGAAAATCTCAACTACCTAGCTCATTCCGTTCGAGAGTTATTGTAGGAATTTTTTTTTTTTTATTTTGAAAATTTTTTTTTGACACTTTGCGGCAACCTGGTCAATACAAAACTTCACATGCGTATAAAGTTCATGATTCTTCAATTTTATGCTTAATATCAGATAGATCGAGTGATCGGTTTCGGAAATATTCATAAAAAATGTGTTTTATTAAAATTGGCCATAACTCTGAAACCGCTTGATGTATTTCGCCCATTAACGAACTTGTTCGAGATAGTTACGCTCCAAACCCACCTTGCAAATTTCAATCCTCTAACTCTTTTCGTTTGAGAGTTATCGTGCCTACGGCCGGCCGGCCGGACCGGCCGGACAGAATCGATTTCGACCTCGGATTCTTGATCAGTGAGTCGAACCAAATCGTTTGAGACCATTTTCAGCGAAAAATTTGAAAATTACAAACATTTGGGCAAATTTATAAGCACTCAGTCCTGAGGAACTAGAGCGCCAAAAAGTGTAATTCCCTTTCCGGTATTAGAGCCCGCCTTCTCTCGTTCCGAAACCGAAAACTAGACGGACTAGACCTTCGGGCTATCGAGCTCCTCGTACGATCTTGTCGATCTCCGGTATTAGAATATAACGTTGGTACCTACCTGGGATATATACAGGGTGAGTCTTTGACCACTGCATTAATTTTAACCAAAGATTCCTCTCATCAAAAGAAACACTTTTTTCATTTACCATTTTTCCAGATTCGGCTCAGGTAAAAAGTTACAAGCGTTTAAAGATCTCACAATGTGCTAATACACTCCCTCATATAAATTATCTATGACATTGTTGGCGAACGAGAATAAGGCATGGTAACTTGGTTTACAGCTTGATCCGGGATTCCAACGCTCAGGGACGGATCCATAAAAGTAGTGAAATTTCTGGAGTTTTCCATTTTAAAACATTCAATGAAGAATATCTCGAAAACGGTGCGTTTAAGGAGAAATGATGAAGAATAATATAATGTTCTAAAACGATGGAATACTCTTGAGGCGACTCAAGAAAAACTTTATATGCTTTCTTCATGCTAATTTCGTTTAGTTTTATGAATCCACGAGTCCATAACTAGAAAACCAGTAGAAGTAGAAAATAACTAATAGTTGGAAAATATGTATCATAGTTATAGGAAACTTTACGCCAACATTCATTTTATTCCAAAAAAGGATGTCAAAGCTACAAAATAAAAACTGATTTTATTTCAAAATTTCAACAGCCTGTATCGTTTTACCTGAGCTGAATTTGGAAAAATGTTAAATGAAAAAAGTGTTTCATTTGATGAGAGAAATCTTTGGTTAAAATTAATGCAGTGGTCAAAGACTCACCCTGTATTCTTAATTTTCACTTTTCGACATAAAATCGCCTCATGGGGGCAGATTTGACGATTTTTTACCCTTATCTTCGTTCCCCGGAAAGGGAATTACACTTTTTGGCGGTCTAGTTCCTCGGGACTGAGTGCTTATAAATTTGCCCAAATGTCTGTAATTTTCAAATTTTTCGCTGAAAATGGTCTCAAACGATTTGGTTCGACTCACTGATCAAGAATCCGAGGTCGAAATCGATTCGGTCCGGCCGGTCCGGCCGGCCGGCCGTAGGCACGATAACTCTCAAACGAAAGGAGTTTGAGGATTGAAATTTGCAAGGTGGGTTTGGAGCGTAACTATCTCGAACAAGTTCGTTAATGGGCGAAATACATCAAGCGGTTTCAGAGTTATGGCCAATTTGAATAAAACACATTTTTTATGAATATTTCCGAAACCGATCACTCGATCTATCTGAAATTAAGCATAAAATTGACGAATCATGAACTTTATACGCATGTGAAGTTTTGTATTGACCAGGTTGCCGCAAAGTGTCAAAAAAAAATTTTCAAAATAAAAAAAAAAAAATTCCTACAATAACTCTCGAACGGAATGAGCTAGGTACTTGAGATTTTCAGAGAAGGTTAGGGAGATGAATATCTCGGTAAAATTTGTTATTGCGCCTAATAGGCCAGATGGTTTCGGAGTAACGAAAAAAAAAATTTTTTTTTAACAACAAATTTCAAATTCAATTTTCATTTAAGATGCAGTTTCAGCATTAAAATCCATCGATATCATTCTCAGCTCCAACAAGCTAATCCTTTCGGAGATATGATTTTTCTAAATTTCAATAATGAATCGTACTTCTATGTATTCACACAATGCTATAATTATTCTATCTAAGCTTTATTATATGATCTGTGTTCATACTCGTACATGTCATATTCTATAAGAGAGAGTCAAATTCATTTCAGCTATTTTAATTTGATTTCTTCCATGGTGCAGATTGCTCATTTAATCTTGATAAATAAACTATTATTTGAATTGAATTTCCTTTATGATGCAGTTCTTTCATAAGAATACATTGATATAATTCTAAACTCTGAGAAACCAATACTTTAGGAGATATAATTTGCCTGTTTGAACTAGAGCGCTAGAAAGCTCCTGTCCACAGGGAACATTTTTTTCAAATATATTTCAGAAGAGAACACATATATATCCCCCTAATATTCAAGAGACATTGTGACTTGAAGACGCTCCTGAGACTCTCTCTGTTCTCCAGTTTGAAAATTATACGAACTATATAATTTTGCGTTACTTATCTAATGATAGATTCAACCAAACTATTGTAAACCAATAATAATGTTCTCCTATCCAAAATATTCCTCAATATATAAAACTTATAAGTCAGTTTTCTAAGACGTTTAGCTGTTAAATCAATATGTTCAGTGTATTTGAGATGTTTATCAATCTGAATGCTGGGATACCTAACTGAATCAACCCGTATGCTTGATCTTGATTGAAGATAAATTACTTTCTTCTCCCGCACCAGTCGCAGAAAAGGCAATATATTTCGTCTTCATTATATTCAACCTCAAACCAGATTTATCAAGCCAGCTTTCTACATCGTTAATGGCTATTTGCGCTTTACCCCATGCTTCCTCCCATGTAGTTCCCGCGCATTTCCATGTATTATTGAAATTTCGAAAAATCATATCTCCAAAAGTATAAGCTTGTTAAAGTTGGAAAATTATATCAGTGCATTCTTTTGATTAACCGAGATATTTATCTCCCAAACTCATCCTGAAAATTTCAACTGTCTAACTCATTCCGTTTGAGAGTTAACGTGTGTACGGACGGCCTGCTGGCCGGACGGTTGAACAGAATCGATTTTTGAGCTCAGGTTTTAGATCAGTTAGTCGAACCAAAACGTTTGAGACCATTTTGAGCCAAATATTACAGACATTTGGGCAAAATGATAAGCACTCTGTTTCGAGGAGCAAGAGAGACAAAAATTTTGGAGACACTTCGGGTACAATTTTTGTATACTTAGGGCTGGTCCACAAATGATTTGATTCTCCAGATGATCATATTCGATTAAAGCATACTACATTATAAAGTGATTCGTTTAACCATGCTTATTATGAAAATGATGTAGCATACTTCATTTTTTGGGTAATTATCCTTTGTATACATCATACCGGTTTCACTTCTTTCAGCGTCTTCCAACAATTATCAGTCTCAAAGTCTACAAACCAATAAAGAACAATTCACCTGTGTATAAACCGCAGAAGGAGCCGAATTGTTAGCGAAACGAATCTCGCAAACTCTTCCTCTCCATACCAATTCCAGTCCTCCAAGAAGACAAAGAATTCCTTTCAACTCCATCCAACCATTTCCTGGATGAAGCTCATCAACTCATAATGATATTTCTCTCAGACGTCTAGCGGTCTTAATTCGTTACATTTTGTTCCAGAATTGCCGGAATTTCCACCGACGATAAGTGTCGAGGGTGAGCCGCTGGATTGCGGGCATACCCTGAGGGCCAATTGTACCTCCCAGCCCGCCCGTCCACCCGCCAGACTCACCTTCCTGCTCAACGATCTAGTGGTAAGTGTAATTCACGGCTATCGCGAAAAGTTTTCCTTCCTGTGCGGATATAACGGTTATTGTTATCTGAGGGGATAGGTGTTTAGGTGATAATCGCACCAGGGTAGGGCCCCTATGACAAGGAGATGTGATAAAAAAATATTTCTCAGCAAAATCCGTTGCATGTGGATAAATAATAAATAGATTCTTGAGACAGAATAATAATCTTCATTCAGGAAGAACAAAAACACATTATTTGTCGACCAAAATCAGATATCATGCTGCCTAAATTTTATGTCCATGTGCTACTCTATTTCTACTGAATACCATTCGTTTGACATGATATTAGTTGACGATGTGATGAATATAATACAAACAAGCACTGACGTGAAGTCTGAAGCTTTTGCGCGTATGTTCTATTGTTCATTCTTCTGTATTGGACACCCTTAATCGAATTTACCATAGTAAATTATGTTGTCCATTCTCCTGTATTGGACACTGTTAATTCGAATTTACCATGGTAAATTCTAATTAAGTGTCCAATACAGGAGAATGGACAACATAATTTACTATGGTAAATTCGATTAAGGGTGTCCAATACAGAAGAATGAACAATAGAACATACGCGCAAAAGCTTCTGACTTCTCGTCAGTGCTTGAACCAATATTTTTTTTCGTGATATTTTTTAAATTTTCTAGGGGTACGGTTCTTAAAAACTTTTTTTTTCGTCATTTTTTTCAAATTTTCTAGGAGTACGGTTCTTACAAAATTTTGAACACGTCTTTATGTTCATTTTCTACTACTAGTTACCAAGCTTCAATTCGATCGAATATATTTTTTTTTTTGAGTTATCAAGGAAATAATATTCCAGGTGGGTATAACTCGGAAACCGTTAGACCGATGATGCCCAAAAACGAACTCAACTGGCCCTTTCGGATACGCAACCTACCCTGAAAATTGCCATATCTGCTTTCGTTCGAAACTTATCGAGGCAACGGTCACCCATCTACTGAACTCACACAAGAATGCTCGAATCTCCAACAATATTTAACCGATCGTATTAAAACTTGAAACTTGGCAGTAGAGTTAGGTTACGAAGGCTCTTGCAAAATTTCAGTAATTTCAAACGAATAGTTACTGATATATAGATTTTTTTTTTATTTTCAATGATTTATTAAAAATTTTCTACAGATGCTATCCTAACCAAATTTTGCAAACATTTTCGCGTTGGCATTCTACAACTAATAACCATGTTTGAATTCAATCGGTTAAGTATTTATCGAGTTAATGAGGAACAAAAAACCAAAAAATTTCAGAAAATTCCAAATGGCTATAACTCTTAAACCGTTTGGCCGATTATACTGATAAACGAACTGGAATGTCGCGTTCTGGTGCACATCCTAACCTGAAAACTTCAGGCCGCTATCTCTTTCCGTTCTCAAGTTATCGTGACAACAAAAATATTTTTTAATATTTTTTTTTTAATTTTCTAGCCATACGATTCGCATAAAATTTCACAAATGTGTTGAGATTCTTATTCTACAACCACTCACCAAGTTTCAATTCGATCGGATTTATATCGGTTGAAAACAAAATTATTACTCGGAAACCACTGGGCCGATTATGCTTATTAACGAACTTGTCCGTCGTATTGGGATGCGCCACCTACCCTGAAAATTTCAAGTCGCTAGCTTTTTTCGTTCTCAAGTTATCGTGGCAACGGCCGGACGGCCGGCCGGACAGAATCAAATTTGACCTCGAATTCTTCATTGGGGAGTCGAACTAAATCGTTTGAGACCATTTTCGTCAAAAAATTCAAAAGTTACAGACATTTGGGCAAAACTGTAACGCGATGTTCCCCAGAACATACGCGCAAAAATTGGTTCAACCTTGTGGACCAGAGCTTTTTGGCGCTCTCATTCAAACAGACAAATTTTATCTCCGAAAGTATTGGTTTCTCAGAGTTGGGAATTATATCAATGGAATCTTATGATAGAACTACATCATGAAAGAAATTCAATTTGAAAAGACAAAGTATATCTCGTAAATTATTGGTTTCTCAGAGTTGGGAATTATATCAATGGATTCTTATGATAGAACTGCACCATGAAAGAGATTAAATTTAAAAAATGTGTCGTTTAAAGAAAATTCTTCGAAAATTATCATTTAAAAAAAAAAGCACTGACGTGAAGTCAGTACTCTTTGGCGCGCGTGTTCACGGTGGCTAATTTGAATTGAATGATGAGTACTTCAAGCTCAGTGGATAGAGCGAGCCGAAGATCAACCCAAAGGATAGTGGACATCATTCACTGTCGGTTCAAAAATTAACAGTTCTGTATCTAAGCTGCCATCAGGATAAAGTAACAAAGTTGGAAAAGAACACAAGGGACTCTCCTTAGTCGCACAAGCTCCTAGAAGATTCGGGAGGGTCAGTATAATCCTAATCATGTTTATAGCACGCGCGCCAAAGCAGATTGACTTTTTACACTTTTTCTTTCATTGTTAATTCAATCTGCTTTTGCGCGCGTGCTATAAACATGATTAGAATTATACTGACCCTCCCGAATCTTCTAGGAGCTTGTGCGACACTTGTGTTCTTTTCCAACTTTGTTATTTTATCCTGATGGCAGCTTAGATACAGCACTGTTAGTTTTTGAACCGACAGTGAATGATGTCCACTATCCTTTGGGTTGATCTTCGGCTCGCTCTATCCACTGAGCTTGAAGTACTCATCATTCAATTCAAATTAGCCACCGTGAACACGCACGCCAAAGAGTACTGACTTCACGTCAGTGCTTTTTTTTTTTCAAGTTCCTTCAACAAATATACCTATCAATACAGTTTGGCTGTTAGCTTTACCGTAGATCGAAAAAAATTGCGGTTGTGGGAACCCCGTTAGGAACGCAATTGCATCTTTTCCAAATCCGAACGTACCTTAATATAGATCTACCGAATATAGTTATTTATAAATTCGCCTCAGGGCCACCATACAGACATTTC
The DNA here is from genome assembly GCA_937662695.2 of Halyzia sedecimguttata. NCBI lineage: Eukaryota > Metazoa > Arthropoda > Insecta > Coleoptera > Coccinellidae > Halyzia > Halyzia sedecimguttata. The sequence continues at coordinate 31,617,425 of OW569418.2, read as the reverse complement.
AGCTCGGAAACATCGCTATTTCCCCCAAACTGACTTGTGTCCGTGCACTGAATTGACATGAATATTCTTTTAAAACCTCACAATATCGGCTCATTACTCCCAACATAACCCATACAACCCAAAACCATTCACTTCTCGTCTGCGCATGCGCAATATACTCATGGCTGCAAGTCCTCCCAAAATTACACACCTCACAAAAAACTCCGATTATCCAACACCAGTGGTTCAGGAGACATCGCTTCTTGAATCCACGCATGCGCAGACCCTCACCAGGGGATTCTATGTAGGAATAGCATCCACTACCCCAAAACCCCAATGCTCTTTGACGAAAACACCAGCAGTAAAATCACTGATGGTCTGCTCATGCGCATATCGAAAAATGCCCGAAAGGGGTACCATCGATTTCAAAATTAGCCCCACGGCCACGGTATCGACACTTTAACTCGTAAACAACGCTACAACCCCCAACAACTGAATTATCCTTACACTAAATTGCCATGAATATCCTTTTAAAACCTCACAATATTGACCCAGCACTCCCGAAATAACCCGTACAAACCAAAAACAAACACTTCTCTTCTGCGCATGCGCAATCTACTCGCAGCTGAAAGTAATCCCAAAATCACACACCCTACAAAAAACTCCGATTATCCAACACTAGTGGTTCAGGAGATATCGCATCTTCGATCCACGCATGCGCAGACCCTCGCCAGGGGATTCTATGGAGGCAAAGCATCCGCCAACCCAAAACCTCAATCCTCTCTGACGAAAACACCAGCAGTTAAATCACTGATGTTCTGCTCATGCGCATAACGAAAAATGCCCGTAAGGGGTAACATCAATCTCAAAATTAGCCCCAGGGCCACGGTACGGACACTCCAACTCGTAACCAACGCTACATCCCCCAAACTGACTTGCCCTTGCACTGAATTGCCATAAATGTTTTTTTAAAACCTAACAATATCGCTCAGCACCCCCAACATAACCAACACAACTCAAAAACAGTCAGTTCTCTTCTGCGCATGCGCAATCTACACGCGGCTGAAAGTCCTCTCAAAATCACACACCTTACAAAAAACTCCGATTCTCCAACACTAGTGGTTCAGGAGATATCGCATCCCTTATCCACGCATGCGCAGACCCTCGCCAGGGGATTCTATGGAGTAATAGCATCCGCCACCCCAAAACCCCAATCCTCTCTGACGAAAACTACAGCAGTTAAATGACTTTTCATCTGCGCATGCGCATAACGAAAATTGCCTGGAAGAGGCAGCATGAATTTCAAATAAATATTTTTCGGAATATCAAGCAAAATAGAGTAATTTTTTGATTTTTTTCATGTCACGTGATCCTCACGAAATTTTGTAAAAGTGTTTGCTTTGGTCTTTTGCATCTAACTACTGAGTTTCTATTCAATCAGATCAGTATTTTAAGAGTTATCGTGGAAACAAAATTTTAAAATTTTAGAAATTTTTTTTTGTCACTTTGTGGCCTTCCTGTCAGTCACAAAAAACTGCGATTCTCCAACACTAGTGGTTCAGGAGATATCGCATCTTGAATCCACGCATGCGCAGACCAGCACCGGGGGATTATATGGGGGAATAACATCCTCCACCCCAAAACCCCAATCTTCTCAGAAGAAAACTCGAGCAGTTAAATTATTTCTCGTCTGCTTATGCGAATATCAAAAAATGCCCAAAAGAGGCAGTTACACCCCAGTCGTTCACCGTTCAGACTAATTTTGAAAACCAATTTAAAATTCCACACATCGTTTACGCATTAATTCAATTGCCATGCTAGTAAGTAGTCCATATTTTAATCAGTTGCCCTCGTACATATCGTATTGATTCAGATAAACGCGTAAAAACCCGTCAGAATATGGTCACCAGATGTTATGTATTCCGTGTAGAACTTCGAAATGAAATAATTTGACCAGTTTGGAAGTTCAAAATTATTAATTTTTTTTGAGGCTCCTAGTGGTCTGTCCGCAGTGAAATTTTGCACACCCCAAGAGGTCATTATTGGTCACTGAAGTGCCAAAACTGAACTCATTCCTATATTTGGTTTCGGAATTTCCAGCAAAATATTCCGCTGATAGTTAAAAATTTTTTCAATTTTTTCTACTCATGCTACCCCGACGAAATGATTATACAATTTGATGCTGAATTTCAGATCGATCGAGTGATCGGTTTCGGAAATATTGTCGAAAAACGATTTAACTAAAAATGGCCGTAACTCCGAAACGGCTCGATGGATTTTGCTAATTAATGAACTTGTCCGAGATATTTTTGCTCCAAACATGCTCTGCAAATTTCAACGCTCTAACTCGCTCCGTTCGAGAGTTATCGTGCTAACGGCTGGCCGGCCGGCTGGGCCGGACGGACAGAATTGAATTTGACCTCGAATTCTTCATCAGGGAGTCGAACCCAATCGTTTGAGACCATTTTCGCAAAATAATTCGAAAAATACAGACATTGTGACGAAATGATAGCACGCTGTTCCTTGCGGAACACGCGCGCAAAAAGAGCAATATGCAATGCTTTAATGCTTCAAAAATTGTCATTGAATTAATTCATCAAGATTAAATGAGCAATCTACAATGATTCAACCTCGTGGATTGAATTGTTGCAACTTACACCCGGTGCATAGTTTTCACAACTTGAAATACCTAAGGAAAATATCGTCGAAATGTCTAGAGCGCAGCTGGAGACAATCATAGCAGATTGTCCATTTATTCCTGATATTTGAGTAGGTAGAGTCTGACGAACAAATTATTTTATCCCATTTTAACGTTTAACGACGACAATATTCAACCCATGGTAACAAGGGTAAGTTGACGCGTATCCACTGAGTGAATTAAATTTTTTTTAATTCACTAGTGGAAGAAAATGTTCACCACTCACTTTCTGGAAATTATTCTTTCCACACACAATGCACCTTCAAACTCATTTTAAAGTATGTTTATTAAAATTTATCAAAAATTCTACATTAACAGTCATTTCTATCATTAAAGTAAAAATGGGTTCAAGCCCTGTGGACAGGAGCTTTCTGGCGCTCTAGTTCAAACAGACAAATTATATCTCCGAAAGTATTGGTTTCTCAGAGTTGGGAATTATATCAATGTATTCATATAATAGAACTGCATCCTAAAGGAAATTCAATTCAGATAATAGTTTATTTATCAAGATTAAATGAGCAATCATGAGAATGAGAAAAGCACCATGGAAGAAATCAAATTAAATCTGGCCAATTTTGCCCAATAACGAACATAACCGAGATATTCATCTCCCTAAACTACTCTGAAAATTTCAAGTACCTACCTCATTCCGTTCGAGAGTTATATCTATGTCTATGGATGAAAAGCAGTCTCACTACTCTCAGATCTCTTACTTCATGTTCAGTTCCGAAATGTAAGAATTTTCTGAGAAAAACTAATATCGGAGCAAACAACTGAGATTTAACTCACTTCGCTCACAATTCTTCGATTGATTACTTCAGGAACATCATTTGACATTATGACAATTCATATTCATACATAGAATAATATCATTCTGTGACAACCATAGATTAAAGGTCTTTAATCTATGGTGACAACGTTGAAATACGATTTATTATTGAAATTTTGAAAAATCATATCTGAGATTTTTCTCACTTCGCTCACAATTCTTCGATTGATTAGTCTCAGGAACATCATTTGACATTATGACAATTCATATTCATACATAGAATAATATTATTCTGTGACAACGTTGAAATACGATTTATTATTGAAATTTTGAAAAATCATATCTCCGAAAGTATTAGCTTGTTAGAGTTAAAAATGATATGATTGGATTCTCATGATAAAACTTCTTATTAAAAAAAATTTAATTTGGAATTTGTTTCGTAAAAAAAAAATTTTTTTTTTGTTACTCCGAAACCGTTTGTCCGATTTTGCCCAATAACGAACTTAGCCGAGATATTTATCCCCCAAACCTACTCTGAAAATTTCAACTCTCTAGCTCATTCCGTTCGAGAGTTATCGTGCCTACGGCCGGCCGGCCGGCCGGACCGGCCGGACAGAATGAATTTCGACCACGTATTCTTGATCAGTGAGTCGAACCAAATCGTTTAAGACCATTTTCATCGAAATATTCGAAAATTACAGACATTTGGGCAAATTGATAAGCACTCAGTTCCGAGGAACTAGAGCGCCAAAAATTACAATTATTAAGATTTTGAAAATGGAACTGGAATCCTGCACCTCCTCCAAAGGAAACACGCTCAGTCGTTATAGCACATGTGTTTGACTTCTCAGGCCCTGCTGGAATATCCATTTCTGCATCAGGAACTCTGGTTTTTGTGACCCCACCAAGTATTTGTTCAGAAATATTTATTTTGTTTTGTAGTGAATCTTCAATATATCCTTCTGCAACAGAACTTGAGCGCCATCCACCATGTCTTTTCAAAACTGTCAAATCTGCCCCAGAATTTGCGAGTAGGGTTGCAGAAGAACGCCTGAAACTGTGCCCTGTATATTGTTCAGCATCAGAAAGGCCCAAATACTTTGCAATAGTAGCGGGCATTTTCGAAAATGTATTCACACCTATAGGCTGGACGGTACATTTTTCATTTTTATAATTTATAAATAGTCGCTTGTGATCAACTTTGCTTGGCCTCAAGTTCCTATACTCGCGGAATATATCGAATGCAGCAACCTTATTAGTGCCATTGACCACAGTGAACACTCTTTTCTTATAAGTTTTCGTATCTGGAATCTGAATAACCAATACGCTGCCCCGATCTTCCACGTCATCTACGGTCATAGTCACCAGCTCGCCGATTCTACACGCTCCAGACACACCCATAATAAAAAAAAGCACTGACGTGAAGTCAGTACTCTTTGGCGCGCGTGTTCAAGGTGGCTAATTTGAATTGAATGATGAGTACTTCAAGCTCAGTGGATAGAGCGAGCCGAAGATCTACCCAAAGGATAGTGGACACCATTCACTGTCGGTTCAAAAATTAACAGTGCTGTATCTAAGATGCCATCAGGATAGAGTAACAAAGTTGGAAAAGAACACAAGTGACTCTCCTTAGTCGCACAAGCTCCCAGAAGATTTGGGAGGGTCAGTATAATCCTAATCATGTTAATAGCACGCGCGCCAAAGCAGATTGACTTTTTACACTTTTTCTTTCATTGTTAAGTCAATCTGCTTTTGCGCGCGTGCTATAAACATGATTAGGATTATACTGACCCTCCCGAATCTTCTAGGAGCTTGTGCGACTAAGGAGAGTCACTTGTGTTCTTTTCCAACTTTGTTACTCTATCCTGATGGCAGCTTAGATACAGCACTGTTAATTTTTGAACCGACAGTGAATGGTGTCCACTATCCTTTGGGTAGATCTTCGGCTCGCTCTATCCACTGAGCTTGAAGTACTCATCATTCAATTCAAATTAGCCACCGTGAACACGCGCGCCAAAGAGTACTGACTTCACGTCAGTGCTTTTTTTTTTTTTTTTTTAAGTTCCTTCAACAAATATAGCTATCAATACAGTTTGGCTGTTAGCTTTACCGTAGAGCGGAAAAAAATGCGGTTGTGGGTCCTCCGTTAGGAGCAATTGCATCTTCTCCAGATCCGAACGTATTTTAATATAGATCTACCGAATATAGTTATTTATAAATTCGCCTCAGGGCCACCATACAGACATTTCAAATCGGAAACAACGCTATTTCCCCCAAACTGACTTGTGTCAGTGCACTGAATTGACATGAATATTCTTCACCTCACAATATCGGCTCATTACTCCCAACATAACCCAAACAACCCAAAACCATTCACTTCTCGTCTGCGCAAGCGCAGTATACTCGTGGCTGCAAGTCCTCCCAAAATTACACACCTCACAAAAAACTCCGATTCTCCAACACTAGTGGTTCAGGAGATATCGCTTCTTGAATACACGCATGCGCAGACCCTCACAAGGGGATTCTATAGCGGAATAGCATCCGCCACCCCAAAACCCCAATCCTCTCTGACGAAAGCACCAGCAGTTAAATCACTGATGGTCTGCTCATGCGCATAACGAAAAATGCCCGTAAGGGGTTACATCAATTTCGAAATTAGCCCCAGGGCCACGGTACGGACACTTTAACTCTGAAACAGCGCTACATCCCCCAAACTGACTTGTCCTTGCACTGAATTGCTATGAATATTCTTTTAAAACCTCATAATATCGACTCAGCACTCCCAACATAACCCATCCAACCCAAAAACAGTCACTTCTCTTCTGCGCATGCGCAATCTACTGGCGGCTAAAAGACCTCTCAAAATAACACACCTTACAAAAAACTCCGATTCTCCAACACTAGTGGTTCAGGAGATATCACATCTTTAATCCACGCATGCGCAGACCCTCAACAGGGAATTCTATAGAGGAATAGCATCCGCCACCCCAAAACCCTAATCCTCTCTGACGAAAACACCAGCAGTTAAATCACTGATGGTCTGCTCATGCGCATAACGAAAAATGCCTGTAAGGGGTATTATCAATTTCAAAATTAGCCCCAGGGCCACGGTACGGACACTTTAACTCGGAAACAACGCTACATCCCCCAAACTGACTTGTCCTTGCACTGAATTGCTATGAATATTCTTTTAAAACCTCATAATATCGACTAGCACTCCCAACATAACCCATCCAACCCAAAAACAGTCACTTCTCTTCTGCGCATGCGCAATCTACTGGCGGCTAAAAGCCCTCTCAAAATAACACACCTTACAAAAAACTCCGATTCTCCAACACTAGTGGTTCGGAAGATATCGCATCTTTAATCTACGCATGCGCAGACCCTCATGAGGGATCTGAATTCTATGGAGGAATAGCATCCGCCCCCCCAAAACCCCAATCCTCTCTGACGAAAACTACAGCAGTTAAAGGACTTCTAATCTGCGCATGCGCAATACGAAAAATGCCCGGAAAGGGCAACATGAACCTCAAAAACATATGTTTCGGCATTAAAAGCAAAGTATTCCTCAAAATAGTAGTAATTTTTTATTTTTTTCATGTCACGTGATCTTCACGAAATTTTGCAAAAGTGTTTGCTTTGGTCTTTTGCATCTAACTACTGAGTTTCAATTTAATCAGATCAGTATTTTTCGAGTTATCGTGAAAACAAAATTTTCAAATTTTCAAAATTTTTTTTTGCCACTTTAGGGCCGTCCGTTCAACACAAAACTTCGCAGGCATATAAAGGTTATGATTCTACAATCTGATGCCAAATTTAAAAAATATCGAGTGATCGGTTCCGGAAATATTCATAAAAAACCTTTTTGCTAAAAACGGCCTTAACTCCGAAACCGCTCAGTCGATTTCGCCCGTTAACGAACTTGTTCGAGATATTTACGCTACGAAACTACCCTGCAAATTTCAACGGTCTAAGTCGTTCCGTTCGAGAGTTATCGTGCTAACGGCTGGACCGGACGGACAGAATTGAATTTGAACTCGAATTCTTCATCAGGGAGTCGAACCCAATCGTTTGAGACCATTTTCGAAAAAAAAATTCGAAAAATACAGACATTGTGACGAAATGATAGCACGCTGTTCCTTGCGGAACACGCGCGCAAAAACTACCTTTATCAATAAATATTGCTCATCAGGAGCGGCATCTAAAAAGTATTCAAACTCCTCTCTTCTGAATACCTTCGACTTCTTCACTACGTATCCCCTGGAATGTTGCTTCAAAAAGGAAGTGACTTGGTGAAATCTGCCGATGTCTATTTTTTCTTTCAGAGCCAACATTTTCTTAAGTTGCGAATAGTAGGACCATAAAGACTACGACTTAACTTTCTTGGATTGTTCGGAAATATACGCCAAAATTATTTTTTCGTTGACACCTTTGGCTTTTTTGGGCGCATGTTCTAGGGGAACATCGTCCTATCATTTCGTCCAAATGTCTGTAATTTTCGAATTTCGAGCTGAAAATTGGCTAATAGACTAATTCGGACTCCCTGATCACGAATCCGGTGTCAGATTTTTGGGTGCCGTCCGGCCGGCCGGCCTTCCGGCCGTAGGCACGATAACAGGTCCTATCGACTTCAAACTTTCAGGGTAGGTTTCTGATCAAAATGCGACGGTTAAGTTCGTTAACGGGCAAAATCGGCCGGACGGTTTAGAAGTTACAGACATTTCAAATTTTGAGGTTATTTCCCTGATATTTCAGGAACTAAAGAAGATGTTGAATCGAAACTTGGTAGTCAGTTCGAGGATATAAATGCGCAACTTTTGGCAAAATTCTGTTGTGATCGAAATGTTGGTAACTTTTAAAAAAATATTTCTTTTAATTTTTTCGAAAAAAAAATTTTTTTTTCGTGAACTATTCATCAGATTGCAACAAAGACTTGTGCTAACGTCAATTGTAGTATTTTGCAACATTGTGCAAAATTTTGGCTCTATACGATTTCAATTTCTGGAGATATAAGACAAAATGTGTCAAATTTCCTGGGTCTCTCTCAGTATTTTCATCGATTATTCTATGAACTCTTTGAATTCCACCGAAAACAAATCCAAAGACATAAACATAAAGAATCAAGTCATAGTTTAGACGTCGAAAGAAGGACGATGTTGATCGACTTGAAAAGGTACCTATTTCAAGAAATGCAATAATGAAATGCTTAATTTATGGATATAATATTATCTAAGTATTGTTGGGATCGGGCAGTTGGAAAATTTTTTAATAAAAAAATTTGTACCGACGTTAAATCAAGCATTCTACACGAGTGTGCAAAATTTCAGTTCGATACGATCTCAATTCCAGAAGATATTGCTTAAAATTCACATTCCAGCGTGTTTTGACGTTCTATGGTCACAGAAAATCGTCACAAAAATCTATTTACCTCATTTGACGGCTGTTTGTCAAATCAATTAATTCCAATAATTGATGTCAGATTTCCTACATACCAAGTTCAAACACATTTTATTATATGGAAAACACTTATTATGATCACGTTCTACAGGAATTGATACTAAATAGAAGCTAGATGAAGATTATTGTAATGGAAAATTTGTGTTCCAGAATAATATTAAGGTATTCAACATGATACTGCTTTTTTTCTTTACTGGTCAGTACGGGCCACAAGGAAGATGAACATGCGCCCAATAGCTCCTGTCCACAGGGCTTGAACCAATTTTTATTATTTCTCCAGGCACAAAATGCCCTTTATTGCTTTTCGTACAATATTTTTGATTTTAATGGAATTACTGCTTCTACTGTCTCATTTGCTTCTTGTATAATGCACTCAGGAACTACAACCTCGTCGTCACCGCTCAACATTTTTTCAAAATAAAAATTCTTTGACGGTTCTATAATTTTCATTGACACTTGCAAACAATTAATTACACAGTGCCCTAGCAACCATCGATCGAAGGGAAATCTCGTTATGAATTTGAATTATACCTAATATTTCCTCTAAAAAGTATTCATGATTTGAAATTTCATCAAAATGGGATAAAATTTTGTATACGACACGTGAGTTAAAAATGTTTATTCACCCGAAGAAATTAACCCACTCGCTCTACGGGCTCGTGGGTTAAACTTTCTTCTCATGAATAAACATTCATTTAACTCACTTGTTGTATAAATAACTATTAATAGTTCAAAATATATTAATAAAATCCTATCCTCTTTTCATAGTTTAAAATTTTATAGTTCATAGCATTCACACATTCTTTTCTGTATTATGGACCTTAACTCAAGAAAAAATGTTTGACACACAAATTTAGATCCATATTTCAGAATTTTTTTGCTAGCAACATTATGACAATACTGTATATAGGAACATGTCACACAACTTAAGGAAGTAAAAGGTAATATTAACCTCAGTGGTCAACGAACAGTAATTTCTTTTGATGATTCCTTTATGTTCTTCTTTCATACTGCCTTCATAAACTACATTATTATTATTATTATTATTTATATTATACTGATCCTCCTGGGTCTTCCACAAGGAGACCCCTCATAAGCTCTAAGAGCTTGCCCTGAGTTAGGAGAACCAGTTGTGTTCTGTGTAGGCTTTGTTACTGTGTCCTTACGCCACCTTAGGCACAGCACTGTTAATTTTTGGCCCAACAGCGAATGGTGGCGATTACCGTGACTAGAAAATTTCTTTCCTAGCCTCGGAATTGAACTTGGGGCTTCCGCTCCCAAGTCAATTACTCTACCACTGAGCTAATCGCATCATTAAAATGATCCAATTTTTAAATCTTCTGAAACATCATCCCCAATATTTATACATAAATTATTCAATATGTAAACAGTCAATATTATTTTCGGTTTCAAAACAGTCTTGTATATATTCACAAATTCAAGAATCGGATACTTGTTTTCCAACAGAAAATATTTTTAAACAACGAATTGACAAGTCTCTAATAGCTAGATAACATGACATTAATTAATTTTTTTGCTAGCAACATTATGACAATACTGCATATAGGAACATGTCACACAACTTAAGGAAGTAAAAGGTAATATTAACCTCAGTGGTCAACGAACAGTAATTTCTTTTGATGATTCCATTATGTTCTTCTTTCATACTGCCTTCATAAACTACATTATTATTATTATTATTATTTATATTATACTGATCCTCCTGGGTCTTCCACAAGGAGACCCCTCATAAGCTCTAAGAGCTTGCCCTGAGTTAGGAGAACCAGTTGTGTTCTGTGTAGGCTTTGTTACTGTGTCCTTACGCCACCTTAGGCACAGCACTGTTAATTTTTGGCCCAACAGCGAATGGTGGCGATTACCGTGACTAGAAAATTTCTTTCCTAGCCTCGGAATTGAACTTGGGGCTTCCGCTCCCAAGTCAATTACTCTACCACTGAGCTAATCGCATCATTAAAATGATCCAATTTTTAAATCTTCTGAAACATCATCCCCAATATTTATACATAAATTATTCAATATGTAAACAGTCAATATTATTTTCGGTTTCAAAACAGTCTTGTATATATTCACAAATTCAAGAATCGGATACTTGTTTTCCAACAGAAAATATTTTTAAACAACGAATTGACAAGTCTCTAATAGCTAGATAACATGACATTAATTATGAACAGTGAACACAGACAGATTCTGTGTTCACATTCTGTGAATACATAGAACTACGATGTGTTATTGAAAGTTTGAAAAATCATATCTCCGAAAGTATTATCTTGTTAGAGTTGGTGATGATGAAAATGGATTCTTATGATGAAACTGCATCTTAAAAAAATTTAATTCGAAATTTGTAATGTAAAAAAAAATTTTTTTTTTCGTTACTCCGAAACCATCATGCCGATTCTACCTAATAACGAACTTAATCGAGATATTTATTACCCACACCTACTCTGAAAATATCATTTGCCTAGCTCTATCTGTTCGAGAGTTATTGTATAAACAAAATTAAAAAAATTTTAAAATTTTTTCTAACACTTAACGGCAAACCTATCAATACAAGACTTCGCATGCATATAAAGGTCATTATTTTACAGTTTAACGCAAAATTTCGGATAGATCGAGTTATCGGTTTCGGAAATATTCACAAAAAAGGTTTTACTTAAAACAGCCATAACTCTGAAACCGCTTGGTGGATTTCGCCCGTTAACGAACTCGTCCGATATATTTATGCTCCAAACCTACCCTCTAACCAATCTTCTAACTCCCCAACCAGCAAAGTTGTCTTATAACTCCAATGATTCGCGAGTAATATATTTCATAAGTATCATATTAGTGCTTCCAAAATATCTATTCATTATATTAAAGCTATATAAACTTCATTCTGTTGTGGATAATCGAAATACTTCATAAATTTATCGTGAAAACGTCTATGCTGCAGAATTATGAAATATGTTATATAACTGTGACTTAACCATTTGTTGAGAGGTTTATGACTAACTTATATAACAATTCTGCTTATAAAACTGAATTGCTTTTTAATGGTTTCTTTATTAATTCTGGGGATATTTATATTTTTATTTCTAATATATTAAAAAACTATTTCAAAGTTGTTCTGTATAACCTCATGAAACAGTCATATAGAAGTGCTTTTAGTTACAATTTTGCTTCCAGAAGTAAATTGTCGTTTCGGTAACCACTTCATAACTATTTTGTAGTATTCAATTGCCATGACAATATCATCCAAAATCAGCTGATCATTCTGTTCCCACACTAAAGTGTTTTATTCCTTTCTCAACTGTCTGCACGATCTTGAACGTTTCTAAAAAAGTTATGATTACCATGAATCAAATGAAGCAAATGCGTATTAGTTTTCTAGCTAGAAGCACGATTGTCTTATCTATGCATAACTTTATTACTTCGCAGTTAATCAAGAATTGAAGGTACAATAATAAAATATCGTTTTGTTTTTAATTTGGAATTATAGTACAGGTTCAGGTAGCAGTATGCTACTGCTGAAGACAATTTTCTGTTGGTGCAAAATGATCACCAAAATCATTTTTGTGTTTAAGATATCGACTTATTAATAAGATACCTTCATAATATTACCTGTTATTTCTTCTTTTGAATTTCTATGCAAAAATATGTATTTATCAGATATTCCACAGAAAAACATTAACTGTTTCACTGATTTTGCAGGTTATGTTGACTTTCACGCGATAGAACATAATAAAATGTTTTATAGTAGTTGTAAAGTAGCTAAATTACAACGAAATGCTTGAAACTGATGCAGAATCAATTTATAAGAGAACGCCATCAAACATGGTGGCATTTGTGATGACTCAGAGTGGAAAGTGTTTCAAACACACTAAAAATAGCCTATGTGTAGATATTTCAACTATCCAGAGCATAAACTGACTCAAAAATAATCTGTAGAACAAATTGGATTACATTATCGTACAAAAGATCATAAGGGCTGACAAGCCACATTTTTGTTTTATTCAATACTTTTATGTTCAACATTCGAAACAAGGGGGCGCATTTAAAATATGTCATTTTGGTGCCACATTTCACGAAGAAATTTCATTTGCATTCTGAATTTCGTTGTGTGTATCCAAAAATATGTCTGTAAGTGCAGAAGTATATATAAATAAAATGGGTTCGTGTAAACAATAATGACACATAACATCTATATTTTCTCTATGTTGTTATAATTCAGGATTACCATTTGCAACTTAAAATCAATTAGTTTTATAGATATCATTTTTTTTTCAGAAGGTTCATGTGAAAAACCTTATAAAGCTATTACAAAACAGTGTTTTAGATGGCGCCAGAATGTTTATGAAATAGTCTTATAATGTTTATGAAGACCTTTATAAAATGTTTCGAATGACAAAATTATTTTATAAAATGTGCCAATTTCGGGTTTATATCTGTTGTATGAACGTATTGAAAACAATTCAGCGACTAAGAATATTTTATAAGATTTTAGTTGAAAACGTTTCCACAACTATTATAAAATATAAAATTGCTAGTTGGGTCCTTTCGTTCGAGGGTTATCGTGTTAACGGAGGGCTGGCCGGACAGAATCGATTTTGATCACGGATTATTGATCAGTGAGTCGAACCAAATCGTTCAAGATCATTTTCATCAAAAATATCGAAAATTACAGACCTTTGGGCCAATTGAAAAGCACTCTGTTCCAATGAACAAGAGCCCCAAAAAGTTATTGGTTTCTCCGAGTTGGGGATGATATCAAAGGATTCTTATAATAGAACAGCATCATAACAGAAACTAAATTAATATTAAATAACGAACTTATCCGAGATGTTCATTCCTCAAATCTACTCTGAAAATTATTTTATATGAATTAAACTTAGCCAATATTCCAGTTTTGTTTTCACAGACGATATTCTGAACCCAATTTGATAAACTTACTAAATTATATATTTCCATCATTATATGGATTTTATCCAAGGGTATATAGCCCAACTAGCAATTTTATAATAGTTGTGGAAACGTTTTCATCCAAAATCTTATAAAACATCCTTAGTCGCTGAATTGTTTTCAATACGTTTTTACAACAGATATGAACCCAAAATTGGCACATTTTATAAAATAATGTTGTCATTCGAACCATTTTATAAAGCTCTTCATAAATATTACAAGACTATTCCATAAAAATTTTGGCGTCATCTAAAGAACTGTTTTGTAATAGCTCTATAAGGTTTTCCATATGAACGTTCGGAAATAAAACATTACATATAGAATGATATCTCTAAAATTAATTGATTTTAAGTTGCAAATGGCGAATCTGAATTATAACAACATATAGAAAATATAGATATCATGTGTCATAATTATTTACACGAAGCCATTTTATTGCGCGTATGTTCTGGGGAACATCGCGTTATAGTTTTGCCCAAATGTCTGTAACTTTCGAATTTTTTGACGAAATTGGTCTCAAACGATTCAGTTCGACTCCCCAATGAAGAATTCGAGGTCAAATTTGATTCTGTCCGGCCGGCCGTCCGGCCGTCCGTTGCCACGATAATTTGAGAACGAAAAGAGCTAGCGATTTGAAATTTTCAGGGTGGATGGCGCATCGCTATACGACGGAAAAGTTCGTTAATAGGCATAATCGACCCAGTGGTTTCCGAGTAATAATTTTGTTTTCAACCAATATGAATCCGATCGAATTGAAACTTGGTGAGTAGTTGTAGAATATGAACCTTAGCACGTTTGTGAAATTTTGGGCGAATCGTGAGGCTAGAAAATTTTAAAAAAATTATTAAAAAATATTTTTGTTGTCACGATAACCTGAGAACGGAAAGAGATAGCGGCTTGAAAATTTTGGGTTAGGTTGTGCATCTGAATGCGACATTTGAGTTTGTTTATGAGCATAATCAGCCAAACGGTTTTAGAGTTATAGCCATCTGAAATTTTCTGAAATTTGGTGGTTTTTTTTTCCTCATTAACTCGAAAAATACTGAACTGATTGAATTCAAACTTGGTTATTAGTTGTAGAATGCCAACGCGAAAATGTTTGCAAAATTTGGTGACGATAGCATTTGTAGAAAATTTTTAATAAATCATTGAAAATAAAAAAAAAAATTCTATATATCAGTAACTATCCGTTCGAAATTGCTGAAATTTTGCAAGAGCGTTCATAACCTAACTCTACTGCCAAGTTTCAAGTTTTAACACAATCGGTTGAATATTGTTGGAGATTCGAGCATTCTTGTGTGAGTTCAGTAAATGGGTGACCGTTGCCTCGATAACTTTCGAACGAAAGAAGATAGGGACATGTAATTTTCAGGGTAGGTTGCGTATCCGAAAAGGAGAGTTGAGTTTGTTTTTGGGCATAATCGGTTTAACGGTTTCCGAGTTATATCCACCTGGAATATTATTTCCTTGATAACTAAAAAAATAAAGATTCGATTGAATTGAAGCTTGGTAACTAGTAGTAGAAAATCCGCATAAAGACGTGTTTAGAATTTTGTAAGAACCGTACCTCTAGAAAATTTGAAAAAAATTACGAAAAAAAAAAATTAAGAACCGCACGCCTAGAAAATTAAAAAAAAATCACGAAAAAAAAATTGGTTCAAGCACTGACGTGAAGTCAGAAGCTTTTGCGCGTATGTTCTATTGTCCATTCTTCTGTATTGGACACCCTTAATCGAATTTACCATGGTTAATTATGTTGTCCATTCTCCTGTATTGGACACTTAATTCGAATTTACCATGGTAAATTCGAAATAAGAGTGTCCAATATAGGAGAATGGACAACATAATTAACCATGGTAAATTCGATTAAAGGTGTCCAATACAGAAGAATGGACAATAGAACATACGCGCAAAAGCTTCTGACTTCACGTCAGTGCTTGAACCAATTTTTTTTTTATTGTATTTGAATACTCTTAAATTCTTTCGTACTTATAGAAAACTAGGTGCCCGCCCCGGCTTCGCACGGTTGAAATGCTGATATTAAATATACTACAGAATTTCTTTATACACAACGTTCACAGCATTTCTGTCGTTAGACAATACAAACATGTTTTCTTTAGATCTTACTCTTGAAAGAGTGACATATAATTGGCCATGTGAAAAACACTCAACGCTCAAATATAAGCCTGTAGCGTTGAAAGTTGGACCCTGCGATTTATTAATGGTCATTGCAAAATACAGGGTCTTTCACGAGGAACCTCACCCATATTTATACGGGTAACTACTGAACGTATTTTCATGAAATTCAGCACTCATAAGTATTTCACGATGCTGATGAAATCTAAAATATTTTCAAGGCATGAGCACCTCCGGTTTTTCCGGAAATGACGTCAACTTCCGTTTTTCAAATTAGAACACCATTTTTTTATTGCAGAAATAGATTCCCTAGAAAATTTCAAGTTATTTTGATGTAACATTTTTCATTTTTGGTTGGAAAATTCTCTCTGAGCGGGAAAATTCGAAAAAAAAATCGAAAATAGAGCTCCGCTGAAACAAGAATAACTTCGAGGTTTTTAAATGGAAAATTTTCATTTTCGGGGTTTTTCAAGATGTAAGATTGATGTATCCAGCTTGAAAATCGAAATCGCGATTCATGATACAGGGGGTGAAAAAATCGCTTTCAAAGTTAGGGATGACAAAATCGTGAAAAATCAATTTTTTCAAATTAGAACCCCATTTTTTTATGGCAGATATTGAATCTACGTTAAAAAATGATGTGAGTGTATGCATCACACGCTTGCCCTAAAATGGATATTTTCTGAGTTATTCACAAAAAACTGTTTTTCGTCTTGAATTTTCAGCTTTTTCTTTTCCACTCCTAAATAACTGTTTCATGAGGTTATACAGAACATATTCGAAATAGTTTTTTAATATATTTAAAATAAAATTATAAACATCAAACATAATAGATAAACCATTAAAAAGCAATTCAGTTATATAAGCAGAGTTGTTGTATAAGTTATAAGTTATAAACCTCTTAACAAATGGTTAAGTAACAGTTTTATAACATATTTCATAATTCTGCTGCATAGACGTTTTCAGGATAAATTTATAAAGTATCTCAATTATCCACAACCAAATGAAGTTTATGTAGCTTTAATATAATGAATTGATATTTCGGAAGCACCAATAGCATACTTATGAAATATATTGGTCTTGAATCATTGGGGTTATAAGACATTTTGGCTGGTTGGGAGGGTAGTAGTAATTATGTATAATATCCTATAATTGGTCATTTTGCATTGAATCACACCTTGTTTGTTAAAACAGAAATATATTTCACATGTCTGTTATAGGTAGATAAGATTACATATGATGGTATTAATCTTACTTTTTCCATAACAACAAAAGTTTCCAGATTGATCAGTTTAGACAAAAACTCCTACAGAAAACTAGATTGATAATATTTGTAGGATTAAAGAAATCTTTATGCTTTTACTTGATGTGTGTGTGTGTGTTCGATATATAGAAATGCGTGGAAAGAGCTGCATTATGAATTCATAATCATAAAATTACTCTTGAAAAATCAAAACTTGTGGGAAGAGTTGAAGAATGGTATGCAATTGAGAGTTTTCTTAATTAATAATATAAAATATTAGTATGAATTCGGAAAGACATTCCGGTTGTATAGGGCCAGCCTCTCTGAGCAATTTTCGCTGTGATATGTATTACAAATGACGTGCCAATGCCAATGCTATCAGGCTGAATACCCAACACCAAAAAAAAAACCCTCTTTTATACGGCTAGGCAACGAAATTTCAAATTATTGTGGTTCACAAGAAATTCACGCCCCTTGAATAGCGACTTCGTATAAACGTAATTCAACAGAATGTCACTGAAAGCTATCGCCATAACCACCAACATGACAAAAAAAACCGTTCTTAAACCTTTCTTGAGCCTTTCAGGTAGAAACCTGAAAACATGCAAATGTGAAGTGGAATATATCTTCGGGGACATAAATAATTATTCGATTAATCTGAAAAATCCTCAGTTCCAAATCTGGATCGACCCAATTTGGAGTGATGTATTACCTCGCATCTGAAAGGTCAAGGGCCGATCTGCCCACCTTCTCTTTGACGAGGGTCTCTGTCCCTAAACCTTCACGGAATGCCGATAGATCATGAATGAATGGCGAAGGAAGAAAAAATGTATCCCTACGACTTTCGTCAGTATATTAGAATGTGAAAGCATGGGAAGGGGGTGGAGGGATACTTACGAGAGGGAACAGGTCTGCGAGAAAAAAATATTGCAAACGTCTCACAAATGTTTATGTTTTTTTAATCGCAATCAATTTCTGCCATCTATCATCTTCATTTTTGTCATACTTCCACCTCCACTGTTTGAAAACTTATGATTGTCTGGCAAATAACAAACCTTTGGATTCCTACAGCGAAAACAATTCAGTTACCTACGTCTTGAAATGATTGTAGTTTGGCATTTGTTGTGTATCGATTGAATAGAAATAATACAGTCGTCCATCATCCACCACGTTCGTTCCATCGCTTGAACAAGCTTTTTCTACTGAATTTACTTTAGGAAATTCATTAGGCTTGAGGTCTCCTGAAGGGTTGAAAAGGAGTGGTTAAAATAAAAATCAGTTTTGACGTTTTTGGCGCTCTTGTTCCTCGGACCAGAGTGCTCAAAAATTTGCCCAAATGTCTGTAATTTTCGAATTTTTGGATGAAAATGGTATCAAACGATTTGGTTCGACTCACTCATCAAGAAACCGTGGTCGAAATCGATTCTGACCGGCCGTCCGGTCGGCCGTCCGTTAACACGATAGCTGTCGAATGAAAGGAGTTAGAGGATTGAAATTTGCAGGATAGGTTTGGAGCATTAATATCTCGGACGAGTTCGTTAACAGGTGAAATCCATCAAGCGGTTTCGGAGTTATGGCCGTTTTTAGTAAAAAACATTTTTTATGAATATTTCCGAAACCAATCACTTGATCTATCTGAAATTTAGCATGAAATTGTAGAATCATGACCTTTGAACGCATGTGAAGTTTTGTATTGATCGGGTCATCGTAAAGTGTAAAAAAAAAATTTAAATTTTTAAATATTGTTTCCACAATAACTCTTGAACGGAATGAGCTAGGCAGTTGAAAATTTCAGAGTAGGTTAGGAAGATGAATATCTCAGTTGAGTTTTCTGTTGGGCAAAATAGGCCAGATGTCGGAGTAACGAAAAAATTTTTTTTTAACTTACAAATTTCAACATGAATTTATTTTTAAGATGCAGTTTCATCACAAAAATCCATTGATATCATTTTCAACTCCAACAAGCTATTACTTTCGGAGATATGATTTTTCGAAATTTCTATAATGAATCGTACTTCTATGTTTTCACAGAATGCTATAATTATTCTATCTATGATTTATTATATGATCTGGGTTCATACTCATACATGTCATCCACAGACTACATATTAGTAGAGAATATGTAGTCTATGATGTCATCCTGTTCTGTGAGAGAGCCAAATTCATTTCAGCTATTTTAATTTGATTTCTTCCATGGTGCAGATCTCATTCTCAGATTGTTCATTTAATATTGAAAAATTAACTATTAATTGAATTGAATTTCCTTTATGATGCATTTCTATCATAAGAATACATTCATATGATTCTCAACTCTGAGAAACCAATACTTTCGGAGATATAATTTGTCTTTTAGAACAAGAGCGCCAGAAAGTTCCTGTCCACAGGGCTTGAACCAATTTTTTTAAAACAATTCTGATATTTACATTTCGTTTGATTCGGTTTCCTCGTCAACCAGTTATTGAATATTCCGCTAAGCAACATGAACTTCAAGAAATAAAAAAAAATGCCTAAAGAAACGGGTATAGTCATCAACTAGTTCAGAAAATCATCAGCAAACTCAAAGATAAAAATCTCTTTATCAACATAACCCTAACGAAAGAATTAAAAACAGTAAAAGGTTGCCACGCTATCACGTTCCATCCGAAAACGAACAACAAACTCCAGAATATGTTCAAAATGGTTAACCCGTAACCGGTACGAAGCAACTTCTGGGTCACTAACGGTACCGAGTGGTATGAGAGACACTACTCATTTTTAAGAGTTTTTTTTTTAATTTTTCTGAAATTTTGTTGAATAGAATGAAGCATGATCATCTTTTTGTAGTGTTAGAAAGATTAAACATAAAAAAACTGTGCTTACGAAAATGTGAACTAGGTTTATTGAAAAAAAAAATGAAAACATAGAAGCTTAGATATTGATCAAAAACGAATACAATGCACGTCTCCTATCTTCTTAATATGTTTTATTTTCATAATATAAACAAATTTGTAATCCTTTGAACAAAAAATATTGCACTTTTTTCGAAGTTTCAAGAAAAAATAACGACGTTCAATTCAGACCATATTTTCATTCCTTACATAGTTCCAAAGTACATTCCAAACATACTGGTTTTTGACACATGAGACATAAGTACTGCTGATTTTTGATGACTATTGCCCCTTTCTTCTTGTTCAATAGTAATATTGTCCACGTGGACCTCATGAGTATAATTTGAATTATTTTCTTCAATCCCAAGTTCTGAATCACTTGAAGGGGAACTCTCAACTATCACAATCGTTAATACCACTCATACCACTTCTTGTTTTTTATTACACCATGTGATTAATTTACTTTTCATAGCCCGGATTTCCTATTCGTGCACGTTTAGAGGTTCCAGGCTGAGAATTCATGATTTTGGTTATTCTCAATACAAACACGCAAACGGTACGAAGTGATCTGTCAGACTCCAGGTCGAAATAATTTCGTCAGAAAAGTGGAGCACGGGTGATATTCTCAGGAACGACTGAAAGACGATCAATTTGAAGGTACATTGAACGGCAACGCTGTACCTGAAAGGGTGAGAAGTACATACACTTTGATACGCTGATGGGTGTCTGTCAGAACCCACTGCACCGGTTACGGGTTAATATAAAATTTGCTTTCAAAACTTCCACGACAACTAAATTACTTCTAGGACATACATTAGATAAAACTCCGGACATATTAAAATCGGTTATACCTATATGAAATTAAATGTTCAGATTCCAACAAGTGCTACGTTGGGCAAACAACCAGAAACATTATCACAGGGCATAAAGAGTATACGGGATACATTTGGAACAACAAGATCCATGAATCTGCTGATAAAAATCACGTTTTAATAACTGGCCACTCAATTTCAGAAAATTCCGTCAAATTGTTGAGAAATTTCAATAAATTGTAGTTAGGAACACTTGAAGGGATTGAAATGTAGAAGATAAAACATATTTTACTCAATAATGATTTAACCAGTATTACCAACTCATTATTCTTAGTAATCGGTGTATGATGTCAACCCATACTTGAGTGTAGAAATTGATAGCATGCTTTAAAAACGCTTCATCTTTGAAGATGAAAACATTGTTTCCGAAACATGTCAGACGGCAAAAACTGTAGTGGACAATAGAGTATTTACTTTTGTAGTGAATTATTCGTGATAATCATTTTCTGTTCGCTTTTCTATTATGAATTGAAGAAAGTCTGTAACGAATCAATTTGTCTGACTGATGGATAATTTGTAGTCTAGTTGAATTCGGCTCACTTCTAGTATAGGAATAGTGGTTGTCGGGTTTCCTTGGTGTACTGTCTTTCGTTCGGTTAGGTTGCTGCAATTACTCGTATATTCCTGGGATGATAACAAGTGAACCACCCTGTATATTCTTTTTATATTTGACGTACGTGTTTCTTATTTAAAGCTCAAATGAATTACTTCCAAACAACCACGAGAAAAATCCAGGTCCGGGTTAACGGAAAATTATGGAACGATTGTATCCTTGAAAAACACCCTGTATATCGAAACTTCGAAAATTAATTTGCATATTTGAAAACATCACAAACTAAATTGAAACAGGAACGCAACATTGTTGCGCAGAGAGTTTTACTGAACAAATTGTTAACCTGAAAATTAAGTTTTTAAGAACATGAATAACAAAAGGTGACCATAAGTGATTATTATAATGAAATTATAGCGCTGCAGATACTTTATTCAATATATGCAGGGTAGTTCGCTTGTTATTATCCTATATAGGAAGAAATAAGCGAAATTCGTAAAACACCCTCTCTCCACCAAGACATTGAGAGCCAACAGAGGTGGAATATTATACCACCTGGCCAAGCTCCTTGCATGTGGCTTACAAGTATAAAACTGCTGCCGCACATATACATAGGCTCTAGGAGATATACAGGGGGTTTCATTAAGAAACGGAAATATTTGAAAGGCGAAGAAAGGGCACCGGGGTGAATTTATTAGCACTGACTGTCTTTGTAACCGAGATACTTTTATGACCTTTTATAACCGAGATCCTTTTATGAATTTTACTAATTTCCTCTTGTGGTGATAACAAGCGAATCATCTTATGTATTTCAGATCATGTACCTACAGGGCATTAATTTCATTATTAAAAATCACTTTTAGCCACTTTTTGGCACGCTGTTCTATGAACAGAGTGCCTATCAATTCGTCCAAATGTCTTAAACTTTAGAATATCTGGACGAGAATGGTCTTAAACGATTAGTTCCGACTCACTTATCAAGAATCCTTTGTCGTCCGAATGCGCCGGCTAAGTTCGTTTATGGCGGGATCCATCGAGTGGTTTCAGAATCATGGCCATTTGAAATTTTGTTATCCCAATAACTCGAAAAATACTAATCTGATCAAATCAAAGTACGGTCATTAGTTGAAAAATACCGACACGAAGACTCTTGCGAAATTTTGTCAGGATCAGATGTCTGCAAAATTTAAAAAAAAATCTCAGAAACTATCCGTCAAATATCGTTGAAATTCTACGAGGGCCTTCAAAACCTTATACAGTAAAGTTCTAGATTTGAGCTCGATCGGTTCTATATTGGTGAAGATATTTACAAAATTTCGATATATTCCAAAGATCGCGGTGAATTGGTGCACTAGTTTTACATTCAACCAAACAAATTATCAACAGTTTTTGATTTTTGAAAGAATATAAGCACAGATTACCAGATAGTGCAATCGACAGTTGGCGGGAAGCACGTAGGTTTGACCTTCAGATTTACTACCCATGAAGACGTAGTAAAATGACAGAGAGAAATGAACTACGTTCTCGCTCTTTACACAAATTCTAACCTCAACTTCACAAATCACTAATAATCATATTCCTTTTAGTTCTTGCACATACGCCACAAACTGCATCTTAAACGTCTTCATTACACTTTATAAAATTCATTAAATTAATCCCACTTGAGTTACAAATTTTCGTACATAAGCTGAGTATTTTAGCTAACCTTTCCGTTTGTTGTTATAAATTTATGAATGAACGTCGTTCTGGCTCTACCATAGTTGCGATTGGCCGAGAGGTCACGTGATCATATATCTGCGATTTTATTGGCACCCCCAAATAGTTAGGAGCTAGGAACTATTTGGGGGTGCCGAGAATTCCATGGTCAACATTACGCGTCAGCAGAGTTCATTCATAAATACTGGGAGTGGCGTATCTGGTTGATCTGTGATATAAGTAATCATGACGTTTTTGCATAGATGATTATTCTTAGTATTCTGTGATATCACATCTCATAGCGTTCTATGTTCCAGTTGATGTCATTCTCTGGAATGACAGGGACATGTTTGACTTTTTGACAGACATATAAAAATGATGGAAAATATACAACAAAACTTGGTAATAGCCATAGGATTAGGAATCAGTTTCGAAAGTTAGACACAAAGATTAGAAAATGGTTAGATATCCAAAAACATTTTTCCCATGCGAAAGAAGAAATATGTATTTTAAAGTGAAAAAACGATTTGATAAATGCAAGTAGGTATTTGCTCAGAAAGATCTTATTTAAGCAGGTTTTTTACTGAAATTGATATCTTTTCAAGGGTTTCACAAATCTTTCACAGCTCTTTTGCCAAATCAGCGTTATTCCGATTCCCAGTTCATTATGTGACATGATGAGTTTTGTGAGATTTTTTGTATTATTTTTCAGAGTTTGGGAGAGAAAACCCAGACAGGAACCATCTAGTAATGAATATATCTCCCAAAGTATCCTTTAATAATATACCACAGTGCTTCTGTTTTCACTTGGAAAAGGAAACTTCCAGCTGTGAGATCACTGTCTTTGAACGGGGATATTATAACATGAAAGTCTGAAGTTAAATATCTACGAGTAACACTGGATAGTAACCTTTTGTGGAATAACTGCATGTTGAAATCACTGCTCATAAAGCAATAAAGGCTTTAATGGAATGCAGAAATCTAGCCGGTAAGACTTATGAACTGTGATGGTTGTACGTCATGATTGTGAGATCCATAATCACGTATGAGGGAGTAATCTGGTGTGTAGTCAGTACTTTTTGGCGCGCGTGTTCACGGTGGCTAATTTGAATTGAATGATGAGTACTTCAAGCTCAGTAGATAGAGCGAGCCGAAGATCTACCCAAAGGATAGTGGACACCATTCACTGTCGGATCAAAAATTAACAGTGCTGTATCTAAGCTGCCATCAGGATAGATTAACAAAGTTGGAAAAGAACACAAGTGACTCTCCTTAGTCGCACAAGCTCCTAGAAGATTTGGGAGGGTCAGTATAATCCTAATCATGTTAATCGCGCCAAAGCAGATTGACTTTTTACACTTTTTCTTTCATTGTTAAGTCAATCTGCTTTTGCGCGCGTGCGATTAACATGATTAGGATTATACTGACCCTCCCAAATCTTCTAGGAGCTTGTGCGACTAAGGAGAGTCACTTGTGTTCTTTTTCAACTTTGTTAATCTATCCTGATAGCAGCTTAGATACAGCACTGTTAATTTTTGAACCGACAGTGAATGGTGTCCACTATCCTTTGGGTAGATCTTCGGCTCGCTCTATCTACTGAGCTTGAAGTACTCATCATTCAATTCAAATTAGCCACCGTGAACACGCGCGCCAAAGAGTACTGACTACACGTCAGTGCTTTTTTTTTTTTTTTCAAGTTCCTTTAATTTATATAGCTATCAATACAGTTTGGCTGTTAGCTTTACCGTAGATCGAAAAAAAATGCGGTTGTGGGACCTCCGTTTGGAACGCAATTGCCTCTTCTCCAAATCCGAACGTATTTTAATATAGATCTACCGAATATAGATATTTATAAATTCGCCTCAGGGCCACCATACAGACATTTCAACTCGGAAACAACGATATTTGCACCAAACTGACTTGTGTCCGTGCACTGAATTGACATGAATATTCTTTTAAAACCTCACAATATCGGCTCATTGCTTCCAACATAACCCAAACAACCCAAAACCATTCACTTCTCATCTGCGCAAGCGCAATATACTCGTGGATGCAAGTCCTCCCAAAATTACACACCTCAAAAAACTCCGATTCTCCAACACTAGTGGTTCAGGAGATATCGCTTCTTGAATCCACGCATGCGCAGACCCTCACCAGGGGATTCTATAGAGGAATAGCATCCACCACCCCAAAATCCCAATCCTCTCTGACGAAAACACCAGCAGTTAAATCACTGATGGTCTGCTCATGCGCATAACGGAAAATGCCCGTAAGGGGTAACATCAATTTCGAAATTAGCCCCAGGGCCACGATATGGACACTTTAACTCGGAAACAACGCTACATCCCCCAATCTGACTTGTCCTTGCACTGAATTGCCATGAATATTCTTTTAAAACCTCACAATATCGGGTCAGCACTCCCAACATAACCCATACAACCCAAAAACAGTCACTTCTCTTCTGCGCATGCGCAATCTACTTGCGGCTGAAAGTCCTCCCAAAATCACACACCTTACATAAAACTCCGATTCTCCAACACTAGTGGTTCAGGAGATATCGCCTCTTGAATCCACGCATGCGCAGACCCTCACCAGGGGATTCTGTAGAGGAATAGCATCCGCCACCCCAAAACCCCAATCCTCTCTGACGAAAACTTCAGCAGTTAAATCACTGATGGTCTGCTCATGCGCATAACGAAAAATGCCCGTAAGGGGTAACATCAATTTCAAAATTGGCCCCAGGGCCACGGTATGCACACTTCAACTCGGAAACAATGGTATTTCCCCCAAACTGACTAGTGTCCGAGCACTGAATTGCTATGAATATTCTTTTAAAACCTCACAATATCGACTCAGCACTCCCAACATAACCCATCCAACCCAAAAACAGTCACTTCTCTTCTGCGCATGCGCAATCTACTCGCGGCTAAAAGTCCTTTCAATATAACACACCTTACAAAAAACTCCGATTCTCCAACACTAGTGGTTCGGAAGATATCGCATCTTTAATCTACGCATGCGCAGACCCTCATCAGGGATCTGAATTCTATGGAGGAATAGCATCCGCCACCCCAAAACCCCAATCCTCTCTGACGAAAACTACAGCAGTTAAATGACTTCTCATCTGCGCATGCGCACAACGAAAAATGGCAGCATGAACCTCAAAAAAATAGGTTTCGGCATTTTAAGCAAAGTATTTCGCAAAATAGTAGTAATTTTTTATTTTTTTCATGTCACGTGATCTTCACGAAATTTTGCAAAAGTGTTTGCATTGGTCTTTTGCATCTAACTACTGAGTTTCAATTTAATCAGATCAGTATTTTTCGAGTTATCCTGAAAACAAAATTTTAAAATTTTTGAAAATTTTTTTTGCCACTTTAGGGCCGTCCGATCAAAACAAAACTTCGCAGGCATATAAAGGTCATGCTTCTACAATTTGCTGCCAAATTTCAGAAAGATCGAGTGATTGGTTCCGGAAATATTCATTAAAAACGTTTTGACTAAAAACGGCCTTAACTCCGAAACCGCTTGGTGGATTTCGCCCGTTAACGAACTTGTCCGAGATATTTACGCTACAAAGCTAACCTGCAAATTTCAACGCTCTAAGTCGTTCCGTTCGAGAGTTATCGTGCTAACGGCCGGCCGGCCGGCCGGCCGGCCGGACCGGACGGACAGAATTGAATTTGACCTCGAATTCTTCATCAGGAAGTCAAACCTAATCGTTTGAGACCATTTTCGAAAAAAAAATCGAAAAATACAGACATTGTGACGAAATGATAGCACGCTGTTCCTTGCGGAACACGCGCGCAAAAATTAGTCAGAATAGTATGAGGAAGACACTCGAAAAAAATCAAAGGTTTGCATAAGAGTGTCAGACGGAGCTATGGGAACCTGTCTACAGG
The DNA here is from genome assembly GCA_937662695.2 of Halyzia sedecimguttata. Taxonomy (NCBI): domain Eukaryota; kingdom Metazoa; phylum Arthropoda; class Insecta; order Coleoptera; family Coccinellidae; genus Halyzia; species Halyzia sedecimguttata. The sequence continues at coordinate 31,590,301 of OW569418.2, read as the reverse complement.
GGCACTTCAGATTATCACAAATCTCACCCCTTCACATTGTGATAGACGACATGGCCCATGAGGCCATTCTCAGAATATCTAGGACGGAACAGGTAATGAGAGTATTAAAAACCAGAAAGCCTGGTGCTCTCTTACCGGGTACATTTCATTAGGCTCCTATCCGATCGTCTTTCAGACAGAAATAGTAGCAATCATTAAAGGATACTCTGGAAGGTATATTCATCATTAATTGGTTTCTTTCTGGGTTTTGTCTCCCAAATTCTGAAAAATATCCATCAAATGAAAAATTTATTATTTTGTGATTTGCTTCTGCGTAAGGAACACAATCAGAAGCAATAATCGAACAATGTTGCCTAATAAAGAACAATGAAAACAACATCAACGAAGAAACAACTATATCGTAACGTTTCGTAGTCTATATCAGATTACTTCGTCAGAGGGTCAACGAAAATCATCAGAACTACTTGATTGATAGTTATTCTGAAATTCGAGAATTGTCACATTGACAGTATTTGAAAATCATAGCTAACATAATTTTATTTTGTATATAAATTTCCAAGTTCCACCTACTTTTTCAATAAATTCAGCCAAATATGGTCAATGCCAATTGAGCAATTTGCAATGCTCTGTTCAATAAAATACAAGTTAACGCCTTAAGTTTCCTTTTAATATAATCAGTTTCTGTTATCAGAATCTTTGTATTACTCCAATCCATCATGTTATCTCCTTGGATTGTACATACATGTTCTGCTATTTTTGATTTCTGAATGTCTCTATTTCTCAAGTTATTCATATGCTCTGACTTTCTTACTTTTTCTTACTAGTGTTCTTGATGTTTCTCCTGTGTACGATTTACCACATATACAAGGAATATTATATACACAGTACACCATACGCTACACAGCACTGTTCATTTTCAAACCAATAGTGGTTGAATGGGACCTTATGCCACTGCAAACACAGCCCCTTCATTTTCGTACCAACATTGAATGTATGTATGTGAGTTGAAACTAATTATTTGATACTATTCTCAGCCGAACAGTGTACCAGTTTTTCTCGGACGCTTGATTTTACTGTCGGATTTAAGTTCTTGGAAATATATTTTTTTTCCTGGAGCTAAGCAGCTTAGGGCGAGATCAGTACCTGGATGGGTGACAGCTCCGCCTATAGATTTGGACAGCGTGCCAAAGCTCCTGTCCACAGGGCTTTCCCCCTTTTTGCGCGCGTATTCCGCAAGGAACACCGTGCTATCATTTCGTCACAATGTCTGTAATTTTCGATTTTTTTTTCGAAAATGGTCAAAAACGATTGGGTTCGACTCCCTGATGAAGAATTCGAGGTCAAATTCAATTCTGTCCGTCCGGTCCGGCCAGCTGGCCGTTAGCACGATAACTCTCGAACGGAACGACTTAGAGCGTTGAAATTTGCAGGGTAGTTTTGTAGCGTAAATATCTCGGACAAGTTCGTTAACGGGCGAAATCCACCGAGCGGTTTCGGAGTTAAGGCCGTTTTTAGTCAAAACGTTTTTTATCGGAACCGATCACTCGATCATTCTGAAATTTGGCATCAAATTGTAGAATCATGACCTTTATATGCCTACGATGTTTTGTTATGACCGGATGGCCCTAAAGTCGCAAAAAAAAATTTCAAAAATTTTTAAATTTTGTTTTCACGATATCTCGAAAAATACTGATCTGATTAAATTGAAACTCAGTAGTTAGATGCAAACGACCAATTCAAACACTTTTGCAAAATTTCGTGAGGATCACGTGACATGAAAAAAATCAAAAAATTACTACTATTTTGCGGAATACTTTGCTTAAAATGCCGAAACCTCATTTTTTGAGGTTCATGCTGCCCTTTCCGGGCATTTTTCGTTGTGCGCATGCGCAGATGAGAAGTCATTTAGCTGCTGTAGTTTTCGTCAGAGAGGATTGGGGTTTTGGGGTGGCGGATGCTATTCCTCCATAGAATCCAGATCCCCGATGAGGGTCTGCGCATGCGTAGATTAAAGATGCGATATCTCCCGAACGACTAGTGTTGGAGAGTCGGAGTTTTTTGTAAGGTGCGTTATTCTGAGAGGACTTTTAGCCGCGAGTAGATTGCGCATGCGCAGAGGAGAAGTGACTGTTTTTTAATTGGATGGGTTATGTTGGGAGTGCTGAGTCGATATTGTGAGGTTTTAAAAGAATATTCATAGCAATTCAGTGCAAGGACAAGTCAGTTTTTGGGGATGTTGCGTTGTTTCCGAGTTAAAGTGTTCGAACCATGGCCCTTGGGCTAATTTTGAAATTGATGTTACCCCTTACAGGCATTTTTCGTTATGCGCATGAGCAGACCATCAGTGATTTAACTGGTGGTGTTTTCGAGAGAGAGGATTGCTATTCCTCCATAAAAGCCCCTGTTGAGGGTCTGCGCATGCGTGGATTAAAGATGTGATATCTCCTGAACAACTAGTGTTGGAGAATTGGAGTTTTTTGTAAGGTGTGTGATTTTGAGAGAACTTTTAGCCGCAAGTAGATTGTGCATGCGCCGAAGAGAAGTGACTGTTTTTGGGTTGTATGGGTTATAATATATTCCTTAGTGGCTTGGAGGACAGGGAATTAAAAATCCGTTATAAAACGCCGACGTTTCTACCTTTATTTCTGGTCCCTTCAAGGCTGGAAAGTAGAACAAACAATTTTCAATCATCTACAATGTGAACTTTGATAAAACTCGAATTAAAATAAACAGATATCACATTACGTATGTATAATATAAAAAGGAATTTACACAACAAAAAACAACCACAATATACGCAACCATACCATCACAGAAATCATCAACAACAAGACGACAAACTAAGATCCAAAGCAATATTTCAGCACTATCTTTTAAGTAAATGAATTTGTGTTCTGACGTACCTATTTATATGAACTATTACCCTATGTGAAATTGGGCATTCTCTAGGTGCTGTTACGTCAATTGATATAAACCCATGTATTATAGGCATTTGTCATATCTTGCGGGTGGTGTTAACATAATTAGCATTATAGCTCTTTGAAAATAAGGAACGTAAACAAGCGAAGATGCCACCAACACATTTCATTACAAATATCATATGATTGTAGCATTCATGTCATCCGAAACGGGGTATGTTCCCGAAATCTCAATCTGGTCGCTTCATCCGTTTGTACCTGTCAATTACATTGCTGTATATTGAACTTAAATTTTGTACGTCAGTTCTCATGTTCACTGTGTTGCCTGAAGATAATGAATTGGTGTCACTTGACGTTGTATCATTATACACCAACATCCCCAAGACCTAAGTTCTAAGCATCGTACAGAAAAGATGGCTACATATATCAGCGTATACAACGATCCCATATGCCTTGTTTTGTAGGATAATACAATACATTTTTGATTCCAGTTATTTTTCTTTCAATAATGTGGTATATAAACAGATTGAAGGCACAGCTATGGGGAATCCATCAAGTTGTACTCTGGCCTGCTTGGTCATGGAGGAAATAATAACAAAAAGCTTGAGAACACTTTCCTTTGATGTCGGATTCATTAAGTTGTATGTTGATGACACAGTTCTATCAATTCCGAAAGGTAAATCTGAGGAATTGCTCATCAATTTCAATTGATGCCATCATAGATTGCAATTTACTATTGAACATGAAGTTGAGGGGTCAATACGATTTTTGGATGTTCTTCTTATTCGCAATATGGATGGTACTATTAGTACCAATTGGTATACTAAACCTGCATCGTCTGGAAGGGTTCTGAACTACCGATCTCAACACCCCACTTCCCAGAAGATAGCAACAATAAAGAACTTGATGTTTCGTGCTGTTCACTTGAGCCATGAAAGATTCCACAAAGAAAATGAAGGGAAAATAGTTGACCTCCTCACTAAAAACAATCACCCCAAAACCTTAGTTGAACGTGTTTTGAACCTATGCAAGCAAAACATTCTGGGTAACAGTGCTAATACGATGAATGATGAACATAGCAGATATTACCGATTTCCATACGTCAAAGGATTGTCTGAGAACATCAATAGAACAATACAACAGGCAAATCCCTCCGTTAGACTGGCTTTTTACCCCCTCAAATGCGTCGGTTCTCTTTTCAGTAAGGTCAAAGACACAACTCCGAATGGTTTATAATCAAATCTCATATATAAAATACCTTGTAATGGTTGCACCAAATTCTATACAGGGATGACGAAGCAATATTTGAAGGATAGGATTTACCAACATAGCTACGATTGTAGACCTATCAATAAAGATAAAAATGAGAAGACCGCCTTAGCTTTCCACCACTTCAACGAGAATCACTCATTCGACTTCGAGAACGTCAGCATTCTAGAGAAAGAAAGTCATTATAAAAAAAGGTGCATAGGAGAGATGGTGCATATTTCCTTGAATGATACAGTGAACATGAGAACTGACGTACAAAATTTAAGTTCAATATACAGCAATGTAATTGACAGGTACAAACGGATGAAGCGACCAGATTGAGATTTCGGGAACATACCCCGTTTCGGTTGTCATGAATGCTACAATCACATGATGTTTGTAATGAAATGTGTTGGTGGCATCTTTGCTTGTTTACGTTCCTTAATTTCAAAGAGTTATAATGCTAATTATGTTAACACCACTCGCAAGATATGACAAATGCCTATAATACATAGGTTTATATCAATTGACGTAACAGCACCTAGAGAATGCCCAATTTCACATAGGGTAATAGTTCATATAAATAGGTACGTCAGAACACAAATTCATTTACTTAAAAGATAGTGCTGAAATATTGCTTTGGATCTTAGTTTGTCGTCTTGTGGTTGATGATTTCTGTGATGGTATGGTTGCGTATATTGTGGTTGTTTTTTGTTGTGTAAATTCCTTTTTATATTATACATAAGTAATGTGATATCTGTTTATTTTAATTCGAGTTTTTTCAAAGTCTACATTGTAGATGATTGAAAATTGTTTGTTCTATTGTTCAGCCTTGAAAAAGACCAGAAATAAAGGTCGAAACGTCGGCATTTTATAGCGGATTTTTAATTCCCTGTCCTCCAAGCCACTAAGGAATATATTATTAATTATTAATAGGACACAATAAAACCAAGTATGAATGTATGGGTTATGTTGGGAGTGCTGAGCCGATATTGTGAGGTTTCAAAAGAATATTCATGGCAATTTAGTGCAAGGACAAGTCAGTTTGGGGGATGTAGCGTTGTTTCCGAGTTGAAGTGTCCGTACCGTGGCCATGGGGCTAATTTTGAAATTGATGTTACCGCTTACGGGCATTTTCCGTTATGCGCATGAGCAGACCATCAGTGATTTAACTGCTGGTGTTTTCGTCAGAGAGGATTGGGGTTTTGGGGTGGCGGATGTTATTCCTCCATAGAATCCCCTGGTAGGGGTCTGCACATGCGTGGATTAAAGATGCGATATCTCCTGAACCACTGGTGTTGGATAATCGGAGTTTTTTGTAAGGTGTGTGATTTTGGGAGGACTTGCAGCCGCGAGTTGATTGCGCATGCGCAGAAGAGGAATGACTGTTTTTGGGTTGTATGGGCTATGTTGAGAGTAATTAGCCGATATTGTGAGGTTTTAAAAGAATATTCATGTCAATTCAGTGCACGGACACTAGTCAGTTTGGGGGAAATAGCGTTGTTTCCGAGTTGAAGTGTGCATACTGTGGCCCCGGGGCCAATTTTGAAACTGATGTTACCCCTTACGTGCATTTTTCGTTATGCGCATGAGCAGACCATCAGTGATTTAACTGCTGAAGTTTTCGTCAGAGAGGATTGGGGTTTTGGGATGGCGGATGCTATTTCTCTATAGAATCCCCTGGTGAGGGTCTGCGCATGAGTGGATTCAAGATGCGATATCTCCCGAACCACTAGTGTTGGAGAATCGGAGTTTTTTGTAAGGTGTGTGATTTTGGGAGGATTTTCAGCCGCAAGTAGATTGCGCATGCGCAGAAAAGAAGTGACTGTTTTTGGGTTGTATGGGTTATGTCGGGAGTGCTGAGCCAATATTGTGAGGTTTTAAAAGAATATTCATGGCAATTCAGTGCACGGACAAGTTAGTTTGGGGGATGTAGCGTTGTTTCCGAATTGAAGTGTTCGTACCGGTGCCCTGGGGATAATTTTGAAACCGATGTTACCCCTTACGGGCATTTTTCGTTATGCGCATGAGCAGACCATCAGCAATTTAACTGCTGGTATTTTTGTCAGAGAGGATTGGGATTTTGGCGGATGCTATTCCTACATAGAATCCACTGGTTAGGGTCTGCGCATGCGTGGATTAAAGATGCAATATCTTCTGAACCACTAGTGTTGGAGAATCGGAGATTTTTGTAGGGTGTGTGATTTTGGGAGGACTTGCAGCCACAAGTAGATTGCGCATGCGAGAAGAGAAATAACTTTTTTTTGGTTGTATGGTTTATGTTGGGAGTGCTGAGCCGATATTGTGAGGTTTTGAAAGAATATTCATGGCAATTCAGTGCAAGGTCAATCCAGTTTGGGGGATGTAGCGTTGTTTCCGAGTTAAAGTGTCCGTACCGTGGCCCTGGGGCTAATTTCGAAATTTATGTTACCCCTTACGGGCATTTTTCGTTATGCGCATGAGCAGACCATCAGTGATTTAACTGCTGGTTCTTTCGTCAGAGAGGATTGGGGTTTTGGGGTGGCGGATGCTATTCCTCTATAGAATCCCCTGGTGAGGGTCTGCGCATGCGTGGATTCAAGAAGCGATATCTCCTGAACCACTAGTGTTGGAGAATATATTGCGCATGCGCAGAAGAGAAGTGAATGATTTTGGGTTATGTTGGGAGTAATGAGCCGATATATGAGGTTTTAAAAGAATATTCATGTCAATTCAGTGCACTGACACAAGTCAGTTTGGGGGAAATAACGTTGTTTCCGAGTTGAAATGTCTGTATGGTAGCCCTGAGTTGAATTTATAAATAACTATATTCGGTAGATCTATATTAAAATACGTTCGGATTTGGAGAAGAGGCAATTGCGTTCCTAACGGAGGTCCCACAACCGCAATTTTTTTCGATCTACGGTAAAGCTAACAGCCAAACTGTATAGATAGCTATATTTTTAAAGGAACTTGAAAAAAAAAGCACTGACTTGAAGTCAGTACTCTTTGGCGCGCGTGTTCACGGTGGCTAATTTGAATTGAATGATGAGTACTTCAAGCTCAGTGGATAGAGCGAGCCGAAGATCTACCCAAAGGATAGTGGACACCATTCACTGTCGGTTCAAACTTAACAGTGCTGTATCTAAGCTGCCATCAGGATAGAGTAACAAAGTTGGAAAAGAACACAACTGACTCTCCTTAGTCGCACAAGCTCCTAGAAGATTTGGGAGGGTCAGTATAATCCTAATCATATTTATAGCACGCGCGCAAAAGCAGATTGACTTAACAATGAAAGAAAAAGTGTAAAAAGTCTATCTGCTTTGGCGCGCGTGCTATAAACATGATTAGGATTATACTGACCCTCCCAAATCTTCTAGGAGCTTGTGCGACTAAGGAGAGTCAGTTGTGTTCTTTTCCAACTTTGTTACTCTATCCTGATGGCAGCTTAGGTACAGCACTGTTCAACCGACAGTGAATGGTGTCCACTATCCTTTGGGTAGATCTTCGGCTCGCTCTATCCACGGAGCTTGAAGTACTCATCATTCAATTCAAATTAGCCACCGTGAACACGCGCGCCAAAGAGTACTGACTTCACGTCAGTGCTTTTTTTTTTGTTATTCAAGTTCTTAAAAACTTCTCTTTCAAGTTGAAAATTTTCACATTAAAGCTGTCCGCAAAGCACATGTTTATGTTCAGTTTTTTGTGCGCTTTTCAAATATGCGAACAGATTTTCAAAATTTCGATATGCTGGGTGTTGTTTCAAGGATCCAATAGTTTCATAACTTTTTGTCAAACTGGAACTGGATTTTCCTTGTGGTTTGTAAGTGATTCATTTGAGCTTCAAATAAGAAACATGTGTGCCAAATATAAATAAAAATATACATGGTGGTTCACTTGTTATCACGCCAGGAAGAATAGAACAATATTTATAAAACACCCTGTATCTCGGTTACAAAGACAGTGAGAGTCAATCGATGTTATACAGGGTGATTCAAATCTTGGGGCGAGACATTAAGGAGCGTACACAGGTTGATGTTCTCGATAGAAAATGTAAAATAAAATTTTTGGATTTTTGGCTTTGCTTCCAAGATATCAGACTTCAAAGTTTCTGCATGTGGTCAAGTTTCAACTTCAATACATAATATAAACATAATTAAATCAAATACTAAAAATTACCACTATTAGCATCTATACAGTGATGCCAACGTAAAATGAGGGAATCGTATACTATTTTTTGCCTGTTTTGAGTGGATTCGACAGCATTAATAATTCGTTCCATTATTTGTTCTTGGTTATTAATTTCCACTACATAATTATTTTGTTTTAAATGCTCCCATACAAAATAATCCAAAGGATTCAAGTCAGGTGATCTCGCAGGCCATATCACCTGACCAAACCGACCAATCCATCTCCTATTGAATATTTAACCAGGCTACATTTCATCCAACAGTGGTCCTCCGTTGTTCTGATACCAAATCTACAGGAAAATCTTCTATTAAATTTGAGAGATGGTTTTCTCAATATTTGTTACGCATCGGCATTCGGTTGAATGCTGATTTTTAATAGGAGATGGATTGGTCGGAGTGGTGAGGTGCTAGGGCCTGCGAGATCACCTGACTTGAATCCTTTGGATTATTTTGCATGGGGACATTTAAAACAATTTTCTTACGCATGGGAAATTAGTAATCAAGAACAATTACGGTGGGTTTCACGAAGCTTTGACAGCTCTTAACTGCCGAATTAGTGCGATTCTATGTCGATTTTCAGTTCATTTTTGATACAACCATCGAATTAAATCCACAATTAAGCTAATCGAAGCTTTGTGAAACCCAATGTTAATGTAACGAATTGAATGCAGTCGAATCCACTCCAGATAGGCTAAGCGTGCAATTAGTATACGATTCCCTCATGCTAATGGTGGTATTTTTGAACATTTGATTCACTTATTTTTGTATCTTTGTGTCATGTGTTAAAGTTGAAAATTGAAGACATGCACAAACTTTGGAGTTTGATATCTCGAAAACAAAGCCAACTTGTATACTTTCCCTAATTTTTCGCCTCGAGTTTTGAATCACCCTATATATCTAGAACCACCTCAGTGCCCTCTATTTGCCTATTAAGTATTTCCGTTACTCAATGATAGACCCTGTACATTGCTGTACATTTATTTCAACCATAATTTCCTCTGATAAAATGAAAAACTTTTTTCCTTTGCCATTTTTCCAAAATCGGTTCAGGTAAAAAGATCCAGGCTGTTGTGATTTATTTCAAACAAAATCAGTTCTCAGTTCTTAGCTTTGACACGTCTTTTCCGAATAAAATGAATATTTGTTGGAGGTTTTCTACAACTATGACACATCTACTCCAATTCTCATATTGTTTCTACCTCCACTGGTTTCTTAGTTATGGACTGGCGGATTCATAATTTTAAATAGAAATAAAATAAAGAAAGCAAATGAAGTTTATCTTGAGGCAATTGAGGAATATTCAATCAATTTAGAAAAATAAATTATTTTTCATAATTTCTCCTTGAACGCAGTGTTTTCGAGATAATCTTCATTTAATGTTACAAAATCTGATATTCCATAAATTTTACTACTTTTATGAATCTGCCCCTGAGCTTTGTATTTCTAGAATCAAGGTTTCACTCACATTGCCATACTTTTTTGTCGTTCATCATGAAAGTCATAGATAATTTATATGCATGCATGTATTGGCACATTGTAAAATCTTTAGACGCTTGTAACTTTTTACCTGAACCGAACCTCGGAAAATGGCAAATGAAAAAAGTGTTTAAATTGATAAGAAGAAACTATGGTTGAAATTAATTTATAATTTAAAGACTCACCATGTATCAAAAATCACTGCAATATGAATTCAGTAGAGTATCCGTTTAATTTCACTTTTCATCTTTGCAGGTAGCACGAAGTGATTCACTGACCCCACGTCAGACTCAAGAACTGGCATGGAGTGATCTCTCTCTGGAAATAGTCCTTTCGGAATTCCATTTCACAACTGGGAAGTTGATACTACAGTGCCAGGCGAAAATAGATGATATATATAATGAAAATGCCACCCTAGAATTGAACACAGTGAAGAGTCCCGTCCATGAAAGAGGTAACAGCATTATTACATTATTAGATAATATTCAACATGTTAGAAGCGAACTTGAAATACAGGGTCTTTCACGAGGAACCTCACACATATTTATACGGGAAACTACTGAACGTGTTTTCATGAAATTCAGCACTTATAAGTACTTCACGATGCTGATGAAATCTAAAATATTTTCAAGGCACGAGCACCTCCGGTTTTTCCGGAAATGACGTCAACTTTCGTTTTTCAAATTAGAACACCATTTTTTCATTGCAGAAATAGATTCCTTGAAAAATTTCAAGTAATTTTGATGTAACATTTTTCAGTTTTGGTTGGAAAATTCTCTCTGAGCGGGAAAATTCGAAAAAAAAAATCGATAATAGAGCTCCGCTGAAACAAGAATAACTTCGAGGTTTTTAGATGGAAAATTTTCATTTTTGGGATTTTTTAAGATGTAAGATTGATGTATCCACTTTAAAAACCGAAATCGCGATTCATGATACAGGGGGTGAAAAAATCGCTTTCAAAGTTAGGAATGACAAAATCGTGAAAAATAAATTTTTTCAAATTAGAACCCCATTTTTTTATGCCAGATATTGAATCTACGTTAAAAAATAATGTGAGTGTATGCATCACACCCTTGCCCTAAAGTGGATATTTTCTGAGTTATTCACAAAAAAACTGTTTTTCGTCTTGAATTTTCAGCTATTTCTTTTCCCTTCACGCCAAAAAGATGAAATTTTCAGGAACTGTTACTTAAACCATGTTTTAGATTTAACTACCCTAATATGCAAGAGAAAAAAGTTACAGGTTGTTCCTAAATAGATGGCGAATTTTGATTCGAATTTGTATCGGAAACCTCTTTATTTCAACTAATGGGCCATCGGTTTTCTCTCCAGTGATAAATAAATAATTCCTTATGAACCATATGCAGAAACTTACCATTATTCAACGGTTTTTTTCTGGGCTTTCTCCCCCAAACTCTGAAAAATATCTATAAAATAAAAATTAATTATGTTGTGATTTGCTTCTGCGTAAGAAACACAGGATATTTGTCAGAAGCAATCAATTGAACAATGTTGCCTAACAAACAACAACGAAACAACATCAACGAAGAAACAACTATAGCGTAACGTTTCGGAGTCTATATCAGACCCCTTCTTCAGACGCTCAACGAAAATCGAGAGAATTATTTTGTTGATAGTTATTTGGTGAAATTCAAGAATTGTCACATTCTTTTTTTTTAATGATAGATATCATTAATTACATCTGCCAAATTCCTCTTTATTCGGCAGCATTTTGTGTTTACTATTAATTTGGTGATAATTCGTATTAAGTTATAAAATCGATCACTATGCCTAATTTTACCAATGAAGATTATTTAAATCTCATTCTACTTCATGGAGAATGTAATAAAGTTGTAGATAGAACGATTCGACTGTTCATTGAGAGGTTTCCTGACCGCCCCAGACCAACGAGAGATACCATTAACAGAACCATGACAAACTTGAGAAATGTCGGATTTTTCGTTACGAAAACTATACACAGAGAAAAAAGTGTAGTAGAAGATGAGAACAACGAAATTACAGTTCTTGCATATTTTCGTGTGAATCCTCAAAATTCTCTAAACGATGCCGAGATTGATCTGGGATTATCTCAATCGAGCGTTTGGAGAATATTGAAAAAACATAAAATGCACCCATATGAATTCAATAGGGTACAGCATTTGAAGGAAACTGATTTCGTCAGGAGAACAGAGTTTTGCGAAGCTATGATGATTCGATTTCAAGAGAATGAAAACTTTTTGGACTGTATAATTTGGACAGATGAATCTAAATTCACAAAGAATGGTTCTTTCAATAGGCATAACAGTCATTATTGGGATGAAGAGAACAACCACCACTTCAGACAATGGAACTTTCAAGAGACCTGGAGTTTCAATGTTTTTTGCGCCATCAAAAATAATGCAATTCTTGATGTTCACATTTATGATGGGACTTTAACTAGTAAGATAGAACACTACACATGTTTGCATTATTTAAAGAATGTTCTTCCTTAGGAGATAGATATTCTGACATATTGACTCAAATAATTGAGCCGCTAGTACAGAACCATAATGACTTATGGTATCAACAAGATGGCGCGCCTCCACACAATTCACTCAATGTGTCAAATATCCTCTACAGGCTATTTAAAGATCGATGGTTGGCGAACAATGGTCCACATCTTTGGCCACCACGTTCTCCCGATTTAACTCCTTTAGACTATTATGTTTGGGGTAGGATAAAAAATATTGTCTACTCAACTCCCCTGACTGATAAAGAGGACTGCATAGAACGAGTCAGAAATGAGTTCAGGATTGTTTAGATTTTTAGATGCATCGTTTTGAAACTCAATTTGGTTTTTAAACACTTTTGCAGATCTCTTCCTCCCGATGAAATAAGAAGAGCAACGCACGAAGCATTCCTGAGACGTATAAATAAATGTCTAGAAATTAACGGTCAAAACTTTGAGCATCTTCTCTAGTTATAACTGCGAGAGTTTGCCATGGTTCTCCTAATAGTAACTTGAAGTCGGTTTCAAGAAGGGGTGAAAAATCTACAGCATGGTTCAAATAACAGTTCCTGAAAATTTGATCTTTTTGGCGTGAAGGGAAAAGAAATAGCTGAAAATTCAAGACGAAAAACAGTTTTTTGTGAATAACTCAGAAAATATCCATTTTAGGGCAAGGGTGTGATGCATACACTCACATTATTTTTTAACGTAGATTCAATATCTGCCATAAAAAAATGGGGTTCTAATTTGAAAAAATTGATTTTCCACGATTTTGTCATCCCTAACTTTGAAAGCGATTTCTTCACCCCCTGTACCATGAATCGCGATTTCGATTTTTAAAGTGGATACATCAATCTTACATCTTGAAAAATCCTCAAAATGAAAATTTTCCATCCAAAAACCTCGAAGTTATTCTTGTTTCAGCGGAGCTCTATTTTCGATTTTTTTTTCGAATTTTCCCGCTCAGAGAGAATTTTCCAACCAAAACTGAAAAATGTTACATCAAAATAACTTGAAATTGTCTAAGGAATCTATTTCTGCAATAAAAAAATGGTATTCTAATTTGAAAAACGGAAATTGACGTCATTTCCGGAAAAACCGGAGGTGCTCATGCCTTGAAAATATTTTAGATTTCATCAGCATCGTGAAATACTTATAAGTGCTGAATTTCATGAAAATACGTTCGGCAGTTTCCCGTATAAATATGGGTGAGTTTCCTCGTGAAAGACCGTGTATATTTTAAGTAGAATCGTGGACAGTTCAATTTTGCTGCTGAAAGCCAAAATGGCGTTAATTAAATTGGGATTTGAAAAATTAACGGGAAAGATCCATACCAGATATGTCTATAACAACAAAGATTTGACTTTTTGGCGCTCTTGTTCCTCGGAATAGAGTGCTTATCAATTTGCCCAAATGTCTGTAATTTTCGAATTTCTCGATTAAAATGGTCCTAAGCGATTTGGTTGGACTCACTGATCAAGAATCCATGGTCAAAATCGATTCTGTCGGCCGTCTGTCCGTTAACACAATAACTCTCGAACGGAATGAGCTAGACGATTGAAATTTTCAGAGTAGGTTCGAGGGATAAATATCTCGGTTAAGTTCGTTATTGGGCGAAATCGGCCTGATGGTTTCGGAGTAACGAAAACATTTTTTTTTGTTAATTGCAACTCTTGAATTAATTTTTTTCAAGATGCAATTTCATCATAAGATAAATTAACAATTAATGATATCATTTTAAACTCCAAATAGCTAATACTTTCGGAGATATGATTTTTCAAAATTTCAATAATACATCGTAGTTCTATGTATTCACTGTCTGTGTTCACTGTTCATAAATGTCACCTTATCTAGCTATTAGAGTCATGTCAATTCGCAGTTTGAAAACAAGTATTGGATTCTTCAATTTGTGAATATATACAAGACTGTTTTGAAACCGAAAATAATATTGGAACATAATGGAATCTTCAAAACAAATTACTGTTCGTTGACCAACCAGGTTAATATTACATTTTACTTCCTTAAGTAGTAAGGCATGATCCTATATACAGTATTTTCATAATGTAGCTATTTAATATATTTTAATCTAGGTATTAAAATAATTTGTTCGTAAGCCTCTATCTATTTTAATATCAGGAATAAATGGACAATCTGTTATGATTGTCTCCAGCCTTACCTTAGACATTTCGATGATACTTTCCTTAGGTATTTCGAGTTGTGAAAACTATGCACCGAGTGTAAGTTGTAACAACCCATTCCACGGGGTTGAATCATTTGCAGATTGCTCATTTAATCTTGATAAATAATATTAATAACAATTTTTGAAGCATTGTAGATTGTTCCTTTTTTTTGGCGCTCTTGTTTAAATGATAATTTATGAAACATTTTTTTTACACGAGACTTTTTTTAAATTTAATTTCCTTCATGATGCAGTTCTATCATAAGAATCCATTGATATAATTCCCAACTCTGAGAAACCAATACTTTCGGAGATATAATTTGTCTGTTTGAACAAGAGCGCCAAAAAGCTACTGTCCACAGGGCTTGAACCAATTTTTGAAATAAAGACGATTAGAAAACAATTGAAATATCATTCATATGAATATAAGTAACCATTAAAAGATACTGTGGGAGGTATATTCATTATTGAATAGTTTTTTTCAATTTTTTCTCTCCCAAATTCTGAAAAATATCTATAAAATAAAAAAATTATTATTTTGTGAATAGCTCCTGCGTAAGAGCAGAATTTATGAATAGTTTGAATAAATAGTAGAAAGTATTAATTTTTTCTATGAGTTTATTCACTTGTAACGAAGTTAAACAACTGTATGCAATGATTATATTGTGACTTATTGAATAAAGTTTTCGCTGTTTTGTTCAAAGTTTATTGAAAGTAATGAAAACAAACAATTTTAATTCGTTTTTAATTTGAAAAGATGTTCGTTCAAACAAAAAAATGTTGATGTGTCAGTAGCGTGTATTTTGTCATCTGGCAGTGATAATCGATTGCAAACGACGAGGCATGCTTTGGATGAGATTTCGTATCACATTCTGCGCAAGATTGTTCCATTCCTGCACCAGTATGTCGAGAAGCTCCCCAGAAAATATAGGGGCTGCTACATACCTCTGCAAACGTTTTCCAATTCCATCCCAAGCATGTTCTATCGGATCCATATCTGGACTGCAAGCAGGCCAATCAAATCGCGCGATTTCAACCTCATCAGGAAACTCAGTAAATATCCAAGCAGTATGGGGACGTGCATTATCTTGCATAAAAGTGGCGTCGTCTCCAAGAATAACCATAGTACAACAAGGTCTTCTAGAACTTCAGTCAGGTACCTATGCGATGAATACCAGAATACCATTCACGATGAACACTAACTCTGCGCAAGCTTCAAAAGATTTGCCTTACCACGCCATAACTGATCATCTACTCTGATACTCTTACACGTCGGTCTGACCCTGAAAGACTAAATAGGAATTCATCGGAGAATAAAACGCGACTCCAATTTGCCATTGTCCAAGGCCAGTGTTCTCGTGCAAAATTCAATCTGGTAATTCGGTGTTCACGGAATAGTCGCCACCCGGTAAATCTTGTTCGCCAAGATAACCCAGCAGCATGAAGTCTTCTCCTACCTGTCAAATCGCTTATGTTTAGATATCTTGCTTGTTGCAGTTGATTTCGTAGGGAAACTGTCATGACCGTTCGATTTCTAAGAGCAGTGGGAACAAGAAAACGGTCATCTCAATCTGTTTCACCCCTTTCTCGTCCTGAACCAGGTGAGCAGACTAGTGCCTTGGTACTTTGCACACTCGAGAGACTCGTACCGACGGTCCTCGCAGTTTCAAGCTGGCCTCAACTATTTTCTAAAGCCACGAAAACACATGCCGAAACACCAGGGTTTATGTTCATTATAAGACACTAACTATGGCAACACTACGTAATGTATTTGCAATGAACAGATAAAACAATACTATACAAACCGAAGAAACAAAGCATATGCTGAAAATGGCTTTCAAGAATATCGACGAGATGCCATTTTTGTGAGATGTTTATCTAAACAACAAATAAACAGTTTTTATTCAAGGAATCACGCAAAGATCATGGTATACAGCTGTTTAACTAGGTAACAACAAAGAAGATTCCGGATTAATTGAAAACTTCTAAGATAAATGGGAATTACGAGGTGTCGTTTGCTTCGAGTTTGTGATCAAGCTCAGAATGCGCCGACATAGGAAATACAAGAGCGCCAAAAATATTGCCAACTAAGCAAATTCGACACATGCCCTACAACTGGTTTCCGGGAATATGATTTTTAGTTCAAAAGAAATGCAAATTGCCTTAACTGACGCCAATCCATCCTCATGCGCTGATATCAGGAATAGACTATGGAAAGTAAGGAACGAAGAAGCCTGGCAAGGCTGCCATCTCAGGATTCTATAACCACTCGGATATATTGCTTTCCGAAAGAAAAGGAGTTCTAGTTTGTCTCATTACTAGGGCCCGGAACAATATGTATGAAAAAATTCAAAATATGTCAAATATGTCAATGACAGCATTGTGTGAAAACATAGGAGTACGATTCATTGTTGAAATTTTGAAAAATCATATCTTCGGAAGTATTAGCTTGTAAAAGTTAAAAATGATATCAATGGATGCACATGGTGAAACTGCATTTTGAAAAATATTGAATTTGATATTTGTAATGTGGAAAAAAAATTCGTTACTCTGAAACCATCTGCCCGATTTTGCCCAATAACGAGATATTTATTTCCCAAACCTACTCTCAAAATTTCAACTGTCTAGCTCATTCCGTTCGAGAGTTATCGTGTTTACGGCCGGACCGGCCGGACAGAATCGATTCTGACCACGGAATCTTGATCAGTGAGTCAAACCAAATCGTTTTCCATTTTCATTCAAAAATTTTAAAATTACAGACATTTGCGCAAATTGAGGTTCCGAGGAACAAGAGCGCCAAAAACGCTGTTCAGACGTAATTCACTTTTCAGGCATTACAATATAGTACTTTTCTGATTGGTTTGGTAAATCAATATGCAACAAGTCAATATTATTTTTGGTATCAAAACAGTATTGTATATTATATTCACAAATTCAAGATTTGGATACTTGTTTTCCAACAGAAATTATTTTCAAAGTACGAATTATAAACAAACCGGAAGAGAAATAAATTTGTCATGTCTCTAGTAGATAAATACGATGACATTTGTGAACGGTGAACACAGATAGAACACAGACAGATAGAATTCGCATTCTGTGAAAACATAGAAGTACGATGTATTATTGAAATTTTGAAAAATCATTGCACCGAAAGTACTAGCTTAATAGAGTTAAAAATGATAATAATGGATTCTTATGGTGGAACTGCATCTCACAAAAAATTTAATTTGAAATTTGTGATGCAAAAAAAAATGTTTTTCCTTACACCGACTTTGCGCAATATTAAACTTATCCGAGATCCCAAACCTACTGAAAATTTCAATTGTTTCGCTCATTCCGTTCGAGAGTCAATGCGTTAACGGCTGGACCGACCGGCCAGACAGAATCGATTTTGACCACGAATTCTTTATCAGTGAGTCGAACCAAATCGTTTGAGACCAGTTTCAGCCAAAAATTCGAAAATTACAGTCATTCGGGCAAATTGATAAGCACTCTGTTCCGAGGAACAAGAGCGCCAAAAATATGAGTTTTGATGATAAATTACGAAATCACACGGTGGGTCAACTGGGACACTTCACAGGTGGTTTTAAATTTAGAGTACAAATTGGTTCAATCCCTGTGGACAGGAGCTTTTTGGCGCTCTTGTTCAAACAGACAATTATATCTCCGAAAGTATTGGTTTCTCAGAGTAGGGACTTATATCAATGAATTCCTATGATAGAACTGCATCATTTGAGAAATTTAAAAAAAGTGTCGTTTAAAAATATGCTTCAAAAATGATCTTTAAAAAAAAAGCAATCTACAATGCTTCAATGCTTCAAAAATTGTCATTAAATGTATTCATCAAGATTAAATGAGAGCAATCTGCAATGATTCAACCTCGTGGAATGGGTTGTTGCAACTTACACTCGGTGCAGAGTTTTCACAACTCGAAATACCTAAGGAAAGTATCATCCAAATGTCTAGAGCAAGGCTGGAGACAATCATAGCAGATTGTTCATTTATTCCTGATATTTGAGAGGGTAGTGGATTACGAACAAATTATTTTAATAGTTCTAAATATATTAATAAAATACTATCCTTCTTTCATAATTTAAAATTTAATAGTTCATACCACTAACACATTCTTTTCTGTATTGTGAACCTTAACTCAAGAAAAAATGTGTGATACACCAATGTAGATCCATATTTCAGTATATTTTTGCTAGCAACATTATGAAAATACTGTATACAGGGTCTTTCACGAGGAACCTCACCCATATTTATACGGGAAACTACTGAACGTATTTTCATGAAATTCAGCACTTATAAGTACTTCACGATGCTGATGAAATCTAAAATATTTTCAAGGCATGAGCACCTCCGGTTTTTCCGGAAATGACGTCAACTTCCGTTTTTCAAATTAGAACACAATTTTTTCATTGCAGAAATAGATTCCTTAGAAAATTTCAAGTTATTTTGATGTAACATTTTTCAGTTTTGGTTGGAAAATTCTCTCTGAGCAGGAAAATTCGAAAAAAGAATCGAAAATAGAGATCCGCTGAAACAAGAATAACTTCGAGGTTTTTGGATGGAAAATTTTCATTTTTGGGATTTTTCAAGATGTAAGATAGATGTATCCACTTTTGAAATCGAAATCGTGATTCATGATACAGGGGGTGAAAAAATCGCTTTCAAAGTTAGGGATGACAAAATCGTGAAAAATCAATTTTTTCAAATTAGAACCCCATTTTTTCATGGCAGATATTGAATCTACGTTGAAAAATAATGTGAGTGTATGCATCACACCCTTGCCCTAAAGTGGATATTTTCTGAGTTATTCACAAAAAACTGTTTTTCGTCTTGAATTTTCAGCTATTTCTTTTCCCTTCACGCCAAAAAGATGAAATTTTCAGGAACTGTTACTTAAACCATGTTTTAGATTTTACAACCCTAATATGCAAGAGAAAAAAGTTACAGGTTGTTCCTAAATAGATGGCGAATTTTGATTCGAATTTGTATCGGAAACCTCTTTATTTCAACTAATCGGCCATCGGTTTTCTCTCCAGTGATAAATAAATAATTCCTTATGAACCATATGCAAAAACTTACCATGTTTTACATTCTTTTTTTTTAATGATAGATATCATTAATTACATCTGCCAAATTCCTCTTTATTCAGTAGCATTTTGTGTTTACTATTAATTTGGTTATAGAATCGATCACTATGCCTAATTTTACCAATGAAGATTATTTAAATCTCATTCTACTTCATGGAGAATGTAATAAAGTTGTAGATAGAACGATTCGACTGTTCATTGAGAGGTTTCCTGACCGACCCAGACCAACGAGAGATACCATTAACAGAACCATGACAAACTTGAGAAATGTCGGATCTTTCGTTAAGAAAACTATACACAGAGAAAAAAGTGTAGTAGAAGATGAGAACAACGAAATTACAGTTCTTGCATATTTTCGTGTGAATCCTCAAAATTATCTCAAAGGTGCCGAGATTGATCTGGGATTATCTCAATCGAGTGTTTGGAGAATATTAAAAAAACATAAAATGCACCCATATAAATTCAATAGGGTACAGCATTTGAAGGAAACTGATTTCGTCAGGAGAACAGAGTTTTGCGAAGCTATGATGATTCGATTTCAAGAGAATGAAAACTTTTTGGACTGTATAATTTGGACAGATGAGTCTAAATTCACAAAGAATGGTTCTTTCAATAGGCATAACAGTCATTATTGGGATGAAGAGAACAACCACCACTTCAGACAATGGAACTTTCAAGAGACCTGGAGTTTCAATGTTTTTTGCGCCATCAAAAATAATGCAATTCTCGATGTTCACATTTATGATGGGACTTTAACTGGTAAGATAGAACACTACACATGTTTGCATTATTTAAAGAATGTTCTCCCTTAGGAGATAGATATTCTGACATATTGCCTCAAATAATTGAGCCGCTAGTACAGAACCATAATGACTTATGGTATCAACAAGATGGCGCGCCTCCACACAATTCACTCAATGTGTCAAATATCCTCTACAGGCTATTTGAAGATCGATGGTTGGCGAACAATGGTCCACATCTTTGGCCACCACGTTCTCCCGATTTAACTCCTTTAGACTATTATGTTTGGGGTAGGAGAAAAAATATTGTCTACTCAACTCCCCTGACTGATAAAGAGGACTGCATAGAACGAGTCAGAAATGCGTTCAGGTTTGTTTAGATTTTTAGATTCATAGTTTTGAAACTCAATTTGGTTTTTAAACACTTTTGCAGATCTCTTCCTCCCGATGAAAGAAGAAGAGCAACGCACGAAGCATTCCTGAGACGTATAAATAAATGTCTAGAAATTAACGGTCAAAACTTTGAGCAGCTTCTCTAGTTATAACTGCGAGAGTTTGCCATGGTTCTCCTAATAGTAACTTGAAGTCGGTTTCAAGAAGGAGTGAAAAATCTACAGCATGGTTCAAATAACAGTTCCTGAAAATTTCATCTTTTTGGCGTGAAGGGAAAAGAAATAGCTGAAAATTCAAGACGAAAAACAGTTTTTTGTGAATAACTCAGAAAATATCCATTTTAGGGCAAGGGTGTGATGCATACACTTACATTATTTTTTAACGTAGATTCAATATCTGCCATAAAAAAATGGGGTTCTAATTTGAAAAAATTGATTTTTCACGATTTTGTCATCCCTAACTTTGAAAGCGATTTTTTCACTCCCTGTATCATGTGTCGCGATTTCGATTTTTAAAGTGGATACATCAATCTTACATCTTGAAAAATCCCAAAAATGAAAATTTTCCATCTAAAAACCTCGAAGTTATTCTTGTTTCAGCGGAGCTCTATTTTCGATTTTTTTTTCGAATGTTCCCGCTCAGAGAGAATTTTCCAACCAAAACTGAAAAATGTTACATCAAAATAACTTGAAATTTTCTAAGGAATCTATTTCTGCAATAAAAAAATGGTGTTCTAATTTGAAAAACGGAAGTTGACGTCATTTCCGGAAAAACCGGAGGTGCTCATGCCTTGAAAATATTTTAGATTTCATCAGCATCGTGAAATACTTATATGTGCTGAATTTCATGAAAATACGTTCAGTAGTTTCCCGTATAAATATGGGTGAGGTTCCTCGTGAAAGACCCTGTATAGGAACATGTCTCACTACTTAAGGAAGTAAAAGGTAATACTAACCTCAGTGGTCAATGAACGGTAATTTTTTTTGATGATTCCATTATGTTCTTCTTTCCTATTGCCTCCACAAATTACATCAAAACATTCTTGTATATATTCACAAATTCAAGAATCGAATACTTGCTTTTCAAGAGAAAACATTTTCAAACTACGAATTAACAATAGGTATCTAATAGCTAGGAAAGATGGCATTTATGAATAGTGAACACAGACAGATTCTATGTTCACATTCTGTGAATACATAGAACTTACGATGTATTGAAATTTTAAAACATCATATCTCCGACAATATTACCTTGTTGGAGTTGGAAATGATAACAATGGATTATTATGATGAAACTGCATCTTAAAAAAATTTGAATTCAAAAGTTGTAATGTAAAAAAAGTATTATTTTTTCGTTACTCCGAAACTATTAGACCAATTTTGCCCAATAACGACATTAACCGAAATATTTATCCCTCAAACCTAGTCTGAAAATTTCAACTGTCTAGCTCATTCCGTTCGAGAGTTATTGTGTTAAAGGCCGGCCGGACAGAATCGATTTCGAGCACGGATTCTTGATCAGTGATTTAAACCAAATCGTTCAAGACCCTTTTCAGCCAAAAATTCGAAAATTACAGACATTTGGGCAAATTGATAAGCACTCTGTTCCGAGGACCAACAGCGCCAAAAACAAAGTTTGTGTCACCCTGCAGAAAATAACGTACGGTTAATCTTCCTCATATTCATGGTAACAGGTAGATATGTGTTAGATTTTATATACAGTATCCAACAATTTCAGAAAAATCATCAAAATGACCTTAATTTTTAGATTTCCTGTTGGTCAGTACTATGTAGATAAAATATCTAATGGTGAAACTGTTTTAATTCGAATTTATCTATTATATTCATTCTTCCGCGATCTTCTGATGGTGAAACGAATCTTTTCACCTAACTACAACCAACATTTTCGAATAGGTATATGATTTGTACAGTACCCCGATAATTTTCAAGGCGTAGAGACACCTACGATACTAATTCATGAATATCCAGAAATAAATAAATTACCACAGAGATATCGATGAAATGTAGAATATTTTTTGGAATTTAATGTTTCCACAAACTGTTGGAAAACTGCACCTTCGAAGGAATATTGAATTCGGCCCATGTTTTCGCACATCACTGGACACTTTAGGCAAAACCCGCCGACACATATTTCTCTCATAGAGAATATAATACCTTCCTAAGTCATCCAGAAAAATATGCGAGTTAACTGACCCGCAAAACGCGTGGAACCCGATAAAAATTCCAAACCTCCGTCGATATAAGCTTTTGAGATTTGCAAGTCCGCCATTATGCAAAAGAGCTAGAAATCGTTTGTGTAACATTAACTGAAAGGCGTGAGTGAGCTTTTCAAACAAAAAATATCAGATCTCCACAACAAGGCTCCACTACCGGAACTTTTGATCTCGTTTCCTGCTATACAACCCGAATACAAACTACAAGAGGAGTCGCAATTGTGTGTTAACTTACGCTTAAGGGCGTAATATTTTCTAATTTTCAGGGGCTCTGTTTGTCGTGTGCCACAGGGAAGCTTATCATCATTTTGCTATTCCACCAAGTCCCTCTATTTGTATGTGTGCTGTTTTTTTTGGTCCTTTATTTGATCCTTTCTTTGTCTGTGAATTCTGCCGTTCATGTTCTGCCTAATGAAATAATTTTGTGTTAAATAGACGCCAATAACGTTTATCTTTACGATCAATGCAAATCATCTTTTATCATCAAGGTTGAGTGGGCGAACGTCAACTCTCATTCAGAGATTACGAACATAATTCACAGTATTTTAACCTCTACGACTGTTCCCAAGCCGCAGCAGTTAAACTCGGAGCTACTAGAACTCGGGGATCCGCGGTCTAGCTTCAGTGGAGATGGGAGTGGAGTCCAAAAGGGAAGCTAGTGAATGGGCACCAGGCAAATTCAATTCTCCCAGATACCCCAGTGTAATGTAATAATTCCTAAATTTACCTAAAGAATATTCACGCTAAAAACAAACAATTTATTCCAGTAGCTTACAACCCAGATCTTAAGATTCAACAAAAAAACTACTGTGAAACCCTGAATAGGGTGCAGCGGAAATTGTACGTAGATATTCTTCCTTGATTGGAATACGCGTTGCTTGAGCTCAGGCCCATCCACGTTTCTTATATATGGTCATATATGATTAACACAAATCTTTTCCCAATTTCCGCTTTACAACAATAATCATTTATATAATTGATGGTAATATGTTTAGGTCATATATAGCAGGTATAAGATATATTTCGAGATTTATTTCCAATAACTTGCGTGCTGGCTATTCCTATTCCTGAACGTAGTATTACGTCGATGGTCTCGCAATACTGTCCTCTTTCCCTCGGTGCTCGTAATCTGCAACCCTGGATTGGATGTCCCACAGCGTTGTTTACCGACTACATGGAATATATTCGGGATCTGCAACCCTGCGTTGACTGTCTCACAGTGTTACTTATGGACCACCTTGTACATAATCCAAAGCATCAGTTCTACCTAACATAATAACCCTGATGACAGAAACGAAACCATCAGTGACTCCTCTCAGATAAGAAATGCATTAATCTCCCCAATGCATGATAATTTCGGTTATCAGAATATCAAACAGACAATTTATTCGTTGTTATTAAATATTTATATACTTCGTACATACCCTGATAGTCGGGGTTGTCCTGTATGAGTTTGCTTCAATATTAAATCTGGCCGTGCTTCCACCTAATAATTCCTCAGATACACAGCAACGTTCTGGATACAGAAGAATAATTACAACATGAATTGTTTCTACTAGAAATGATGAGAATATAACATTTAACACATACCTGTCAAAGTCGCCAAGATCACTCACGAGGTCAACTTGGATTTGCGAAAGTTCTTTAAATCCTCTTTCGAGATAAGTGAAGGTTACCAATATCAAACCAATATAACCCTCACTAACTTAATTCGATTTTTGAAACTATATCCAACTAAGAATATTCCAATAATTCTTACAAAGTTTCGAAAATGTGCATAACAAATTGCTTCCTTCGTTGAAGTTCCACAAAACGGACGATCTTATCTCACCGACGCCGACTCTGACAAAATTTCAGAACGTCAAAATGAAACAATATCGCCAATTCATCTAGTTATCTGAACACAATTCCCAACACGTCGATTGGCACCACTGAGACTCAACCTCAAATTCAATGACAATACAATTGACAAATTTATCGCGAGCAAAACATAAACAAACCTCTGCCTGGATCAAAAAGGAACGTTACAGTATGCTAATAATTAATCTGCCCGATTATCGCAATCGATTTTTACCGGTATCGGCATTCCGTGAGAAACTGTAGTGGCCGAATTTTCCAACAGTCAAGGAATAATTACTCCAGTTTGGAAAAAATATATGAATCAACAAAATGTTCTGGGAGCTCTTGTCGCCCTTGTACTCAAATAATTTTATTTATCCGGGTAATACTTTGCCAACTGTATCGGATACTACCTTAATCCTCATAAAACTGAGCGGGGTGCAGTTGTACCTCTTTACTTAATCTTAACTTTCTTTCAGCTATGTTTCTAAAACATATTACTTATTTGGTACTGAAGTTTTAATGAATTGCTATTTATTGTGACAAATTATAGTGACTTCTGATCCTTGGGGTCCAATTGCACACATCAAATTTAAAATTCAAATTGTCATTCTTCTTCGTAAAAATACGAACCCTACCTTCAACCCCCTCGAAATATAGGTTCAACCCCCAATTTTTCAAACAGGAAGTATGGATTTGTGATACATCGTTTGGAAGGTCGCGTCATTCTCTATTCAGAAAAGGTACCACTTTCATGGTTATTGTAAAACGCAAAATAAAAAAATTAAATCATGCGATTACCGTAATTCATTATAATATTCAAGATGACATAGAATGAAAATGAAAAAAAAAATTATATTGTGTTTTCCAGATGGTACCATATAAACTATACGTAAAACACTTTCTGTAGCAATGTTAGTTTTTTTCGAACGCCTTCGCGAATTGTATCGTTCTGATAAGTTGAAGCGTATAAATTGTCTTATTTGTGTTTGAATTTCAACTTCAATTTTGAATAATGGTTCGATTAACAGAAATGCACAAAATAACAATTTTATAAATACCCAGGAGCTCTTGGAAGGCGATTTTGATAGGAGATCTTATTTTTGTGAACAAATGATGGTTATGTTGGAGAATAATATTATCGAATAAGTAGATGTTTTGTTTTTTGATAAGTGCACATTTCTATCAACAGCCATACTAATCGTCGAAATTGCCGCTACTAGTCTACCGAAAACCTCTCTGAATGAGAGAGGAACACGCGCAATCCCCTCAAAAGGTTAATGTTTGGGCAGGAAATATTCGAAACCATATCATAGGCCACTTTTTCATTGAGGCCAGTTTGAATGACGCTAATTATTTAGAACTAATTCAAAATTAAGTTCTTCCAACTTTGGCAAATGTATATCCTGATCATGGAAGTCCTCAAGTTCCACGGAATACGATATGGTTCCAACAGGATGGAGCACGACCACATTACCAACATAATGTCCGGCAGCACCTCGACTTAATATTTCTAAATTGGTAGATAGTATGGCGAGGAACAATAGGAAGGTGACGGAATTTTCGAAATGATAATGGGCTAACTGACGATGAACAGAACTATTGGCGATATTGAAAACAGACGATTACAATAGTCATTCTAATGATTTGGCCGTAGAAGATGGATCACGTGATATCGAATATTGACTGAAAATGAGTCTGAATACATTGGTATTCAATTAATTCACTAATATCCGACAATTAATATTGATACTGTTTGGTGATTTGAAGTGTTCAAATCCAATTTTGTAGAAAACGGTGCTACCGATAGGAATAAGGGAAGAGTATGTTTCTTAAGTGCCAACTTTGGGCTTCCAAAATATTGCGCCCAAAATTGGAAAATATAGAGGTACGAAAAAGAATTTGTGAAATTTACCTATGAAGCCCCCTGTTTGAGAAGCACCTGATTGAAATTTCCGTAGTATGTTAACAGTAGTAGTTTGAACTCCTGAGTGACAATTTAATCCTAAATTTAATGATTTTCGCTGCGTTAAACATTTTAATTTTGGAGAAGTTGTTATGGTTTGAAATTATTACTTTAGATAAGTTGTAATATTTTAAAATAAATATGATGTGAATTTTGTAGAGTGTATGTGTTTTATAATTGATGATCCAAGGAAACATGGTCATGTGTCAGATTGTTGTTGAAGAGAATTTAATAAAATTCAAGAGAAAAAAAAGTGCGCGAAGTCCCTCCGCTACGAAGAAGTAAAACTTTGTAATGTGGAAATGAAATTAGGAAGGGGTAGAAAACTACGCGCATGCGTCTGAGTGCCATGCATTCACTCTCGCTCTGTGTTTTTCTATTCCCCCTCCCCAGGAGCATTGAACGTTTAACGCAACAGTGCTTTCATACCCCCTCCATGGTAGCGTTAAACGTTTAACGTAACCTTGTTGGGAGCCGCATTAGAGGTCTCACTTCAATAAACAGGTAAATGAAATAATGAAGATTATAAATTAAAATAGAACAACGTAATGTGGAAATGAAAATAGGAAGGGGTAGAAAACTACGCGCATGTATTCGAGTGCACTCTCGCTCTGTCTCTACATATTCTCTCTGCCCAGGAGCGTTGAACGTTCAACGCAACAGTGCTTTCATACCCCCTCCATGGTAGCGTTAAATGTTTAACGTAACCTTGTTTGGAGTCGCATTTGAAGTTTCAATTCAAGAATCAAGTAAATGAAATAATGAATATTATAAATTAAAATAGAGCAACGTAATGTGGAAACGTAAATAGGAAGGGGTAGAAAACTACGCGCATGCGTTCGAGTGCCACGCATTCACTCTCGCTCTGTCTCTTTCTATTCCCCCACCCCAGGAGCGATGAACGTTTAACGCAAGGGTTTAACCCCTCCATGGTAGCGTTAAATGTTTAACGCAACCTTGTTGGGAGTCGGATTAGAAGTTTCACTTCAAAAGATGTTGATGTTGTTTCCAGAACCCTCGAATGAGTATCGAGTCTCAGTTAAATATGTAATAATTGAAATCATATAAGTGATTTTTACAAAATATCCCTAACAATATATACTATTATAGATATATATAGTGATATATAGTGTTACGCGTCCAGGGATATATTTTACCAACATCGATATTAACTTCCATTCAAGTTAAAATAATATCCTCGTCGAACTATTACTCTTACGTTCTTGAGAGTAGTGTTCAATATGTATTGTACTGATAGTCATCATAAGATTTTATCGATATTCAACATGAGGTCTCTTAAAATTTCAGAAATGAATTTAATGAATTTCTTACCTCAAATTCGAGAGCTGATACAAGGATTCAAATGGAAGAGTTATCTGAATGCTCTTAAGATCTCTTTGACAAGTGCTCTTCCGAACGAAGTATAGCAAGACATCTCGCAAGAGACTTAATATAGTACATGTTATTTAATAAAAAATTGTGGAAATAATTGCATGTGGCGGACTAACAAATTAAACTATCCACTCTTTTTTGAGGCAATATTTCGCGATAAACGTGGAGGGGCCGGTGAGTTATCGTCTCCTCTACCGTACATAAAATGTATAACGACATATTTTAATTTTATCTAGCTTTATTTTCAATTGAAGAGCTCACGCCGATGATAATTAATGGTTGCTATATAATAATCGGCTCTGTTATAAAATGTTCGGAATATCTAATTAATTCTAGTCCCTCATAGATTGAACAGTTTTATTATACGTATACTCCATTCACTTTTATGAAGTCTCCTGGTTGGCCATGATTTAGGTCTATCACGTTTTTTTTTAACTAAATCGAAGGCAAGTTGGCACTCCTGAAATATCGTCAATGTCAAAACAAATCTCTGAGACGTTGCCAATTTCTACTCTCAACGAATTAACATAATGTTCCATCTTAGACAAGATATTATCACAGATCACTATCTTTGAATTATAAAGAACTCTTGGCTTCGAAATTTAAAATGCCGAAAGCAATTTTGAAGAAGCGGAGACAAAGTATCAGGAAGTGCTATACAGAACTTAAATCTGAATAGGAAAACTTAATTCTGTCGAAGGACATGTTGAACTCTCGAATGAAATTACTCAGTTTCGTATCCTATCACTATATTGTAATAAGGTTTAACAGGTTTCGTAGTACTATACTATATTTGGAAACTGGTGTATTCAAGTTGTGCTACAATGTATTTAAATGTCTTCTGTAGGCTTATTTCTTGAAAATTTCGAAAATTTTTTCAAATGAACTATCACAAAGTAGCGGACTACTGTATTCAATATTTTTCATTAAAATTTTAATTCTTGATTCTTGATTTCCGTAAAAGAAAATAACATAACAGAATCTTCCAACCAGTTTATATACGTGAAATATTTCCATAGTAACAAGAGATGAAAAATTTTCGCTAGGTCTTTGGAATTGTTTAAATCACATAATATCTTCCCTAATTCAATATTTCTTCCCAAAAAATTAACATTGCGAAAAAACGTAATTACTACGACTTCTATGTAGAGAGTTATCTGACAGGAAAATGAGCATACCTTAACATTTTCAAGATATACACAGTGAAATATGTCAAAATTCCATGGCCAAACGGGAGACTTTATAAAAGTGAATGGAGTATAGGTACTTCATTGAACATCCTAGCCAGTAGCTCAAGTTACGTTAAAACGCAACGATAATTTTTTGCACAAAGCGACATGGATATCTATTTATTTTTACCCTACAGAAATAACTATCCGAAAGAAATTAAAAGTCCTTTTGTCTACATGCATAATCTACATAATTGGTCGCACTGTACCTACTCTCGAAACTATACTGATATTGCAGTTGCGACACATGGAAATAATCTGAAAAGTGCCAGGACAGTCTGAGGCGTATATTGCATTTCAACTGTTACATTTCATTGGCCTCTTTAACTATTCTCAATACCTTTTTTTTTGTTTCAGTGAGCGCCACCGATTCGTCGCCAAAGCTGGGAGTGAGAACGTTTGTATTTAGGTTTTTTATAATTGTTTTAATTTTGTTTGTTTTGAGTTAGATTAGGAGCTAACGAAATGCTGTAGGATGAGTGACGTCATTCTATTATAATTTTTATCGTGAATCACCAAAAAATAATTTGTGGAATATTGATATTTCGAATTATTTATTGCTAATGGTTTCACGCGAAAAGTCATATCAGACATTATTTAAGATTCTGTATATTATGCTACGCATGACTAACCGAAAATGGTCAGAAACTGTTTAATTCAATTGAAATATCGAATTGCGACTCCTACGCATAAAATTATATTTACGATATACGAATCTCCCCTACTATTATTTATCACTCATTAAAAATATCGAATTTACCTTGTGGCATCTGTTTGCAGCAAAGTTCGAAAAACGCATCTTGTTTACTGTATAACAGGGTGTTGCTTGAAAACATGCTAATATTTAAGGGGGTGGTTCTTTGACTTATTTTAAGGAATAAACTTCCTGCGATCGTATGTCCTAAAAGTCTTAATTTTTGAGATATGGGATCATCAAATTTTGAAAACAAATCAGTTTTTCAATAATAACTGGGATAATATCGCAGACATATTTATAAAATTAGGCACTTGTCTTCTATGCATCAAGGTGCATTTTGTGAAGTGTACAAATTTTCATTTTCTCTACTAGTGGCGTCCATACGGGTTTGGGATTGAATATTTTTGGAGAAATAAATACTACGGCAATTCTTTCTTTTGAAATGAAAATTACTATTGAGATCCTAATTCATTTTTGAGCAAATTTGATCTCATCGGTTTTCTTTGTCTGATGCACGGTTTCCGCTTAAAAAATGAAAATCCTTTTTTTTCAGGATCAATCTGATGGGGTGTGGAAATGTTTGTGCATTGACTGGAAGCAAACTAAGAGATCAGATTTGTTCCAAAATGAATTAGAATCCAAAAAAAATGTTTTATTGTCAGATGCTCTGTTCTTAAAATAATTAAAGTAAAATTGCTTGATATCGCACTTCTAAAATTTCACCTTGTATCTCAAGAGTTAATACTTTGAGGACATAAGTTCAAATGAAGTTTTTTCCTTAAAATTAGTCGAAGAATCGCCCCCTTAAATATTAGCATGTCTTTAAGGAACATCCTGTTTATTGAACATATTCTGATCGATATAGTCCAAGTAGATTTCAAATATGTTATTATTTATCAATAAGAAAATTGGGATTCTGAAAGTGGCTCAACTTTGATCTGGATAAATTAACACAACCAAACCTACTCCGATTCGAATAGAATAGATTTGCGTATTCAAGGATTTATTATGTTACATTAGAATAAGATAGAATGACCTCAAAGTAAGCACGGTATCTTCACATGTGTGCTGACTCCTTCAAACCAATACTTTTTTCGCAGTACTTTCTGAATGAATTTGATTGGTGCATTACTAAATTCTTCCTGACATTCTGATGCTAGAAACTTCCCCATTTGATCATTGCATACGCCACTTTGTAGCCGAATGAAGCTTTATTTTTTTTAAGCTATATTATGTTTAAAAGATAAACAATAATGTGTATTTGAACTTATCAATGAACACACAATTCCAAGAAACCAAGCTATATTATGTTGCAAGGATACAATTTAGAATGGGTGTTTGAACCAATAGATCTTCTTGTCGCGAAAATATGTAGGTTTCTACAATGTATCTTCGTAGAATTTCTGAAATTCAGTAATTCATCCCTTAGTATATTTCCTATTCTGCCATTCTTCTGGCTGAGAACAGTTATTTTGATTATTTCGTGTCTGATTTTCTCATCATGTTGGTTCAAACAAAATTACGGTAATCCTATGCCACCTGATTTTCCTTGTCCTGTTAGTAGGCCGGAGCTGAGTGTGCTGTGCAAGGATTCATCTTTCAGTGACGCCTTTCCGATATCCGACTTGGTCGCTCCTACTACCGGTTTTGGCCCGAAGAGGGGGATAGCCGAGCCCTCTGTGCGTCAGCTCTTTCATTCCCTTCAACCCCTGTGTGCCCCGGCATCCACCCGAGCTCAACTCAGTTTCGGGCAGCCAAGGTTTCCAGGTTCTGTCGGCATTCCAGCACAAGCCTTCGAGTTAATTCACCAGCTGGCTATTGCCTTAAATGCTGCCTGACTGTCCGAGAGAATTCGTATGTTCCTATTAGAATAGCCCATACGAATATTCTCCACGGCACATGTCGTGATGACTACCACTTTCACCTGGAATATAGTGGTACATTGCCCAAGCGAAATTGAAATGCTCACATCAGGTGCTGCCCCATACACTCCAGCACCAGAGCGTCCACCCATCACTGAACCTTCCGTTAACCATATTAGTTCACCATGCGGTCTTTTCTTACCCTCCACGGGGGCTTTTGCCCCAGCTTGAAGGAAGGATCAAATTTGGCTTGAAGAAAGGATCAAATTTTGAATGGAATCCAGTCGCTCGCCATGTGCAGAATCGGGTGACTAATGAGTCCCCCAATCCTAGCGTGACCGTATGAGCGTTGTCTCCAGACACCGTTTACCTGAAGCCTGTAGTCCCCCAGCCTCGCTTCGGCCCTCACCAGAAAGTGAAGGGGAGGGAGTCCCACGAGAACCTTCATAACCGCAGTCGGAGTACTTTTCATTACTCCAGTAACACAAGGCCAGTCTCTGAACTTTCTCCAGCTCGTTGACAGCCCTGCTCTGGTTCATTTTTGTCCACCACAAGGCCCTAGCGTATGTGAGGGAGGGCCTCACTATAGCAGTGTAAATCCACTTAGTGATTCTCAAGCTCAAACCCCATGTTTTGCAAATGACCCTGCGAGCAATCATGGGGGTTTTCTTTCCCTTGGCAACTGTTGCTAAGAGTTGTGCGTTCCAAGTTAGCTTGATACCAAGCATAACGCCCAATCTATGGTTAAAATTAATGTACAACTCAAAGACTCACCCTCTATAGCTATTTCAAATATATAATCGAATATAGCAGTAATATTAATTTGATTTTTTTTTCATAGAAAAGAAGCGACGGCAGCAAAGAAAATAGATTACAAAAACTTGCAATAATATTAATCATACTTTCAGAAACGAAATCAATTCTTTTTTCGCCCTCCACTATATCAAAGTGAGTGCGGAAAAATATTCATTTATCAAATATATCTTGTCCGTCAAAGTAGGTTTATGAACCACTATAAATAACCGTCAAGCCGACATGACTGATGCTCCGGACCTGTCACCCGCAAAAAACCCAACAATATCCGGAATTCTGGATGACGAAATATATTTTCCTGTACAAGTTTTCTCATCAAAGTCCTATTCTTATCCTTCTAGTTCACGAGCGAGTTACCACCAGAATTCAAGACTGCAAACTCAATCCAATCTCCTTCACTATGTATCCGTACATCTCTGGAAAGCTCAAATTTTATATGCGGAAACTCGGGTGAATTGATTGATATATAAAAATGATCCAGTAATAAATTTTACAGTAAAATATTGGCTTTGCCCATTTGGAGATATGATTTTGAAATTCGCTCGCCGTTAAATTTTATGGCGCTGAACAGCAATTTTTTTCCGTGGCTTCGTCGTTTCTGTTGAGGTATCGGTTTCAGATATATTTCCAACTATTTTATGGGGCACACTTACAGTTTTCTCATCAGGGAATCCTCAGTATTTTTTTTTTGGTGGAAGTAAACTTTTCTATCAAGTCAGGGTTTCTGTAGGTTGACTTTTATTTTTGTTCGACATGTCGTGCGCTGGATTGCTAAGAATTAGTATCGGCAAAGTATCTGTGGATCTACAGGGTAGTTCATATGGTAGCACAAATAATTTTGAGGGTACATTTTAGGTCAGACGAAGTTATTCCTCCATTCAAGATGCTTTCTTGATTACTTGCTATATATGTGCGTTAATTATTTCGCATTTTAAGCATAACCTGTGGGCTAATTCTCAACATTTATTAAGTCCATGAATATTTATGTAAAAACATTTATTAATCATCTTGTAAGTTTATCAATCATAATTCAATATTATTTTTGATATAGCTTCTTTATCCGCGTTGAAATACTCAATATACTAATGATATATGTATACGTCGCTCATCCTTAAGCATCCTGAAGAGAACTAACTTAGGAATATACAAAACATGGAAATAATTATAATTTTATACATTTCTGTAAACGATAGATTATTATGTGGAAAACTGATATGTATCATATTAAATCTTGAAATTTTATACACCTAACCACCATACTATTATTATATCATTGTTTGAGGACAATCATATGAACTTTATTTATATATTTATAATATCTTTCACTGTTCCTTAAATTCGCATCACACGTAGAGCTTGAATGCTTGCTTTCGTTCATTTTATAATGTATATAGAGTTGATAACAATCATTTGTTGTGAAATAATATGGGTCTGTTTATATTTTATATGAGAATATTCTGATCATTATGGATTTGTAGCAATTCTTCAGCCAAATCAGTAAACATCTATATCTATCTAGATAATATCTAGAAATATTTATAAAACTTACAGGTCAGTAAAACCTGGGTATGTTGCTTGACAAGGTTATGAAGGAAGAACACAACTAATTCTGGGCTCAAAGATGCTGCTGATTGATTGAATAATGGAACTATTGAGCATCTTGACTTATTGCAGACCCACATGAATGTACCTCTTTTCCACATGTTGCCATGAATGTATCACTGTTCAGCCGTGAAAAAAATACATTATAAAAATTAGTATCTGAGTGGCAATAGTGGAAATGCGTTCAGGGATAAATTCTTCGGAAATTTAACGCTTACTATTTTTTGTTCATGGGTATACCTGTTGAAGAATTAGCAGACATCAAACGCTCTATATAAGTCAGCCAACAAGTGCTTTTTAGGTAAAAATTTTTGGGTATTCTCCGAAAATTATGATTGAGATGTCATTCGATTCGGAAAGGCATGTAGATAGTTTTTGAGAAAATGCTAAGGACGCTCGAAAAAATTGCAATAGTTATAAACAATAAAGTGAAAAAAAGTCCTAACTGCCAGATCAGTAGGACCAATATTCATAATAATAAGAATGGGGTTTGATTTTTCGCCAATATCTCAAAAATTATCTGAGATATTTCAAATTTGAAAAAAATATGCAAGAAGATGAAGAAATTTCCTAAAGTTACAACTCCCGAAACTAAGACCAATATTTATTATTTTCCCAGAGGAGTGAAAATACTCCCGAAAACGGGTACTCCGGCTTGCGTAAGCCTCGTCCCCTTCGAACCTTTCATGAATAAATATTATTCAAACTAATTGAATATGAAAATAAAAAAATTTAAAAATTCATGCACCTGCAGAATAGATCAATGAATAATAATCCGTGGTACAAAAATGTTCATCGCGACTCATCAATTAGTTATCCATTAGTTAATTAACATTTTTTGTAGCACGAACATTAACATTGCAAGTGCGATAATTGTTAAACTATTAATCTGAGGTTCTTGGAATAGATTTGCGTTAGAAAATTTGAAAAATTGTTAATTTTTGTTTTGTTATTAACAATTTACTTAAGTCAAAAATTATAAGCTTCAATTAGGTTTTCAAAAGGAAATTTTGAATTATGTCATAAACAACGCATTGTTTTACAACAATTTTTTAAACAATAGGAGATAATTATTAAAAACCAGTTCTAAGTACTTTCTGATCATAAGAAAACGGATCATGATATCATACATTGAAGCTTTATAATTTTTCACTTAACTAAATTGGTCATATCAAAACCAAAGTTAAGTAAAAGGAAAACACTTTCAGATTAATAGTTTAATTATTACCGTACTTGCAAAGTTAATGTTGTGCCGCAAAAAACTGTTAATTAACTAATGGATAACTAATTGAAAAATCGTGATAAACAATTTTGTACCCCGGATTATTGTTTTTTGATCTATCCTGCAGGTGCCTGAATTTATCAATTTTTTATTTTCATTTGTAATAAGTTTAAATAATATTTATTCATCAAACGTACGAAGGGGCGAGGCTTGCGCAAGCAAGAGGATCCGTTTTCGGGCGTATTTTAAACTCTCTAGGAAAATTATAAATATTGGTCCTACTGATCTGGCAGTTAGGACTTTTTTTCACTTAATTGTTCATAACTATTGCAATTTTTGCGAACGGCCTTGGAATTTTATCGAAAACTATCTACATGCCATTCAGAATCGAATGACGACTCAATCATAAGTTTCGGAGAATACGCAAAAATTTCGACCTAAAAAGCACTGGTTGACTAGACTATACAATGATGGAAAGGTTAAGCTTTATTGTGATCATGATAGGTCCATCATTCGAAAAACGTTATTATCACATCAATTGCACCAGCCACGAGACAGTTTGGTAGTGGTAATATCTTTCTCCATGTTGTCAAATTTGTTGACCTTTCTCGACATATATTTTATTCGAAAAATATTAGGTCCATTCGCCTATATTTAGTAAATGTTGCCAATACGAAATTTAAAATCATATTAAGTACCAGTTGCCGCAATTAAATAGCTGTGTACTACGGTTGGTGTGATAATTTCGATTTCAAATATTGCTTAATTCTTAGTGAACAATGATTTTCATTAATGTGTATCCAACAACGATCATACTTTATGCAGAGGTGCTGAATGCAATTGCATTGCAAGTAGATCTTTCATAAATGTTTAAGAGCCGACGCACACGGGTCGACCGGCATATATTTGACACGATCAGAATCGCATCGGCAATTTTAGCGATCTATCATTCAGGGCTTTGATTTATCGGTCAATGTTATATTCACAGAATAAATTTAATTCATGCCGGAAGTTAATTGAAGCGTGAAATTTTTACATTCCACATAACCTTACTTCCTTAATTGGTTAGTTACGACCACAGAATATAACATAAGAAGCGCTGCCTTCCTTGTAAACTGTGCACAAAAGTAGTGACATCTATGTCATAAATTGAAGAGATTAAAAATAAGTGGGTACATTCCATAATGGTTCTAAGGGGTGTCCGCTTGTTGAAGTATATGTAATTTTAGGATATAATTACAATGATGATCTGTGATTCCCTCGAATTCTCGGAATATTTATCATTCTGTTTTCAAAATAAAATGATTCGAAAGGAAATATACTTCGAAATGGAACACATCTTTATAAACAATAATTTCTTTATTAACATAATTTTAACAATTTCATGTGTATTAAATATTCCAGTACAGAATAAAACAAGTAAATAATGTTGGTCACACTTTTTTGAATGTAATTTGTAAATATTCATAATCTACGTAGCGCCTTTTCAAAACAAATACATGCAATTATATATAATCCAATGAAACATACAAAATTTTTGACCAACCACAGGTCTTAGATTTTTGGAATTTGGTTTCATTTATTTCAAGTTCTTGGGGGAATAACTACCAAACTCCAGAACAATTATCCACATTGTTCCACGCCTTTCATTAGCATCCCTCTTCGAATATCCCTGGTGCCCCCGGGATGCTTCTCTACTTCCCCAACGAATATTAAATTGAATAGGCCTAGAAATTGAAATTCATTAAAATTGTAGAAGAATTTATGGGTATTTTACAGATTATTTATCAGTACCTAACAACTTATAAATTACTGGAAGGTAGAAGGAAAAAGGTAATTGAGGTTGATGTAAGCGAGAATCTTCATTAAATTCCTTTTTTTCGATAATTTGTCTGTAACTGAGCCAATTTTTTTCCCTAGACTCTTCAGGTATATACTTATAATTCAATATAGAAGAAATGGGCCATTTATACAAAAAAAATGGTCCAAATCAATATAAACATAAATTAGAACTAAACAAACTTACCTCCATGACGTCAGCGACGCGCGATATGTCGGTTTATACTTCCTGCACTCCGATCGCGTGAATCGTTCTTTTCAAATCGTACGCTCCAGATCGCAACGAGTATGACGTCTAGTTTCAAAATATGAATTCGTTTGTTATATGCAAGATGCATAGAATGTTATTATAAGCATCTATGATATATGCATAGACATGATATACTATACTGGTTATAAATGCAAAAATTCGAGAGGAGATACCGCCCTTGATCATTCTTTTCTAACCAGGAAGATCATAGAATAGAGTAGTGGATATGGTAGATCGCAGATAACATAACTGAATTCTATTTTGGCATCGCAAATTGTTGGTGAGTGATAGAGCTTTCATTTTCCTCATTTTGCATTGATTCCGTTATTGTATTCAATATTATTGTATGTTGGAATTAAGGATAAAGCAAAGCCCTGAATGACAGGTCACTAAAATTGCCGATGCGATTCTAATCGCGTCAAATATATGCCGGACGACCCGTGTGCGTCGGCTCTTAGAGTTATTGCTTCATTGCTTGAGAGGCCTAACGAGTTTAAATGATATATTCAGGGTGAGTCTGTATGAACCCGTCAGAATTTAGGTAAAGGTCGTACTTGGTCTGGCACTTTCTAAACAATTTTTTTTTTATGGCTGCGAGCCTCGATTGGGGGGCTATACAGACCGATTTTCGTGAAATGTTCAATCATATTTTTAGTTATAATTTTCGAATGAACGATCCGATTTTAATGAAAGTACTAACGCTGCAATATATTCATAAGAGGATTCGTAATTCAAAATAGTCGTTTCAAAATCCTGGTTCGTATTTGAAGGGTACAGGGGAAAAACCGGCTAAGTCACTAATTTTCATATTTGGGGAGAGTGCGCTCAGATTGTAGCCAATCAGAGTATCTACCATTCCAGTTTGTCAGAATGGGAAATAAGTGGCTAAGTTGGCTGTAACAAACGATTCAAAATAACCCATACAGGGGAAAAACAGGCTATGTCCATGCGGTACAGGAAAATAATCGGTTAAGTCACGTCAACGCATGTGTGTGAAGTTGGCCCAGCACTTTTTGATTTTCAAAAAAAAAAAAATTGTGCCGAATTGTGCTAGGTCTGTGCTGCTTTGTGCCGTTGAAATTTTCTTTCTATTTCATGTGGTTCTCAAGATATTTCAAAAATCGATAAAATGGGCTAGCCCAGCACTTTTCGAAAAAATAGGTTTCAATAGCTGAAATAGATTGTGCTATGCATGTACTGAGTTGTGCCGTTCGAATTTTTCCGAAAGTCCCACTAATTTCGCAGAAAATCGAGAAGTAAAAAAAAAGTTAGCCCAGCACTTTTGTTTTTTCTTCTCACAAATGAGTGAAATAACTTGTACTACATTTGTGCTGTCTTGTGCCGTAAATATTTTCACGAAAATTTTTCGAATTTTCTGTGAAATGGCGAAAATGAAAAATGAAGTCAGCCCAGCACTTTCGAATTTCTCCTTTGGAAACATGCTCAAAAAATTGTGCTACACGTAGTATAAGTTGTGCCGTTAAAATTTTCACGAATATCCTGCTAATTTTCCAAAAAATTAAGAAATAAAAAAAAAGTTAGTCAAGCACTTTCGTTTTTTTTTGACGAATTTTTTTTACCTAATTGAACTTCATTTGTGCTGACTTGTGCTGGTCATATTTTTCAGGAAAAATTTTCAGTTTTCCCTATAAATGGAGAAAATAAGAAAATTCAGTAGATTGTTTGAAAACTTGCAATGCGTGGCAACAGTGTGCGTGAAGTTGGCCCAGCACTTTTTGATTTTCGAAAAAAATTTTCTCGTACTCAATTGTGCTGGGTTTGTGCTGCTTTGTGCCGTCAACATTTTCGTTTTATTCCATTCCGTTCTCAAGATATCTCACAAAATATCCTTTCGAATAGAGCCTCATTTAGTTATATATGTTGCAACTGACTGAATCCCGTTCGATTAATAAGATTAATTATTTTACTTTTTCACACGAAATGTCCATTTTATTTTTGTTTTGTTTTTCATAAGAAATGTTTCTGTTCTTCGCTTTTTATTCCATCGGTAAGAATATCGAAATTTCAGAGAGAGTTATCAAGCTCTTCGAAAGTTCATATGAACAGTAAAAAGTGTTCAAATATAAAAATTTAACTAATGGAAGTAGAGTAAAAATGTCTTACTTACCTAAAGGTTCTTGAGCGAATAGAAGAGTTTTAATATTAAGCATTATTTTGTTGATCATAATACTACTAGTGAAAATACAAATTATTATTCTTATTACTATTATTATTATACTGTAAGAGACTTTCAATTTCTGTTTTTCCCAGTTGAAGGTTCCTTGAAGGAATTGGAGAACATGAAATTTTCAAATTTTTATCTTTCGAAATGCCATTGGAACAGATACACTGAGACACCCAGTATATCGAAATATTTGAAATACCAATTTTTCAGAAACACCCTGTAACTTGATAACCAATCAAGATATCTGGGATATTTTTGCTGGTAATTGATTATCTCGAAAAAAAGGGTATCCTTTTTTCATTCATTCAATTCTCATTCTCCACAACGAGCATCGGCAGACCCCCGACACACTACCGTTGTGGAGACTTAGGCTCAGCAGTTATGCTATGTGCCCAAAATCCAGTATCCAATATTTGCATGTGTGAGGTCTCAAGTAATCCTTGGTGTCCCTGGGACCTGCGGGAGTCTCAAGGGTATCCTTAAATTTTTTTTCTAACCCTTATGATTCTCGAGATGCTCTCAGTGATCATCAAATTTCAGATACACTGTACAACCTGTCAATTTCATATTCGCAAGAAACAATAAAATAATGAAATCTGTCGACAATCTACTTCCAACTATATTATGGATATTCTGCTCTGAAAGTTGAACTCTGGCAACAGCGCTATCGAGCCCCGCGGCAGTTGATGTCGTAAATTAGTACGAATGGAGTATGTAGTGACAGTTGACAGTTATGATCAGAGCGTTGCGGGTTGCAGTTCTCAACGATTAGAATAGTATTTGTTGCTACGTTGCCCTTTACAGATTTCCCTTATCTAATTCCGTAATTTACACGATTAGAAGAAAAAAATTGAAGATGAAAATTATGATTGCTGATACAAAATTGTTTTAATTTCAATTTTCTGCAAAATAGGAGGAAATTTCGGAAAAGTTCGAACGGCACAACTCAATGTATATATTTAGCACAATCTATTTCAGTTGTTTTACATCAATTTTCCGAAAAGTGCTAAGCTGGCCGGTTCTACACATTTTGTGAGATATCTTGAGAACCGAATGGAATAAAAGAAAAATGTTGACGGCACAAAGCAGCACAAACCCAGCACAATTGAGTACAAGAAAAAGTTTTTCGAAAATCAAAAAGTGCTGGGCCAACTTCACGCACACTGTTGCCACGCATTGCAAGTTTTCAAACAATCTACTGAATTTTCTTATTTTCTCCATTTATAGGCAAAACTGAAAGTTTTTCCTGAAAAATATGACCAGCACAAGTCAGCACAAATGCAGTTCAATTAGGTAAAAAAAAATTCTTCAAAAAAAAAACGAAAATGCTTGACTAACTTTTTTTTTATTTCTCAATTTTTTGGAAAATTAGCAGGATATTCGTGAAAATTTCAACGGCACAACTTATACTACGTGTAGCACAATTTTTTGAGCATGTTTCCAATGGAAAAATTCGAAAGTGCTGGGCTGACTTCATTTTTCATTTTCGCCATTTCACAGAAAATTCGCAAAATTTTCGTGAAAATATTTACGGCACAAGACAGCACAAATGTAGTACAAGTTATTTCACTCATTTGTGAGAAGAAAAAACAAAAGTGCTGGGCTAACTTTTTTTTTACTTCTCGATTTTCTGCGAAATTAGTGGGACTTTCGGAAAAATTCGAACGGCACAACACTCAGTACATGCATAGCACAATCTATTTCAGCCATTGAAACCTAATTTTTCGAAAAGTGCTGGGCTAGCCCATTTTATCGATTTTTGAAATATCTTGAGAGCCACATGAAATAGAAAGGAAATTTCAACGGCACAAAGCAGCACAAACCTAGCACAATTCAGCACAATTTTTTTTTTTTTGAAAATCAAAAAGTGCTGGGCCAACTTCACACACATCGTCAACGCGCCTAAATCGCGATGAAATACCCGGCATCTGAAATCACGTTCAGACTTGTAGTTAACCTACAATGGACAATTGGTCATTCGCAATTATTTCATCAGTATAGATTGTATACGCCTTGAATGTATAAAATAATGGAACAAGCTAATAAGAGAAGTAGTGAATTTTGTGCAGATGCATTGAAAACTTCAAAAAAGAGACCAAGGCATGGAAGATTGACAGCGGTTAGTAAAAAGTTACGTTAACAAACTCATGAGATCGGTAATGAATGTGACTGTAAGGCTTGTTTCACATACATACGGTTCCATTTGGTTCGTTTCGTTTTCGGTTTCAATTCGGTCGCTGGCGACAAGTGTGAAACGGTGCTTCGGTTCAGATTCGTACCGAATAGAAACCATACAGCACCGAATACTCCCTCGGTTGAAACTGAAAACGAACCAAACCGAATAGAACCGTATGCATGTGAAACAAGCCTTAGAGACTTAGATGCTCTGAAATTATTCCTGATGTGGACAAACGAGACATATTAAAGCATTTCAATAGTCTTCAATCCGTTAGCGAGCAAAATCGTCATTTATGCGGCCTTATTAGTATATTACAAGTAGCACAAAGACGACCACGTAAACCTGAAGAGGAAGCTCTTCTGAGGGATTGTATTGCAGCGTATAAAGTGAGATATATTTTAGATAATACTGTCACAGAACAAATTGTTTGCCGACAAGACAAAGAAAAGTTTTGTGGGCCTGAAGCGCAGAAC
Source organism: Halyzia sedecimguttata (assembly GCA_937662695.2). Classification (NCBI taxonomy): domain Eukaryota; kingdom Metazoa; phylum Arthropoda; class Insecta; order Coleoptera; family Coccinellidae; genus Halyzia; species Halyzia sedecimguttata. The sequence goes on along the minus strand of OW569418.2, from coordinate 31,547,810 downwards.
TATTTTGAAGCCCTTCCACATAAATAGAATCAAAATAATAAATTATGATTGTTTTTCCCCTTAAATACTTTTTACTTTGATAAAATAAATTCTTATTAAAATGTGTGTTATTATTCAATCGATCGTATAATCCCCCAAAAATCAAGATTCGCCAGATTTCAGAGTCAAAATGGGGAAAAACAAGCTAAGTCAAGGTTTTGTTATCGAAATTTCAAAAGATCAGAAGCTTAGGATTTTTTGTTTCAACTCTGCTTGAGCGTACACTATAACAACATTATGATATTTTCACAACAGTAAATAGTTGTTCAAACTTCCAATGCGATCCTTCACAAGAATGAATTGAACATCAAAAATGCCCATATCTCGAATTCAACAAAACTTGACTTGACCAGTTTTTCCCCTGTACCCTTCATTTGGAAAAATCCCAAATTATGTGAAATGGTTGAAATAATATACTGTACATGGAATTTTAAAAACTTTGACACCTGTCTCAAAATGTGCTTAACGGTGCGTTAATTTTGTTTATTGAAATATTTTGGCACACTTTCGGATTTTTCAGAAAAAAATTGGAAAATGAGGTTCTAGTTTTACTACAAAATCCGTTGGAGTATTCCAAAAAAGTTGAATTGAAATGAGTCTAGTATAATAAATCTGGGATGTATTAGAATATTCTCAAAATAGGAACTTGTACTGGACAAAAGAACATTTGTATATTACCGGTTTAAAAAATTACTTATTGCTTTTTTAAATAAATTTTCATATTTAAACGAAGTCCATAATACTAAATAAAACTATTATTAAAAATTGAAAACAAAAATGATTCTTCGAACTATCTTAAAAATATGTAACTACTTACGAACAAAATAACTCCAAAATGGGACTAGTTTCATACCTGTAGAAAATGTAGTGAAGAAACAATAATTTAAGTCAACGAATATTCCCTGCATTTGCCTGTAATCACGGCATGAGTGGATTAGTTTGTTCCAGAATAATCTAAAAGAAAATAGTTGAGTAAATGCTGAAAATAATTAAATGAAGGCGAATTAAGAAAAGCAAGTCATATTAAATTTTCAAAATGATTCCCTCCAGTTCTAATACATAGCCGTGCCCTCTTTAACAAATTTCCATAGGATTTTCGAAAGAAATTTAGGTTTTGTATCAAAATGTTACATTCTTCTATGATTCTTTCAACTAGATGCTCTCTACTCCTAAGTTCCCCTTTATACACTTGTGTTTCAAGATGTACCCAAACACAATAATCTAACAGATTTATATCAGCAGATCTCAGTGGCCAAGTGATTAGACCACCACGACCAATCCATCTGTTTGGATGTCCTAATTAGGTGATTCCTCACATTCAAAGAAATATGTGGTGGTGCCTCATCATATTGAATGAACATGGCACGAACATGTATTCGTTCAAACAGGTTTTGATGATAAGTTTCACCATTCAAATTTAAAAATCTCAATATTCAAAAATATGCGGGCCTATTAAATAATCGTCCACTGTACCAAGCCAAATATTTACAGAAAATATGTGCTGCGTATGATGACATTTCTTTAATCGTGGATTATTTCTTGCCCACTCTTGGCTATCGTGAATGTTAAAGACACCATTTTTATTTAAAATAGGTCATCACTAATATAAACAAGATACGGTATACAGTTCTTTGGTCACTTACAATCCATACACAAAATTGCAAACTTAATGACAAATCCTGAGATAACAGTTCTTGAACCTCTTGATAATGAAGGAGGTGAAGTTTTTCTATTTTCAAGGTTCTGGACACGTTACTTTGTGGAGTAGCTATCTCTGTGCTCACTTGGCGAGTGCTAATTATTGGTTCTTCTTCCTCTCGCTCAATAATTTCATTAAAAATATTTTCTCTCTATTCCTATTCTCTCCAAAATACTGAAACACTTTTCCAAAAGTTTCTTTATTCGGTTGCTGTCTATGGGGAAATCGAATTTGATATTTAATTTTGGAAGCATTTCCATTACCATTGCAATAACCATATAAAAAATCATACCTGCTTACTCCTCATGAGTAAATATTTCGAGCAGTTACTACAAATTTTCTCTCTCACAAACTTTTCCCTTGATATTCAATTCAATTCAATTTATTGAGAAAAAAACACAAAAAAAAATTTTTTTGACATTTGGATATTTATTTTCTGAATAAATTTCTTCTGTCTCTATGGTTTCACTATTTCAAATTCAAAGGTTTCGGATTATGATATTGAATTTAATTTATTATTCTAGCTCATTTTGAAGCACTTCTTATGGTATTTAAAATTCAATGTGGGTACTCTTTCATCCAGTTTAATTACCTATTTTGAGAATATTTCAAATACAACCCTGGATTTTTATATAGATATTTAACTTGTAAATCTGTTCCATAAATAAAAGACTAAATCAGATCTTTTATTCATAACTCATTTTAATAAAACTTATTTGGAATATTTTAACAGATTTGTAGTAAAACTAGAATATCACCTCATTTTCCAATTTTTGCTGAAAAATCCAAAAGTGTGCCAAAATATTTTAACGCACAAAATTAACGCCTCGTTAAAGTAGATTTCGAGACAGATCTCAAAATTTTTAAAATTCAATGTAGAGGGTGTTATTTCAACCATTGTATATCATTTGGCATTTTTTCGAATACGACCCAGGATTTTGAAACGACTATTTACAATTACGAATCCTCGTATGGATCTTTTCCTGCATTGGTAGTTTTATTAAAATCGGATCATTTATTACAAAATAATAAATAAAAATATAATTGACTGTTTCAACAAAATGTGTATAGCCCCAATAGCTCACAGTCATAAATCAAATATAGTTTCGTAAGTGCCAGACCAAGCACTACCTTCACCTATAATCTGACGGGTTCATACAGACACCCTATTTACTTGAACTGGCATTCTTCACTGACTTGAATGTTTTATTCCTGCTAATTCCTCAGCTGAATTTTCTACAGCAACATCAATATTAAATGAGAAACAATATCTATTTTCGTCGACCTCTATGAAAAGTTACATTTTACGTACTAATTTGCGGTCGTAAAATCGACTATTATTGAAGGCAAGTACTTTTTCGTCCGCAAAATTAGTTTCTCGTCCGCTGTGTTCACTATGGATACGGTTCAATACAAACATAAGTGTATGTGTCATTTGCTATTGTGAAATTATTCAAGAAGTCCTAAATCCATGAAAGTATGTAGAGGTCGACGAAAATATGTAATATGCACCTCGGTGAAAAATTGTCTATTGTCTCACCTGCTTGCTATCTGAGGCGGAGCCCAGTTTGCAGACTCGACTATAATAGATAGGTTTTCAACCTTGGTACATAAATAACTATTAAACGAAGAAGAACATTATTTCCACGTTGCTAGCTCTGAAACTTCATATACCGAATGTGAATTCTGTTATATGCTATGTCGAAAATCAGATAGATGTACGAAAGTATCCTGTGATAATAAAGTGAATTACCGTTGAAGCATCATTCTTATCCATAACCTTAATATGTCTTCCACTACCCTGATGGCAGCTGAATCACCAAATTCGGCTTGTTGAATAAAAATAACAAACAAAATAAGTTTCTTAGACCAAAATGGGGTGTTTCAGAATAGTTTACGGGAGTATACTGAATTTCCAAGCGTCTGATATTTCCGACATAATTCACTTGGAGTGCATTCTTCAAGTAAATAAACGTCTAGGCCATGAGGATCAAAGTCTGTGGAATGCCGAAGAGAAATTTCCTACGTAGGTGAGTTTTTACAGCATGAAGTTCCACGAAGTCATGAATGGAAATCGTCGAGAGTATAGAAGATAAGATTGAATTTTTGCACCAGGTACATGAAGGAACATATGAATATTGCTTGAAATTCGTTCACGCTTTGAATTCAAATTGATTTATCAGAGGAAGAGGAAGTAATTGGAAAAACTGATTGTGGAATCCTAGAATAAATTTGATAAAAGCACTGGCGTGAAGTTAGGAGCTTTAGCGTGCAAGTTCCATTGCAATTCGATCGAGCTGAAATTCGCTACTCGAATATAAAATGGCGGCACGAAGTTTTGTGTAGAATTTCAGTGAATTTTGAGGCATAGTTCCTGAAATATAAAATTAATAAAAACAAAATTTTTATTTTTTCCGTAGTACTGATACGATATGATATGTACAAAATTTTGCGAGAATAAGCGGAGAAATAAAGGAAATAACAACACATTTTTAGATAGCAGAACTCCAAAACCGTTTGGCTGATTATGCCCGTTAATGTAGCATCCAGATGTGTTACCTATCCTGAAAATTGCTAGTCGCTACCTCTTTCCGTTCTCAAGTTATGATAGATAATAATTATTAACATTTTTTTCAAATTTTCTAATGATACGATACAAAATTTCACTTCGTCTTTCTACCGGTATTCTAAAAAAGTTATCAAGTTTTAATTCGATGGGATGTTTTTTGAGTTATCGACAAAACCATATTCTAGATGGAAACATTTCCGAAACCATTTGGCCGATTATGCCCAACAACGAACGTAACTGTCCATTTCGGAAGCGCAATCTACCCTGAAAATTACAAGTCGCTATCTCTTTCCGATCGATAGTTATCGGGGCAAATGATCACCCATACTGCTACTGAACTCTCCCAAGATCTCGGATCTCCAACAATATAGATCCGATCGTGTTCAAATTTGGAATTCAGCTATAAAGTTGGGTTTTGAAGGCTCTCGAAAAATTTCAGCGATGTCGAACGAATAGTTTCCGATATACAGGGTGAGTCTTTGACCACTGCATTAATTTTAACAAAAGATTCCTCTCATCATATGAAACACTTTTTTCATTTAACATTTTTCCAGATTCGGCTCGGGTAAAAAGATACAGGCCGTTGAAATTTTGAAAAAAAAATCAGTTTTTATTTTGTAGCTTTGGCATTCTTTTTTCGAATAAAATGAATGTTGGCTTAAAGTTTCCTATAACTATGATACATATTTTCCAAATATTAGTTATTTTCTACTTCTACTGGTTTTCTAGATATGGACTCTTGGATTCATAAAACTAAACGAAATTAGCATAAAGAAAGCACATACAGTTTTTCTTGAGTCATTTCAAGAATATTCCATCGATTTAGAACATTATATTATTCTTTATCATTTCTCCTTAAACGCACCGTTTTCGAGATATTCTTCATTGAATGTTTTAAAATGGAAAACTCCAGAAATTTCACTACTTTTATGGATCCGTCCCTCACCGTTGGAATCCCGAATCAAGCTGTAAAACACGTTACCATGCCTTATTCTCGTCCGCCAACAATGTCATAGATAATTTATATGCGGGAGTGTATTAGCACATTGTGAAATCTTTAAACGCTTGTAACTTTTTACCTGAACCGAATCTGGAATCTGTTTCATTTGATGAGAGTAATCTTTGGTTAAAATTAATGCAGTGGTCAAAGACTCACAATGTATATTTAGAATTTTTTCAATGATTTTCAATGTTTTTTCTCTGCATGTTCTGTGGAATATCGCCTTAACATTTCGCCCAAATTTCTGTAACTTTCGAATTTTTGGCCGAAAATGGTCTCTGACGATTGGGTTAGGCCCCCTGATGACGAATTCGAGGTCAAATTTGAACCTGTTCGGCCGGCCGGCCGTTGCCGCGATAACTCGAGAACGGAAAGAGATAGCGACCTCAAATTTTCAGGGTATAGGTGGCGTATCCCAATAAGACAAACAAGTTCATTAAATGCCATTATCGACCCAATGGTTTCCGAATAATGATTTTGTTTTCAACCAATATTAATTGATAACAAATTGAAACTTAGTAGTAGTTGTAGCATACAAACCTAAAGACGTTTATGAAATTTTGTGAGAATCTTATAACTAGAAAATTAAAAAAAAAATTATTATTTATGTCACGATAACCTGGGAACGCAAACAGATGGCGACTCCAGTTATTAGGCTATAGGTTGTGCATCTGAATGCGACATTTGAGTTTGTTAGTAGGAATAATCGGCCAAACGGTTTTAAAATTATACCCGTCTGAAATTTGGTTGTTCCTCAATAACTCGGAAATTACGAAGCCGATCCTATTCAAACATAGTCGTTAGTTTTAGAATACCGACGCGAAAATTCTTGCAAAATTTTGCGAGGATCGTATCACTAGTTCATTTTTAAGAAATCATGAAAAATATTTTATATATCAGAAGCTATTAGTCTGACATCGCTGAAATTTTGCGAGAACCTTCAAAACCTAACTCTAAAAGTCTACTGGCAAGTTTTTGAACACGATCACAAAGCAGCCTTGGGTGAGTTCAGTATCTGGATGGGTGACCGTTGCCTCGATAACATTCGAATGAAGAGAAATCTCTTGTTTCATAGAAAAAACTTGGTAATTACTTGAGGAATGCAGGCGCGCTAATTTTCAAGGAATTTCGTGAACATCGAATCCTGAAATTACTTGATACGTAATTTTTTTCTAATATTGTTGGCTAGTTAATCAGGTTAAATTTCGATAGAATACATAAAATTAAAGAATTCTGTGATCTATGACGATTCTGCCATCACTCAAGTCTGTCGTTAAAATGGTACGAAATTTATTCATATCTTATAAAAGCTGAGAAAATGGGCTCTATCGATGGTAAATTCGACTAAGATTGTCTAATACAGGTGAATAACCAATAGAACATGCCCGTGATATTCACGTAATTCTGCTAAAATGTGTGCTTTAGCATTCCAGAAGAAATTACCGAGATTTAATTGGAACAGATTTGTATATTTCGAGTTATAGATGAAATAACAACTCTAAAACAGTTTGGCTGATCATGCCAATCAACCAACTTAAATGTCGCATTCGAAGGCGGGTTTATACAGCCAATAAAATGAAATAATAATTATGGACTAAAAGGATCGGTTTATGCAGATGACCCAAAACAAAATAATAAATAAGAATGAACCAATCAAACCGCAGCTTTTGTCAATTTTATGCAAGTTGTGTTACTTTCAATCTAAGAGCATGCACATTGTCATTTTCCAAACAAAATAAAATAAAATATGAAATAATGATATGAGTTTGTCTCAACTCAAGTATTTATTTTTATTTCTTATTGCGCGTATGTTCTGGGGAACATCGCGTTATCATTTGATATTGATCAAATTAGATTCTGCCCGTCCGGCAGACCGTTGCCACGATAACATGAGAACGGAAAGAGATAGCAACTTGCAATTTTCAGGATAGGTGGTGCATCCCAATACGACGGAAAAGTTCGTTAATAGGCTTACTCGACCCAATGGTTTCCCAGTAATAATTTTGTTTTCAATCAATAAAAATCCAGTCGAATCGAAACTTGGTGAGTAGTTGTAGAATAGAAACCTTAGGAGGGTTGCAAAATTTTGTGAGAATCGTATTCCTAGAAAATTTTTGAAAAATTATTAAAACGTATAGGGATATCGACTTGAAATTTGCAGGTTAGGTTGTACCTCTGAATGCGAAATTCGAGTTTGTCTATAGGCATAATCCACCCAACGGTTTTTGAGTTACACGCATCTGAAATTTGGTTGTTATTTCCTCAATAACTCGAAAAATTCGGAACCGATCCAATTCAAACATGGTTGTGAGTTGTAGAATGCCGACACGAAAATTCTTGCCAACTTTCGTGTGGATCGTATCACTAGAAATTTTGTTGAATCATTGAAAACCATTGGAAACAATTCTATGTATCAGAAACTATTCGTCAGACACGAGAATTTCGAGAGCCTTCAGAACCTTTCTCTACTACCAATTTCCGAGTTTGAACGCGATCGGATCTATATTGTTGGAGATCCGAGCAGTGTTGTGGGAGTTCAGTAGCTAGATGGGTGACCGTTGCCTCGATAACTTTTGAACGAAAGGAGACAGGGTAGGTTGCGCATCCGAATGGGAGGGTTGAGTTAGTTTTTGAGCATAATCGGTCTATTGGTTTAGGAGTTATACCCACCTAGAATATTATTTCCTCGATAAGTCAAAAAATATATACTCCATCGAATTGAAGCTTGGTAACTAGTTATAGAATATTGACGTAAAAACGTGTGTAAAATTTTATGAGAACCGTACTTCTAGAAAAATTTAAAAAATTACGAAAACAATTTAAGCACAGACGTGAAGTCGGAGCCCTTAATCGAACTTACCATTGTAAATTCGATTAAGAATGTCCAATACTTGAGAATGGACAATTAATAGAGCATACGCGTAAAAGCTCCTGACTTCTTATTTCGTCTATAGACGCTATGATTGAAAGCAGCATGTTAAACTCACTTATTTCATTTTCATGTATTTCTTATTTTATTTGCTGTATAAACCCGCCTTAAGAATGGTATTGAAATCAATTCCATGGCGTTAGTCAACTAACGCCATAGAATCACTGATCTCATCATTTCAGAGAATAAACCGCCACCATTATGCTATTTATATTATCTTTATTGCCTAGATCGTTTGCCATTACGTTCCTATTAATTGGGTCGATCTTTCCAACTGCCTAGTGTGGACCTTTTATTGCACAGCATCGAACATACAGCATAACCCCCAGTTACTGATTGAAATTCCGCTGAGTTTCAGTGAATTTCCTTCCGCTGAAATCGAGCAATCATCAGCTAATTCGAGGGGAAAGGTTGGATATCCGTGTTTGCACGGAATACACTCACAGTTCGTTCTGCACTCGGGTGAGTTATGAAAACTTTTGGAAATGTTATTGAACGTGATATGAAACAGTATACCGCACTTTGGAGTTGTTATTCTCCACTCCAAGTCCTTTCATGATTTTTTTTAGTGCAACTTAACGTCAGTTCCGCTGCTATTTAAAGGCTCAGAGTCAGGATATCGAAGTTGTTTCAATAAGTGCTAAAAGTTTTAATTTCAAACTGAATTTTCATTTATGGTTGGATCTCTTTCGCGGCCGATTAAAATAAATTTGAGAAAAGCACAGGCGTGAAGCTTTTGCGCGCAAGTTCCTTCACGCCTCATACGAAGTTGATCTAGCGGAAATTCGGTACTCGATTGTAAAATGGTGGTAAAAGTTATGTGCGGAAAAGTAGCTGTTTCTAACGTGTAGTTTATGTTATGAAAAATAACATTTTTGAAGAAATATTGTTCATTATTTTTTTTCTATTGATACGATGTTGATGAATTTCTGAGAAAATTAGTGCGTCAGCATTTTACAAATAATTACCGAGTTTTAGTGGGATCGGATTCGTATATTTTTAGTTATAGAGGAAAAAACAACCAAATTTCTGATGAGTATAACTCTAAAACTGTTTGGTCGATTATGTCTATTGAGAAACATAAATGTCGCATTTGGATGTGCAACCTACCTTGAAAATTGCAAGTCGTTATCTCTTTCCGTTCTCAAGTGGTATCCTGAGATACATCATATTTTTTCATAATTTTTTTGAAATTTTCTAGTGATAAGATCCTTACAAACGTCCTCACATACGTCTTTGCTTCGGTATTCTACAACTAGTTACCAAGTTTCAAATTGATCGAATCCGTATTTTTGGCGCTCATGTTCCTCGGATCAGAGTGCTTATCAATTGGCCCAAATGTCTGTAATTTTCGAATTTTTGGCTGAAAATGGTCTTGAACGATTTAGTTTGACCCACTGATCAAGAGTCCATGGTCAAAATCTATTCTGTCCGACCGTCCGTCCGGCCGGCCGTTAACACGATAACTCTCGAACGGAATGAGCTAGACAGTTGAAATTTTCAGGGTAGGTTTGACGGATAAATATCTCGGTTGAGTTCGTTAGTGGGCAAAATCGTTCTAATTGTTTCGGAGTAGGTTACGAAAAAAAATATTTTTTTTTTACATTACAACTTTTGAATTCAAATTTTTTCAAGATGCAGTTTCATCAAAAGAATTCACTGTTATCATTTTCAACTCTAACAAGCTTTTACTTTCGGAGATATGATGTTTCGAAGTTTCAATATTACATCGTAAGTTCTATATATTCACAGAATGTGAACACAGAATCTGTCTGTGATCACTATTCATAAATGTCATCTCTTCTAGCTATTAGAGATTGTCAATTCATAGTGGTTATTTTCTCTTGGAAAGTAGTCGATTCTTGAATTTGTGAACATATACAAGACTGTTTTGATGTAGTTTATGGAGGCAATAGGAAAGAAGAACATAATGGGTGTTACTTTCCTTAGGTATTTCGACTTGTGAAAACTATGCACCGAGTGTAAGTAGCATCAACCCATTCCATGAGTTTGAATAATCGCAGATTGCTCATTTAATCTTGATAAATGAATTTAATGACAATTTTTGAAGTATTGTAGGTTGCTCTTTTTTTGGCGATCTTGTTTAAATGATAATTTTTGAAACATTTTTTTCAATAGACACTTTTTTAGAATTTAATTTCTTTCATGATGCATTTCTATCATAGGAATCCATTGATATAATTCCCACTCTGAGAAACCAATACTTTCGGTGATATAATTTGTCTGTTTGAACAAGAGCACCAAAAAGGTCCTGTCCATAGGGCTTGAACCAATTTTTTGAGCTAGCGACAAAACAATATTCCAGAGGGGTATAACTACGTAACTGTATACCAACAACGAACTTAACTGTCCCATTCGGATGCGGGACCTACCCAGATAATTCGTTAAACATCTAATAATATACGAAAAAACTTACGTCCCAAGTAATTTCATGAAACGATATTCATGAAATTCTGCGAAAATAGTGTAAAGCATGATATTAGTATCAGACTCCCCAAAAACGCCTGCTGAAAAGTGGCGGAAAGCTCTGTGGGCAAGGGCTTTCTTGGCGGTCTTGTTCAAACTTTGTCATATCATATCTCGGAAAGTGTTGGTTTCTCGGAGTTGTTAATAATATCAATGGATTCTTATGATAGAACTGCATTATAATAAAAATTTAATCGAAAATAGTGTCTTAACAAAAACAAGAGTGCCAAAAATTATTAATCCGAAATCACCAGACCGATTCTACCCAATAACGAACTTATCCGAAATATTCATTATTCAAATCTTCTCTGAAAATGATATTATATCAATTGGAACTTAGCCAATATTCCAGTTTATTTTTTACTGGAGATATTCCGAACCCAATTTTATGAACTTACCAAAGTATATATTTCCTTTATTTATTATTCATTTCATTAATCATTTTGCATTCAATCATACTTTGTTTTCTAGATCAGGAAGTATTTTATATCATGAGTAACGAATTTTGAGTAGAACCAGAAATAAATATGACATGTCTCTTATCAGTATGTAAGATGATATGGATGAACACAGGTAATTAAATTCATAGATACAAATACGGACGCTAATTTTTGATTATAGCATTCTGTCAAATCAAAGAATTATGATTTATTATTGAAAAATCATATCTCCGAAAACAAGAGCTTTTTTGAGTTGAGGATGATAACAATGGATTCTTATGGTGAAATTTGAAAATAAAAAAAAATTAATTTGAAATTTGTAATGTAAAAAAAAATTTTTTTCGCTACTCCGAAACCATTTGGTCGATTTTGCCCATTATCGAGACATTTATCTCCCAATGGTTTGACCACTGATTGTTGATCAGTGAGTCGAACTAAATCGTTTGAGACCATTTTCATCCAAAACTTATAAAATTACAGACATTCAGTCTATTCAACAAGTGCTGATTAGGTCAAACTTTTTGCGTATTCTCCGAAAATTATGATTGAGGTGTCATTCGATTCGGAAGGGCATGCAGATAGTTTTTGAGAAAATACTAAGGCCGCTATCAAAATTGCAATAGTTATAAACAATTGAGTGAAAAAAAAGGAGGGAGTTTGGTTTTTTGACAATATCTCAAAACCTATCTGAGATAATTCAAATTTGAAAAAAGATTCATGAAGAACAGGAAATTTCCTAAAATACATCCCAACTCCTGGAGCTACGACCAATGTTCATAATTTTCCCAGAGGGTTGAAAATACTCACGAAAACGGGTACTCCGGCTTGCATAAGCCTCGCCCACTTGGGACCTTTCATGAATGAATATTATTTAAACTTATTAAATAAGAAAATATTACAAACTTGAAAAAATTCAGGCGTCTGCAGGATAGATCAATGAACGATAATCCGTGGTCCAAAAATGTTTATCGCTACTTTTCAATTAGTTATCCATTAGTAAAGTAACAATTTTTTGTAGCACGAACATTAACATTGCAAGTGTGATAATTGTTAAACTATTAATCCGAGAATTTTTCTTTCGTGGAGCTATTTTTCAAAGGTCTTGGAATATATTCCGGTCGGAAAATTTGAAAAATTTTTAATTTTCATTTTGTTATTAACAATTTACTTAAGTGAAAAATTTTAAAGATTCAATTATGTTTCAAAAGAAAATTTTAAATTATCTCATGAACAACGCATCAACTCATTGGTTTATAAAAATTTATTAAACAATAGGAGATGATAATTATTGAATATCATTTTTGAGTAGTTTCTGATCATAAAAGAACGGAGCATTATAATTTTTCACTCAATTAAATTGTATATAACAAAACGAAAATTAATAATTTTGTTAATTGTTCAATAAGAATCTTCGAAAAATAGCTCCACGAAAGGAAAAAATTCTCAGATTAATAGTTTACCAATTAGCGTACTTGCAATGTTAATGTTCTTGCTACAAAAAATTGTTAATTAACTAATTGAAAAATCACGATGAACATTTTTAGACTACGGATTATTGTTCATTGATCTATTTTGCAGGCGCCTGAATCTTTTCAATTTCTTATTTCCATATTTAATAAGTTTGAATAATATTTATTCATTAAAACTCTGAAGGGGACGAGATTTGCGCAAGCCAGAGTACCCGTTTTCGGACGTATTTTCAACCCTCTGGGAAAATTATAAATATTGATGCTAGTTCCGAGAAATTAGACTTTCTTTTAGGAAATTTCCTCCTCTAATTGAATCTTTTTTCGAATTTGAATTATCTTAGACAGTTTTTATGTTATTGGCAAGAAACCAATGCCCCTTCTTTTTTTTTCCACTTAATTGTTTATAACTCTTGCAATTTTTGCGAGCGGCCTCAGCATTTTCTCAAGAACTATCTGCATGCTATTCCGAATCGATTGACACGTCACTCATAATTTTCGGAGAATACGCAAAAATTTTGACCTAGAAAGCACTTGTTGACTAGACTATTTGGGACAAATTGATAATCACTCTGTTCCGAGGAACAAGAGCGCCAAAAACGGCTAATTTGCACATTCGTGGTTTTGAAATTGTATCGACAATATGTTAAACACCCATCCATTCTCGGTCTTGTATTTCATATTCAGTATAGTTACATCGAGCTGATCAACCCACCTGGTCATTCAATTTTGACGTGAACATATTGAAAATATACAGTCCGCTGAAGCCGATGCACGCAAAAAAGTAATTAGTACATTACATTTAGCAGCAATTACCATCACCCCTGATATTATCGACTGGGGCAGTAACGCTCATTTGATAATGAACAGGTGTGGTGTACTTGGTATTAACTGCAAGGGGTAGACGCTATGGATTTTAATCAGACATGAATGAAAGCAATACAAAACATAAAAAATATAATCCTCCTTCCTCTGGACACTCGGGTTAATAAAGGTTCATTGTTCCAATAACAACGTTTCGTATATATAGGCATCTCTTTAATTTTTTCTGCCTATTGATCGAATAAGCGAAAATTGAATAATAAATGTCGTGGCTTCAGCACAATCCTTTCCTCCATAAACCTTCATAAACCAGGAGGGATTGCACGCAGTTGCACCCCAGACATGAATTTTTGGGGATGTATTCAGGAACATTTTTTTTTACTTAATTACCTTTCTAAAAAATATCCCTTATGCAGAATTAGTTTTTGTATAAATTTCTATTTATTGTAATAAATTATAATGAGTATCGTTCCTTGGGGTCCAGCAGCCCTCACCATCTTGAAAGTTTTGTAGTCGGTGCAATCAGTATGTATGTGCAAAACATAACAGTTTGTAACAAGTGTGAGAATGAAATAATTACTTAAAATGTCCCCGATTCCTGTTTCTCCATTATTTTTCTTTTTCGCGCTCTTTTAACATCCTACTCAATACAAAACGTAAAAAATATAACCCTCCTTCCTGTGGGCAGTCGGGTAAAAAAAGGTTCATTGTTTCAATAACAACGTTTCGTATACGCACTTCTTTTAATTTTTTCTGCCTATTGTATCGAATGAGCGAAAATTAAATAATAAATGTCGTGGCTTCAGCAGAATCCTTTCCTCAATTAACCTTCACAAAACCCGGGGAGATAGCATGCAGGTGCACCCCAAACATGAATTTTTGGGGATGTTTTCAGGAACATTTTTTTTATTAAAAGGTCTCTCTTCTGGGTTGTCTCTCCCATACTCTGAAAAATATCTATAAAATAAAAAAAATATTATTTTGTGATTTGCTTCTGCGTAAGAAAGACAAGATATTTGTAAGAAAAATCAATCCAACAATGTTGCCTAACAAACAACAACATCAACGAAGAAACAACTATATCGTAACGTTTCGGAGTCTATATCAGACTCCTTCGTCAGACACTCAACGAAAATCTTCAGAATTATTTTGTTGATAGGCATACCGCCGTATTCACAAAGCATTGTTAAGTGTTTGAATCTCCGTTAAGTCCTAACTGAGGTCCTCAGTTAAGGATAAATAAGAATCGCAACCTCAGTTTACGTATTTAACGGTGGTGAAACAGGCCTGTTTCACTACCCCTGTCTCTTATTGTTGCTTATTATCCCCAATTTATCCTTAACTGAGGACCTCAGTTAGGACTTAACGGAGATTGAATGCTTTGTGAATACGGCGGATAGACTCCGAAACGCCACGATATAGTGGTTTCTTCGTTGATGTTGTTTCGTTGTTGTTTGTTAGGCAACATTGTTCGATTGATTGATTCTGACAAATATCTTGTGTTTCTTACGCAGAAGCAAATCACAAAATAATATTCTTTTATTTTAAATGTATTTGTTTGGGAGAGAAAACCCAGAAAAGTAACCTTCTAATAATGAGTATACCTCCCAGAGTATCCTTTAACGAGTACATTTTTTTTACATAATTACCTTTCTAAAATATATCCCTTCTGTGTAAAAAGTTTTTTTTTCTATAAATTTCTATTCATTGTAATAAATTATAGTGAGTTTTGTTCCTTGGTGTCCAGCTGCCCTCGCCATCGCGACAGTTTTGTAGTCAGTGCAATCAGTACGTATGTACAGAATATATAATAACAGTTTGTAACAAGTAGGGTTTCACGCGAGAGCGAGATTTTTCACGTCTCGTCTCGTTCTCGCCTCGGAAAAGCGAGACGAGACCAGACGAGACATATGGTAAAATATTATAGGCGATACCGAGACCACATACATCCCAACACGAGAGTCTCGTTTCTGGTCTAGTTAAATTTTTTTTATGAACTTTTCATTGAAAAAATTAGGAATGGTCTACATAGAGAAAAATATATATTACAAAATATCAACTCTTGTGACTATCTGTGAAATATTTCTGTTCTTATAGTAATGCATCTCTTATCATAAATATTTATCCTTGCAGATTTTAATATTTTAGGTTTGCATGTTGTATCTTTTCCAAGATTGATTTAGGCGCTCTAGTTCCTCGGAACTGAGTGCTTATCAATTTGCCCAAATGTCTGTAATTTTGGAATATTTCGATGAAAATGGTCTTAAACGATTTGGTTCGACTCACTGATCAAGAATCCGTGGTCGAAATTTATTCTGTCCGGCCGGCCGATCCGGCCGGCCGGCATTAAGCACGATAACTCTCGAACGGAATGAGCTAGAGAGTTGAAATTTTCAGAGTAGGTTTGGGGGATGAATATCTCGGCTAAGTTCGTTATTGGGCAAAATCGGACTGATGGTTTCGGAGTAACAAAAAAAAAATTTTTTTTTACGGAACAAATTCCAAATCAAATTTTTTTTAATAAGCAGTTTTATCATAAGAATTCATTCATATCATTTTCAGCTCTAAAAAGCTAATACTTTCGGAGATATGATTTTTTAAAATTTCAATGTGAATCGTATTTCACAGATTGATATAATTATTATTCTATGTATGAATTCTCATAATGTCAACTTGACAGAAGGGAATATTGTAACTTCAAAAATATTGGGAAATACTCGTATTTTAGCGATGCAACGGGGACCTCACCCGAAAATGTTTGAAAATATTACGTAAATATTGAAAGCATAATTCTGTAGTTTGGTGAACGTAGATCAGGAAATTTTTGATCGATTACAAGGTAATTTTATATTATTACTTATCTTCTTTCATATTTGTTTTATGGAATACCTACTATTTGTTTGTACTTTAAACCTGTTTTGGGCAATTGTCATACGAAACTTGTTTTTTTGGCGCTCTAGTTCCTCGGAACAGTGTGCTTATCAATTTGCCCAAGTGTCTGTAATTTTGAAATTTTTGGCTGAAAATGGTCTCAAACGATTTGGTTCGACTCACTGATCAAGAATCCGAGTGCGAAATCGATTCTGTCCGGCCGGCAGACCGGCCGTAGGCACGATAACTCTCGAACGAAAGGAGTTAGCGGATTGAAAATTGCAAGGTGGTTTTGGAGCGTAAATATCTCGGACAAGTTCGTTCGATCTATCTGAAATTTAGCATCAAATTGTAGAATCATGACCTTTATACGCATGTGAAGTTTTGTATTGACCAGATTACCGCAAAGTGTAAAAAAAAAAATTTGAAAATTTAAAAAAAGTTTTTCCACAATAACTCTCGAACGGAACGAGCTAGGTAGTTGAAATTTTCAGAGTAGGTTAGGGAGATGAATATCTCGGTTAAGTTCGTTATTGGGCAAAATTGGCCAGATTTAATTCGATTTCTTCCATGGTGCAGTTCTCATTCTCATGATTGCTCATTTAATCTTGATAAACAAACTATTATTTGAATTGAATTTCCTTTATGATGCAGCTCTATCATATGTATACATTGATATAATTCCCAACTCAGAGAAACCAATACTTTCGGAGATATAATTTGTCTGTTTGAACTAGAGCGCCAGAAAGCTCCTGTCCACAGGGCTTGAACCCATTTTTTACTCTCGGTTGAAGATATATGTCTATAAACTACTCAGTAATAAACGTGTTTACTATTGAAATGATTTCTTTGGCTCAACATTTTCTACCTGGAAGAGATCGTCTTATTTACTACAGATACATACAGTAATCTTTTCTTATATACGACTCGACCTTTTTCAACACCCACAGAAAACAATTGAATATGAAGAATTTCCACTATAATTACCAATATATTTTGTCTTTATTATACATCAATCGTTCCAGAAATACACGATTTTTTAAAAGATTTTTGATTATTATGTTTGTTATGAACGTGCGATAATTGAAATTTAAAAAAAAAATTGATTTCACAACCATAAAAACTGATGTGATTATTGAATACTTAACGGACAACTTTTATTGCCCCTAAATCCCAATGCTTTTAAAATTTCGTCTGTATTTGAACATCTGGAGAAATTTATTATTTTTCCTTGGGCTTCTTGTAGGGCCGGTTTCTGTGGAATATAGCATGTGGTTTATTTTCCGTTTATTTAATTTAATAGAATTCAGTAGAGAAACTGAAGATACATTCCATTCAAATACCAAAGTGAAGATGTTAACAATTATTGTATACATCTGTGGAAGTGCATATAATAAAACTGGTAAAAAATTAAGATATTCAATGTTTCGAAAAGTGTTATGAGGAATACGCCAAGAACACCCTCAATGATCTACCCACTGGGAAGGTATTCATTGAAAACTATACCAATTTGTCCACTTCTATTAAAAAATGTATAGACATCGATAGCCTTCTTTAACATCAACAAAACGTTCGAAATATTGGCTGAGTTTGGAAAATATTTGCTGTTAGAAAGAGCAAATATGAATCAAAATATTTCACAGTGGTGGAAAGTGATGAAGAAGTTCTTCACTTTCCTCACACTTTCCAAAATGGCCGGTGATTTATTAATGGCTACATCCGTACCTCTTCAAAGATTATTTTCTACAGCAGGAATGATCATGGCAAAAACATGTACATAATTGAAAGATGATATGATGCAAGCGTGATTCAGTTTGAATTGTTGGACATCGAGTAATTTAAAAGATGAAATTAACAGTGTTTAATATTGAAAATAATATGTACATGTACGAATATTTTTGTATAAGAGACATCAAATATAGCTTTCCAAATTATTATTTATTATATACCATTTCCTTTATACATATTATAATATTTATTATCGTTAATCACAATTAAGCGAGACGAGACGAGACAACTGATAACGAGACTTAAACGAGACTTAAACGACACTTAATTTTTTGGAAGTTGGCGAGAACGAGACGAGATTTTGTATGCTCTCGCCTACTCTCGTCTCGTGTGAAGCCCTAGTAACAAGTCTGAGAATAAAATAATTATTTAAAATGTCCCACATTCCTGTTTCTTAATTATTTCTCTTACTTGCGCTCTTTTTCGTCGGAACAGAGTGCTTATTAATTTGCCCAAATGTTTGAAATTTTCGAATTTTTGGATGAAAATGGTCTTAAACGATTTGGTTCGACTCACCGATCAAGAACCGTGGTCGAAATTAATTATGTCCGGCCGGTAAGCCTTAGGCACGATAACTCTCGAACGAAAGGAGATAGAGGAATGAAATTTGCAGGGTAGGTTTGGAACGTAAATATCTCGGACGGGCAAAATCCACCCAGCGGTTTCGGAGTTGTGGCCGTTTTTAGTGGAAACATTTTTTATGCATATTTCCCGAGCCGATCTTCCGATCTATATGAAATTTTGCATCAAATTGTAGAATCATGACCTTTATATGCATGCGAAGTTTTGTATTGATCGAATTGCCGTAAAGAGACAAAAACAAATTTAAAAAAGTTTCTAATTTGGCTTCCATAATAACTCGAAAAATACTGATATGATTGAATGATGATGATTGAATTGAGACCCAGTAGATGGATGCAAAAGACCGAATCAAACACTTTTTCGAAATTTCGTGAGGGTCACATGACATGAAATAATTAAAAAAATTACTAATATTTTGTGGAAGTTCCGAAACCAATTTTTTTTGTCCATGCTACCCCTTTCTGAATTTTTTTCGTGCTGCCATTCCTGGCATTTTTGGCGCTCTTGTTCCTCGGAACAGTTTGCACATAAATTTGATCAAAAGTCTGTAATTTTTGCGCGTATGTTCTGGGGAATATCGAGTTATCATTCCATCCAAATGTCTGTAATTTGCGAATTTTTTACCGATAATGGTCTCAAATGATTGGGTTCGACTCCCCGATGAAGAAGTCGAGGTCAAATTTGATTCTGTCCGGCCTTCCGGCCGGCGGGCCTGTGCCACGATAACTTTAGAACGGAAAGGGCTAGCGACTTGAAATTTTCAGGGTGGGTGGCGCATCCCAATACGACGGATGAGTTCGTTAATGGGCTTGATCGGCCTAATGATTTCCGAGTAATAATTTTGTTTTCAACCATTATAAATCCGATCAAATTGAAACAGTTTTGGAATTATACCCATCTGAATTTTGTTTGTTATTTCCTCAATAACTCAAAAATTGCGAAACCAATCCAATTCAAACATGGTTATTAGTTGTAGAATTCCAACGAAAAAATTATTGCAAAATTTAGTGAGGATCGTATCACAACAAAAGTTTTGAAAAAATCATTGAAAAATTTCTATATATCCGAAACTATTCGTCAGACATGGCTGAAATTTTGCGAGAGCCTTCTGAACCTAACTCTACTACCAACTTTCAAGCTTAAACACGGTCGGATCTATATTGTTGGAGATCCGAGCAGCCTTATGTGAGTTCAGTGGATAGATGGGTAAACGTTGCCTCGATAACTCTCGATTGAAAGGAGATAGGTGCTCACAATTTCCAGGGTAGGTTGCGCATCTGATTGGGAGAGTTGAGTTCGCTGCTGGCCTTAATCGGCCCAACGATTTCGGAGTCATACCCATCTGGAATATTGTTTCTTCGATAACTCAAAAAATATATACTCGGTCGAATTGGAGCTTGCTTACTAGTTGTAGAATAACGACGTAAAGAGGTGTTTAAAATTTCGTGATGAACGTACCACTGGAAAATTACGAAAACATATTATTTATCTCACGATACCTTGAGAACGGAAAGAAATGGCGACTTGCAAGTTTTCAGGGTAGATTGCACATCTGAATGCGTCATTTATGTTCGTAAATTAGCAAAATCGACAAAATAGTATTGGAGACATATCAAACTGAAATTTAGTTATTACTTCTTCAATAACCCAAAAAATAAAAATAAAAATTACTCCAGTTCAATTCAAACATGGAAATTAGTTCTATAATGCCGATACAAAAATCTTCGCAAAATTTCGTGAAGATCGTCTTACTAGAAAATCAAATAAAAATCATTGAAAAACAATTCATAATATATCAGGAAGCAGTTTTCTGACATCGCTGAAATTTTGCGAGAACCTTTAGAACCATGAATGTCATGATGACATATTAAATTATAACATAAATTTCCTAGCTGAATAAGATGAAATCTATGGAAGATGATAGGATTTCAGGTTCCTCCTGGCCTCATGAGCTACGATATTTTCCTTTTTGAAATCAAATACTGAAGGGATTTCTAAGAACAAGATTCACTCTTTGAAAACTAGCGGAGGCGATTCTTCTTCAAGAGATCCATGCGGCTACAGAGGAGTATATTTGTGAGAGAGGACTTCTGAAAGGTTATGTATTATTTTTAGTTTGTCCGTATTTCTCCTCCTTTGTTTTAATTGGTAACTTCTTGGTAACTAGTTGTAGAATATCGGCATCAGGACGAGTGTAAAATTTTGTGAGAACCGTACCCCCCGAAAATTTGAAAAAAATTACGAGAAAAAATGGTTAAAGCACTGCCATGAAGTCTTTTGCGCGTATGTTCTATTGTCCATTCTCCTGTATTGGACACTCTTAGTCGAATTTACCATGGTAAATTATATTGTCCATTCTCCTATATTCGCCACTTAATTCGAATTTACCATGGTAAATTCGAATTAAGAGTGTCCAATACAGGAAAATGGACAATAGAACATACGCGCAAAAGCTTCTGACAGAAAACAACAATATAATATGGGCTAAGGCTCTTCGTTTCTGAGATACAGGGTGATTTATCGATTTGAGCACAGTATCCTTCAATGATTACTTAACTTTCGAATATCTATAATCCCCGAACCTTTAAATGAACCCCTTTCAAATTTGGTAGTTATTGTCCTCCTAGGCTAACAAACTCTACATACCAAGAAAGTGCAGATCAGCACACAGATATTTCGATATTTGCTTTACGGTCTAATAAAACATGAACATGATATCAATTAGTCGTTAATATCATCTGATTCTCGATAATTTGGTCTTTCGAAAAGGGTTTTTCATTAGAACGGCTAAACCTTTCATTTTTTTTCTTTAAAAATAATTAATGCTTTACATTTTCAAGCGCCATTTCTGCCATTGATATTACGATGAGACCCTCCTGAAATCGAATTAACAAACCAAGAGTAATTAAAAAGTAGTTTTCAATCTTTTTAAATTTAAACTCACGATATGCATCTTCGCTCTCCCATAAGTTAAATATTGATTAATCTTTTTTTCAATTTATTTTCATAAACTTCTTTGTAGATATAATTTAAAGAATAGCAAGCAACGCAAATGGTTCTATTACAACAGCTGCAGTTGAGTAGTCTAAATTCTTGAAGCTTTCAAGCATGTCGTGTAATTCATTAGTCAATTACGTTGCCTTTATTAGCGTCAGTTTTTTTCCGTCAATCCATATCCTTAATTCTCAACATATCGACATATTACATCTGCGGGTCGAGACACTAGTCTGTACTGACTACAGTGACTATAGGAATGATAATAATATAGAATAATAGAACATATTCCCTGACATTGAAACCAAATGGGCACCACATGACCAGAGAGCCAGGCTCCTTTTTCCTGTTGTGGATTTTACAGCAGTAAGCTGTACATCCTACCAATATGTGTAACACAGTTTTATAACAAAACAGTCCGTATACGGACTGTTTGGTGGACTTTGACAGTTTGGTGGATACCAAATGATGCAGTGGACTTTTTCTTGTGCTTATCTGATGTTTATAAACGCTCAGATAAGCACAACAAACACAAGTCCACCGCATCGTTTGGTATCCACCAAACTGTCAAAGTTTTGGTTTCAGATCGATAGCGTTGCCTATGACGGCATGCGGTATCCCCTCTCTTCCCTAATCAAAGGAATAAAGTCACTATACTACAGAAACTAGGTAAAATAATATGGTTGCATACTTCACCAACCATAAAATTGGAATGGGCACCAGAGATCTCGCCATTTTTGAGAACAACTAAGCATACATTCAAAGATTTTTCTCCAAGTTCCTGAATGTTTCATAGAAAACAAAATTAATCATGATTCACAGCAAATCTGTAATTTTCTAACCTTTTCCAGCAACAGAAACCGTCAGATTGATCAGTTTAGGCAAAAACTCCTTCACAAAACAAGATTGATAATAGTTGTAGACTTGTAGAAATATGCATGCTTTTATTTGCTACCCAGTGCAGAAATTCGGAATATCGGTTAGATATTAGGCTGGATTTGATGTATTCTGAGGCAATTTCCGGTGCAACGAGATTATTCATAATCTTATTCCGGTGTGTGTTTTCGTTCTTTAGAAATGCATGAAAAGAGGTGCGATATGAATCCATAATCTTAACATTGCCGATCCGGAATTCATAACGCTCGTCAGTATCATTCTCAAAGATCGATCTGAAAAATTAATAGTCTTAACAAATCAGAACGTGTGAGGAGAATAGATGCATACTATGCAATTATGTGCATTCTCAATTAATAATATAAATATTTGTATATTTTCTTTTGACTGGGAGCTTTTTATGTATAAGCAGAGGTTAGTGTAACGGGTTACTATACAATTCAACGAATGATACAAGAGCTTTGGGAAAAACCTCAGCAAAAAAACCCTGTCTCCCCCTGAGTGTTGTGATTTGTAAAAATTGAATTTGGTCACAAAATTAGCTGAAATTTGAAATATTGATGGGCATTTGTTTCTTCAATATGGATTCCTTCGTCAAATAAACGGATAGGTCTCTCCAAGGTATCCGAAACTAAACTTGAAAAATCAAAAAACAAGAGGAGACAAACGAACAAATTAAAAATAATATACAGTGGATCCCAGCAACTTTGCACCAGATTGACACGACTTTTGGGCGAAAATTAGAACAATTGTCGAAAAAAAAATAAGAATCAAATTTTCTAGTTACAATTATATCCCTGCTTATACTAATATTGTCTAGTTACCAAAAAAAAAATTGTTATGTAATTATTCAATTTTTAACAGAGTTTTAGGAAAAAGAAGTAAAAAATGTTTCAAGGATTTCCGCCCTGCACGTTGACCTAAAATTTTATTTCAAACAAGTTTACTTAGCACGTTACACACAAAAAGTTCCAATTTTTCGAGATTACCGACATTTTCTTTTAAATGGCGATTTCCGCGATTTATATAATTTTTAATGCCCCAACTTTTTGTAAAAAATACAATTCAGAAATATCAATAGAAAAGAAAAGTATCTCTTGGTGCGGAGTTGCTGGGAAGCACTGTATAGTGTACCTCTCAAAAATCACCTCTCAAAAATATACTCGTCTGTAGCCGCATGGATTTCATGAAGAAGAATCGCCTCCGATAATTTTCAAAGGAAAATGTCGTTCCTCGTAAGGCCAGGAGGGTTTTTCTCAAAACCAGGTTTGTCCAATCTAAGCAATGATTATTCAGAACTTCAGATATATGCTTCAATTTCTTTTGTATAAAATAATTAAGAAATGAGCGGGAAAATTGTCATTAAAATTTAATATGTCATCATGACATGTTAATATAATACTTAATTAATGATATTAATTCAGAGAGACAATCCGGCTGTATAAGACCAGCCTCAATCTCCTAATATTCTCCATTTAACCTAGGCGCAAAACCAAATATTGAAACCATAATGAGGAACGCAGTATTTTTCCCCTGTTCTGGGAATGATTCCATTTAGAGACACAAACTTGGTTGGATTTAATTCAATACCTCACAGTGCTTGATGAAAATATTGTTGATCGAAACGTAGTGTTCGTAATTGAATAATTTGTGGAGTATCCATTTGATTCTAGAAATCATATTATGCATCGTTAAGATTAACATTGGTTCGCAATATATCAATAAATAACTGCTCGAACATAAAAACTGTAAGTATCATATATTTCGGCGAACTCTTAATTCACCTCAACTTCTCCTTTATGGGCGTAAAATATTAACAACGCCCAAAATCGTGCCTTCCAACATCAGTAAACATCCTCACCCGGCAATAATTCTCGTGGCTCTTGATGCCATATCCAGATATGTTTAGCTGCCTTTTATTTATTATGCTGTAATTTACAAGGGAAAAACAAAAGAGTTCAGATGCGCTTTTTTCCACTTCAAAGAAGGGGAGGGGTATCAAACATTATTGGGTTCGGATTTCAGGAGAGAAGGGCCCGGAAAGATTAATGAGTTCTTTTGCTTTTTATTTACTTTTATATGAGCGCAGTATCTCTTCGGATCGGGGTAAAAGGGGAAACAGCATCGTACGCTCTGGGATCATTTAATGAAGTTGAATTAATTTATGACAGACTATTCTCAATATTTCGACTCAATTGTCCTGAATTCATGACTTTTCAGCGAAAAACAAGAGTGGTTTCAGTTCTTTCAAAAATTGTCCCCCCTCAAATTCGCAGGCAGACTGCTGTTTCAAATTCTTGGAATCGTTTTCATTCTTTTCCGAATTCATTTCCGATTCTTTCCAATATTCCAGACAATAAGATTCCCAGATTGAAGTCACGTAACACATTATGGTCTAACTGTTTTCTCAATTTGAACAAAAGGGACATATAAGTTTGGTGGTCTTGGATCTTGGATCCGGGGATCCAAGGAGAGTATAATTTATTCTGAATCTTTCAAGGACCGGTCTTGGTCGTTGCAACATCATGCTTTTCAGATTTTCAGATGGAACTCAGTTGACAGCTCTTGTTGTGTATGCGGGGAAGCAGAGGAAACCATAGATCATTTAGTTAACAATTGTGCCATATATAGATTCCAGGATTTTTTTAGTGATATTCATATATGTAGTTTCTGAATCTCTTTTAGAATGGGTAGCGAATTTAAAATCTATTAAATAAAACATGGAATATACCATTTTTAATTAGTTCAGTTTTTTCCTTTCTGTCTTTTTGGCGCTCTAGTTCCTCGGAACTGAGTGCTTATCAATTTGCCCAAAAGTCTGTAATTTTCGAATTTTTCGATGAAAATGGTCTTAAACGATTTGGTTCGACTCACTGATCAAGAATCCGTGGTCGAAATTCATTCTGTCCGGCCGGTCCGGCCGGCCGTAGGCACGATTACTCTCGAACGGAATGAGCTAGACAGTTGAAATTTTCAGAGTAGGTTTGGGAGATAAATATCTCGGCTAAGTTCGTTATTGGGCAAAATCGGACAGATGGTTTCGGAGTAACAAAAAAAAAATTTTTTTTACAAGGCAAATTCCAAATTAAATTTTTTTCAATAAGCTGTTTTACCATAAGAATCCAATGATATCATTTTTAACTCTAACAAGCTAATACTTTCGGAGATATGATGTTTCAAAATTTCAATAATAAATCGTAATTCAAAGTTGTCACAGAATGATATTATTCTATGTATGATTTGTCATAATGTCAAATGATGTTCCTGAGACATGACATTATATAATCAATCGAAGAATTGTCAGCGAAGTGAGAAAAATCTCAGTTGTTTGCTCCGAAATTAGGTTTTCTCAGAAAATTCTTAAATTTCGGAACGGAACATGAAGTAAGAGATCTGAGAGTAGTGAGACTGCTTTTCATCCATAGACATAGACATAACTCTCGAACGGAATAAGGTAGGTGGTTGAAATTTTCAGAGTAGTTTAGGGAGATGAATATCTCGGTTAAGTTCGTTATTGGGCAAAGTTGGCCAGATTTAATTTGGTTTCTTCCATGGTGCAGTTCTCATTCTCATGATTGCTCATTTAATCTTGATAAATAAACTATTATTTAAATGGAATTTCCTTTATGATGCAGTTCTATCATATGAATACATTGATATAATTCCCAACTCTGAGAAACCAATACTTTCGGAGATATAATTTGTCTGTTTGAACTAGAGCGCCAGAAAGCTCCTGTCCACAGGGCTTGAACCCATTTTTCTTTTCCAGATACAGCCTCCGGTACCTTGGAGAAACCTCACTGCTTAGTTGTAGTTGCTCTCTAGCAACTTGGAATTTTAAGGGTGGGCGGTGGGTGCACCCTAATACGACAGATAAGTTCGTTAATGGGCATAATCGGCCCAAAAGTTTCCGAGTAATAATTTTGTTTTCAACCAATTCTGAACCGATTGAATTGAGACTTGGTGAGTAGTTGTAGAATACAAATTAAAGGACGTTTGTGGAATTTTTCGAGAAATGTATCACTAGAATAAAAAAAAATAATGGAAAAATATTATTATTACCTGTGAACAGAAAGATATAGCTGTTATTTAAATTGAATTGATGGATGGTAATTCATAAATCACTAGACTTTTCTGGATGACTTTATTAACTGGCTCCCACATCGCTTTCATTTACCAGAGCGCATCAGCTGTGATATCACTTGCGCACATACATGTAATTATATATTATTATATAAAAGTATATACAGTGTACACCGTAACATCCCCCTTATCCTACCAATATAAAATAATCCCAAGGTAAGTAAGTACAGTTATTTACAATTTTAAATCTATGTTTAAATTTTTTAAATTAACATTTTAAATCAACCAAATCCAAACATGCTAATTATTTTTACAATTTTATACATAAAAATTCCTATTTAATTGAACTCAATTAATAACCAATTATATTTCCAAACCTTTCCGGTTTCTTCAATATTCTACCAAATTTAGACCTATTAATCAATTCATCTTCTCCCTTTGTCATAGAGAAAGATCTAATTTCATCATGTTCATCCTTGATGTTATTTTCAGTTATTCCAGTTTGAGTTGCATTACTTGGCTCAAAGAGGTGGAAAGACTGTATTGGCTCATTCTGGACGGAATTGAGATCTCGTTCAGATTTTTCCAGAAATTTTGAATTTACAAATTCTCGAATATGAACTCTATTACGACGAAAAAATTTACCATTGTCTGTTCTCACAATATATGATCTGTTATCTAATGACTCATGTACCACTGCTTGTAGCCATGGATCGGACTTTGACTTTTTGAAGAATACTGTTTGACCAATTTTTAATTCAGGTAATGGTTTTTTGCTATTACGATAAAATTTTCTCATTTTTGACTGATTTTTTTTCATACATCTATTATATTCTTCAAATCTGACAATTTTTGGCTTCAATTTAGTTTCACTTACAGGAAGAGTACAACGAAGTTGCCTTTACATAAGAAGTTGGGCAGGAGATGGCAAGTTCTCCTTGGATGTATTGCGATAATGTAATAATGAAATGAAAGGATCCGTGTTCGCATCATGACATTTTCTTAACATATTTTTTATTATTTTTACAGAACTTTCTGCTTGACCATTAGATTTTGGATAGTTGGGACTAGAAGTGATGTGCTCTATTTCCCAATAATATATGAAGTTTTTGAATTCTATTGAATCGAAAGGAGGACCATTGTCACTAACTAGTTGCTGAGGAATTCCATGTCTGGCAAAAATTGACTTTAGATGTTGAATGAGATTTTTTGCTGTACAATTGGAATTCAATAATGCAATTTCAATAGACTTTGAATAATAATCTGTGACTATGAGATAATGTGATTTATTAAAATATAGAAAATCAACCCCAACACGTTGCGATGGAAACTTACATATAGAATATGGTTTCAAGGGTTCACTTTTATTTATTGGTTTGAATTTATTGCAAATTTCACACCCTTCAACGAGAGTTTTTATATCAGAATTGATCGTGGGCCAATAGACGACATTTTTTAATAAATTTATCGACTTGCCTATTCCCATGTGACTGTCGTGCCCTTTTATCAGCATTTCTGATCTTAATGACTTTGGAATTATTAATTTATCGTTCAAAAATAGTAAAATTCCATCTGAATAGATTTTTTTCTGAACTGACCAGTAGGGTTTGGCTAAATCATTGACAACTTTTTTGTTTGAAGGCCATTCTTCGAGATAATACTTTTTTAATAAATTCAATTCTGCATCATTTTCACTAGCAATACGAACTTTTTTCAGATTTTCCTCACTCGTTGATAGATTTGACGTTACTAAATTGACATGCATACTTAGTTCATTTTCGACTTCTGTAATTTCTGTATCAGGAAGAGGAGCTCTTGACAATATATCAGGAATGTACATATACTTTCCTGGTACATATTCGACAATCAGATCATACATTTCCAAAGACATCATCAATCTTTGCAACCGTGGTGGTATATCATTTAAAGGTTTCTTGAAAAGAGACACCAATGGTCAGTGGTCCGTATGAACAATGATCCTTTGACCATAAACATACTGATGAAATCTCTGACAACCAAACAGGATCGCATACAACTTTTTAACGATTTGCGCATAGCGTTGCTGTGTAACTGTGAAAGACTTCGATGCAAAAGCAATAGGCCTTTTATTAGGTGCGATGAATGCTCCTACTGCCGACTGAGACGCATCTACTGCTAAAGTTATTGTCTTTTCTGGTTCATAGTGTGCAAGAACTGGTACTGATATTATACAATTTTTTAAAAGTTGTAATTCTTTCTCATAGTTTTCATCCCAAGTCCAAGCTGAATCTTTTTTCAACAGACCTCTCAGAAGTGTAGTTTTCTCAGACAAGTTCTCAATGAAAGGTGACAGATAATTTATCATACCCAAAAATCTCTGTAAATCTTTTACATTCTTTGGACTTGGCATTTCAGAAATTGCCTTAATTTTGTTGTGATCTGGCTTTATGCCTAAGACTGAGAATTCATGACCGAAAAATGTGACTTTTTTGAGACAGAATTTACATTTGGACTTATTCAATTTTAGATTCACTTCTCTCATTTTCTCTAACACTGCTCTTAAACGTTCATGATGTTCTTTCTCATTTCTACCATAAACCAGAATATCATCAATAAATATTAAAACACCTGGCATATGGCCAAAAAGATCTACCATTACTTTATGAAATATCTCTGAGGCGGAAGATATTCCATATGGCAGTACAAAAATTTATATCTACCAAAACATGTTTGAAAGGTTGTTAAATCTGAACTATTTTCATCCAATTTAAGCATCCAAAATCCTGAATAAGCATCTGTTAGGAAATTACTGTCAAGAAAAGAAAACTCGAAGAGCCGACAACGTCGCCGAGCAGCGCATGCTAGTTTGTTCGATAACACATATTGGGAATTAATACATATTATAATTTTCATTTCATTCCACATAGAGTAACTGTTACGAATAAATCCATGCAATCGAATGAAATCATTTTTAATCCTTTTCAACTAATTATACCACAATAAATACAGTCTACTAAAACAATCAAATTTCCAACATAAAAATTTGGTCCGTACGAACCGGGATCCATTTACCAGTCGAATATAATCAATTTTCATCGAATCAATATCGAAGACCAGGAGTCCATTGACTTCTTCCATGTATTGGAGCGGAGTTCCCACCTAAGGAGAACCAGAGGTCATTTCAGCAGTATATATCCAAAATTGGAGAAGAAAAGTTCCATTCCTGAAGAAAAAATTACGAATTTTCCACCGAAGGAAATCAAGAAAACATTGAAAACATCGAAAAAAGCTGTGAGTTCGTTTCCTTGAATCCTTTTACAGTTCTTTCACATCTGTTCCTTATCTGAATTGAGATATGAAAATGACTTCTAATCTTGAAAGAAAACGAGGTGCATTGAAGCATCGTTTAACTAACCTAGGTAAATATATTGATAATTTACCAGACGATCAACCTGGAATTGCCGAAATTGAAGAAAAACTTAAAAATTATGTATCAGTTTACGATTCATTTCAGCATATTCAAGGTATGTTAGAAGAAAAATGTAGCGATGAAGAACTAGACGAACATTACAGTTACAGAGATGAATTTGAAAATAGTTATGATAAATATATTGGAATTCTAAAACAATATTTGAGAGATAATACACCTCCAGTTATAGTAAATCGAGTTGATCATAGTAGTAATTCTAATTTTCATAATTCTTTGAACAATATTTCTTTACCAAAAATAAAAATTGAGTTTTTAAAGGAGATTATGAACATTGGTTGGAATTCAAGTCTACTTTTTTATCTGTAGTTCATACCAATAATATACCCGATATTCAAAAATTCCAAATCCTTAGACAAAGTGTAGATGGCTATGCAAAAAGAATAATCGATCAAGTTGAATTAGTGGGAGATTATTATGATGTTGCTTGGAAGTCGTTGTGTGACCGTTTTGACAATAAGAAAATTTTAATCAATAAACATATCAAAGGTATCTTGAAATTGGAACCGCTAGTCAAAGAGTCACCTAAACATTTGCGAGATTTACTAGATTCAGTTTCCGAGAATATTTCAGCCATAGAAGGAATGAAAATATCCAAAGCTGTTTTGTGTGAGCTTTTACTTATTCAAATTATGTCAGAAAAATTAGATAAATCCACTTATAGATGCTGGAAAGAGTTCAAAACCTTCAAGGAATTACCAACATTAAATGAATTTTTCGAATTTTTGAAGTTGAAGATAGATACATTGGGTGAAATTGTAGATCAAAATATGAATTCTGTTACTTCACAGTCAAAGGTGAAAAATACTCACTACAATCATAATCATGATAACGTCAAAAAACATTTTTTCGTGAACTCACAATCAAAAAAGGTGTGTAATTTTTGCAAGAAACACAATCATTTAATGTACACATGTATTGATTTTCTGAAATTAAATTTACCAATGCGAATTTCCAAAATCAAAGAATTAAACCTGTGCAAGAATTGTCTACGTCCAGGACATTCTCACAGTGAATGTACCCTAGGTCCTTGTAAAAAATGTAATTTAAAACATAATACTCTAATTCATTTCGACACCCAACAAAATGAGAACAAACATGTTGAATTTACGAATGCTGGAAATAAGGCAGGTTCTTCCACAATGAATTTTCTGAACAAACAGTTCAATTCAAAAATAATCGATTCCCAAGTTTTGCTATCCACAGTAGTATTCAAGGTAAAAAATGAATCAGGTGCTTTTGTCTATTGTAGAGCTCTTCTTGACTCCGGGGCACAAACAAATCTAGTTACTCAAAAGTTTTGCAATAATTTGAATATTCCACTCATTCCAACAAACATGTCTATCGTAGGAATAAATCAGTTTACATCACAGTTAAATACAAAATGTAATATGACTATATATTCTTGTTATAATAACTTCAAGGCTTCATTATGTTTTTACGTTGTTCCTTATATTTCTGATGATACTCCAACACTTAGCTTTAATACAGTTGACTTAAACATTCCTATGAACTTGCCCTTTGCTGATCCCTCTTTTAATGTTCCATCAGAAATTGATGCTATTTTGGGAGCGAATATTTTTTGGGACTTACTTATACAAGGTAGAATACAATTAGGAAAAAATATGCCTGTATTACATAACACCCAGTTGGGTTGGATTATATCTGGAAATATTCCACGATCAATTTCAACAACGATTTGTAATTTAACTAGAGTTGTACATGAAGATGAACAATTGAAAAAATTTTGGGAAATCGAAAATATTCCTAATTCTTCACAGTATTCCAAAGATGACATTGAGTGTGAAAAACAGTTCACCAATGGAACTTATAGAGATTCCTCAGGCCAGTTTATTGTTAAATATCCTCTTAAATACTCGGAAACTTTGTTAGGAAGCTCTTATGAATGTGCTCTCCGAAGGCTTTTAAATTTGGAGCGAAAATTCAGAGTGAATAACAACTTACATTGTCAATACAAACAATTTATGCAAGAATATTATGATTTGGGCCATATGACCAAAATAAATCCTGACTCTTCTAACTGTAAATATATTTTACCCCATCACGGGGTCATCAAAGAAGATAGTTTGACTACTAGGTTAAGAGTCGTTTTCGACGGTTCCTGTCAAACAGATAGCGGTTGGTCCTTAAATGATTTGCAATTTTGTGGGCCCAAAGTACAAAACGACATTTTTCATATTTTATGTAGATTCAGAATTTTTACTTACGTTGTTACTGCAGACATTACCAAAATGTATAGACAAATATACATGCTTTATTGTTAGATGAAAAATTAATTGTAATGCTCAAGTTCAAAAGAATATATATATATATAGACAAATATCAATGAATTCTTGTCATCGCCCACTACAATGTATTTTATGGCGAAATTCTGAAAATGATCCAATTGATATATTTCAGCTAAATACTGTAACGTATGGCACTACAAGCGCCCCTTATTTGGCAATTAACTGTCTCAGACAATTATCAAGTGATTCAACTATATCAGAACAGCTTGCCAAAATTATCTTGAACGATTTTTACGTTGATGATCTTTTAACAGGATCAAATTCTCTTCAAGAATTATCCACCACTGTGAAATATCTTTATAATCATTTGGCCTCAGCAAATTTACTATTGAGAAAATGGATATCAAATGATTCGAAAGTTTTGTCAGAACTCAATCTTAATGAAGAAAATCCATTGGAAGTTTTAACATTCGGTAATAAAGAATCTTCTAAAACTTTAGGAGTTCAATGGTGTTGTAGTGAAGATTTTTTGAACTACAAAATTTCTAATAACTTTGTAGCATTTCCATGCAAGAGACAAATTTTATCCGAAATTTCTCAAATATATGACCCTTTGGGACTTGTCAGTCCGGTCATCATATCTGCAAAAATATTCATGCAGAATTTGTGGTCATTGAAACTATCATGGGATGAAATATTGTCTCAAAAATCCATTGATCGCTGGAATATTATTAAAAAATCAATTTTTCAGATCAATAAAATCAAAGTACCTCGAAACACTGTCGGAAAAGGATTCACTATCAAAGACATTCATTGTTTTTGTGATGCATCTAATCATGCTTATGCATGCTGTGTTTATGTCAGAAGTGAAGATGCCTATGGAAATAAGCGTGTACGTCTGCTTTGTTCAAAGACAAAGGTTGCGCCAGTCAAATCATTGTCTATTCCTCGACTTGAGTTATCTGCAGCCCTGTTAGGCGCACAATTAGTAAACCAAGTTCAGATATCCCTAAATATAAACGTTGAAATATTTTGTTGGTCGGATTCTCAAGTTGTTCTTCATTGGTTAAATACTGAACCTAATGTATTACAAATATTTGTAGCCAACAGAGTTACACAAATCCAAAACTTGATTAATGTACGCAATTGGAACTATATTCGATCAAATTTCAATCCAGCGGATGTGGCATCTAGAGGTATATCAACGGAAAAATTAATAAATTGTGATATATGGTGGAATGGCCCCGAATTTCTATATAATACTGAAGTGACTGATTTTCCAAATCAATTTGATCCAGATTTCATTTTAAATATGAAAGATGTACCTGAAATGAGAAAACTTACAAAATCGATATTTCAATTCACTAATGAACCAAATGTTGTTGTAGAGTTAATAACAAAATTTTCAGATTTTCATAAATTAAAGCGCATTTTTGCATATTGTAAGAGATTCATTGATAAGGCTAGAAAAAGGAATACTCTTTCAAGGGATTTAACATTGGGTGCTCTAGAAATTGAAACATATTTTAAAGAACTTATTCGAATTGTTCAACGTCAAGAATTTTTCGATGACTATTTGGCATTAACAAGGAATCAATTCGTATCCAAAAAATCAAAAATTTATAATTTCATTCCATTTTTAAATGAATTTCAGTTGATTTGTGTTGGTGGTAGATTGAGGTACTCAAATCTTTCAGAAGAAAAGGGACAACCTATTCTGTTACCAAAAGATCATCCTCTAACTTTATTAATTTTTAATCATTATCATAGTAACTTTCATCCGGGTCCTCAATTATTATTAAGTTTAATACAACAACGTTATTGGCCTTTAAATGGAAAAGTTACAGCTAAAAATATAGTTAAAAATGCGTTACATGTTTTCGTCAAATACCTCCTGAAAATAAAATAGAAATGGGTCCATTACCCGATGACCGAGTAAATCAAGCATATCCATTTCAGCGCATAGGATTAGATTTTGCGGGTCCATATTATTTAACAGATCGAAAGGGCCGAGGCAATAAAATCACCAAATGTTACATTTGCGTTTTTATTTGCTTTGTAACAAAAGCAGTTCATTTAGAATTACTTTCTGACATGACGACAGACTGCTTTCTAGCTAGTTTGAAACGATTTATTTCACGTCGTGGAATTCCAACTAATATTTATTCTGATAATGGAACTACATTTAAGGGAGCCAGAAATGAACTCAATAGAATTAATTGTATGCTACGTTCAAATGAATCGTCAATCCTAAGTTTTTCGTCAAAATTCAACATTTCATGGAAGTTCTCTCCTCCTTATACTCCCAATTTTTGTGGTCTCTGTGAAGCAGCGGTAAAGCAAATGAAATTCCATCTTAAGCGAACTTTGAAAGATACCCATTTAACTTATGAAGAGTTTATAACACTTTTATATCAGATAGAAGCCATTCTCAATTCTCGACCTCTGTACGCACTCTCAAATGATCCTAATGATTTTCAACCTCTCACCCCATCCCATTTCCTGATACATCGTAATATATGTTCCCTTCCTGAACCTGATATCCAAACGATTCCCTCAAATCGCCTCACAAGGTACGAACATATACAGCAATTCTATCAACGTTTTTGGAAAAGATTTTCAACGGAATACGTTAGCCAACTACATCAAAGTTACAAATGGCACGAGACAACGTCACAGCTCGCAGAAGGGTCACTTGTTTTAATCAGAGATTCAAAACTTCCACCAGGTAAATGGAGTTTGGGAAGAATCATAAAACTTTTCCCAGGCAGAGACAATATCACAAGGGTAGTTGAAGTGAAGACATCGAGAGGTCACATCACTAGGGCCGCAAGATATTTACATCCACTTCCAATCCAAGAAAATTAATCATCGATTTGAAGACTCTTCAAATGGCGGGGGCTATGTTAGGAAATTACTGTCAAGAAAAGAAAACTCGAAGAGCCGACAACGTCGCCGAGCAGCGCATGCTAGTTTGTTCGATAACACATATTTTTTTTTTTTTATTTTTTTTTTTTATTTTATTTTGAAATAGGATTCCCTAATATACAGGTTAGCTAACTTACATCTAGTACAATAAACTAAATTTATACTAATAACACAAAATATCAATATATATATATATATGCATACAGTATTTAAACTGGACAAAAGAAATATTCAATATCGCTCCCGGATATGTTTCAAAAGTTCACTCTTAAAAACATTCAATGATGGAGTAGATTTAATTGAATCAGGCAAATTGTTGAATAGGACAAAACCTTTGAAGAATAAACCGCACATACCACCTCTTGTATTTGTTCTACTTATATGAATGTGACTGTTGTGTCTGGTTGAATGGTGATGAATGTCTTTATTGAAAGTTATCAACGATAACAAATATGGTGGGGTCATTTTATTTAATATTTTATAGATGAACACCATAGAACAATAGAGCAATCTCTGGGATACTGAGAGCCATTGCAGAGCAGATAGCATGGCAGAAACTGGTGTATACCTGTTACATTTTAAAATTATTCTCATTCCCCGATTTTGTAGTTTTTGCATGTGTTGCACTTTGTTCAAGTTAAAAGAGAACAAAACAGATGCACAATAGTCAAAATGGGGCTGGATTATCGATTTAAATACCAAAATTTTTGTATCTGTTGATAAGTTACAGGCGATTCTCGAGAAAAAATATAATTTTTTTGCAATCTTTTTTTCAATATACTTAAAGTGGTCGTCAAAAGTCAAGCAATTATCAAGTTGAAACCCCAAATACTTCACTGATGTTACTATTTCTATACGTTCATTTTCCATTTTTATATTTATGTTGTCTGTGTTTATTTGATTATATTTGAATTTAGTAGTAATTATCATTGCTTTAGTTTTTCCAACGTTAAGTTTCATTTTATTGATCTTCAGGTATTTTTCGATCATTGCTAATACTGTATTCATTTTGAGGACAGTTTCTTCTAAATTTACTCCAGTACATGCCAATAATGTATCGTCTGCAAACAAGCATATTGCATATTGGGAATTAATACATATTATAATTTTCATTTCATTCCACATAGAGTTACTGTTACGAATAAATCCATGCAATCGAATGAAATCATTTTTAATCCTTTTCAACTAATTATACCACAATAAATACAGTCTACTAAAACAATCAAATTTCCAACAGCATCTAAATGCTAAAAAACCGTTTCATCTTTTAATTTGTGCCTTATCTCATCCAAATTAGGTATAGGAAAATGGGATCTTAAAATGGCTTTATTCAGATTTCTGGGATCTAAACAAAATCTCAACGAATCATCGGACTTTTTGACAAGAACTATAGAATTTACCCATTGAGTAGGTTTCGTGACTTTTTCAATCACTCCTTGAGCCTCCATTCTTTCCAACTCTTTTTTCAGTGCCTGACGTAGTTGAAACGGTACTTTTCGAGGGGCATCAACTTTAGGTTGAACATCTGGCCTCGTTAAAATCGAACAAATTGGTGGTAAACAGCCTAAACCATTAAATAAATCTTTAAAAGAATGCAAAAATTCAACATTTGAGTCAGACTGACAGTAAAAATTTTTTTTGATTAAATTAAATTTTTCACAAGCGGGTAATCCTATTATAGTTTTACAATCAATATCAACTAATATGAATGATAAATTCAATTCTGAATTCTGGTATTCACCAACTATTTTGAATTCTCCTATTACTGGAATTAGGTTACCTCCTAATCCACTTACTCGAATATCTATTTTGTTAATTCTATTATTTCTTGACTTCAAGGTATTGAATATATTTTTTGACATTACATTGATATCAGCTCCTGTATCTATAACACAGTTGAAGTTTTTACCATTGAATGAAATATCGATGCACCAATTATCATTAGACTTAAAATTACGATTATTTTGACCAGATAAAGTTCCTACGAAATATTCATTTTCAGAGTTTTCTAAGCTTTCAGTTCTGTTAACAACTCTATTCGAAAAATTTACATTATTTTGATTTTTTTTTAATTCATTTGATTTTTTAGAAAAACAGAATTTTGCAAAGTGATTGTAAAGATTACATGACTTGCATTTTTTTCCTTTGGCTGGACACTGTTGACGATGAACTTGACCACATCTTCCACAAGGTTTCTGTTGAGACTGACTTCGGGATCGAAATTTTCTTTCCTTTGACTCGAACTTTTGACTACTCCGTGTGGATACCCTTAGTGCATTTGCGGAACTGTTTGCTTCCAATATGAAATTGTTTTCTTGAGACATTACCATCGATTTAGCAATTTGCATTGATTTTTCCAAATCAGCATCTTCTTGAAGTATACGTTTCCTTATGTTGGAATCTCTATTAACCATATTCGAGATGAAAATATCCTTAATATTCGCTAAATTCGTGAGACATGTGAGAAACGTATCGATAGTTTCAGATGTTTGTTTTTTTGAAAAAAAAATATGTCTGTTGACGGTCAGATTTCTTTTCGGTACGAAATAATCGGTTAATAATTTTATTACTTCATCGTGCGAGACTGATTTTATATATTTATGGAAGGAATTGAAATCTTCTAGGCCATCAGCTCCAATATTGTGCAGTAAAATTGCAACTTTTCTCGTTTCGGTTTCCGAATCTAAATTCGTTGCCATAATATAGATTTCGTACCTTTGTAGCCATGTTTCACAGGTTGTTTTCATGTTTTTATTTCTGTCCACTTTCAGAAAAGGTATTGTCGACGACATACTTTTGCCATGTTCACCTAACCTCGACACCGGTTTTTCTTCATCTGCTTCCATCACGAGGGTTGAAGATGTTTTTCTCTAAATTTCTTTTTAGATTTACTCCAAGATTAGGGAATTTTCAAAGTTTCTTCTTATTTTTCGGTTTTCACTTCTGACACCATGTTATTTAAATTGAATTGATGGTAATTCATAAATCACTAGACTTTTCTGGATGACTTTATTAACTGGCTCCCACATCGCTTTCATATACCAGAGCGCATCAGCTGTGATATCACATGCGCACATACATGCAATTATATATTATTATATTAAAGTATATATAGTTTACACCGTAACAATAGCAACTTGAAATTTTCAGGTTAGATTGTGCATCTGACTACGATATTTGAGTTGGTTAATTAATAGGCATAATTGGCCAAAGGGTTTTGGAGTTAAACCCATCTGAAATTTGGTTGTTAGTTCCTCAATAACTCGAAAAATACAAAACCAATCCAATTCAATCATGGCTATTAGTAGTAGAATGCCAACGCGGAAATTCCAGCGAAATTTCGTAAGGATCATATCAATATAAAATTCCTAAAAAAATCATTGAAAATAATTGAGAAATATTCTATATATAAAGAAATATTCGTCCGACATCACTGACATGTTGCGAGAACCTAACTCTACTGCCACCTTCTAAGTTTGAAAACGATCGGATCTATATTGTTGGAGATCCGAGCAGTCTTGTGTGAGTTCAGTATCTGGATGGGTGACCGTAGGCTCGATAACTTTAAAATGAAAGGAGATAGGGACTTGCAAGTATCAGGCTAGGTTGTGCATCCGAAAGGGAGGGTTAAACTCACTTTCGAACATAATCAGTCTAACGGTTTTGAAGTTATACCCACCTAGAATATTATTTCCAAGATAACTCAAAAAATATAGACTAGATCAAATCGAATCTTGTTAACTAGTTGTAGAATATCGACATAAAGACGTGTGTGATATTTCGTGAGAACCATAACCCCTAGAAAATAAAAAAAAAAATCACGAAAAAAAAAAATAATCAAACCTCGATTCAAGCACTTACTTGATCGAAATTACCATGGTAAATTCGATTAAGAGTGTCCAGTCAAGCACAGACGTGAAGTCAGGAGCTTTTGCGCGTATGTTCTATTGTTCATTCTCCTGTATTGGACAATAGAACATGCGTGAATGGACAATTGAACATATGCGCAAAAGCTCCTGATTTCACGTAGTGCTTGAACCAATTTTTTGATACACATGCTTTATTGTTAGATAAAGAAATGTAATGCTAGAATGTCAAAATGCTATACGTATACAACCAAAAGTAAGGTAAATGTCCCAATTATCGACACAATAGCGTGTTCCTCAAAGTGTCTAATACATTTCGACTTCAAAGAATAATTTTATAAGAATGAAATATTCTTCTTCTACTTCTCTGAACCCTCTATTTTGATAAAAGTACAAAAAACGAACATATTGAAAGGGGTAAATATTATAAAAAAAATGAATGCTGTCTCAAAGCAGATGTACCCATTATCGACACCGGAAAAATATGAATTACCAATCATCGACATACATGTGCACCAAATATCGACACTTTGGGAAATCCAGATTTTGGCATCAATAATATGTTTGTATTTAAAGAAATATTGATATATTTAGTGAAAATAACAGTTTAAGAATGTTCACAAAAATTAAATAAACAAGAGATATATAAATTCTCTGCTTAATATGAAAAAATATTTGATGATCTTTGGTTAATCCTTAGAAATTA
This sequence comes from Halyzia sedecimguttata, assembly GCA_937662695.2. NCBI lineage: Eukaryota > Metazoa > Arthropoda > Insecta > Coleoptera > Coccinellidae > Halyzia > Halyzia sedecimguttata. The sequence continues at coordinate 31,507,932 of OW569418.2, read as the reverse complement.
ACGTTTTCACTTCAGGTACTTCCTATAAGCCTCGTTCAATCCACTTTTTAGGCTCGGAAATTCTACTCGTTTCTCCTCTGTCCTAACTCAATTTTCTTTTTTGTCATTTTCAAGGGCTCTCTCATTTGATTCACTATTTTTCGAATTTTGTATGCTTGCTTCACCAAGAACTTGGGCTTCAAAAAGATAATCTGTAATCCCCCCATTCTGACCATTCATATCTTGATGTAGCCCACAAACATTTATATCAGTGTCGGAGTAATCACGGTCATAACAATCCAGTAGTAAATCTACACCCAAATTCTCTTCCCTTACATCCAAGAGAGACGAATTCAGGGAAAAGTAAGCGATTTCTATTCTACTCGATTCAAAATTATTATTTGCGTCAGAAGTTGCTTCCGACGGGACACAGTATTTTTCATGTGTGCATTGCAGTCTTCTATAGACAATTTGTAATCATGAGATAACTGGAAACTAAATATGACCAATTATCCCCTCATAAATGTGCGTATGATCGACAGTCATGAAAAAATGGATGATTAAATCAAATAAATGGACCACAATCGAATGTCGATCAGTACTGAGATCAATTTTGAATATTCTATGAGCTGATTATCAAAAGATAACAAAGATAGTTTAATGATTTTTCCATATAATTGATTATTTTTACTTATGGTATGAGTCTCAGCCGTCGACAGAATATTGCACCTTTTATCGACATAGTGTTGAACGTAGTATCGACATCAAAATTTGTTGTACTTTTATCATGTAATTCGATGGAAAACAGTGTGTCGATAATTGGTACACTGAAAATTGTGGATCTTTTGGGTAGGATAACGAAACAATCGCATCCAGGAAAATGGAGTTAACGTTTCTGAAAGTTAATAAAAAATCATCCTCAGCGACTCAAATATCGACATAGATGTCGATATCTGGGACACAATATGTTTCAGAAGTACCATTTATCGACACACAAATTTCTCATAAAATATGATACACATTAAAAATTTTTTAATAGAACTGAATACAGTTAATCGTCTCAAGTTAATTATTCTTCAAAAAATTAAATTTCACCTTCATTCGTTGAATCTGGGGAGACATAAATGAAGAGTGTGGACTTATCAGAATAGCAAGGAAAACAGTGCTCACTCGACGAAGACCGACAGTCGGCCAATTAACAGCTGATTTTTCACTGAGGATGCTTAAGAGAAATTAATGGTGTGAACAAATTCATTCAAGAAACTATAAACTAGTTAATTGTTGTATTAAAATTTGTAAGGAAATTTTTTTCGTCTTGTTTTATGGAAAATAAACCTAAGTTGTCGATAATTGGGACACTGTCGATAATTGGGACATTTACCTTAATCGGTCTTAAATCAAAAGCAATATAAAACTATATCATATGATTGGTTTGATAGTTTCCACCAGCTGCTCTACTCCATGTACTTATTATCAACTTAGTCGAGCATTCTATTCAAATTCTGGATACATATATAAATATCATGTCGGGATAGAAGTAAATATGAAAGAGTTTTACCTTCCACAAATATTCACAACATTCAAATTCGAGTGGATTGTCTTTAGCTCCAGCTGTTCCGACCTTACCTACAAACTTGGACATGAACAACACTTGAATTATTCATTCACATAGCTCAGTTGATTGGAAATTATCCAACTGAAATAATCATTGTAATTTACAGGAATTGGTAGTTTCGTGGTAGAAATAACTAACCTTAGTTAATGCCAACGTTTCGCATACACAAATATACAATAAACCACAAGAGTTCAACTACTTCTAATAACTTGATCTGCATTGATAGTTAATTTAATGCACTCACCAAGGCCAACTTATGTTTTCCACAGGGTGTAAAATGTATTCAAAACAAAAATCAGCCAGCCAAACATTCAATGTTTCGTAAAATTCTTTTTCTTTTTTTCATACAATTATTCATCACTCTATAGAATGCGCAAGAATAATTGTGAGATATCATTATTGCAATATCAAACCAATTTCCCGCTTATTCGATCAAAGGGATGAATATTCTAGGATGTGTCAACGTTTGCCATTTCAATATAGATACGAATAGCTAAAGTAAAATATGAAAGGAACTGAAAGGAAACGAGAGGTACTCCCAAATCAACAGTTCTATTCCAGTCTGCTTTGGGGGGTGTGTTCTTGGGAAACTATTCCGATATATGATCCCTAGAGATATTATATGCTACCAGTAATCGATATCGAATTTGTTTTCATATACATATCATTTTTGTTGGATAGAGTCGCACATTTCTCTTCCCATTCGCTTCCAGACAATTCACATGGAAATACTTATAGCTATGTTCATGTATACTGAAATATTCATGGACATCGTAAAGGAACTGACAATGAGTTGGCAAAACCGGTTATGTTTCACTGCAACTTCGGTACAACACAGGTTTTGAGAGAAGATTATAATAATTTTTTTCACCAATATAGGTCCTGTTCTTCAAGAGTGTCCGCACCAAAGAACTTGCACCAGTGAAGGGCCAATTTATCCTTTGAGAAATTCATATAGGCTGATGATATTGCTTTGCATTTCTTCATTCTGATTTCCAAAGTTTAGAAGATGATCTATAACCGAATGGAACCGTATGCATGTGAAACAAGCCTTAGGTCGGCTGCACACATTGGGCCAACGTTGGAACCAACGTTGGCCCATTAAATAAATTAGCCGCCCTGTTACCACAACGATTATTTTCATTGTACAATTATATAATCCCCTTTTTTCCTGCTGTTGTTCGCACCTCTATTAAACAGAAACCGGCAAAACCGGTTATGTTTCACTGCAACTTCGGTAAAACACAGGTTTTGAGAGAAGATTATAATAATGTTTTTCACCAATATAGGTCCTGTTCTTCAAGAGTGTCCGCACCAAAGAACTTGCACCAGTGAAGGGCCAATTTATCCTTTGAGAAATTCATATAGGCTGATGATATTGCTTTGCATTTCTTCATTCTGATTTCCAAAGTTTAGAAGATGATCTAACCGAATGGAACCGTATGCATGTGAAACAAGCCTTAGGTCGGCTGCACACATTGGGCCAACGTTGGAACCAACGTTGGTCATTTAACTTCGTAAGGCGTCAGTTCTCTCCCGTCAGAGCCAGCGTGATGACGTCCGATATATAAATCGAAATTGTGAGAGCGCTTATGCAAAACTGTTGTACTGCATGAATTTTTGAAAAAGCACTCAGCACTGTCGGCGTATATATATATGCCAGAGGGTAACACAGATAATATTCCACAAAAGCATCAATTGAGATCCCTGGAGCAAATACCATTGAGAACAAAAGGGAATTATAGAGAAATTCGAAATGAATTTGCAGCATACTTTTACTCACATCAAATAAAATACATCTATACCGCCGTATTCACAAAGCATTTAATCTCCGGTAATTCCTAGCTGAGGTCCTCAGTTAAGGATAAATTTGAATCGCAACCGCGGTTAACGTATTTAGCGGTGGTGAAACAGGCCTGTTTCATGTTAATTTTCACGTTAACTGAGGATGCGGTTCATATTTATCCTTAACTGAGGAACTCAGTTAGGACTTAACGGAGATTGAATGCTTTGTGAATACGGCGGATAGTCTGTAATGGTTGTATGTTTATGATCATTTTACCCTTGAAAAAAATTTATTTTCTATGAAGTTGAACCGTGATTGAATCCTAATTTCTGACCAATGTTTCATGTTCTTCAGTTTGGAAAATACAGGATGACCTATCCATGATTTGTTATTTGACGAGTAACACTATTTTCGGGGTGGCGCTCATTAAATAAATTAGCCGCCCTGTTACCACAACGATTATATTCATAGTACAATTATATTATCTCCACTTTTCCCGCTGTTGTTCGCACCTCAATTAAACAGAATTTTTGAATCATGACCAAAAAAAATTATAAAATGAACTACATTTTATTTTATTCAAATGATATGCGACATGACCTACTTTCCCTATTCAAAATTTTGACGCTGTCAAAAGGAGTGGCAGGTGGTTGACGCAGGGGTAAAAATTTTGAGGTCAAAGTTCGTCCCACTCAAAACAAAAGTCGACCTGTCTGAGCTTTTTTTCATGCATATGCCGTAAATATACAGGGTGTGGCGTAAAGAGTGGATAATCTTGCACCTGCAGGTAGAGGAAGGCAAGGTTGATCAGATAAATATAATTTATGTTTAATGAAAGTCTCACGGTTTTCGAGCTTTTTGACATTTTGAAAGTTTTGAGAAAAACACACCCTTTATCACTATTTTCGATGCCATGATCTTTTATATTGAAATTTTGTATATCTGTTTATATCTGAATAACACTCCTGAATAAATTTGATATCAGATGTATATGCCTGTTTTGGTGCCGCGGCATTAGATTTTTTTATAAAAAAATATTTATCTCAAAATTTTCTCATGCAAAAAAAAATCTATAGTTTGACCTTTTACGGTGAAAAAAATTTATGATGACCTGAATGCCCAACAACTAGAAAATATGCTTGGTTCATTGGGATTCCAAAATGAAATAACACTTGATATTTCAGTGTCCCTATAACAGAATAATGCCTATTTAAGTAAAACAGGATGTAGTTGTGATCCACTAAGTTGTTTATAATTTTAGTTATAGCGCTATGAGTAATGACACTTTCATAAAAGTGTTGAAAATGAATCGCGAACCAATGATTCGTGATTTATTAAAATTTACAAAAACTGCTGGAAATGTCCACCTCGGGCGCTAATACAGGCTCTGGCTCTTCTTATGAAGATTAATTTCTCGCGCAGCTGCCTGAATACGTTCTCGGAGTTGCACCGAAGAGGTGATTGGTTCTTCAGGCACCCCCAGTAGAAGAAGTCCAGCGGGTTTGGGTCTGGTAACCGCTGTGGCCACCGAATTGCCCCCATGCGTCCGATCCACTTTCGAGGATATAACCGGTTGAGGTACTCCCGGACATTTTGGGAGTAATGCGCAGGACAACCGTCGTGTTGTAGCCACATTCTTCTTCTTTCTTCTAAAGAAATGTCTTCCAGTAATGTGGGGAGTTCATTATTTAAAAAATGAAAATAATTTTCGCCATTCAGTATCGCCGGCAGGTCAAATGGGCCGATAATTTTACCATTCCAAATTCCTGTCCATAAATTTACTTTGAATTGGTACTGGGAGCGGTCATCTCTCACCAAATGGGGATTTGTGCTCTGCCAGCTACGTAAATTGTGCATATTGGAATACCCATCTTTCGTGCATGGGGACTCATCACTCCACAGAATATTGTTGAAGAAATCTGGATTCTCTCTGATGTTTCTACAAAATATGACTCTCAAATGGTAACCCCTTAGGAGCAGGCACGGGACGCGTCGGTAGTGGTAGGGATGTAGTTCTGAGATTTTAAAAATTCTATGTACTGTCCTGGCTGATTTCCCTGTGCGTCTAGATAAGACTCTCACTGATGTGGTTGGATCATCTTCAATTTCATTTAGAACGTCTTCTTCGTCGTCATGTGTGGTCCTCCCGGAGCTTGTGCCACCAACGCCAGTTCCTGGTATACGACCTTCCGAGTATGCGTTATGTACCCGGATGAACACGCGCTAATCTGGATGGCGTGCATTAGAAAATCTTTCCCGATAAAGAGCTGCGGCTTGACTAGCATTACCATCACACGCACCATAAACAAAATGCATTTGAGCATGCTACATTAGGGTGTATTGAATGTGATGAGAAATGAACGTTATACAAATCACTTTGCAAAATCAAGTTCGAAGTCACTACACTAAATCGTGTTTAAGCAAGTAATACTCATCATCACTAGTCAAGACTTTGATGACAACACAAAATCAATCACTCATAGAAAGTAAAATATAATCACAAAACAACAAGAATTGAATATTCATATAATTACATGATTCCAATTCCATATTTAATAGTTAGGTTTATTTCCAAAGGTCCATACTGTATTTATATTACTTTGTTAGATATTGCTTATTTAGCATTTTGCATCCTAGCGCGTGGACCTGCATCGCACATTCCTTAGATAAGATAATCTTATAAATAGAACCCTATTAGACTTTCTCGAGGAGAATTGCATAGAGAATTGTATCGCTAATTATATTGAGAATTAGATCAACATTGTCAAGCTCAGTGTATCGAGTATTTTCAAATAAACCATTTTTGTTTTTCAAAACGTGATTATTCCCCGAAAAGACGTAAATGGCGACGAGGACGTGATGTTATAAGTGATTTTAAAGAAAAAAAACACGTGAATTTTAATTCTTTGAATAACAAAAGAACCCGAGAACTCAGAATAAGTGCGACGTAAATTCCAAAAGGAAAACCGAGTACGAACTGTATCTCAAATAATATTGTGCCAGTCTCAGTGTGCGAAGAAAAGTGCGACGAATCAACCCCTAAAATTCATCCACGGAGAATCTTCCAGAGGCTAGCAGTTTCAACAACAACAACGAATTTGGAGAAGAATCCAGAGTCCGATTGATTGAGTAGCGCCCTTCAACGACTTCAATAAAACAACTTGGTGAGCATTGAGCAATTCCTTTACTGTTTTCCCCAGTTTTCCTAACCTGGTCAAAGTTAGTCAATCTTTTTCCCCACAGTTTTGTGCGTAAAACTTGTGTCATAGTTTTTTCTAGGTTTCTTATTAAAAAACCGATTACCATAGTTTTTTCTAGGTTTCTTATCAAAAAACCGATTGCGATAGTTTTTCCTAGGTTTCTTATTAAAAAAAAAAACCGATTAACGCGAATTAAATAATTGTATAACTCGAACATAATATTTCCAAGATGACTCAAGAAAGTAATCTTTTTGATAAAATCAAACTAATAGATTTATTTGCAAAACCGATTCTACCTTTTGATGGTAACCAAGCAAACCTTGCACGCTTTATTAATCATTGCGAGAAATTTTATACTAAATTCAAAACAACTGAAGTACTGTTAAATGAAGTAATTATTGATATCATAAAAAGTAAACTAACTGGAACAGCGAGCGAAGTAGTAAGTAGCAATGAAAGAATTACTCAAACTTGGAATGATTTAAAAATATTTTTGAAATTAAGATTTGAAGAAAAAATTAGTCTGACAGTTCTATTTTGGGATCTGCAAAATGCCCAAAGACTTAGACACGAAGATGATTTAGAATTTTTGGAAAAGATCGTTGAATTGAAAAACAAATATGATTCTCAGATTGAATTATCAGAATTACCAGTATTAGAAAAAGAACAAGAGAAAAATATAGCTTCACGAGTAGCAACCCGCGTTCTTTTGTATAATATTAACGCAGAATTACGAACAGCCCTTAGAGGTCGACATATTATGAATTATGATGAAATGGTTACTTTTATTAGACAAGATTATTATTATTATCAACAGCCATTTTCACATTACAAAACTCAAATGAATAGACGTCAAAGTGAACCTCAGAGAAATATCCCCCAAAATAATCAAAGAAATTTTAATCAAAATAACCAAAGAAATGTTCCTCAAAATGTTTATAGAAATTCTTCTTATAATAACACTAGAAATTTTCCTACGAATAATCGATATCAAAATTATCAAAGGAATTATAGAGAAAATCCTTTTAATCAAAGTTTTCAACAGAGATTTCCCTCTCAACCAATTCAGTTTCAACAACGCGCAGTAAATACCTATTACCCGACGAACCGTCAAGTATTTGGACCTAGTACGTCACGAGAACAGAATGTTAATGTATTTAAGCCCGATCCAAATAGGAGAATCCAAACTCCACCAGAAAAAATGTCAATTCAAAAAAGAAATTACCCTCAGAAAAGACAAAATTATTCTACCCAATATCAAACAAATCCTAATAAGAAATACTTCAGTAGTGAAAAAAGTCCCAACTTTACATTTGAAGAATTAACCCATATTCAGTCAACTTCACAAGACCCCAGATTTGATCATAAATCAGTTCCTGAAAACGAGCGTGATTTACATTTAAAAGAAAATTTTCGAAAACTAGCCCTAAACGATTCATTGACTTAAATCATTCGTTAGATCATACAAATCAATTACCGTATATTGAATTTGAAAATCCAAAATGCAAACTGCTAATTGATAGTGGATGTTCCGTTTGTCTTATGGATCCAAAATTTGCTTATAATAATTTCCACCAGAATATTTTTAATGAAAATACTACCTTAACTGCTTGCATGAAGCAAGAAACTTCTAATGAAAAAGTGTTAGTACCATTATTTTCAGAATTTCAAATGGATGATTGTCATCCTTTTGTATTGTATAAATTTCATAAGAATTATGATGGATTAATTGGTGCAGATTTCTTAAATAAATATGAACTTAACCTAGACTTCAAAAATCAAAAATTAACTAATGACTTTTGTGAAATTCCTTTTAAATACCAACAAGTATGTCAAAAACCTACGAATATTCCAGTAGACCTTACTCATTTAGAACCAAAAATTAGTAGTCAATTGAAGAAAATATTCGAAACAAACGTAGATGCTCTTCAGTTACCAGGTCAACCACTTAATTTCACAAATAGGATAAAACATAAGATAAGAACGAGCGATGAAAATCCCGTTCATGGTAAAATTTATAGATATCCAGAAGTTCATAGAGAAGAAGTTCAGACTCAAATTCGAGATATGTTAGACAAGAAAATTATTAGACCTAGTATATCACCATGGTCCTTTCCAGTAGTTATTGTGCCTAAAAAACAAGACTTATCTGAAAAAATGAAATGGCGTATCGCGATAGATTACAGAAAATTAAATGATAAAACAATTGAGGATAAATATCCACTTCCCCAAATTGAAAGTATATTAGATAAACTTGGTAATAAAAAATACTTTACAACGCTAGATTTAGCCTCCGGATTTCACCAGATTGAGTTAGATGAGGAATCCATTGAAAAAACGGCTTTTACTGTTGAAAATGGTCACTATGAGTTTCTGAGAATACCGTTTGGACTCAAAAACGCCCCGGCAACTTTTCAAAGATTAATGAACACTGTCTTAGAAAGATTTATCGGAAAAATTTGTTATATTTACATGGATGATATTATTATATTTTCAGACACTGTTGAACAACATTTGGCCGATATTCATAATATTATCGAAGTTCTGAAAGAGGAAAAATTAAAAATTCAACTAGATAAATGTCACTTTTTCAAGACTGAAATTGAATTCTTAGGACATATTATCACACCCGAAGGAATTAAACCAAATCCAAATAAATTAAAAGCAGTAATTAAATTTCCTATCCCAAAAACTCAAAAAGAGATAAAATCATTTCTCGGATTAGTCGGATATTACCGAAAATTTATACCAAATTTTGCGAAAATTTCTGAACCTCTAACTGTATGCCTGAAAAAAAATGCGAAAATTAATATTAATGACCCGATTTATATTGAAGCATTTGAAATATGTAAGAGAAATTTATTAAACCACCCAGTATTGAGATACCCAGATTTCACTAAACCTTTTATTTTAACAACGGACGCATCAGGATTCGCGATAGGTTCCGTATTATCACAGGGTGATCCACCAAATGATCTACCGATTTCTTTCACAAGTAAAACATTAAATTTAGCAGAATCTAGATATAGTACCATAGAAAAAGAACTACTTGCTATTGTATGGTCGTGTAAACATTTTAGACCTTATCTATATGGAAGAAAATTCACGATTTATACCGATCATAAACCTTTAACCTGGCTATTTTCCCTTAAGGAACCAAATTCACGTCTCATGCGATGGAGAATAAAACTTGAAGAATTCGATTACGAGATAAAATATAAGAAAGGCTCAACAAATAATGCAGACGCCCTAAGTCGAATTATTTTGGATTCAACTGATGAACTAACATATCAAAATTTCTTAAAACTTTATGAATCCAAGAATATTATTGATGCACCGAATGTAATAGAAAAAGAAGGTAATCTATTTGAAAGCCCTAAAAACTATGCTCTAGCACACTGCGTATCAAATGATTTTTATATGAACCAAGGTATTGCCCTGGATTTCAAACAGAAGTTTGGTAAAGTAAACGAACTTAAACTTCAAAATAAATCAATAGGTGAGATTGCATCGATCCGAAACGAGAATCGTAATATTTATTACTTAATTACTAAGAATCTTTACTCTGATAAACCTGAATATGAAAAGGTTTTCAAAGCACTCTTAAACCTTAGAAAATTATGCGAATATAATGATGACAAATACATAGCTTTGCCGCGAATTGCGTGTGGATTAGACCGATTAGAATGGTCAATTATCTTAAAAATAATAAAATATATCTTTGCAGACTCAGATCTGAAAATAATCATCTATTATTTATCCAATAGACACCCAGAAAAATCTATACATACTTCCAATGTAACTACTATTAATAAAAATTTAATCGATATTAATGGAATAGAAGAAGATCTTATTTCAATGGCAAATCAAGTAACTGATGAAGAATTAGACGAATGCCTAAACTTATTAGGTCACACAAATGATAGACTACCTGCAATGAAAAATCAATTAACCGATGAAGAATTAGACGACCTTTTAGGCAATACAAGTGATGAAATACCTGTCTTAGATAATTCGAATTCAAGTAAATTGAAAACAGGAAATGTAATTATTCACAGTGATGCCACAATTCATAGTAGCATTGAAAATCCAATTTTCGAAATTCCTTATACTGAAAGAAGTTTAAATTCATCACCTTTACAAATAATAATGAGAAAATTCTCAAGTTACCATGTCACAAAAACAAAATTATTTGGAGACAAAATGAGATTGCGAGTTTCTATAAATTCGATAGAAAATGATCTATTTAAATTTATCAAAGAATATGTCCAACCTAAAAAATCATATACCATATATTTCGCATCCCCCGAGTTAGAAAAACCTCTTATACAAACTTTACAGAATAAATTCGATTATAATTCATTCAATTTGAAAATCTCTAAAATATATCTAGAGGATGTCGAAGATAAAGAAGAACAACTTCTAAGAATTCAACAATATCACGAAACCAAAACTATTCATCGTGGATATCAAGAAAATTTAACTAGTTTAAAGCGCAAATATTATTGGCCGAACATGAACAAAGATGTTCAAAATTTTATAAATTCTTGCGAAATATGTCAGAAAAGTAAGTACGAAAGAACCCCAATCCAATTAAAATTTAAACCAAACCCAATAGGATCAAATCCTTTCACACACATTTATTGTGATACTATAAGATTTAATCAAACATATTGTCTAAGCATTGTAGACTCATTCTCCAGATTTGGACAATGTTACCCGCTGTCACAAAAGACAGGCACGGAAATAGTAGATAAATTATTAATGTATTTTAGCCATTTTGGTACCCCCAATAAGATAACATGCGATAATGGACTAGAATTCAAAAATAGTGTTGTACAGGATTTTTCCAAAATTCATAAAATAGAAATTCATTACATAACCAATTATAACCCAAATTCTAACGCTATAGTAGAACGGTTTCATTCTACGTTGATAGAACAATTAAGAACGATCGGAAATAAAAATACTTTTCAAAATAGACTTTCTCAAGCATTGCTTAGCTATAATAATTCTAATCACTCAAGTTTAGAGATGACACCTATGCAAATAATCAAAGCAGACTTAAATTATTCACTACCTATTGAGCGGACACATAATGAACAAATTCAGAATTATGTTGAAAATTACGTCGAGAATCTTAATGACATTTCAAAACAATTAGAGAAAAATAAGCAGAAGAATATTGAACATTTAAGAAAAACTAATGAAAAGAGATCAGCAGAAGAAAATCATCCCTTAAATAAAAATCCTACTTATATTAAAAAACCAATAACACGCAAATTAGACCCAGTTTATAAGAAAATAGACGCCCGTGAAATTGATGAAAATCGTATTGAAGATACTAAAATCAAACATGTTTATCATAAGAAAATTTTAAAGCAAAGGAAACACTAGTACAGATTTTATTTCAGACTTAATAATGCTGTAAGCTTTGCGAGATTATTAATTGAATTTATCTTACCTTTCTCAAAGTACTCAAAATTAATAGCAAATGTTAATGTAATACTCTTTCATCATTTGAAAGATTACTATCAATTATGTCACACGAAAGTTATTTTCAAGAACAAAGTTTTATTGTTCCTAATATCAATACCATTGGTATATAAAGAAAATTATGATTTATACAAGTTTCACTACTTAACTCAACAAAATCTTTCCCTTCCTTATACCAACTCCTATTTGCTCTCACAAAAGGAAATATTGAAATGGTCAACAAAACAGTGCCATCCGATAGAAGATGACTATCTATGTGATCAAGACTCCCTTATAGAATCCCCGATATGTATGCAGAATATCTTGAAAAACCACACCGAAGACTGCCCCAGAACGAGAATGGTCATTTCTCCTGATCTAAAATTATTGGAAGACGGAAATGTATTGTCAATTGGAAACAAGAAAATCCAAGAAAAATGTCCCCAGCAAACCAAATACTACTTCATCCCTTCCATGGCAATTCTAAGAACAAAATGTACCATAAGCAACTTACAGAAAGAAATTACTCCCACTACTTTCATAGACGAAGAAAAATACATCATTCTACCAAAAATGATGTTACCCTCCAAGAACCTGTCAAATGAAGAATTCAAGAAAGAAGAAATGGAAATCCCCAACATAGAATTAGAAGATTTAGAAGAATGGAATTTCCAACCTTCGAAATTTACATTGTTAATTTTATTAGTATTAATTATTTTCATAATAAGCATTTATTTCATTTTCAGATATTTAAGAAATAATATTTTTAATAAAGCCACACCTCTTAAAGGTGATACCTTTAATTTAGCCGAGGAGGAATTACATGATTCCAATTCCATATTTAATAGATAGGTTTATTTCCAAAGGTCCATACTGTATTTATATTACTTTGTTAGATATTGCTTATTTAGCATTTTGCATCCTAGCGCGTGGACCTGCATCGCACATTCCTTAGATAAGATAATCTTATAAATAGAACCCTATTAGACTTTCTCGAGGAGAATTGCATAGAGAATTGTATCGCTAATTATATTGAGAATTAGATCAACATTGTCAAGCTCAGTGTATCGAGTATTTTCAAATAAACCATTTTTGTTTTTAAAAACGTGATTATTCCCCGAAAAGACGTAAATATATATAGATAGAAATAATCAAATCTATCCTTTATGCACTGAGCTAGTGGAAGGCATATTTCTGCGCGCAACCGGTACATAATCAAATTTATGTAGTAGTTTTCTGAAGTCTGGAGAAAAATTTGAAAACGGTTACACGCATCAATAGAAAGCCTCATGTCAACGCTAAAGGGTTGTATACAGAGGTATGTGTCATTCCATTATAATCCTTGTTTCACAGGAGCAGTATTAGAGCACTCATGCAGGTGAATGGATCCCAATTTCTTCGACAACATACTATGGAGCGAGAAATCGACATGCAGAAAAGATTATTTTAATACGCATCATTTCAATAGTTAGCAGCTCACCAATGCAGCTCACCATTGACCGATTCCAATATCGAATAGCGTCTCCTAACGCAGTTCGATTCCATAAAACCTAATTTACACTAGCATGATACTAACTACTCAGTGAATCACGAGTAGACCCTGTTTTATTTAAACAGGCTTTATTCTGTCATAGGGACACTGGAATATCAAGTGTTATATAATTTTAGAATCCCAATGAACCAGCATATTTTCTGGTTGTTGAGAACACTGGTCGTCGTACATTTTTTTTTCACCGTAAGAGGTCAAACTTATAGAATTTTGTTTGCATGAGAAAATTTTGAGATAAATATTTTCTTATAAATAAATTCAATACCGCGGCACCAAAACAGGCATCTACATCTCATAGAAAATAAATTTATTCAGGAATGTTATTCAAAAAACAGATATACAAAATTTCAATATAAGAGATCATGGCATCGCAAATAGTGATGAAGGGTGTGTTTTTCTCAAAATTTTCAAAATGTCAAAAAACTCGAAAACCGTGAGACTTTCATTGAGCATAAATTGTGTTTATCTGATCGACCAGGCCTTCCTCTACCTGTAGGTGCAAGATTATCCACTCGTCACGCCACACCCTGTATAACACCCGCATGACAAATCAAGGATGGGTCGCCCAAACTTATTCGCTAAAACTCAATATTTTTCATGAATAATAGTCTCCTTCAAGAGCTATACAATCTTTCTAGTGATACGATATTGCCGAAATTCCGTGAAATTTAGCGCTTCGGCATTCTTCTAGTAATTACCGAGCTCAGTTGGATCAGATTGGTATATTTTGAGTTATACGAGGGTGGTCCGATAAGTACTTAGCCTCGCCGCCTGATGGCGCCAGTATCACAAGTGCAGATTGCTATCGTTTAGTACATTCTTGTAGACGGCTACTGTCGAAATTTCAGATGGATCGGACTCGCAGTTTTATTTTAGCAGCGTGTGGAAGCGAGAGTGTCCGCGGATTTTAGAAGAATGGAAAAAGAGAAATATCTGTCGGTTATTCGACTCTTGTTTTTGAAAAGGAAATCGCGCAGCGAAATCAAAGAGCGTTTGGATGTTGTATAAGGGGACTCTTCTCCTTCGAATGCGACCGTCAAAAATTGGTTTTTGATGAGCCACGTCCAGGTGCCCCAAAAACGGGTACTACGGAGGATAACGTGAAAAAAATCACGATCTCGTATTGGCAGACCGCCGATTGAAGGTACGCGAGATAGCTGAGACAGTAAGCATTTCAAAAGATTGCGTGGGTCATATCCTGCATGAAATTTTGGGTATGAGAAAGCTGTCGGCGCGATGGGTGCCGCGTTTGCTAACTCCGGACAACAAGCGTAACCGTGAGACCACTTCAGGGAAGTGTTTGACGCTGTTTAAGCGAAATCCGAAGGAGTTTCTGCGTCACTTCGTGACAGTCGATAAAACTTGGATTCACTGATACACACCAGAGACCAAAGAACGGTCGAAATAGTGGACACCCGGCAAATGTCCTCCGAAGAAGGCGAAGACTGTTCCATCTGCCGGAGAAGTGATGGCCACCGTTTTCTGGGATCCACAAGGTGTGATCCACATCGACTACCTGCAGAAGGGCAAAACTGTCACAGGGCTATACTATGCCGAACTATTAGACCGATTCGACGCCGCATTGAAGAAAAAACGGCCCCAGATGGCGAAGAAAAAAGTGCTCTTCCACCATGATAACGCTTCGGCGAACACCTCCGCCCTCGCCAAGGCCAAATTGGTCGAATTGGGCAACGAACTGCTGCCCCATCCACCTTATTCGCCTGATTTGGCCGCGTGCGACTTCTTTTTATTTCCAAACTTGAAAAAGTCACTCGCCGGCAGAAATCCGAGCGCTACTTTGCAGACCTGGAGACAACATATTTTTCAGACGGGCTAAAGAAGCTGGAGCATCGCTGGGTCAAATGTATCGAACTGAAAGGGGACTATGTTGAAAAATAAATCGCCATTTTTCCAAAATTTCAGTTTTTTCTTTTGTAGGCTAAGTACTTATCGGACCACCCTCGTAGAGGAACAACAAATTTCAGATGTGTTCAACTCCGAAACCATTTTTCTGATTATGCCTTTTATCGAACTCAAATGTCACATTCGGATGCGCAAACTACCTTGAAAATTGCAAGTCGCTATTTCTTCTTGTTCTGAAGTTATCTTGAGATACATATCATTTTTTCAGAATTATTTTTCACATAGATACGTCTATATTTGGGTAATCTTCAACTAGTTACCAAGTTTCAATTCGATCGTATCTGTACTTTTTGAGTTATCGAGAAAATAATATTCCAGATTGGTACTCCGAAACCGTTGGGCCAATTTTGCACAACAACAAACATAACTGTACCCTTCGAATGCGCAAACTACCCTGAAAATTTCAAGTCGCTATCTTTTTCTGTTCGAAAGTTAACGTGGCAACGGTCCGCCATCCAGCTACTGAACTCATCCATGGGTGCCAGGATCTCCAACAATATAGATCCGATCATGTTCAAATGTGGAACAGGGCTGTTAAGTTAGGTTTCGAAGGTTCTCGTAAAATTTCAGTGGTGTCGGACGAATAGTTTCTGATATATACAATTGTTTTAATTGATTTTCAATGCTTATTTTTTAATGTTCCTCACGAAATTTCGCAAAAACTTGTGCGTTGACATTCTACAAATAATTACTTTGTTTGAATTAGATTGGATTCATATATTTTGAGTTATTGAGGAAATAACATCAAAATTTCATATAGTTCTAACTCCAAAACAGTTTGTCCGATTATGTCTATTAAAAGACTTAAATGTCAAATTTGTCTATGTCTTTCCTATCTGCTTCCCATATTATTGGATGACACTGGTACAACTCTAAAAATTAATTAACTTGTTCATTCTGCCATGCAGGTGACGATCTTGATGAAGAGGAATGCATCTGCGCTCGAAATCCTCACTCGATGCGTGCTGCAGCAAGACTGATGTTGGCCAACGTGTGTACGGGTCGCGATTGTTGGCGCTTTTTCCTTTGACAAACCGACGCGCGACGGCCAACAACCAGCATTGGCGGCAACGTTGGAGCCAAGACAAATTGCCCCATCCACACGTTGGGCCAACAGTGTTGGGGCCAACGTTGGCCCAACGTTGGCCCAACGTGTGGAACCGGGGTTAGGGACAGTTCCGAATCGGTTCTAGAGAGTGGGGCAAACGTAGCGTGTGAAAGATTTTACCCATTCGCCCAGGTCCAATTACAATAAACGACTGTGTGACTACTTTGAACGGTTCTTACACCGTCACTATTGCAAACCAAATCAAGCCTAATATGTTTGGCAGCTTACATCAGGATTAGTGCCCTGATCGAGTTTACCAATACTAATCAACCTTCTAAAATAGAAAATCATGGAATGGAGCATTCGTCGTCCATAGCTTTAGTGATGCAAATTATTCCAATCAGAATAATTATGAATTCCAGTACGTTCGTTACATCGCGCCCTGTAAATTCGTACACGAGGACAGATGGTCGGCATTGATTTGCAATTTCATTAGTCATTATGCCGGTCAGAGCTACGCTAAACGCGTATCAGTATTCGGATAATTTGAAAATAGCGTTAAAAACACGCCATAGATTTTCAAACGGACGCACCAGGCAGCCGTTCTATGCCGGCAAACGTAATGTTTACTGCCATTTCGAAAATGAACACCTAGTCGTCACATGTCAAACGTAATTGGTTTATAGATGCCGCATCCCTTGGGATTTTTGGGTCATGATGAGTTAGATGTCTGTGGGGTGTGTTCAGGGTTGTAGCTTAGAGCAACTTGCAGTTGCGATAAATGGATTATTCGGTAGTAGGTTTGTAATGTATAAACAATGGAGTGAAAAATAGTTGAATTTCAAGGGATAACTTGCTGACAGTAATAGTTAATAATTCAAACGTGGGACATAGCTTTAAATAGTTTTTAGTACTTACTGTTATAAATTTTTTGAAGTTATAAACTAGATTGCGTGTGTGTTTAAAACTGAAGATATACCTACATGAAAACCAAAAAATAATTGGTAGTAGTTAAAAATATGTTAAGTTAGATTGAAATGTCATATTATTTTGAAGAGATTTCAATATAATTTCGAGAGATGAAGAGTTTCAATTTGTATCAAGAACTTTTAAACGAGCAAAAGTCTCGATTAAATACTTATTAGACATCATATCAAGGATTTTACCAAGTTATCCATAACATTTGGCGCCCAACGTGTGGCTAGAATTACAGCGAAATAACTATAATATTTGACGCCTAATGCGAGGCCTCAATGATTTGAATGGAAACCAGGAGTAGAACGTTGATTGGGGAGAAAGGAGATGAAGATGATAAAACACGAGGAAGAAAACAAAGGACATAGGTAGTGAATCAAATCAAATATGATAATTTTTCTAAAGGAAATAATGAGAACATTGAATAGTATCTCAAAAAGGATGCAAATATAAATGAATTTAAGAATACTCTAAAGAAATTAAATAGAATGCAGAAAGAATGTACATAATAGTATAGAAAGAAATATGAGTGAATTTCAAAATGAAAAAGGGAAACAGAAGGAGCTAACAGAAAAACAAGAAGAACGAATAAGCGAACATAATGAAAAATTTAAGGAAGTGATGAGTAGAAAAACTTCAGGAGTATTAATTTTAGGAAATAGCGGAGGAAATTTCGATGGAAGAATTAATAAGCAACATCCAGTAGCTCCATATCTTTATCAGATATTTGGAAAACAAAGATAGATTATTTTCATCATTTGTTGCATTCAAAGAATTTTCAACGTTTATTGTCCGAAGGAGCATTGTTATCATTTAGCAACAAGGAAATGGAGTTAAATGCTTTATCTGAATTCGAAACAAATTTTTTGAAGGAAGATCATAATATGATCTTCCTTCATACTCGTACATGTCATCTTGCTTTCCCATAAAAGAGAGTCAAATTCATTTCAGGTATCGTAGAATTATGAGGATTATAATATGATATTATTCTTTTGGTGATATTTTAATGACTGTGGATAATCCATATGATGATGGAAATATATACTTTGGTAGGTTTATTATATTATTATATTATAATAATTCATAGATGAAATAATTATAGCATTCTGTGAAAATATAGAAATACAATATATTATTGAAATTTTGAAAAATCATATCTCCAACTCCAAAAGTATTAGCTTGATAGAGTTGAAAAGGATATCAATGGATTTTTATGGTGAAACTGCATCTAAGAAAAAAAAAATGAAATTTGTAATGTAAAAATTTTTTTTATTTTGTTACTCCGGGACCATCAGGCCGATTTTACTAAATAGCGAACCTAACCGAGATATTTATCTCCCAAACCCACTCCAAACATTTCAACTGCTTAGCTCATTCTGTTCGAGAGTAGTTATTGTAGAAACAAGATTTAAACATTTTTGAATATTTTTTTGCCACTTTACGGCAATCAGATCAATATAAAACTTCGCAGGCATATAAAGGTCATGATTCTACAATTTAATGCTAAATTTCAGATAGATCGAGAAATCGGTTCCGGAAATATTCATACAAAATATTTTTACTAAAATCGGCCAGAACTCTGAAACCGCTTTGTGGATTTCGCCCGTTAACGAACTCGTCCGAGATATTTACGCTCCAAGCCTACCCTACAAATTTCAATCCTATAACTCCTTTTGTTCGAGAAATATCTTGCCTACGGCCGGCTGACCGGAACGGCCGAACACAATTGTTTTCGATCATGGATTCTTGATCGGTGAGTCGAACCCAATCGTTTAAGAACATATTCATCCAAAAATTCGAAAATTACACACATTGGGCAAATTGATAAGCACTCTGTACCGAGGAATGGGAGCGCCAAAAACAGATTTTGTTTCAAAATTGAGAAATTTTAATATTTTTAAGAAAAACTTTTCAAATATTAAATTTGGGGAACTGTTATGAATTTTTGAAGTTATAAAATAGTATGTATGTTTAGAATTTAAAAGATCTACGGAAACCAAAAACTAATTGGTAGTAGTTATAAATATATTTATTTAGATAGAAATGTCAGATGACTTTGAAGAGATTTTAATATAGTTTCAAGAGATAAAGACTTTGAACTTGCATCAAGAACCCCCAAATGAATAAAGAGTCTCCTTTAAATAAAAATTACACATCATATCATGAATTTTAGCAAGTTATCCATAACACCTACATAAATATAAATTCGCAAGAACGAGAAAACATCAGAGTACTTAACCAAATAAGTTCGTGTGGTTATTTTTAGTGAAATTTTGTTAACAAAAGTAATACAGTCATTATTATTTATCAAATGAAGTATCATAACAAAACTTGATGATCTTATGTGAACGAGATGCCAAATTTCACATGCAATTCCTGCAGAATTAATTTGATTTCGATGCTCCAAGGCGCATAAACGAGAATTGATATTGAAGCATTCTGACAGTCCCACAATTCTGCAGTGACAGGCAAATATTCTTCCATGATGGATAACTTTGAAGTTGAATCGGTTATATCCCTTGGTAATGCTAAAGATTCAACGAGCTCACACATTTTGTTAGATAGAATGTTTCTTGTTTTTGTTGATAATAATAGTAGTAGTTTCAATAATTTGAATAATGCTCTCTCACAAGGTTCAGTTTCAGCATATCTTCTTTTCAAATTATATCTGTGTGATATTCCTGTGAGGAATTAATATACGCTGATGATATTGCCCTTGTATTTCGTCATTATGATTTCCAAAGTATAGAAAATAATCTGCTGAGTAAGAGATTCTGAAAAATTACCTTTTTCAGAAAAATTGTTTGTCCGTATCCAAATAAAACTGAGGTTTCTTGCTTCCATTTGAACAATCATCAAAAATATAGAACATTGAGTGTAACTTTCGGTGATTCTTTCTTGAGACATAATTTTAATCCTAAATACCTAGGAGTGAAGCTAGGTTCCTCTATGAATTTCTAAGCCCATTTGGATGACTTGCGTCTGAAGTTGAAAACAAAAAATAATATTCTGCAGAAATCAGATGGTACTTCATGGGGTGCCGATGCAGCTACTCTTCGAACAGCAGCCTTAGTCTTGTTTTAATTCTGCCGCTGAATATAGCTGCCCCGTCTGGTTTGTGATCGTACTAAAAAAATTGATGAACAGCTGAAGTAATCTATGAGTATCATCATTGGAACTAAATACACCTATACATCATTGGTTGCCAGTTCTTTCAAACATTCTCCCGCCCCACATTCGCAGGTAGACTACAGTTTAAAATTCTTGGAATAAATTTCATTGTGTTCCGAATTCATTTCCGATTTTCTCCTATATTCCACACTATAGGATTCCCATATTGAAGGCACATAACCCTTTATGATCCAACTGTTTTCTCTATTCGAATAAATGTTATAAGGAAGTTTGGCGGTCTGTATTGATTTCTTGCGATTTATTCAACAACGGGGTTTGACCTTCCAAGGAAAACATGGTCTATTCTGAATAGTTTAAGAACTGGCCATGTTCGTTGCAACAGCATGCTTTCCAGATGAAACTCAGTTGAGAGCCCTAGTTGTGAATGCGGTGAAGCAGAGGAAACCATAGATCACTTAGTTGATGATTGTCCCATATATAGATTGCAGAAAATATTCCAATTTTATTATGTTTGTTTTCTGCTTTTGTCTTTAGCTTTTCCAGATTGAGTTTCAGTATGTTTGAGAAAGCTCTCTGCTTGTTGAGCGAGATAGTAAAAAAAGATGCCCTTCATTATTTAATATTTCAGTATATTTTGTTAACAATTTCAATTTTCATAAATCACAACACTAACGGAAAGATAGGGATTTTTTTGCTGAGGTTTTTCCCCTAAGCTTAAGTATCATATATCGAATTGTATGGTACCCCCTCACATTAAACTCTGCTGACACTTTTGTGTTGTGTTTGTACTGGATGGTATAATTTATTTTGAACTAAGTGCCAATGTCACCACTGTTTCCTCCCTAGGTTATCGGTCATTACTAATCACCTCAATTACGTCTTCTACAGGTCGATGTCCAAGGACAAGGGTGACCCAGACGATGTAGTACTTCATCTCATTTCAATTGTGCTTTTCATGGATCGAGTCATTTCTTTCAGATCGCACATTCCAGGTTCGCGTTGGGGTTTTGCGTATGTTCTGGGGAACATCGCGTTATCATTTTGCCCAAATGTCTGTAATTTTCGAATTTTTCGCCGAAAATGGTCTCAAACGATTGGGTTCAACTACCTGATCAAGAATTCGGCCGTCCGTTGCCCCGATAACTTGAGAACGCTTTTGCGCGTATATTCTATTGCCCATTCTCCTGTATTGGACACCCTTAATCATATTTACCATGGTAAATTCGTTTCATTCATATCTACGTTACTGAACTATACTTTTCCAACACTTTCCAATATATTATTTGCGATCAAGTATTGAGTGTCAGTTCTTAAATGAATAGTTTTTTTTGAGTAATTTTTCGCAAAATCTACAATCTTCAACCATCAAACCCAAAAATATGGCCACTTTCGAACTGATGATCTGCTAGTGCAATTTATTTTTTCGCCTATGTTCTGGGGAAAATCGCGTTACCATTTTGCCCAAATGTCTGTAATTCTCGAATTTTTCGCCGAAAATGGTCTCAAACGATTGGGTTCGACCACCTGATCAAGAATTCGAGGTCAAATTTGATTCTGTCCGGCCAGCCGGCCGGCACGATAACTTGAGGACGAAAAGATATAGCGACTTGAAATTTTCAGGGAAGGTGGCGCATCCCAATACGACGGACAAGTACTTTAATGGGAATACTCAGCCTAATGGTTTCCGGATCGAATTGAAACTTGGTGAGTGGTTGTAGAATATAAACCTGAGGACGTTCGTGAAATTTTGTGAGAATCGTATCGCTAGAAAATTAAAAAAAATTATTGAAAAATATCATTTACGTCACGATAACCTAAGGTGGAAAGAGATAGCGACTTGAAGTTTTCAGGTTCGGTTGATAATCTGAATGCGCCATTAATCGAATTCACCATGGTTAATTCGACTAAGAGTGTCCAATACAGTAAAACGGACGAAGAATTTACCATGGTAAATTCCATTAAGAGTGTCCAATACAGCAGAATGGACAAGAGAACATACGCGCAAAAGCTTCTGACTTCACTTCAGTGCTTGAACCAATTTTTTCTGTCTTTATATAGACCTGTAGTGAGTGAAGTTACTCAGGGGGCCGTCTTAGGCTCTGTATTATTTCTCTTCTACATATCGAACTTGCCATATCATGCTCACTTACACTGTTGGATAACCCTACTTGTGCCACTACCATTCAAAGTTACCTCGACTACATAGCTCAGTGGGGTCAGGACTGGTAGTTGCCTCTCAACAATGAAAAGTGTATTGTTCATCATATTGGGAATGCATGTACGTCTACCGTACTGATAGTCCCACCTCAGTTTCTAACAGTCACTGTGATCTAGGGGTGATCATAACTGATAACCTGAGTTGGTAGGATCATTTCCTTCATCTGTAGATATGTAGATGTACTACTCTATCAAAAAAGTTCCTGGAATTGGTCAACTAAACACTGACTATTTATTATTCTTCCAAATTTAAGGTAGGAACAGACTATGCCCACGTACGCCACGTACGCGACGCCACGCGATATCTGGACCCTTGAATTTATTTGTCAAGAAACACACTACACCGACGCTATCATACGCAACGCTATCCCACGCGGCCCACGCAACGCGATATCCGCCGATCCAGATCGACGGGGGAAGGTGTAGGGGATTGTAGATGCCAAGGTGGCGTAGATTAGTGTGTTTCTATAGAAATATACATTCGAAACACGTCAGTTAGATTTTGAAAAGATGGCAGATGAACAATTCATCGATTTAATTAAGAATTACGAGGTAATTTACAATATTAAATCCGCGGAATATCGCGATGCTACATTGAGAAATGCAGCATGGGAAGAAATAGCCCAGAAAATTGGCAAACCTGGCAAGTACCTACCTGATACTATAATTTTCTAAAACATATTTGTACTGTAAGAATTGGCTACCATATAGGCACGTTTTATACTGAATAATTGAATATGTGTGGGTATTTCTGTAGCAAGTACCTATACATGCTACTAAATTCGTACTGTATGAATTCGAATTGGGTAGGTTATGTAAGTATATATACACAGTACAGGTACGTTTAATACTGAAAAAATGAATATGTGGGGTATTTCTGTATAATTCACTTTAAAAAAAGGAGTTAAAAATACGACCCGTATATATTTATATAGATCTAATAGTCCTTCTATATAAATATGATTGTATTACATTTTCATAACGTAGGTAGGTGGTACCTATACTTGTGTATGATATTTTTGCACGTATTTCTCAATTACCTATTGGATTTTCATATTCCTTTTTTGTTTGCTTATTTATTTATGATATTAACGATTGGTAAAAGTTTATCAAAATGCATTCATTACTTTTTTAGCAAATCACCAAAATAAATGATGCGAATTTAGCCTGTTGTCTTTTAACTCGAAATGACATGAGTATTTATTTGTAGTCAGAGTTGTAGTCTCTCTAAAGTCATTAGGTACATACTTGCTTCTTATGTACTAGTTGATGTTTCATAAGTCATACACATAATGTTAATAAAAAAATGGGTTCAAGCCCTGTGGACAGGAGCTTTCTGGCGCTCTAGTTCAAACAGACAAATTATATCTGGTATTGGTTTCTCAGAGTTGTGAATTATATCAATGTATTCATATGATATCACTGCATCATAAAGGAAATTCAATTCAAATAATGGTTTATTAGATAAGTAATAATAAATTACCTTGTAATCGATCAAAAATTTCCTGATCTACGTTCACCAAACTACAGAATTATGCTTTCAATATTTACGTAATATTTTCAAACATTTTCGGTTGAGGTCCCCGTTGCATCGCTAAAATACGAGTATTTCAACCCCAATATTTTTGAAGTTACAATATTCCCTTCTGTCAAGTTGACATTATGAGAATTCATAGATAGAATAATAACTAGTGGGCCCGCAGATCTACCTAGCCAGTAGACCTACATTTTTCCGGTAGATCTACATTTTTCCGGCAGATCTACATTTTTCCGGTAGATTTACATTTTTCCGATAGATCTACATTTTCCGGTAGATCTACATTTTTCCGAGACTTCCTCAGACACACACACACAGAAAGTTTCAACGAAATCGGTCCGGTCGTTCTCGAGAGTCTATAAACCGAACACAGTGCTATCTACCGAGTTCCTATTGTGACTCTGAGGCCCATTCAAATACGCACACAAAGTTTAATCGAAATCGTTCGAGCCGTTTCCTATAGATCGATCGGGGCGCCCCTACAGGATGCTATTGTGAATCAGAGATACGCCGAAAGAAAATCACAGAGTTTCATCAAAATCGATCCGCCTGTTTCCGAGTTCCTATACATCGATTTTAGCGCCCCCTACAGGGTCCAATTGTGAATCTGAGCCGCCTTGGGTTCCACTGAAATACATACACGTAAAGTTTCGGAGTTGACATATTTCTTAAGACACCCTGTATAGCAGCGGTTATCATTTCGCAACGGTTTTACAAAGTTGAGAATTCTCCTCGCGATAGAAATCTCGAAGTGACATTTTACTTAAAACGCTTGCATTTGAAAATAATCGATGCCGCGAGGAAATGAACACCCTGTATAGTAATGGTTTATTTCCAACGATGTATGCCTCGAAAGTATATTTTCCAACACGAAAAAATGAAAGGGTATGTTCATAGCGTTAAAAACAGCAATCTGCAATTGACATTAAAAGAAAAACACCCTGTATAGAGATTTCCGAAAAATACATTATAAGAATCCATCCAAGGTTCCTATTTAGATAACGGTTTGTTTGTGGCACGAATCAATTCAATCGTGGCAAATTGTGCCGTGAAAAAAAGAACACCCCGTATAGTAATGGTTTATTTTCAGCGATATATGCTCAGAAAAAAAAAAGGAAAACACCCTTACTTAAAGTCGGCAGATATACCGTTATTCGAAGTTAATATTGCGATAAAAATTGAAAAAAAAACACGAAAAAGTATAATTCCCTTGATGGGCTTCGAACCCGCCTTCCCTCGTCCGAAACCGAGATATCCACTATCTATACATCTACACTATCGGACTCCTCGAAGGATCCTCTCGATCTCCGGTATTAGAATAAAACGTCGGTACTAACCGCGGATAGATATTCTTAATTTTCACTTTTCGACATAAAATCGCCACATGGAGGTTTATTTGACCGTTTTTTACCCTTATCTTCGCTTCTCGTCAACGTTCAGTCCCGAAAACTGCCTAGAACGGCCATTTCGTTGCGAAAAATTTCCCGCACCCCGTCTAACGGATTCATTTTGACGTTTCTCAGACAGACTTTTAGCAAGGAAAATTCCCGAGGTCGGAACTTCGAGAACTTGTATCGATTTAGTTGACATTATGAGAATTCATACATAGAATAATAATTATATCAATCTGTGAAATACGATCTACATTGAAATTTTAAAAAATCATATCTCCGAAAGTATTAGCTTGTTAGAGTTGAAAATGATATGAATGGATTCTTATGATAAAACTGCTTATTAAAAAAAATTTGATTTGGAATTTGTTTCGTAAAAAAATTTTTTTTTTTTTGTTACTCCGAAACCGTCTGTCCGATTTTGCCCAATAACGAAC
Organism: Halyzia sedecimguttata; assembly: GCA_937662695.2. Taxonomy (NCBI): domain Eukaryota; kingdom Metazoa; phylum Arthropoda; class Insecta; order Coleoptera; family Coccinellidae; genus Halyzia; species Halyzia sedecimguttata. Next base: position 31,481,668 of record OW569418.2, on the reverse strand, counting down.
TTAGCCGAGATATTCATCCCCCAAACCTACTCTGAAAATTTCAACTCTCTAGCTCATTCCGTTCGAGAGCTATCGTGCCTACGGCCGGCCGGACCGGCCGGCCGGCCGGCCGGCCGGCCGGCCGGACCGGCCGGACAGAATAAATTCCGACCACGGATTCTTGATCAGTGAGTCGAACCAAATCGTTTAAGACCATTTTCATCGAAATATTCCAAAATTACAGACATTTGGGCAAATTGATAAGCACTCAGTTCCGAGGAACTAGAGCGCCAAAAACATTTCATTTATTTATTAATACATTTTATTTTTATAGTAGGTAGAAATAATCCATGAACTAATCATTTTCGTTGGGTGGATTTTGTAATCCTCTTCTCACCATATTTAATTGCCATGGCACTGAACCCTCGCTTGAGATGAAATATTGTTTGAATTTTTCTCTGATATTATATGCATATTTCGTGTGATTCCTTCTAAGACCATCCAATGTATGGAATGATTGTTGTGGGGTAGGTTCTGTTCCTCTTTCATCCTGCAGCTCAAAAGTGGTGCCCAAATAGTTATGGAGGCAGCATGCTGCTAGAACTATTTTGTCCACCATTTCTGGTTGTACCTGAACAGGCCCTTGAAATACCCGCCACCTTGCTCTCAATATCCCAAATGCGTTTTCCACGATTCTTCTGGCCCTAGACAATCGATAATTGAAAATTTTATTCGATTCATTATTGAGCAAAGCATTTTTGCTGTAAGGTCTCAGTAAATATTGTTTAAGGGGAAATGCTTCATCGCCGACTATAATATACGGCAATGGTTCTGATCCTGGCATTAGAGGTCGATCTTCTGGTATGTTCAATTTCTTTTGATCCAATAGTTTACCCAGTGTTGATTTTTCGAAAATTCCCCCGTCACTATTTCTTCCGTAGGAGCCCACGTCTATCACTACAAATTTGTAATGGGCATCTACCAAAGCAAGAAGAACTATGGAATTTTGACCTTTGTAGTTCCAATAATCTGAGCCGCCTTTAATTGGACACTTTATGTTCACGTGTTTACCATCTAGAGCTCCTATGCAGTTTGGAAAATTCCAAAAGCGGGTGAAATCATTTGCTATTCGTTTCCACATTTCCGCTGTGGGTTGCGGCATCACGATAGGTCCAAGATGTTTCCAAATCGCTTCACAAACCTCCTGCACAATTATACGTATAGTAGAAAAACCCATGCGATAACTGAATCCAATGCTCCGAAATGAATTACCCGTAGCTAGGAATCTGTAAAATAAATAATACAAATTTTTAAAAATTAGGTATGTTTAGGGCTAGATGATGCTGTGTGAATAGTAAATAACACAGTGAATATTTCCATATGGGAATATAGGGTTTCTTTTGGTTTGCAATTGAGACGGTCCAAGAACCGTTCAAAGTAGTCACACAGTCGTTTATTGTAATTGGACCTGGGTGAAACCTTTCATACGCTGCGTTTGTCCCACTATTTGGAACCCATTCGGTACCTACTGTCCTTACTACGAACCAAAACTTAGGCCTACAGTCACTATAATTTCAGCATTATCGACTTTGTAAGAGGCTCGAATAGACAATGGTACATGTGCGCAAAAGCTACTGACTTTTTAAGAATTTTTATTATTATTGTTGCAGTTAAAATGTGTAGAGAAAACTGGGCTAAGTTGCGAAATTGCTTCAACAATGCTATGAAACGACGCAAGAAAAAAAGTGGACAAGCAGGGAAAATTATTGCGCCTTGGCGGTACGAGGAACAGATGTCGTTTTTGAAGCCATATTTAGAAGGCCGTCACACTACCGGAAACCTGGAAGCTGCTGTATCTGATGCTAATTCCCCTCTTCCTTCTCCAGAGAGCGTTCCCCTCGAAGAAATTAATTTATTTTCCTCTGATAGCACTCCATCCCACACCAACACTCCCACATCCAATCCATCAAGCAAAAGAAAGGCCAGTTCTAGTAGGGACAATAACTTGGCCGATCTGGTGGAAATTATGAAAAACTCGCACGCAAGAAGAAGTTAAAAACAGGAAATGGATGATTTAGACACATTCTTCTTAAGTATGAGTAAAACGGTAAAGAAGCTCTCAAAGCAGGATCAAATTCCAATTAAAATGAATTTTCTTAAAGCTGTAAGTGAAGCAGAGCTCAAACAAGCAGAGTTGCAACGAAATATATTGAGAGCACCAGTTACTATTGAGGATCAGATAATCAGCCAAAACCAAGAAAATATAAATTCTTCGGGCTGGAAGACTTCGGTCGTATGCTAATAAAGTTAATTCTCTCTCTATAAATTCTTCTTCTGGAAATTTTTCACAAGCCTACACATCATATTCTTCCCCATCATATTTAGTTGAAATGCCTAAGACTCAAATTTCCGATGATACTAATCTTGTAAAAAATATTCAACTTTATTACGAAAATATACATTTTGAATAAAATTTTCCTAAACAATTTCAATATTTATTGTTTATAATATATTTCATGAGCAGACGAAACATTCAGGCTCTGTGGATCGAAAAAGTAAACTGCCGAACATATAGTTTGCGGAGGCCCAAAGACGGCCAACCTAAGAATTTTACAAATGGGTGAGCCATTTCTGAATATTCACGAAGTGATAACCAAGCTCCTAGTACGCATCAGATATATTAACACCACTTGGGCAAAACTATAACGCGATGTTCCCAGAACATACGCGCAAAAAGATAATTTATACTTACCTTAGACAAACTGCTACTCTTTCTCTGGTACTTATCGGCTTCCGAAGATGTGTATTTTCTTTTTGTATATCGGATTCGATCATACCATGAATCTCCTCAAACTGTACTTTAGACATGCGGAAGTACATAAAAAATCGGTCTTCGTCAGATTCTAGTCTCCGCATCAATGTATGATATTCTCCATTTTTCTCTCTGTCTTTATTTATATTGTGTATCCAACATCTTCTCTTCTTAATTCTTTTTTTTTTCTTGAGGCACGGACATATTCATGTACAAACAACAAACTCAATGAATCTTCCTCAAATTCACTATCTGAATCAGAAAACATCGTACTACTGACAAATGAAAACGACTGATGTCAGTATGCGTTGCGTACGTGGGTCAAGTGTGCACGCTAGCTTTCCCACGTTGCGTCGCGTACGTGGCGTACGTGGGCATAGTCTGTTTCTACCTTTATTTTTTCACCTTCAAATTAGGCTCCTGCTGGAACAATTCACTTACGCCAACGAATAGTCCAATCATCGAAACATTTTTCTAACGCACGTTTTGTAATGGATTTCAGTTCTCGCAGCAAATTCTCTTTTATGTCTTCTAACGACTGAAAACGGGTACCTCGAACTGGCAGTTTCAGTTTTGGAAACAGATAAAAGTCAGCTGGAGCCATATCAAGGGAATACGGTGTTTGCTCGATGGTATGCGTTGCATTTTTGGTCAGAAATTCTTTCACAATGATAGCCTTGTGCGCTGGTGCACTGTCGTGATGCAGAACCCAAGAGATTTGTTTCCACAAATTTGGCCTTTTCATACGAATTTTATCTCAATCGCTGTATCACACTCAGATAATATTGCTTATTTACCGTGTGACCTTCTGACAAGAATTCCGAGTGCAAAACACCGCCATAATCGAAGAAGAAAGTCAACATGACTTTGACTTTTGATTTGTTCGGGATCAGTTGGAAGGCGCCATTCCGAAGATTGTTGACTGGTGTGCATGTCAAACTCAGACCTCGTCATCAGTTACAATATGTTTTATACATGTGGGGTCGGAATCGACTTGTTCTAGCATGTCTTCAGCAACCTTCAGGCGATTGAGTTTCGGAAGAAAATTCACGGAACCAGAAGAGCTGCATGTCTGCACGTATTCCATGCCCAAAGAATATTTTAAAATAGTCCGAATTGAATTTTCAGTTGCTATCTCTCTTAAATTTAAATTAGGATTCCCAGTCACCATTTCCTTTATTTTAGCAATGTTAACTTCGCTTGAAGACGTTGATGGCCAACCAGAGCAAGGCAAATCTTCCACCACATCCCGACCACTTTTGAATGCACTGTACCATTCATATGCACGTATTTTTGATAGAGAAGATTCACGGTAAGCCTTTTGCAATATTTTCAAGGATATGGCACACGAAATTCCATTTGCAACGTCAAACTTGATACAAACTCTTTGTTCGATGTTTTTATCTATGGCGAAATTGCGAGGCATACTTGAGATGAACTGACATATACGCGCACTGTAAACAAACTTAATGACATATGATGCTCAAACTCTGCCTCAATTTGGATGACAATTGTGTTAACCTAATGACAAATAGAAATTTGAAAATCTCTTCAGGCGGGCTTTTTAAATTATCAATTCCCGGTACTTACTTGACAGAATGTATGTTCGCCCCATCTCATAATTCGCTGGTTCAGTTTTAGGCTGTGATTTGTCGCTACTCGAAGGCCTTCAGCTTCAGGGTGTTTCGCGCCCTTCCCGCGACATGAGACTCCCAATAATGAATCTATGTTCGTGGACTCGTGGTGACCTTATCATCACCTTCTGCGACTCCATATATATGGTATTGGTCTGTGTAACTTATTTGCTGTCAGCTCAGAAAACCGTTTTTGTGGTCAGTGCCTCAAACCAAAACAAAAATCCTTCAAACAGTGCCGTGACAATACTTCTTCAGATTATTCAACTGCAGTGAATTCAGTGTCGGTAAATTCTTTCAAGAACAGCTATAACAACTTTACTGGCTTCTCCATTATACAGCAAATCATCATGAGAAGATGGGAAAAAATTTAAAGGCACGTATTGAGAAACAATGGATTTTCTGGTTCAGTAGAAAATCTTCACCCTGTATATGGATTTCTGAGAACAAGATCATTGGGCTCAAGCCTGAATAGACAGCTCTCATCATAACGATTTGAATATTTGGTATACCGAAGAGAAAAAGTTCTAATAGATATGTACTGGCGAATTTTGAATAAATCAACCAAATATGACTCTGTTGATAATAAAACATATTTTTCTGAATGAATTTTATAGATAATTACCATAGTCCACAAATCTGATTTGGTGTTCAGCCGAATAGGCTTCATCGGCAATGCTGGCAAGAATATTAATTCCACTGCAATTTGTTGAATGAATCCCCCATCAATAACCCTGCAAATTTCAACGCTCTAACTCGTTCTGTTCGGGGGTTATCGTGCTAACGGCAAGTCGGACCGGACGGACAAAATTGAATTTGACCTTGGATTATTCATCAGTGAGTCAAAATCAATCGTTTGAAACCATTTTTGGAAAAAAATTCGAAAAATACAGACATTGTGACGAAATGTGAGCACGCTGTTCCTTCCGGAAAACGCGCGCAAGTGTTTATTTTCTTTTATGGTTATCGGTACAAGTATTTTTCCTAGATATATTATCTTAGTAACACGTCATTTAAATACTAATTTCTAGCTGAAACTATGGTTTTGGAGATACAAAAAATTTTGATATTTGATTATTTGTACCTCTAGTGATAGTCCCGCGAGATTCCGTTTGAAATTATCATTTCAACCCTACCACATCGATTATGTGTAACAGCCCATATAACACCCTTTGTACTTGCACTGTTATATTAAATACATTTATCAGTTTCTCGTGACAAATATATGGTTGAAATAGATCGCTGAATATAAGAAGGCATTTAACATCGGTCACAGATCGTGAGGCTTCGATCAGGAAGCGAAATAAATCACGGCAGCTCTGTCTGTGATAAGGTAGGTTTAGATCACTGTAACTTCCGCTAGATAAATAGACGTTGTTTCCTCATTGAAATTTAGTGGTTGAAACACGAGACATAGAGGCAGAATCGTATCTGCTTTAATAAATGAGGTTGACCCCTAGCTGTCTGCTTGTTTTTCTCTTCTGCAATGTTGGAACGATTATGTAAGCATTTCGTTACCAAACGCCTTATATCAATAATAGAAAATTTGCTTTCATTAGCAAAAGCTCCATATATACAATGAAAGTTCCAAATGAAACCATAATTTCAATGAAATAAAATTTTAGCGACACGATGTATATTATTATTCTGTTCTCTTATATTTCAAAATGAATTTCGAGTGCATTCCAGGCACTAGGTTTTGTATAGTCATAGCTATAGAACTGAAATTCAACAATGAAAAATATAAAAATTGGTTCAAGCACCGACTGATTCTTTACTCCATTCTCCTTTATTGGACACTCTTAATCGAATTTACCATGGTGAATTATATTGTCTGTTCTCCTGTATTGGACACTCCGAATTTACCATGGTAAATCCGATTAAGAGTGTCCAATACAGGAGAATAGACAATATAATTCACCATAGTAAATTCGATTAAGCGTGTCTAATACAGGAGAATGGATAACATACGCGCAAAAGCTCCTGACTTCACGTCAGATTTTGAACCAATATTTTTTTTGTGAAGTCAGGATAGAATGCAAGATGAAAAAATTTACACATTGTCTACCTTCAATTCTTCCTTGGGAGAAGAATACATAATTATTCTAGAAAAATATTACTCAAAGTAAAGAAAATTATAAGTTTAGTTACTAACATTCTGAATGAAATTCAATTGAATTCTAGTAATATTCAAATACTTATTCTTAACCAATAAATGCCCATTGATAGATCTAAAGGTGTTGAGGTGCAACATGAAGATATATTCTCATTAGTGATAGAGGAACTGGCCTAATATGCCTCTGTACCCATCACGAGATTTAATATCGACAAATGAGCCTCTCACCTCACAAGATCAGAAAGTGTGGTTAATTTAAAGTTAAGTTTTGAAGCCTTCAGCAAAATTTTAACGATATCATATTCAAAATAATACATAACCTTTCAAGAGTCCCCTCTCACAAATAACTACTACTTTGCAGTAGAGTTAGGTTCTGAAGGCTCTTGCAAAGTTTCAGCGATGCCGGACGAATAGTTTATGATACCTATATACCATTTTTTTCAATTATTTTCAATAATTTTTTTGAAATTTTCTAGTTATACTATCCTCACGAAATTCCGCGAGAATTTTCGCGTTGGCATTCTACAAGTAATAACCATGTTTGAATTATATCGCTTCTGTATTTTTCGAGTTATTGAGGAAATAACAACCAAATTTCAGATGGGTATAACCCCAAAACCGTTTGGCCGATTATACCGATAGACAAATTCAAATGTCGCCACTATCTCTTTCCGTTCTCAAGTTATCGTGTCATATATAATATTTTTTAATAATTTTTTATTAATTTCCTGGTGATACGAATCTCACCAAATTTCAGAAACGTGCTCAGGTTTATATTATTCGTTAACATGTCGTCGAATAAAGAGGTTGATACTAGTGTTTCTCTGCAACTTACTGTTCCCCAATGCGGTTACTGTAAGAAAACTATTGTAAAAAGTTGTTGCAAATGTAATATCTGCTACAAACCATTCCATCCTGGTTGTAGTTCAAAATTAAGGAAATGCTGTGATACAGAACTGTCCAATTCAAATGTGAGTAATAAAACTGGTGATGATTTATCCCCTTCAGTCGTATCAGCAGCTAAATCAATAACTAGTGAATCATCCAACAAAGATCTACTACTGAAAATAATCTTCGAACTTGAATCGAAGAACATTATATTGATGGAAAATAATTCCCTACTAAAATTCAAAATATCCTCTTTGGAAAATGATGTTCTAAACAAAGATCGTGAAATAAACACGTTGAAGAAGGAAAAAATGTCAAGGCACCTGATGAGTCAGATGTATGGCAGTTCCAGTGATAGTACTGATAAAAATAATAAAGTTTTAAATTCGGGTAGTCTTTCGGTGTCATCTGGGTGCGGTGCAACTGGTGGTCATCAGCGTTCGTTCTCTGAAATTGACCCGGTGATTGTGCGTTCTTCAACTTACGCTCTTTCTTGTTGTGCGGGCACGGGATTGAGCAGGCAGGGTGTAACAAAGGACGTTGGCGTGAGTGAGGCTGCTAAGGATAAGCAAAATAAAGTGCTTTCAAATGAATCTGGAGATCTGAATGATAATATCAGTGCTTCTCAAGGTCAAGAAAATAGCGAATGGAAAGTTATGCGCCGCAAACCAATTCGTAAACAACGTAAGGCCTTGGTTGTCGGTAGCTGTACATGGTCAACCTCTGTTGTAGGATTGGGGAAATAAAAAGCCTTCCATGTATCCAATCTGAAACCTGATACAACAGAAGATTATTTAAGATGTTTTCTAAAACGCAATTTCTCTGATGTCGTCTGTGAAAAATTAGAATCACGTTATCCGCAACATTACACATCATTCAAAGTTTTAATTCCGAGCTCGGAAAGCGCCCTTGATGGCTCTAACTGGCCCAACAAAGTCAGCGTGCATCATTTTTTCGACCGACGGAAAATGCTGAGAGCACGGGAGGACTGAGATCTGCACCGGATAGTGCTTCTCAGAATCTAGGGCTTGGGATAATTCAGCTGAACGTTCAGTGTATTTCTAATAAACTAAATAATTTAGAATTGATGTTGGAGGAGAAAAGTCCTGATGTGCTAAGTGTAGCTGAGCATTGGTGCAGTTTGGACAGTGTTGAGTCCTATGTGCTACCAGGTTATACATTAATTGATTATTTCTGCCGTTCTTCGAGGGAACATGAAGGATCTATGCTATATTCCAAAAACAATCATCAGGTGAAGAAGTTGAAAGTGTCCGAATTTTCCGTGGAAATGCATGCTGAGGTCTGTGGTGTTGTGATTACAATTCGGGGAACAAAGTTTGGCATTTTAAGTGTTTATAGACCTTGCTCTGGTGACATTGATTTGTTCTTCGAGGTAATGTTTTGTACCTTGCAATTCTGTATGACAAAGGTTGATTTCATATTCTTGTGTGGCGATCTCAACATTGATTCTTTAAGGCTTAAATGCAACAGAAGTAGACATCTGAATGAGTTATTGGGTTGTTTTGATCTTTAAAAAACCTCCCAGTCAGCTACTAGAGTTTATACCAATGTGAATGGAGTCACTTCAACTTCAAAGGTTGGCTATATCATCTGCAGTTCAGATCTTCAGAATTACAAAACTACCGTTTTTGAGCCTCATATAGGTGACCATAAAGCTATGTTTCTTGAATTGAATTTTAAAGGGCTATCTGCTCCAAAATCGCGAAAATCCATCAGAAATATCAGTAAAATCAACCTCAACAAAATGGTTACCTGCTTAACCAAAAGTAAATTTGAAGAGATGTACACTATGACCGACGTTGACCTATGCTTTGAGGCATTCAGTAATGAGATTTTGTACTGTTTCGAAGTGAGTTGTCCTGTGAAGAATATTTCTTCTGTAAACCTTCATAAAAACTGGTTGATTGATGAAATAAAACTAAGCAAGCAAAATTTGAACAATCTATTTTGGATTCATTCAAATTTTCATTCACCATCCACGTCTATAAAATATAGAAATGCTAAATCACAGTAAAACTCATTAATAAAAACAACTAAATTGAAGTATTACAGTTCAATTGTTGATAATTCTGATAATAGTAAGAGAGAGTAAAACACTCTGGAATATTGTAAACTCATTCACTTGTAAAAAAAAGCGATCTCATGATTCGATGGCCGTTAATGTGGGAGATGTGCTGTAGTGTTGGGTAGGACACGACTTGAAAAAGAGTTTGTAAGAGTAGCCTCTTTTTTGTCCTGAGCCAGTACAATGTCCCACTTCAAAAGAGGCGAGGCGTACTGAACCATTTGAAGTTATTATAGTACGAATTATGCGCGCCTCCTGGCGCCTCAAATGTTAGACGCGACGTGCTTTTGTCACTGCGGTATTGATGAGTAAGCTCTCTAGGAGGTTTGTCACTCGAACTTGGAAAGTTGTAAGAGTGCTACTGCTTAGCTTATGTAATGAGGGTTTCGGCAAGAACATATCTAACGGACAGATATTAGGAGGATGAACCACATTTGATTGTTTAGTACAATTATTATGAAATTAGGCAATTCTACTACCCTCACATCAAAGGTTCCGACACAAAATGGAATTTCTTTATCTGCCTCTGCCTCGCTCTCGCTCGACCGCGACAAATAAATTGAAGTAGTACAATTTTAAATTTCGAGGCACTCTTACATTTTGACGTCATGTCCGGGACAAATGAAGCGCCTCTTGTATGTCCTACTCAACACTAATGTGCTGCTACTGAACTGGTCGATAAGTTTGCAAATTATTTCACGACTTTAGCTGCGTCTAAATTAAAAACACGTTATGCTGATGATTTGTCTACTTTCTGCACTACAACGCCATTAATAGAGAGTACTTTCTTTTTCTATCCTGTTACCAAGCTGGAGGTCTTGGATTTTATTAATAATCTGAAAAACAAAAAATGCATTGGTATAAATTTCATTTCTGCTAAAATTCTAAAATCAACTGCTGATATAATCAGTGAGCGTTTTGCTAATCTCATTAATTTTTCAGTATCTTCTGGCAAATTTCCCAATATCCTAAAGAGATCCATTGTAATTCCGGTTCACAAAGGAGGTAACCTGGAGGACATCGCAAACTATCGCCCGATTTCAATTTTGAATGTTTTGTCTAAGGTATTTGAACGAATCGTATTTACTAAGATGACATTTTTTTAAACAAGTACAATATTCTCAACCCTGCTCAGCATGGTTTTAGAAGTGGTCGCTCAACGCTTTCAGCTGCACTCAGTTTCGTTGAGTCCGTTTATGGATGTCTTGATCAAGAATTGCAGGTTGCTGGATTGTTTTTTGATCTCTCCTGTGCATTTGATACTCTCTCATTTGAATTCATTCTAAGCAAATGCTACAGTTTAGGTTTCAGGGGAGTGTTTCTTGACTGTTTGCGCAGCTATCTCAACGAGAGGTCTATAAGTGTTAAGGTCGGTGATTCATATTCCGAACAATTTCGGACGGGCTGCGGAGTTCCTCAAGGCTCCGTGCTGGGACCACTTTTGTTTTCATTATTTGTAAATGACCTACCCATTCACCTGGCCCGCTACCTCTTGGTATTGTTTGCCGATGACACCTCGGTTGTGGTCTCTGCGCGGAGTTGCGAGGAGCTCCAATGCGCTTGTGAGGAAATTATTGGCCAATTCGTTAGTTGGTGTCAGTCTAACAGAGTAGTGGTTAATGTCAGTAAAACTGTTTGCGTTCATTTCGGTCTCAGAAGAAACGCTTTGGATACTTTCGAACTAAAGTATTCCAACTCAAATATAACACCTGCGGAAAGTAGTAAATTCTTGGGTGTGCATGTTGACAAGAACTTAAGTTGGTCCACTCATATTGATTTTCTTTGCAAAAAGCTCAACAGCTCCTTCTATGCGATTAGTAGGGTGAAAGATATGCTGCCTGTCAACTCGTTGATACAGATTTACTACAGCCTTGTATACAGCCAACTTTCTTATAATATCCTACTCTGGGGAAACAGTGTTGATTTCAATGGAGCCTTTATAGCCCAGAAAAGAATCATTCGTCTTATTTTTAATATAAGTTCTCGCACATCTTGTAAACCTGTTTTCATAACAAATAATTTACTTTCTCTGCCATGTATTTTTATATTAAAGTGTTTACTATATGCTAGAGAGAATGTCATCAACTGGTCCAAATTATCTGATAACCATGAATATTGAACTAGAAATCAGGAGATCTTACTCATACCAAAGCATAGAACACATAAGTTCGAACATTCTCCAAAGTATCAGAGCATTAAAATGTATAATTGTCTACCTAAATGTATGAAGTCTCTCAACTTGACTGTTTTCAAGAAAAAATTCAAGAGTTTGTTGTTAAAAAGATGTTATTACTCCATTGCAGAATTTTATATTAATAGCCCTCTACTAGTTTACGAGGACTAAAATGTATATTTTTTAACTTGTCCTATACACTTTGGTTGTCTAAGAGGATCAATAAATATTATTATTATTATTATTATTATTATTTTACAACTATTCACCAAGTTTCAATTCGATCGGATTTATATTGGTTGAAAACAAAATTATTATTCGGAAACCATTGGGCCAATTATGCCCATTAACGAACTTGTCCGTCGTATTGGTATGCGCCACCTACCCAGACAATTTCAAGTCACTAGCTCTTTCCGTTCTCAAGTTATCGTGGCAACGGCCGGACGGACCGAATCAAATTTGACCTCGAATTCTTCATCAGGGAGTCGAGCCCAATCGTTTGAGTCCATTTTCGGCGAAAAATTTTAAAATTACAGACATTTGGGCTAAATGATAACGCGATGTTCCCCAGAACATACGAGCAAAAAGCACTGACGTAAAGTCAGTACTCTTTGGCGCGCGTGTTCACGTTGGCTAATTTGAATTGAAAGTAGTGTTTCAACCTCAGTGGATAGAGCGAGCCGGAGATCTACCCAGAAGGTATTTGTCAGTTTGTTAGTTGGTGTCGTTTATTGCTTTCTGTGCCCATTCGTTCAGTTTGTTTATGTCCGTTTCGTTTGCCTTACCGTCCTTCCTTAATTGTATATTTATTTTGTCGTATTTCCTCATAATTTCCAGTAATAATTCATTTCTGTCTGTCAGCGTGCATTCCGTCCTTATGTGTAGAGCAACTTCAGTTTGTCCATTGCAGTCACATTTTCCATCCGTATCCGTCAAGTTAAATCTATGTAGGTACCCATTCCTGTTTCTGTGTCCCGTACTAAGTTGGTTCGCTTTAAATGTAAGTTTTAGTCTGTCCATCCCTTTCAGTAAGCAGTGCTCTTACAGTTCTCGTCCTTTTTGTTCAGTGCCCCTTGCATGTTGTCACTCCCTCATTATGTCTTGGTCCATCGTTTTCCTCCTTCCAAAATGTCTTTTTTTCTTGTTGATGTGTCCATGTTCTGTTCTCTGGTGGGATGTGGCTTGTCTTTTGTTTGGATCCTTCTGGTCTGCATGTCCGTTCTGTTTTTAGTCCAATCTTTTTGTCTGTGTTTTGCTTCTGCCCACCATGGCGAAACCCCTGCGATAACCTGCAGTGCTGCTGTAGGTATGGTGGCGTAGAGCCTATTTATGAGCAGAAGCAATGGTCTCAGTATCGCGTCCGTCTGTCTTCTCAGTGGAGTTCTTTCTGCACTACCCAGAGGGTAGTGGATACCACTTACTGTCGGATCAAAAATTAACAGTACTGTGTCTAAGCTGGCATGAGGATAGAGGAACAAAGAACACAACTGATTCTCCTTGGTCCCACAAGCTCCTAGGAGCTTCTGAGGGATGTCCTTGTGGAAAATTGGGAGGGTCAAGTCAATCTGAAATTGGCGCACGTGTTATAAACATGATTATGATTATACTGACCCCTCCCACGTCTTCCCCAAGGAGCTCAGAAGCTCCTAGGACTTGTGCGACTAAGGAGAGTCAGTTGTGTCAATTCGAAAAATACAGTTAGCAATTAGCTACAGATCACCATAATCTATTTTATGGACGTAGCATGTTCTAAAATCTTGGAAAAGCTGCTCATGTGATTATAGAGACTCAGTTGTATTCTGTGTTGACTTCATTACTGTTTCCTTACGCCTACATAGACACAGCTGTTAAATTTTGGACCCGACAGTGAATGGTGGCCAATACCAGGTAACTAGATTTCCAACTCGCTCTATCCACTAAGCTTGAAGCACTCATAATTTAATTAATATTCGTCAAGGTGAAAAAGCGCTTATTTCACATTAGTGCTTTTTCTTTATTTTTTCAAGTTTCTGAGCGAAATGGTAAAAACACATATTACTTTTTCTAATAGTGAAAAAAGTTTGTCACTAGGTGATAAACTTTTGTCACCTAGTCACCATATTACTTTATCTAATAGTGAAAAAGATTTGTCACTAGGTGACAAACTTTTTTCACCTAGTCACCTAGTGACAAACTTTTTTCACTATTGGAAAAAGTAAATTGTTTTTTCACAATTTCGCTCCACGCTAGTGTGCAGTAGCCAAAATAGTGAGTTTATTCAATTTGGCTTTTCCACACTGTATTTAATTTCAATACGATCATTTAAAATTCAGTATAAGGTGTAGCGAATTAGTAGAATTTGATAATCATTCGAGGAAGCTTCTGATGCCACTTCGGTGCTTCCAAAATTTCTTTCGATTGGGATGAAATATTAATTTACTTCAGTAGTAACGATGAATTCGACCATCATGTAATGAGGTTCTTGTTGTGCACAAATGATTGAGTTCTTTGAATTGGGTACCTCTATAATATAGTTTGATTATTTACTGCATGATTATACTTTCCATTAGGTCCTTTCGTTTGCATAGAAAGTGTAGCACTTTCCTACAATCGGTGTAATTTACACTCGATATTAGTATTCGTTTGCTTATTGGATTCACACCAGTGTACACGAAGTGTAGTTTATCTGCACCTGGTCGAAAGTAGGTGTGAAATGCACTCAAAACAGAATGTAAGGTTATGGTTAAATGGCAAAAATACCGCGCCAATAATTGACTTGAAATTCAAATTATTCTCTTCTTTAAAATGGGTATCATCAAGTTTAAAATTAGCAATAAGGTCATCACCCTATAGGAGGATGATGAAATCATTAATCTGCTGAAAAACGGTAATGCCATTTTGAAATTGTTATGTTGATTTTTGTTACCAATTGATTTTTCAGAAGATGAATTTACCATAAATTTTTTTCAAAGAGCTGACAGAGAAGGGACAGTATGCATTTATAGCCATGACATTGATGGCTTGGGTATCACCTGGTTAGAGGATACAACAGTATCCCCAGCAGTAGTATTTAACAACTACGAGATGGATATGAATACAGAATCGATGCCCCTTATAGAGGATGATTCATTTGAACAATCTGGGGATACATGGGGGATACATTGGGGTCATGGATCTACAGAGAAAGGTATTGATGGATCTCAAAATCGCCAATTTTTATAATCCTGAATCATTTCTCTTACAGAACAAGGTACTTGGAACACATTTTCCACCAAACTACTTTTAAATGTATACGTAGAAAGCTTGAAAAAAGTAGGGAAATCCCCTAATTTAAAAAATAAAAAATCATTGTGGATTTTAATAAGTCAAGAGATGATCCAACGGTCCATTCTCCCCAAGACAGGTAGAAAACAGATACAAAACTTTAGATAGAGGATATAAACAAACCACAGCAAATAATAAAAAAACTGGAAGAAATAGGGCAAGCACTGAATTTCAAAGATAGCTTCAAATCTGCTTATAATATTCATTAACGTAATAGCATGTCATTTACAGAGAGTTGGATGAAATATATGAGGATAATAAAGCAGTTTATCCCGAGTATGTATTGGGCTCAACAGGTAGTGGACTAACGTGTGAGGAAATAAAAAAGAAGAATAGAATAACAACAGAGACAACCATGGCGAGTGAAGCAACAACTTCTCATGAGCAGAATCACCATCCAATGAGACTCGGGATGGAGAACCTAGGAGAAAAAAATGGGTTCAAGCCCTGTGGACAGGAGCTTTCTGGCGCTCTAGTTCAAACAGACAAATTATATCTCCGAAAGTATTGGTTTCTCAGAGTTGAGAATTATATCAATGTATTCTTATGATAGAACTGCATCATACAGGAAATTCAATTCAAATAATAGTTTATTTATCAAGATTAAATGAGCAATCTGAGAATGAGAACTGCACCATGGAAGAAACCAAATTATAATAGCTGAAATGAATTTGCCTCTCTCTTATAGAACAGGATGAAATATACGAGTATGAACACAGATCATATAATAAAGCTTAGATAGAATAATTATAGCATTCTGTGAAAACATAGAAGTACGATTCATTATTGAAATTTAGAACTTCATCTTAGCAGAAATTGAATTCAAACATCATAGAAGAATTTAAATTCAACAAGAGTGCCAAAAATTATCAATCCAAAACCAATAGACGAATTCTACCCAACAACGAACTCATCCGAGATATGCATTCCTCAATTCCAGTTTTGTTTTTAGTGGAGATATTCTGAACTCAATATTATTAACTTACCATTACCATTCCCATCATCATATGGATTGACCATCGGCATGAAAATATCAACCAACAAAAACTATGATAATATTGTAATTCTCATATTGATACCATTACTGGAATGAATGACAATGAGACAACGTCAAAGTTGACGTTATAACAATTCATAGAATAGCCTTAGAATAATTCTATCATTGAAATTTTGAAAAATCATATCTCCGAAAGTATTAGTTTGTTAGAGTTAAAAATGATATAAATGGATTCTTATGGTAAAACTCCTTATTGAAAAAAAATTAAATTTGGAATTTGTACTGTAAAAAAAAAATTTTTTTTTTGTTACTCCGAAACCATTTGTCCGATTTTGCCCAATAACGAACTTAGCCGAGATATTTATCCCCCAAACCTACTCTGAAAATTTCAACTGTCTAGCTCATTCCGTTCGAGAGTTATCGTGCCTACGGCCGGACGGCCGGACCGGCCGGACAGAATGAATTTCGACCACGGATTCTTGATCAGTGAGTCGAACCCAATCGTTTAATACCATTTTCATCGAAATATTCAAAAATTACAGACATTTGGGCAAATTGATAAGCACTCAGTTCCGAGGAACTAGAGCAACAAAAAGCATAAGTCAAGAACAATTCTTGAAGAAATTAAACAATTGTGCCTGATTAGAGAAGATGAATTAGAATTTAAAAAACAGAAGGAAATAGAAAGAAAAAAGTTCAGATCCGAACTTTTAGATCTTGAGAGGGATAAATTGGAGGCATATAAAGAAAGAAATAATGTATTTAAAAATCTGATGTAAAAGAACACACAACCTCTTTTGTGATATTGAAAACATTTTGTGATATTGAAAACATTTTGTGATATTGAAAACATTTTGTGATATTGAAAACATTTTGTGATATTGAAAACATTTTGTGATATTGAAAACATTTTGTCATATTGAAAACATTTTGTGATATTGAAAACATTTTGTGATATATAGAAAAACAGGTAATTATTTACGTTTTGTTATCTCGTAATTAGTGATTCATTTTTTATACTTAATTTGGTATTGCGTACATGAATCCGATTTCAAAATTCAGCAGTGTAATTCCGTTTCGAAGATATGGGCCCCCAAAGTTCCCAAAAAGTCAATTATCAGATCGCTTGTTCTACTATCAGACCAATTGCCAACTATATTTAGTTAGTTCACAAATCTTCCTCGAACCGCTCTATAACGAGTCTCATTGGATGGTGAATTCTGCTCATGAGAAGTTGTTGCTTCACTCGCCATGGTTGTCTCTGTGGTTATTCTATTTTTCACGGTGTTTTCCCTCAAATATATTCAATGTTTCATTGAAAACATTGCTGTGAAAAAGTTCAAGATTGATGTGTGAACTAACCAAAAGTAGTTAGTTATTGTTCTGATAATAGGAAAAGTTATCTGAAAATTGTTTTTTTCAAACTTCGAAACTAATGCAGGCTGAGTCTCGACTGAAGATTTACATTTAGAGGATAAAATAGTGTATAATAAATAAAAACAGAAATCTAATCACTATCTGCAAGATGGCAAAACATCAATATTTACTGAAAAACTTTGTTATATAAATAAAATTGGTTACTCATAGTGTTCTTTATTCTGGTCTAGAAAGCTACTCTAGGCAATTGATTGTTCATTGTTATTCAGCTTTTTGATATGAATCAATATTCTTTTGTTTTTCCTTCCATTTATTCGATTTTGTTTCATTATGCTGGGCTAGAAAGCTACTCTAGCCAATTGATTGTTCATTGTTATTCAGTTTTTTGATATGAATCAATATTCTTTTGTTTTTTCTTCCATTTATTCGTTTTTGTTTTCTTGTTCAGTTAGGAAATATGTTGTATGCTAAATAAAACCAAAGAAAATTTGCCCAAATGTCTGTAATTTACGAATTTTTGGCTGAAAGTAGTCTCATACAATTTGGTTTGACTCACTGATCAAGAATCCGTGATCGAAATCAATTCTGTCCGGTCATTTACAAAATAACTCTCGAACGGAATGAGCTAGATAGTTGAAATTTTCAGTGTAGGTTTAGGAGATAAATATCTCAGTTGAGTTCGTTATTGGACAAAACCGGAGTAACACAAAAGAAAGTTTTTTTTACATTAGAAATTTTAATTTCAATTTTTTTTAAGATGCAGTTTCATCATAAGAATCCATTGATATCATATCAACATAACAAAATAATACTGGTACCTATGTTTAATAATTATCAACTCTATATGATTTCATAGAATACTCTAATTATAATTTGCTGATGTATGTATACAACATGAGGATAGTCATAGACCTATGATTTGAATTCATTTACGAAAATTCATGAAAATTGACGCTCATAAGCCTAATTCAAAAATTGGGAAAGCCCTGGCTAGGAGATTTGGCACTCTAGTTCAAACTTTGACAAATCATATCTCCGATAGTATTGGTTTCTCAGAGTTGGGAATAGTATCAAATCAACGGATTCTTATTTAATCTGATTTATTTCATGATGCAGTTCTATCATGAGAATCCTTTGATATCATTCCCAACTCTGAGAAACTAATACTTTCGGAGATATGATTTGTAAAAGTTTGAACAAGAGCGCTAAAGCTCCTGTCGGTTTTCCGACTTTCTTTATTCTAAATTCTCATATTTTTACACCAGAGGGCCGGTGTCTCAATTGTGAGTTAACTCAAGGTTGAGGGTGACCTTAGTGTTACGCGTTCATGTATATCGCTAAATAAATGAGTAACTCACAACCTTGAGTGAAATCCCAATTGAGAAACTGGCCCAGAAAGAATTAAACTACTTTGCAGGTAACTCAGAACAAATTTTGTTTCTTATCGCTCTACCTAGCTCATTATCTTGTACAAAAGATATTTCATTGTTATCTACAGAATTATAAAAATCATTGTATTCAGGTTCACTATCCAATAAAGTCAGTTCTTCAAAATCATATAAATTGTGTAATACACAACAGGCCCGAATAAAATGACATAAATGTTCTATGACTTGTAGTTTGCTGTAATACATTTGCCTAAATCGTTGTTTCAATATTCCGAAGGAGTTTTCTACGTCCACACGGCACTGGCTCAGTCTGTGATTGAAATTCTTTGCAGCAGTAGACAAATGTCCATGATCCCGGTATGGTGTTACCAGGTTTTGCTGGCAGGTATATGCAGAGTCGCCAAGAATATATTGATCTAAAAATAAATCTGCTGTGATTTTAATGTTTGCAATTTATTGATATAGAGAGATTGAAACGATCACTCAAATCATTGAAACTGCAGGCCTCATGACCTGAAAACCATAAGAATACTAGCTTATGAAGATCGGGCCCTTTCACCTTTCTGTTGTTCAACAGTTTTTGCGCGCGTGTTCCGCAAGGAACAGCGTGCTATCATTTCGTCACAATGTCTGTATTTTTCGAATTTTTTTTCGAAAATGGTCTCAAACGATTGGATTCGACTCCCTGATGAAAAATTCGAGGTCAAATTCAATTCTGTCCGTCCGGTCCGGCCGTTAGCACGATAACTCTCGAGCAGAACGAGTTAGAGCGTTGAAATTTGCAGGGTAGTTTTGTAGCGCAAATATCTCGGACAAGTTCGTTAACGGGCCAAATCCACCGAGCGGTTTCGGAGTTAAGGCCGTTTTTAGTCAAAACGTTTTTTATGAATATTTCCGGAACCGATCACTCGATCTTTCTGAAATTTGGCATCAAATTGTAGAATCATGACCTTTATATTATTATAATTTTAAAATTTTGTTTTCACGATAACTCGAAAAATACTGATCTGATTAAATTGAAACTCAGTAGTTAGATGCAAAAGACCAATGCAAACACTTTTGCAAAATTTCGTGAAGATAACGTGACATGAAAAAAATCAAAAAATTACTACTATTTTGCGGAATACTTTACTTAAAATGCCGAAACCTATTTTTTTGAGGTTCATGCTGCCTTTTCCGGGCATTTTTCGTTGTTCGCATGCGCAGATGAGAAGTCATTTAACTGCTGTAGTTTTCGTCAGAAAGGATTGGGGTTTTGGGGTGGCGGATGCTATCCCTCCATAGAATCTAGATCCCTGATGAAGGTCTGCGCATGCGTAGATTAAAGATGCAATATCTCCCAAACCACTAGTGTTGGAGAATCGGAGTTTTTTGTAAGGTGTGTTATTTTGAGAGGACTTTTAGCCGCGAGTAAATTGCGCATGCGCAGAAGAGAAGTGACTGTTTTTTAATTGGATAGGTTATGTTGGGCGTGCTTTGTCGATATTGTGAGGTTTTAAAAGAATATTCATAGCAATTCAGTTCAAGGACAAGTCAGTTTGGGGGATGATGTTGTTTCCGAGTTAATGTGTTCGTACCGTGGCCCTGGGGCTAATTTTGAAATTGATGTTACCTCTTACAGGCATTTTTCGTTATGCGCATGAGCAGACCATCAGTGATTTAACTGGTGGTGTTTTCGTCAGAGAGGATTGGGGTTTTGGGGTGGCGGATGCTATTCCTCCATAGAATCCCCTGTTGAGGGTCTGCGCATGCGTGGATTAAAGATGTGATATCTCCTGAACCACTAGTGTTGGAGAATCGGAGTTTTTTGTAAGGTGTGTGATTTCGAGAGGACTTTTAGCCGCAAGTAGATCGCGCGTGCGCAGAAGAGAAGTGACTGTTTTTGGGTTGCATGGGTTATGTTGGGAGTGCTGAGCCGATATTGTGAGGTTTCAAAAGAATATTCATGGCAATTCAGTGCATGAACAAGTCAGTTTGGGGGATGTAGCATTGTTTCCGAGTTAAAGTGTCCGTACCGTGGCCCTGGGGCTAATTTCGAAAATGATGTTACCCCTTACGGGCATTTTTCGTTATGCGCATGAGCAGACCATCAGTGATTTAACTGCTGGTGCTTTCGTCAGAGAGGATTGGGATTTTGGGGTGGCGGATGCTATTCCTCTATAGAATCCCCTGGTGAGGGTCTGCGCATGCGTGGATTCAAGAAGCGATATCTCCTGAACCACTAGTGTGGGAGAATTGGAGTTTTATGTGAGGTGTGTAATTTTGGGAGGACTTGCAGCCACGAGTATATTGCGCATGCGCAGACGAGAATGAATGGTTTTGGGTTGTTTGGGTTATGTTGGGAATAATGAGCCAATATTGTGAGGTTTTAAAAGAATATTCATGTCAATTCAGTGCACGGACACAAGTCAGTTTGGGGGTAATAGCGTTGTTTCTGTATTGAAATGTCTGTATGGTAGCCCTGAGGCGAATTTATAAATAACTATATTCGGTAGATCTATATTAAAATACGTTCGGATTTGGAGAAGAGGCAATTGCTTTCCTAACGGAGGTCCCACAACCGCAATTTTTTTTTGATCTACGGTAAAGCTAACAGCCAAACTGTATTGATAGCTATATTTGTTAAAGGAACTTGAAAAAAAAAAAGCACTGACGTGAAGTCAGTACTCTTTGGCGCGCGTGTTCACGGTGGCTAATTTGAATTGAATGATGAGTACTTCAAGCTCAGTGGATAGAGCGAGCCGAAGATCTACCCAAAGGATAGTGGACATCAGTGTCGGTTCAAAAATTAACAGTGCTGTATCTAAGCTGCCATCAGGAAAGAGTAACAAAGTTGGAAAAGAACACAACTGACCCTCTTTAGTCGCACAAGCTCCTAGAAGATTAGGGAGGGTCAGTATAATCCTAATCATGTTTATAGCACGCGCGCAAAAGCAGAGTGACTTAACAATGAAAGAAAAAGTGTAAAAAGTCAATCTGCTTTGGCGCGCGTGCTATAAACATAATTAGGATTATACTGACCCTCCCAAATCTTCTAGGAGCTTGTGCGACTAAGGAGGGTCAGTTGTGTTCTTTTCCAACTTTGTTACTATTTCCTGATGGCAGCTTAGATACAGCACTGTTAATTTTTGAACCGACAGTGAATGGTGTCCACTATCCTTTGGGTTGATCTTCGGCTGGCTCTATCCACTGAGCTTGAAGTACTCATCATTCAATTCAAATTAGCCACCGTGAACACGCGCGCCAAAGAGTACTGACTTCACCAGGGCTTTTTTTTATATATTCACTACTCGCATACAATTCCACTAATCTGTTGAACAAAACACGACTAACACGAAAATTTCTGGCTTGGCGAACGCATAAGGAGTTAATCACGACGATTTCATCTTCATCGTCTTCACTGCTGCTGGAGTCTGATGAATAATTGAAGTAGAACGAGCTATCCTCAAGTTCATCAGTAAACATGATTTCCATCACTGTTCTCTTCGCCATTTACCATAGACAAGATGTAGGTATAGGTAATGAAATAAAATAATTTTCCGCAAATCGCCAGGAAATTTTGACATTCCTGTCAAAATTTCTTGAAGAAAAAGTCAGGACTTCCTTACTGTAAGGAAATGTCATTTCCTTACTGTAAGGAAATGATATTTCCGTACAGTTGTTAGTGTTCTACATAAACGATAGAAAACACATTGCTTATAAGGAATTAATTTATATTTTGAAAACATCAAGTCATTGCTGAATACATTTTTAAGATCAATTTGTTATATTAACAGTGATTTGACAGTTAGTACAATTATTGAACATTAGAGGAACACTCTTAGAACTATGAGAAACATTTTGGACAACATGCAGGGTGGAAGGGTCATTTTGTTGAATATTTTGTACTGTGAAAATTTTATTTGCCACCTCAACCTTATTGTTAAGCGATTCTTCGATATATCCTTCAGCAACTTTTGATGACTTCCATCCGCCATGCCTCTTTAAACTAGTTATGTCGGCACCAGAGTCAACCAATATTGTTGCAGAAGACCGACGAAAGCAGTGACCAGTATATTCTGTCGGATTTACCAAGTTCAAATAAGTAGCAACTATTTTGGGCATTTTTCTAAATTGATGAATTTTTACCACTTGTTTACAACCCTTTCCGCTTTGATATTTAAAGAAAAATCGGTCACTGTTCATATTTTCTGGTCTTATCGAAACATACTTTCGATAAACATTCAAGTAGATCTGATTAATTACAAATGATCTTGGTTTGTTGGTTTTCGAATCAGGTATGCTGATTAAAAGCTTAGATTCTAAGTCTTCTATATCGTGTACAGTCATTCGGACTAACTCATCCATTCTACAGGCCCCAGAAATACCAAATATTACAGCCACCTAAAAAATAAATAAAGCTATAATCTAAATAGAAATTAAAACCTTGTAAATTACCTTAATCATTAAATTTTCTTCATCTGGAGCCTCCTGGATAAATTTTTCAATTTCTTCCTTCGTTAAAATCTTAGATTTCTTTGCCCTATAACCTTGAGCTTGCCATTTCAATAAAGAACGAAGTTTTGAGTATGTAGATATATCTACATTGTGTTTAAGTGCAAGGGTTGACTTCAGCATTGAATAATTGGCCCATAATGTTGAAGATTTCATCTTTAAACAAAGGTATGCCATTACAACATTTTCTGAGAAAGAACTCGTATTTTTACTCATGCGATAATCCATAAAACGTCTGTATGCATTTTCGTACTTTTCTCTTGATTTCTTTGGCAATAATTCTAATAAAGCAGTATTCACTGCCTCAACCAGCTCTGGAGGAGTCCCAGGAATGGAAATTTCATCATCACTTATCATTTTACTTTCGAGAACACCAGCAATTAAATTTATAAGCGTCAAGTTTGACAATTCAACCTCAATACGTTTCCATAGTAACCCAAGTAATTTTATTAGGAATTTCAAAGCACCATTTATTTGGGAATAAAATTATCGCGTTTTTTTTTTAAATCAATCGATATCTGTCGAATTTTAAACGATTTGTGGAAAAATAGTATGTTTACCTCGTAGGAAAAGCCACATTCCTGGACTCTGTGTTGCTAAGTCTCGGCTTGCGCCTCGACTTAGCAATCTTCACAGTCGTCCAGGAATGTTAAGCTTTTCCTACCCGGTAGACAATGTACTATTACAGTAGAGCAGTAAGAGCACAAAATAAAAAAACCAATGTTTTGACGTTTAGATAAACAAATATCAGTCAGTACTTCTCATTCGTTTGCGTTACTGCATAGAAAATCAGCTGATTCAGAGTGCAGTGTAGATTACACTACACCAAGAAACAGACGAAAGAACCTAATCAGATCGTATAATGGTTGTATTTTTGTTATGGTTACTATTAATTAAAACGAATAAATTTCAATAATATTTTTATTATTCAATGCTTTATAGACTCTATATCTCTTTTCCCACTTACAGGTTAAAAACGTAAGATACAGCATTATTATTAAAAGGTTTCTTTCTGGGTGTTCTCTCCCAAGCTTTGAAAACTATCTATAAAATAAAAAATCAATTATTTCGTGATTTGCTTCTGCAGAAGAAACACAAGATATTTGTCAGAAGCAATCAATCGAAGAATGTTACCTAACAAATATCAACGAAACAAGTTCAACGAAGAAATAACTATATCGTAACGTTTCGGAGTCTATATCAGACTCCTTCGTCGGACACTTAACGAAAATCTTCAGAATTATTTTGTTGATAGTTATTCTGAAATGTCGTCACATGTGACAATTTTCCAATTTCAGAATAACTATCAATCACATCTTACAGGTTAAGAACGTAAAATACAGCATTATGTCAAGCACAGAACACTCATATATTTGACAGATAATAAAAGAAGAACTCTTAATGGCGAAAACTCATGAGACGATGAAATCGCAACGACAAGTTTCTCGTCGTTCGTTCCTAAACGAACGTCATCGTTCAGATTACTATAAAGTCATTTGAACGACGTCGTTGTAATGCTGGATTAATCTAGCTTTCCAACGAGTGTCCATTCGTCTCAATTGGACACTGTTAAGGACGATTCATATTATTCGTCCCGCTCGGTTCAGCTCAGCAACATAATAATGCGATGTGTCCCATAGAACATGCGCGCAGAAAGTAGGATGTGCAATGATGTGCAAAGCATACAGTTTTTTTTTTCATGCAATGATATCCGATCTAGAATTTCAGCACGCCAGTATATTATTAACACGCAACCCAAAATTTTCTTTTTATTATATTTTCTCCTTATGTTAGCAATCATAATTGGAGCTGCTGTGATTGTTTGTCTTCTGCAATTTAATGCATTTATATAATTATTAGAGATAACTGTAGTATTTTAGGTACTCATTTTGTACCTATATATTTAGTTGTAATATTTTTCAAATTCAATTATTAGGTTATGTTTTCAATTCAGATCAAAATAAGCTGCCGTCCAAATTCGTCGTTCCATGAAAAGTATAGGAAGGGAAATTTTGAACGACGCAAAAAGTAGGACGTTGCGTGCATGTTCTATAAGATACATCGCATTATCATTTTGCTGAGGTGAGCAGAGCGGGACGTATAATATGAATCGGCGGTCTTAAGAGTATCTAATAGAGATGAATGGACAATAGAATATGCGCTCAAAAACTCCTGACTTTACGTCAGTGCTTGAACCAATTTTATTTTTTGCGGCTGTCAGAGGTATGTTATATAGGGTCGGAGGAAAGCTAGATTAATCCAGCATTACAACGACGTCGTTCAAATGACTTTATAGTCATTTGAACGACGTCGTTCTTCAAGAAACGAACGGCAAAAACACTTGTTGCGATTTCATCGTCTCATGAATTTTCTCCTTTATTCTTAATATTGAAGTACCATTATTCCAACACTTACGCACAGATAAAATCAATTCTTGTAACCAATTGCCTATGTAACATAAATTGTTTATTTACTGTATGATAATACTTGAATACAAAAATTTATTCATGTACAGCTATACCTCGACTGAATATCCCTCAGAAATAGATATACATATTCGTTTCCCAATACAAATACCTGTACGAATCACGAAATTATGGAAAGCATAACTATTTTCCAGCCTTATATTCGAATACCAATTGAAATTCCAATATATCGCCATCAAAATGCATATCAATATCTGCCACTCATAGCAAACCCTTTTACCGCACTAGTCATTAACTGTCATATCGATACACATATTATAAAATTACAGTTCGCGCTATCACATTCCGCTCTCCCCTTTCACAGTCTTTTTCGGGCACTGATTAATTTTCCACCATTTAACAGTCGTCAATCGATAGAACGTTTTCCATTAATTCAATTCCAAATATAATTCAACTTGCAACATTAGGTACAGAGAATTGAGATTTTCTGAATTCCTATCCGTTAGAAAATATTTATTTGTTGAAAACGTTCAATTGTAGGTGTCGAGAGTATGGAAACTATGTATGTGAATTGTTGTTATAGTATATTGTACATTATTGTAGGGGGTAATGTTGCACTACGACCTTAAGGTCTATTGTGCCCCCCTTCAGAGCTATCAATGTCATTACCATCTACAGCTCACCTTCTAGTTCCAGAGTTCTGATGAACTCCAGTATCTGGGATGGACTTAAGGAGGCTACGTCTTCGCTCCTGCAGATTTCTTGCCCAAAGCATTCCTCGCATTGGTTTGAGATGGCCAGGCGTTCCGTTATCAGGTGATCAGGAGTTTCATCCTCATGCCCAACAGAATCTGCACTCGTCCGTTTCTGCTAGCCGTAATCTCATCATATGCTTCCTGAGGCTGCAGTGCCCTGTGAGGAAGCCAGTGAGGAGGTGCAGCTTGTTGTTACTGTACTCTCACATATACTCCAGCGCCAGCTCCTGTAGTGGTCTTTGAACCATCTGTGTACCATTTAATGGAATTTCTTTTAGGAACTTGGGTGGTGGATTCCCTGTCCGTCTCTTTTCCTACCAAGCATCGTAGTGAAGTTCTTTTCGATGCTTCCTTTCTTGATCATTTCGTCACTAGAAAGATTGGCTGATGAAATGTACCTGGTAAGAGAGGACCAGGCTTTCTGGTTTTTAGTACTCTCATTACCTGTTCCTTTCCTAGATATTCTGAGAATGGCTTCATGGGCCATTTTCTCTATCACTAGATGAAGTGCTGTGAGATTTGTTATAATCTCAAGTGCCCTGGTAGGACAGGTTCCCATAGCTCTAGTGATACACACAGGCCAGCCTTTGTACTTTGTCGAAGGTTTTCCTTGTACTCTTCTGGCTTGTTTTTGAGTACCAAACTATTGTTCCATACGTAATTATGGATCTCACAATCATGACGTATATTCATCGCAGTATCTTAGGGTTGCAGTCCTAAGTCTTACCGGCTAGATTCCTGCACGCCATCAAAGCCTTTGTTGCTTTACTGGCAGTGATGTCAACATGCCGATTCCATAAAAGTTTACTATATAGTGTTACCCCCAGATGTTCAACTTCAGACTTCCATTCAATAATATCTCCGTTTAAAAAGAGGGATCTCACAGCTGGAAGTTTCCTTCTCCGAGTAAACAGAATCACTGTGGTCTTGTTCGGGTTTATGCTGAGCCCCATTGACAAGCACCACTGCTCGATAACTCTAAGACTCTACTGTTGTGAGTTACACAACGTGCCCTCGAATTTACCTCTGACTATTAGGACTTTGTCATCAGCATAGCCTATACACGCGAAGCCGATCTCTGTTAGCCTGTGGAGGACATTGTCCACTACTAGGCTCCACAGAAGGGGAGACGTTACTCCCCCTTGAATTGTTTTTATACAAATGAACCAATAAAATTTGACTAAAACGAATTAAATCTGAATCGTGCATACCAGAGAAAATTCCTTGGAATATACTTATCTTGTCAGTCAGAAGGTGTACTATTAGACCAAGAGCTCACAGCCCTCAAATTTAATCGTCAATTTATCAATGTAGATTTTGCAATTTTGTATGTGTTGTTATTATTACACAGGCCAACACACATTCTGGTGCCTGCGATTTTTTAACTGTTCCTGAGTAATTTTTGGATGCAGAATGTAAAAAAGTTCTCAGATTTTGTCTATCAGATCTAGTTTTTGAGATTTTTTAAAAAATTGTGTATATAATTTACGTTATAACTCTTATAATATATAATATTACTATTGACAGTTAAAAAAAACAAAGACACATGGATTTAAGTATTTATTGCAAAAACTTAATTTACATAATTACATTAGTCACTAATCACATAAAAATTTTCTTTTATACGATTTTCTAGAATGGAGTTTACTAGGGAAGTCTCGCTGAAGGCTCCAGCAGTAGTCCGCCATCATGTGGCTATCCCATCGTCCTTGATAACGATCTTCCATAGTTTTAATATCCTGGTGGAATCTTTCCCCCTGTTCTTCACTACAATCACCTAAGTTTTCTGGAAAACGATCTAGGTGGCTGTGGAGGTAGTGAACTTTTATACTCATGTTACAGCCGAGAATATTAAAATTTGAAAGCATAGTTTCCACTAATTCTACGTAATTCTCTGCTTTATGATTGCCAAGAAAATTTTGTACTACTTGAACAAATGAACACCAAGCGTTAGATTCAGTCTCGTTCATTGATGTGGTGAATTGTGGATCTTTAACAAGTTGCCTTATTTGAGGACCATCAAATATACCAGCTTTTAGTTTTTCCGTGCTAATGCCAGGAAATTTACGTGACAAATACCCAAAACAATTTCCATCTCGATTTAAGGCCTTCACAAATTGCTTCATTAGGCCTAGCTTGATATGCAAGGGCGGAAGTAAGATTTTTTCTCTTGAAACCAAAGGTTCGTTGATCACGTTTTGTATTCCTTGAATCATGACATCTCTTGAAGGCCAATTTTTGTTAACCCAGTGCTCATTTTTAGCTCTGCTGTCCCAAAGGCACAAAAAACAAGGATATTTTGTATAACCACTCTGCTGTCCAAGGAGGAAGTTAATCATTTTTAAATCAACACAAATTGACCACTGATGTTCTTCGTATTTAATTTTTCTTAAAACTAATGCTATTGTTTCATATTCTTCCTTCATGGTAGTAGAATGACCAATAGGAATTGAGCCATATTTGTTACCGTTATGTAAAAGAACACATTTTAAACTACGTTTTGAACTGTCAATAAAAAGGCGACAATCATCTGGAGTGTATTCAGGCAAACCCATTTTTTCTAAGAGCCCTTTTATATTGTTACAGAATACCAAGTCATTTTCCTGAGTGAAAAAAGGCAGCAGATCCTTATCTCTTTCACGATAAAATGTAATATTAGTAGGTACCTCGACAAAGTAGATTTTTTTCTTTTAATCTGGATGCAAGTAATTCAGCGGATTCCTTTGAGAGATTCAGGTCTCTTATAAGATCGTTTAGTTCTTCTTGATTGAAACACTGCGGAGTTGCTAAATCTGCTTCAAAATCGCTGTCGTTTTCTGATTGAATTCTTTTAACGAGACAAAAATAGCAGTCGTCATGATGGTTCCGCGGTTCTCTCCAAACCATTGGTACACCAAACTTTAGGCACTTCCACTTTCCAGTTGTCCACTGTCGCAAATGTTCAACACATGTTTTACATATGAAATGTGGGGGCCAAGATTTATCTTGATCTCCTAAATGAACGCCAAAATAGGCAAGATATGCTCTTTTCACAAAGTCAGAAATCGTTTTTCTGCTCTCTTTCAAAGTGTATTCACCACACACATAACAAAAAACATCGGGATGATTTACACAGGTACGTGGATGCCATTGTTTCAGTTTAGTGGCTTGATACTACAAAACGACCAAAATTTACACAAAATGATAGCAGAACTTTACTTGGGAAAACTCAGTAATATACTAAATCAAGTACAGCCAAGCAGGTAAAGAAGGATCGGGTCATAGGCAATTACAGGTATAAAAGTAATTAAGAGCATTGTATTGAGTAGTTCCTAGTATAGGAACATTGGGTCAGGGACAATTCCAGGTATCCATTTGGCTAATTAGATTCTGGGAAATTTTTATTTTGACGATTAAGTACATATTTATCTCTTTATTTGTTGTCCTTTATCAGAAAAAAATATATCATTTAACCTGTAACGTGTATCTCAAAAACTAGAGCTGAAAAATCTGGTGGCATTTTTGGAATCAGCACATTAAAAACATCTAAAATCAGATGTTAGATTTCTGGCACCAAAATTTTTTTTTCATTTTGTTGGCCTGTGTTATTATTAAATTTACAAAATGAGAGTATAGATAGCTATAAACTGAACTAAAAACTAGTACATGTATTCTAAAAAAAGCACGCCATACTGTGGATATAGTTTAAACGAAAAACATATAAAGAAGCACTGACGTGAAGTCAATGCTCTTTGGTGCGCGTGTTCACGTTGGGTACTTTGAATTGGATAATGAGTGATTCACGCTCAGTGGATAGAGTGAGCCAGAGATCTACCCAGACAGTAGTGGACACCATTCACTGTCCGGTCAAAAATTAACAGTGCTGTGTCTTAGCTGGCATAAGTATAGAATAACAAAGTTGATATGGAACACAACTGAGTATCCTTAGTCACACATGCTCCTAGGAGCTTCTAAAGGTTCTAATTTGGGAAAGGCTTAGGAGGGTCAGTATAATCATAATCATGTCTATACCTAGCAAGCAAATGCAGCGGGACTTCACTATGAAAGAAAAGGACTAAAAAAGCGTTGATGTGGAATCAATCTGCTTTGGTGCCCATGGTATAGACATGATTATGATTATACTGACCCTCCTAAGTCTTCCCCGAAGAGATCCCTCGGTAACCCCTAAGAGCTTGTGCGACTAAGGACCAGAGCTGTGCCGAACCCTGAAGAAAAGTGCTTCGAGCCCTAAGCACTAAGCACTCAATAAAAATGATCCCGAGCCTCGAGCACAAAGCACCGCATTTTCACAAAATGCTTGCGATTACTAAGCACTTTATGAAAGTAATTCGGTTTTTCGAGCACTAAGCACTAAGCACTTTGAGATGGAAATGAGAATATTCTCTGTGAACTGTTATATAAAATTGTATTCAATTGGAGAAACATGTGAACCAACGAATTGCATTGCTCATATGCATCATTGATGGATGAGAAATAGAGTGCATCGAAACAAATTTCTATAAAACTAACTATCTCAAAATTCTTTCTATTCTCACACATATTGAAAAGGTTTTTATTATTTAAGGAAATGATACAATGAATGGAAATATGAATTCCATAAACTTATTAGTTTTTTTCTGCACATGTGAAATGTTTTCCCTATTTAAAAATGGGACAAAATCCGAAACATATATGACAACAACATAGTATTATATTATGAAACTTAGGCCAAGTATTTTCTTTCCCTTTACGATGGAAAAAATCACTGACTTGATTTGAGTGCACTTTGGGGCATTTTTTCATTAATACATAATTGAATTCGAATTGATCAACATGAAGTCAGTTTTTCTTTAATTTCTCAAATGTCAAAAATGTAATCCGCAGAAATCGGGTAGCATTATTTTCTATTGTGATTGTATTCATAAGCAATTTAGCATTGTAAATAAGATAGAAATTTATATGCATATATCGAATAAAACTGGTAGTCATTGGTCGCATTCAGCGGACGAAACAGTTGCGCAACTGTTACCAAAACGTTCGGTGGAACTTGCCCTACGAACTCAACACGTTGTGGAGCGGAGGCTATTTTATGGAGCACATTTGATTTGCGCTAGGTAGCGGAAGCGTAAAGTGGCTGAGCGCTCCGTCCGCTGAATGCGACCATTTACTCCACCGACCGCAACGCGTCAGCGTCTATTCGTGTTACGACAAGACTTCGGAAAGGCTTAGTGCTTAGTAATCCTCGGAAGTGCTCGGGAGCACTTCAGGGATCACTAGGCACTAAGCCTTTTCATGAAGTGATTGAATTACTAAGCACTAAGCACTGGTTTTAAAAAGCGCTCGGGAGCACAGTAGTCGGGAGCACAGTAGTCAGGAGCACAAAAAGGCTTCAAGCACATTCACAAGCACTAAGCACAATGCTTTGGCTCAGCTCTGCTGAGGACAGTCACTTGTGTTCTTTGTCAACTTCGATACTATATCCTTATACCAGCTAAGACACAGCAATGCTAATTTTTTATCCGATAGTGTATGGTGTCCACTACCCTCTGGGTAGATTTCCGGCTCGCTCTATCCACTGAGCTTGGAACACTCATTATTCAATTCAAATTATCCAACGCGAACACGCGCGCCAAATAGTGCTTCACGTCAGTGCTTTTTAAGTTTTTTCAAGTTTCTTTGACACATCTGGCAATCAATGAACTCTGGCTATTAGTTTTACCGTAGATCAAAATAAAAAAAATGGTTCAAGCACTGACGTGAAGTCAAGAGCTTTTGTGCGTATTTTCTATTGTCCAATACAGGGGAATGGACAATAGAACATACGAGCACAAGCTCCTGACTTCACGTCAGTGCTTGAGCGGTTTGTTTTTTCGTAATTTTTTTGAATATCCTAGGGATACTGTTCTTAGAAAATTTCCCACACGCCTTTATGTTGATATTCTACAACCAGTTACCAAGCTTCAAATCGATGGAGTCTATATTTTTTGAGTTATCGAGGAAATAATATTCCAGGTGGATATAACTCCGAAACCGTTGCACCGATTATGCCCAAACTGCCAAACTTTACCATCCCATTCGGATGCCTACCCTGAATTGAAAATTGCAAGTCTCTATCTCCTTTCGTTCGAAAGTTATCGAGGCAACGGTCACCGATCCAGCTACTGAACTCACAAGGCTCATCGGATCTCCAATAATATAGATCCGATCGTGTTCTTACTTGGAAAACAACTGAGTATCCTTAGTCACACATGATCCTAGGAACTTCTGAGGGTTCTAATTTGGGGAAGCCTTAGGAGGGTCAGTATAATCATAATCATGTCTATACCTAGCAAGCAAATGCAGCGGGACTTCACTATGAAAGAAAAGGACTAAAAAAGCGTTGATGTGGAATCAGAGCTGTACCGAGCACTGACGAAAAGTGCTTCGAGCACCGAGCACTAAGCACTGACTGAAAAGTGCTCCAGAATCTCGAGCACTAAGCCCTTTTATTCATGAAATGCTCGCGATTACTAAGCACTTTCGGAAAGTAATTCGTCTTTGCGAGCACTAAGCACTAAGCACTTTACAAAAGGATGAGTTTGTTATACATTTGACGAGGAGTGGGGGGCAATACCATACTTCCTTCAAGATAAGGTTATATAATATGTTAATTATGCTGGTACACCTATTGTTTTGGCGCGATCGTTCCCTGGAATGAGTACATTATCATGTTTTCCGAGTGTCTGTAATTATCGAATTTTGGGCGGAAAATGTTATCAAAGGATAAGGTTGGACTCACTGAAGAGGACTTCATGGTAAATTTCAATTCTATCCGTCCGTCCCGAAAGAAAAGAGCTAGACTCTTGTAATTTTCAGGGTAGGTTTAGGGTGCAAATGCGCCGGTTAAGTTCGTTCATGTGATCAAATTGAAACTTAGAAATAGTTGTAGAAAGGGTACACGACGACTTATTTCATATTTCGTGAGAATCATGTCACTAGACAAAAAAAAAGTAAAAATATCTGTCAGATGTTGCTGAAATTTTGCAAAAATCGATAGGGCTGGTATTCTTGGAAATATTTTGGAAACATATTTTTTGGAAACATATTTTTTGGAAACCTTTGGAGATTTCAGTACCTGGGTGAGTGACCATTGTAGATATTATTTTGAAAATGTGCGCTTCTCTCCATTTCTCATTCAGTAAGTATGCTCTCTACATCTTCCGGCAAACTTGGAGGCGGGCTTTCAGCTGCGACAAGAGAAATAGGAAAAGTGAAATTATGTGCGTGTAGTGTTATGGGGAAGCCTGATTGATTTTAACAAATATTTGAATGCATATTAAGATGAAAGTAATGAAAATGACAGATTAGATAAAATTCGCGGGAATCACTGACGTAGTGATTTTGAGCGTTTATTATGTTCACTATTCATCGAAAATAACATACAATAGACAACCATCCATACGATAGACAACCAACATATTGTACAATAATATTGACCGTCTAGGGGCCACCGTCATTATATTGAGCAACGCACATTGCACAATAGTATTGAGCGTGTAAAAAAACAAAATTTTCAGAGCAAATGTAAAGAATAATGAGGGGTTACCATAATGAAATTTGAAATCGTTGGAATTGAAAATTTCTGAATATGAATGCACTGAATTCACTTATGAACAAGCTGAAGAAAAGAAAATTAATAAACAAATTAAGAAAAAAATCACTGATGTAAAGATAGGGAGAAGGTTTTGCGCGCTTGTTCACATCACTCGGAAGCTCTTGAGATAAGCGGCCTAATAATCTGAAACCATTTTCGGCTAATGAATTGGCAGATTACATTCACCTGGACATAATAATAAAATGCTTTGAAATGTTTTCTACTCAAAAACAGGAACAGTCCCAAAATTGAATTGAAAAATGTAATAGTTATTCTAACTCATAAAATAGGATGACCACTTCATTTAAACCTATAGCCGGAAATGTTCCGTTTTCGAGATACTAAGCTATTTGCATTTCTAAAACAGATTTTTCTCGGAAATGGTGAATCCATCCAGAATTAAGTTAGCCAATTTTAACTTAGTTTCCTTCATTCGATCCGGAGAAAATCAAGAAATACCAACTTCAGGGAACTCCCTTCAACAGCATGTATATCGAAAACGGAGTCTTTCGAGATATAGGTTTAATAAAGTATCATCCTATTTTCTGACGTGGAATATAGCATACAATTTTCACACCTAATTCTGTATAGGACTACACTAGCAACAACACTATTGTCCGCTACAAATTTTGTCATCAGATACATTATATGTCAGAATACAAAATTTGTAGTGGAAAATTGTGTAGTTACTACTATAGTGCTCATAATCAGTCCACAGTGGACTCAAACTAGACTACACCCTGTATAATTGATTTTTCGATAACCACTTTAATCGATGCTTTTTATTTACAAAATTTGAGCTGAATTTGCAGAATTAATTCTGGAATATTCAACTTTCCTGGAAAAATAAGTTAGGATTCTATTGATCCGACCTTCACAAAAGTCTTACCTAAGCATTAGAAAGTTGATAATGGTTCTTGCATCCTCCATATTAACCTGTTTTCAAATCGAACATATCAGGAAAAAGGACAAAGAAAATAAAGATATTAAGTCTTCTCTAACACTATGATGGCGACGTTTCGCAGAAGTTGCCTTCTGCTTCTTCAGGCAACGTTAAAAATTCGCTGAGTACAGAACTTACCACCAAAGAAGTACAAAAACTATTCTACTTACGACCTTTTTTGGATTTTGAAAATTTTTGAAAAAATTGGTTGTTGTTGGGGGGGGGGGGGGGGTTTGAACCCCCAAACCCACCCCCCCCCCCCTGGCTACGCCCTTGAGTTCTACTATACTCAGTGAATTGGTAACGTTGTATCTTATGATTTAATAAATTGTAGGCCTGAAGAAGCAGAGGGCAACTTCTCCGAAACGTCACCAAAGTGGTACTAAAGACTTAATTTCTTTCCTTCCTTTGTCCTATTTCCTGATATATTTGAATACAATTAAAAAGTTATTTTATTGGATTACCACTCATTGTATCTATAATATAACAAAATATTCAAAATTTGTTTTTAAACGTGAATATTTCCAATAGCGTTGGTCCGATTATGCCCACATATTAACGACCTCAATCGAGATATTGAGGCCGCAAACTTACCCTGAAAATTTTAAGTTTAAGCTGTGGTCGTTTCGCAGAAATGAGTCTAATCTAATCGTTTGATATCCATTTCTCCCCAGAAACCATTGTGATGAAACAGTCGCGCTAAAATTCAATGAGTTTGTTAGGTACCTATAAGTATATTAATCAATGAAGGTATTAAGAATGCCATTATTCATAACGGTGATGTTTATGAAACAAACCGGAGGTGAGTTTCCTAAATCCCTCGAGTGAATAATTAAAGTCATAAAAAGCAAATTGAGTATTATGCTCTATCCACAACGATTAATTCTTTCTAAAATAATTTCAAATATTTGTTGGAATCAATTGATATTTCATATAGACTTAATTTCATATGAATTGTTATCATAGTGAACTATGCATGCCATTATACTTGAGTAAACACACGTATAATATGCACATTATAGTACAACAGTCGTGGATAAAAATCTAAAAATGTTTACTTACCTTAGATTCTTGTGAAACTGCGCAGTTCACTCACTACTGACTGTAACTTCTTTAACTCTACACTCGAATGAGTCGAATGTCCATAATGATGCGATCGTCTTACGTTTTCAGATTGTGACAAGTATGAATCAGTTATCCCGAGAAGAGCTCCGCAGCATTGCAGTGCTTGGAAGCACTTTGTAGTGCTCGGGAGCACTCTAGTGCTTGGGAGCACTTTGTGGTTCTCGGGAGCACTCTAGTGCTTGGGAGCACTTTGTGGTGCTCGGGAGCACTCTAGTGCTTGGGAGCACTCTGCTATGCTCGGGAGCACTTTGTAGTGCTCGGAAGCACTTAGCGGGAGTTCTGAGCCCTAAGCCTTTTTGAAAAATTTGAGAAGCACTAAGCACTAAGCACTGCTTCGATATAGTGCTCGCGAGTACAGTGCTTAGGAACACAAAAGTGCTCAGAGCCCTTTGACGAGCACTAAGCACAGGGCTTTGGGACAGCTCTGTGTGGAATCAATCTGCTTTGGTGCCCATGGTATAGACATAATTTTGATTATACTGACCCTCCTAAGTCTTCCCCGAAGACATCCCTCGGTAACCCCTAAGAGCTTGTGCGATTAAGGACCAGAGCTGTGCTGAGCCCTGAAGAAAAGTGCTTCGAGACCTAAGCACTAAGCACTCAATAAAAATGATCCCGAGCCTCGAGCACAAAGCACCGCATTTTCACAAAATGCTTGCGATTACCAAGCCACTTTATAAGAGCTTTTGTGCGTATTTTCTATTGTCCAATACAGGGGAATGGACAATAGAACATACGAGCACAAGCTCCTGTCTTCACGTCAGTGCTTGAGCGAATTTGCTTTTTCGTAATTTAAAATTCCTAGGGGTACTGTTCTTACAAAATTTCCCACACGCCTTTATGTTAATATTCTACAACTAGTTACCAAGCTTCAAATCTATGGAGTCTATATTTTATGAGTTATCGAGGAAATAATATTCCAGATGGATATAACTCCGAAACCGTTTCACCGATTATGCCCAAACTGCCAAACTTTACCATCCCATTCGGATGCCTACCCTGAAAATTGCAAGTCTCTATCTCCTTTCGTTCGAAAGTTATCGAGGCAACGGTCACCGATCCAGCTACTGAACTCACAAGGCTGATGGGATCTCCAATAATATAGATCCGATCGTGTTCTTACTTGGAACTTGGCCTTACAGTTAGGTTTTGAAGGCTTTCGTAAAATTTCAGCGATGTCGGAGCAATAGTTTTTCATATATAGAACTTTTTTTAATCGTTTTCAATGATTTTTCAAAAATTTTCTGGTGATACGATCCTCACGAAATTTAGTAGGAATTTTTGCGTTGGCATTCTACAACTAATAAGCATATTTGAATTGTATTGGTTTTGTATTTCAAGAATGATTGAGGAAATAACAACCACATTTCAGATAGGTATAACTCCAAAACAGTTGGGCCGATTATGCCTATAACCGAATTAAAATGTCGTATTCGGCTGCGCAACCTAGCTTGAAAATTGCAAATCTCTATATTTTTCTGTTTCGTATTTTTTTTTAATATACTTGTTTGAGAATTTTGTTGAATGCTCTCGACTCCTCCAATAAATCAAGTCATTACATTTATTTGGTGTTTGAACTATTTGAGAATCGTTGTCGTTTTCTAAAGAAAACGATATTCACATTGCTTGCGACCATAAAGATCAGTCTACAGTTGACAAATTTATTGGGGTTTCGACCACCTAGAAATAGAAAAGATATTTTATATTTTCAAGGGCATTTTAAGTTTACAATGCTCTGAGGGCCATGTGGTTATAACGGTTTCCCAGAGTTTACGGTTCGAAATATGACTTTCAATATGATTCTTTCTTTTAGTTCAAACAACCAATAACAAGGCAGTTTTTTCACATTGGGCGTTATTCATTTGGAATTCCCAATCAAAGTTGGGTTTTTACCTCTACAAGGGAGGAACTTGAATTAATGACTTAACTTAGTATAGGAAATGATGATATTTAGATCAGACACTATTAAGATTTTCTACGAGACACTATTAAGATTTTCTACAAGACACTATAAAGATTTTATAAGAGACAGTACTTAGATAACATTCATTTCACACACTTGTAACTCTATCAAATATTCATCGAGTTGTTGGTATTCATTAATGATTAGTGAACCAACAACGAAACAAAATACAGTCCACTCTATCGAATGTGTAAATATATTGTAAATAGATTGTTAACCGAATAGTTTTCAACTCAACCACCCTCAATTTTATCTACACATTTTTTGGTCCTTCGGACGGTCCAGCGAAAAAATTTACACATTTTTTGGTCCTTCGAGCCGCAACCTTCGAAGATATCTACATATTTTGTGGTCCTACAAGCCGCAACTTCGACGATATTTTACACAATTTTTGGTCCAACGACTCCAGATCTTCGAAGTCAACAAAGTTCGAGTGAAAAGTGAAAGTTTCAAGTGAAAAAGCAGAGCTAAGTGAGAGTTCAAAGGAAATTCAAGGTTTTGATCATCCGAGAATCAGTCAGGCGACTACAAGGGTCATCACGAACGTCTTCTGCGAATCAAGGGAGTACACATCAAAGGAGGTGCTTCGCTGCAGTTTGAGGGTATCCGAGATGATAAATTGATCAAGTATATGGATTAAAAGAGACACGTACAAAACCAGGGATCAGAAGAATCAACGATCACCGATGAAAGTACTGTGAGTCCATTCCATTAAACCGTTTCCTATATGAATATTTATTGCCAATATCTGAAATAAATCTGAGTCAACATTTCAGTTATAATACCGAAAATCTATCGTTAGATTTTTGCAATTCTGTAGTGTCTCAATTTACAATACTTTAGTTTTATTTTTGGATTCACGTTGAGTTAGTGGACCAAACTACATAAAAAATCTCATTTTCGTAATTCTAATTAACTATTACAAATTTCTTCTCACGCAATGGCAGAAGAAATTAGTCTTTTGATAAAGAAACGTGGTATTATCAAGAGAAAATTGACGCATTTTATAAAATTCTTAGATCTGATCATATTGAAGCATGAACAAAGTCAGGATATAGATGTGAAACATCTGAACGAGTTGAAAGTGCGCCTGAGAGCTCTGGAACTAAGTCACAGTGAATATAATGCCATTCAAGATGAAATTGAATTACATTGCGAAGAGGATATGCAAAAAGAGCATTCTCTTGATAGGGAAGATTTCACTAATACATATTCACAAGCATTAAGCATATCTGAAACTATTTTGGATTCTTCAGATGAGGTCATTGTAGGATCATCAAATAGATCAAATTCATCCAAAGATAAATTGGAAATGAATCAGGTCCGACAAGGTCAAAATTACTTCTCAC
Organism: Halyzia sedecimguttata; assembly: GCA_937662695.2. NCBI lineage: Eukaryota > Metazoa > Arthropoda > Insecta > Coleoptera > Coccinellidae > Halyzia > Halyzia sedecimguttata. The sequence goes on along the minus strand of OW569418.2, from coordinate 31,442,248 downwards.
TTATCAAATTACCTTCCATTGAATTATCAAAATTCAGTGGTGATTGTACGAATTGGCTTGAGTTCAAAGATACGTATGAGTCGTTAATACATTCAAATTCATCTATCAACAATATTCAAAAATATCATTATCTTAGGGCATCATTACAAGGTGATGCATATAAAGTGATAGAGTCGATCGAATTTTCTGCAGAAAATTATACAACAGCTTGGGATTTAATATGCAATAGATACAACAACTTCCGTCTTCTAGTGCATAATCACATAAATGCGATTATTGAGATAGAACCGATACAGAAAGAAAATGCCAATTCGTTAAGAAGTCTGAATGATAAGATAATGAAACATCTGAGGTCATTTAAGACGTTGCAGGTACCCACGGAATATTGGGATTCCCTTATAATTTTCATAATTGTTTCCAAGTTAGACAGATTCTCTGTAAGAGAATGGGAAAATTATAAAGGTAAAAATAATTCTTCTAAACTGTCAGATATGCAAGCATTCACCAAGAATAGAGCTGATATGATGGAAACAGTCGCTGGTACAAGCAATATTAGTGTATCCCATAATCATAAAGGTCCGAAAAGTCCGGAAAATAAGCACCAGGTAAAGAAAATGAAAAATAATTATTATTCATTTTCAACAGCCGGTTCTAAATGCAATTATTGCGGTCAGAATCATCTAATTTATTATTGCCAAAACTTTCTCGAATTATCGATAAACAATCGTGTCAAACACGTACAAAATTTGAAACTGTGCATGAATTGTTTACAGTCAGGGCATATGAGCCATCAATGTAAGGGCTCAACCTGTAGGAAGTGCGATAAAAAGCATAATTCGTTGCTCCATCTCGAAATTAAAGACCGAAAAGAAAATATGCAGAACTCTATTCGAAAACTGCAAAGACAGACAGGTACATTGGAAGCTACTTATCCATCAAGCATTGTTACGTTATGTGATTCTAACCCAATTAAGAATAATGTTTTATTATCCACTGCAGTAGTATCAGTTTTCGATGCTTCCGGAATTAAGCACGACTGTAGAGTGATTTTGGATAGTGGATTGCAGTCAAATTTTATTTCGAATAAACTACTTAATATTCTGAAATTAAAGGTTAAAAATGCAGACTATTCAATTTCTGGTGTGAATGGTTCTATTTCTAAGATTCAAAAAACCTGCAATGTAATGTTTCAGTCAAAGATTTATCCGAATAATTTCAAAATAGATTGTTTTGTCATCGGACAAATTACAGAAAAGTTACCATCTGAAATGATAAATCCGTCTTCATGGAAAATTCCACGGAAATATAGATTAGCTGATCCAAAATTTAACGTACCAGGGCAAATCGACTTATTAATTGGCGCAGGTCTATTTTGGGATCTAATTCTACGTGGTAGCGTACACTTGGGAAACAATCTACCTCGTCTCAGAAATACAAAGTTAGGTTGGATCGCATCTGGTCCGATTATAAACAATGATAGATTTTCGAAATCTCAATGTTTTTTCACATTATCACATAACGATAAACCAGTTTCAAAATTTTTGGATTCTGAGGAGTATTCTATTCCATCATCAAAGACAATTGATGATTTAGAATGTGAAAAATTATGCAACGGGCACACTAGTAGAGACGGTGATGGTAGACCTGTTGTTAGCATTCCTTTGAAATATAAAAGCCAATTCGTAGGCGAATCAAAATCGATAGCATTGAAAAGAGTTATGAGTCTAGAGAGAAATTTTGATCAGAATAGAGGACAATATACACAATTTATCGACAAAAATATAATCTTAGGGCATTTGACAAAAACCAATGAGATACACCCAATCAAATACTCTTCACCACATCATGTGGTATATGAATCAGAAAGTACAAACGCAAAACTTAGGTTAGGATCTTACAATGATCTTGAATTTAAAGGTCCAAGTATACGAAGTGAAGATTTTGAAATTTTATGGAGATCCAGATTACATATTTACATTGTCTCTGGATATAGTGAAAATATGTATCTTCGGATACGAGTCTATAAAAATGGCAGACAGTTACATAAAATTAAATGGCGTAACTGTCAGAATGACAACATCAATCAATATTTTGTAAATACAATGACATATAGAACAAAGTCTGCACAATATTTGGCAACGAGATCTCGCAAAAAACAATTGAAAGCCTATATCTGTTAATTTGTATGTTTCGCAAGTAAATCAATTCATATTGAATTACTGACAAATTTTACTACTGACAGGTTCATATCATCCCTCACGCGTGTCATATCACAAAGGGGTAATCCTTCTATCGTATGGAGTGATAGTAGAACTAATTTTGTGGGCGCAAACAAAGAACTACAGACGTTTTTGGAATTTATTATAAAAAATTCTCGAAATATTTAAAATTTTTGTGTTTTATGGGAGTCAGCCGTGAAGAGCGCTGAATTTCATTTGATTAGAGTCACAAAACAAACGAATCTCACCTACGAAGAGATGTTGACTCTATTAACACAGATTGAGGCAATACTTAATTCTGAACCCTTATTTCCCTGACCTGAAGTCCTAATATTGGTGAAAACCAGTAGAATTATAAAATAACTAATATTTGGAAAATATGTATCATAGTTATACGAAACTTTGCGCCAACATTCATTTTATTCGAAAAAAGGATGTCAAAGCTACAAAATAAAAACTGATTTTTTTTCAAAATTTCAACAGCCTGTATCTTTTTACCTGAGCTGAATTTGGTAAAATGTTAAATGAAGAAAGTGTTTCATTTGATGAGAGGAATCTTTGGTTAAAATTAATGCAGTGGTCAAAGACTCACCCTGTATAATGTTTAATTTTTTGTATTTGCGATTTTACTAGCTACTTACATGTTCCAATGATGTCACATTTTACTTTTATGTATGTATTACATACAGCAATAGACTGTATTTTGTTATATATTTTATTTTATCCCGTAAATATATATATATATATATATATAAAATCATTAATAATTAAGAGCCTAGCAATTGTATTCATACAAGTTTTAAGGGTATGTCGACTCAAACAGGAGTAAAGAAAAAACTCTTTTTTCTATACCGAGCTTTCGCAATCTATTTTTATTGCTTCATCAGGGTTACTAAAATGGAGAACATTAATTTCAAAACAATACAATTTTACAATAAAATAAACCTTACCGAAACTGAATTTTTTTAAATAGCCTACATAGCCTGACAAGAAACATTAACATTTACTAATAAACTTCAAGATCTCAACTCAAACACCCAAAATTCCAAGTTAACCTTATTTCTGATTTGTACCTGACATCTCATCTCTGAACTCTCTGTCATTCTCATAAGTCTAAATCACTCTCCCTGTCACTGCTCTTCTTCTTTCTCTAGAATGTTCATTTCGTTTGTTGGTTTCTGTGAGCTGCGTCCTCTACCGGTCCCGACAGTAAGTAACAGTACACATTACTGAGTCTTTGAGTATCTGATTTCTTATTTATAGGATCACTGATTTTATTTTTATTTTTTCTTTACTCCTGTTTGAGTCGACATACCCTTAAAACTTGTATGAATATATATATATATATATATATGGAAAGGTTTAACATGATCCATATTTCTATGTTATATATATATATATATATATATATATATATATATATATATATATATATATATATATATATATATATATATATATATATATATATATATATATATATATATATATATATAAGTGGAAAAGTTTAACGGGTAATTCCGCAAACGAAGCAGAATTATTTTTAATCTGCTTCGTTTGCGGAATTACCCGTTAAACTTTTCCACTTATTGATATTACTCCGCATGATCCATATTTCTATGTTATATATATATATATATTACTTACTCATTTCAATTAATTACATATGTATCTATTCAATCAAGAGTTGAACATCAAAACAAATGTTCAACGGGGGGAGTATGTTTGAGAATTTTGTTGAATGCTCTCGACTCCTCCAATAAATCAAGTCATTACATTTATTTGGTGTTTGAACTAATTGAGAATCGTTGTCGTTTTCTAAAGAGATCGATATTCACATTGCTTGCGACCATAAAGATCAGTCTACAGTTGACAAATTTATTGGGGTTTCGACCACCTAGAAATAGAAAAGATATTTTATATTTTCAAAGGCCTTTTAAGTTTACAATGCTCTAAGGGCCATGTGGTTATAACGGTTTCCCAGAGTTTACAGTTCGAAATATCACTTTCAATATGATTCTTTCTTTTAGTTCAAACTAGTGGCCAGCAGTCCATATTTTGGGATTCAGATGAGCCAGCAGATCTACCTAGCAATAGATCCACATTTTTCTGGGAGATCTACATTTTTACGGTAGATCAACATTTTTCCGGTAGTTCTGCATTTTTCCGGTAGATCTACATTTTTTCGGTAGATCTACATTTTTCCAGTAGATCTACATTTTTTCGGTAGATCTACATTTTTCCGGTAGATCTACTTTTTTCCGGTAGATCTGCATTTTTCCAGTAGATCTAAATTTTTTTGGTAGATCAATATAATCGGTAGATAAATTGAATCGGTAGATCAATTGAACCGGTAGTTCAATGCCATCTAACGGGTCCTGTTGTTATTCTGAGAATCATTCATACCCGAAAGTACCATCGAAATATGTCAGGAGTTTTTGAGTTGCTAAAACCCGAATATAGCGTTACATACAGAATCGTATTGTGAACCTTTGTGCCTTCCGAAATACAATCACAAAGATTCATCAAAAACGGTATAGCCATTTTTGAGTTCCTGTAAACCGATTATAGTGTCACCTACCGGGGAATATTGTGGATCTGGAACTTTGTCAGATACACGCACAAAGTTTCATCGAAATCGGTCCAGTCGTTCTTGAGTTGTTATAAACCGAATGCAGCACCACCTAACGGGTTTCTATTGTGACACTGAGAGCCACTCAAACACGTACACAATGTTTCATCAAAATCGGTCGAGGCATTTCTGAGTTTCTACAGACCGATAGCAGCGCCACCTATCGGGGTATATTGTGGACCTGACACATACTCAGATACACACACAAAGTTTCATCGAAATCGGTTCAGCCGTTCGTGAGTTTCTATAAACCGAATACAGAGGTTTCGGAGTTGACATTTTTTTAAAAACACCCCGTATAGCAGCGGTTATCATTTCGTAACGGTTTTACAGTGTTGAGAATTCTCTTTACGATAGATCTGTAGGGGTGACATTTTACTTGAAACACCCTGTATAGTTAATTTTCTGCTTAATGTTTGAATATTTTGAGTAATTTTAATGCAAAAATCCGTCCGATCGAACGGATATTCATTAAAGATTTCGTAACTTACCGAAAATATCCAAATCCCAAGATACGTTTACTGGAGTACGCTCCTCTTTGGGTAAAAATGAAAGAATACTAAGAAAAAGCTATTTCGGGCGCTCGGAGATTTGATCCCGCCGCTACGCGAGGCTCGGGAGCTAGAAATCTATTTACCGACTCCTTAGACCGCTCGGCCATGCCAGCATCGTGAATCATATTCGATTTTCTGGCACATAAACATTTTATAGTACTGGGACGATTTCCGTCTTTCGATTTTCAGAATATCGTCAATCCTGTCAAGCGATCGATCGAAATCGGTTACTCGTTCATATTTCTCACGGTTTTTCTATTCGATTCCAAGATTTCCGAGTGATTCCGTTCGAAATTCAAATTCGATTTGACATTTATCGTGGTTCGATCGGTCCGAAAACGTCGACCGTGAAGGAGCCGCGTTAAAATTCGCCACAGAAATACGTGAAACGTCAGATTTTGTCGATTTTCGCGAAAAAGTCACATTTTCCTATCGTTCTTCCGGGAAAACGAAAGAGAGAATCGAAAAAAGGGCCGTGTTACGGACTAATTTCGAATCTCGTCTTCGCGTTCCCGCAAATACCGTCGTTTCGAACGGCGTTTTCGCGATTTTTTTTTTGGCGCTCTAGTTCCTCGGAACTGAGTGCTTATCAATTTGCCCAAATTTCTGTAATTTTGGAATATTTCGATGAAAATGGTCTTAAACGATTTGGTTCGACTCACTGATCAAGAATCCGTGGTCGAAATTCATTCTGTCCGGCCGGCCTTAAGCACGATAACTCTCGAACGGAATGAGCTAGAGAGTTGAAATTTTCAGAGTAGGTTTGGGGGATAAATATCTCGGCTAGGTTCGTTATTGGGCAAAATCGGACAAATGGTTTCGGCGTAACAAAAAAAAAAAATTTTTTTTTACGAAACAAATTCCAAATCAAATTTTTTTTAATAAGCAGTTTTATCATAAGAATCCATTCATATCATTTTCAACTCTAACAAGCTAATACTTTCGGAGATATGATTTTTTAAAATTTCAACGTAAATCGTATTTCACAGATTGATATAATTATTATTCTATGTATGAATTCTAATAATGTCAACTTGACAGAAGGGAATATTGTAACTTCAAAAATATTGGGGTTGAAATACTCGTATTTTAGCGATGCAACGGGGACCTCACCCGAAAATGTTTGAAAATATTACGAAAATATTGAAAGCATAATTCTGTAGTTTGGTGAACGTAGATCAGGAAATTTTTGATCGATTACAAGGTAATTTTTTATTATTACTTATCTTCTTTCATATTTGTTTTATGGAATACCTACTATTTGTAGTTACTTTAAACCTGTTTTGGGCAATTGTCATACGAAACTTGTTTTTTTGGCGCTCTAGTTCCTCGGAACAGTGTGCTTATCAATTTGCCCAAGTGTCTGTAATTTTGAAATTTTTGGCTGAAAATGGTCTCAAACGATTTGGTTCGACTCACTGATCAAGAATCCGAGTGCGAAATCGATTCTGTCCGGCCGGCCGACCGGCCGTAGGCACCATAACTCTCGAACGAAAGGAGTAAGCGGATTGAAAATTGCGAGGTGGTTTTGGAGCGTAAATATCTCGGACAAGTTCGTTCGATCTATCCGAAATTTAGCATCAAATTGTAGAATCATGACCTTTATACGCATGTGAAGTTTTGTATTGACCAGATTACCGCAAAGTGTAAAAAAAAAATTTGATAATTTAAAAAAAGTTTTTCCACAATAACTCTCGAACGGAATGAGCTAGGTAGTTGAAATTTTCAGAGTAGGTTAGGGAGTTGAATATCTCGGTTAAGTTCGTTATTGGGCAAAATTGGCTAGATTTAATTCGATTTCTTCCATGGTGCAGTTCTCATTCTCATGATTGCTCATTTAATCTTGATAAACAAACTATTATTTGAATTGAATTTCCTTTATGATGCAGCTCTATCATATGTATACATTGATATAATTCCCAACTCAGAGAAACCAATACTTTCGGAGATATAATTTGTCTGTTTGAACTAGAGCGCCAGAAAGCTCCTGTCCACAGGGCTTGAACCCATTTTTAAATACACCCCGTCTTTTCGCTCCGAAAAAGCGAAACCCTACGAAACTTCCGTATTTTTCCTCGATAAAACCCCTGGAAATTTCCCCCTCCTAACATCCAAAAAAACGTCACGTTTATAGTAATATTTTCAAAAAAGTTTTTTTGTTCCTTTTCTATGAAACCCATCTTCATTTTAGTATTGGGACAACTAGTGGCCCGCAGTCTATTGTTGGAGGCTTCGATTAGTCAGTAGTTCTTATTCATAGGTAAAATTTAATAAAAAAAAAATTTTAAAAAAATTAGAAAAAAAATAAAAAAAAAAATTGAGAAAAATATTGAAAAAATAATGAAAAAAAAAAAAGTTATAAAAAAATTTTTTTTCGAAAATTTCAAAATTGAAGAAAAAAAAATTATTAATAAAATTTTAACAAAAAAAAAAATTTAAATTATAAATAAAATGGAATTATAAAAAAGAGAAACACCCTGTATACACATTTCTGCAAAATTATGAGAATCCATCCAAGGTTCCTATTCAGATAACGCTTTGTTTGTGACAAAAAACAAATCAATCGCGTAACACCCTGCATAGTAATGGTTTATTTTCAACGATGTAAGTCCCGAAAGTATATCATTTATCACAATTGAATACAATAGTACGATTTGTCGTGAAAAGCAGCAAGTTGCGATTGACGTTAAAAGAATAAGACCCTGTATGGAGTTTTCTGAAAAATATATTATAAGAATCCATCCAAGGTTCCTATTTGAATAACGCTTTGAGTGTGGCAAAAATCAAATCAATCGCGTAATATTGTGCCGATAGAAAAAGAACACCCTATATAGTAATGGTTTATTTTCAACGATGTAGGTCCTGGAAGCATTTCTTTTATCACAATTGAATACAATAGTACGATTCTTCGTGAAAAGCAGCGAATTGTGATTGATTGATTAAAAGAAAAACACCCTGTATAGAGATTTCTGAGAAATATATTAAAAGAATCCATCCAAGGTTCCTATTTGAATAACGCTTTGTTTTTGGCACAAATCAAATCAATCGCGTAATATTGTGGCGATAAAAAAAGAACACCCTGTATAGTAATGGTTTATTTTCAACGATGTATGCCTCGAAAGTTTATCTTTTATCATAATTGAATACAATAGTACGATTTGTCGTGAAAACCAGCAAGTTGCGATTGACGTTAAAAGAAAAACACCATGTATAGAGATTTCTCAAAAATACATTATAAGAATCCATCCAAGATTCCTATTTAGATAACGGTTTGTTTGTGGCACGAATCAATTCAATCGTGTAAAATTGTGCCGTGAAAAAAAGAACACCCCGTATAGTAATGGTTTATTTTCAACTATATACACAACACAACACAACACAAAGTTTCATCGAAATTGGTCCAGCCGTTTTCGAGTAACCATTAATCGATCGGGGTGCCCCCTACAGGATGCTATTGTGAATCAGAGACGCACCGAATCAAAAACACAAAGTTTCATCAAAATCGGTTCAGCCATTTATCAGCTTCTGTTGACCGTATATTGTGGACCTGAGACCTACACAGACACAAGAATTCATTGAAATCGGTTGAGCCGTTTTCGAGTTCCTATAAATCGATTGGTCGTCCCCTTCCTGATGCTATTTTGAACCAGAGACCCACCGAAACACATACACAAAATTTCATCAACATTGGTCCAGCCGTTTTTGTGTTCCTGCAAATTGATTACAGTGCCACCTACTGCATCCTATCGTGAACCTCAGGCCCACTAAATCTCATTCTAAAAGTTTTGTTAAAATCGGTCCATCGGTTCCAATAGACCGATTGTGATGCCACCTACTGGATCGTATTGTGAACCCCAGGCCACAGAAACACTTCATCAAAATCGGTATCACAGATTAATCTGTATCGGTATAGCCGTTTCTGAGTTCCTGTAAATCGTTTGTAACGCCACCTACCGGATCCAATTGTGAATATTAACCTCTTCGAGGTATACCGAAACACACACACAAAGTTCCATCACAATCGTTCATGTCGTTTCGGTGTTGACATTTTCCGAAAAACAACCCTCGAGATTCCCGCCAAATCCCTCTCCTAACATCCAAAAAAACACACGAACGACATTTTCAAAATGTTTCCCTTAATCCTCTTCGATGACTCCAGTTCTTCACGTGAATATTATTTAGTATTGAAACAGCAGAACTACCATAGCTATAATTCAATATTTTTGCAGTGTAGATCAATCGAAAAAAATTGAAAAATAATGTATGACTCTTCCGATTCGAACCTGGGTTTCTGGCTCAGAAAGCTAGCCTCCTGACCTATACGCCAGCGGGGCTGTACGCGAAATAACGGAATTCGCGGATAAAGAATATTAACGTCGGAAAGATTCTGGTACTTTTCACCTTTCTGAAGAATATCGCCATATAGCATACTATATTATACAAATCGGTGATATCATCGAAAACATAGATATATAATTACCTTATCTTACGTTCTTCACTTCTTCCGGCCCGTTTCATCAAAAATATTTCCTCGAAGATAGGTAGGTACCTACCCAGTCATTTCAACTTAGAATTTGATAGTAGAACACATTATTTCTCGAATATCACAAATTCTGTCATGCGATCGCTCGAAATCGGCGACTCGTTCATATTTCTAGACATTTATCTTCGCAAATCCAAGATTTTCGACATTTAACGCCACTCATTCAGAAAGAAAATATCGTTAATGCAAGCTGACAGAAGTTTCTATCATCTGTGGCCGAAACAAATCATCCACATTTTGCCTTAATAGCGGACCCGAAGTCGGTCGAGCGAAGCCGAACCGTTTTCAAAATATGTCAAAGTTTGCGATCTTTTTACGGAAAAAGAGAAGGTTTTATCAAAAATCGAGATCCGTTACGGACTACCTACGAATCTCGTCTTTCGGACCCCGACGAAACACCTTTTCGAGTGTCGCATCCTCGCCAGATCTCTCCCATACCGATTTGCACCTTTAGCCGAAAAGGGCGTTTTCGCCCGAATTTACGATTTATTAAAAAATACTCCCCACGTTTTCTCTCGTCAAAGACGGATACCCGGAGAAAATTTCGTCTTTTCTCGTTCCCGTTCACACCTCGAATCCCCCCTCGCCCCTCGAAAACCGACGAAAAAATCGACTTCCTCGAGGAAAAAATCTTTTTTGACTTCTCTCTGTGATCCCGAGATCTTGGCGTTAGTAAAGTAAACTAGTTGGCCCGCAGATCTACCTAGCCAGTAGATCTACATTTTTCCAGTAGATCTACATTTTTCCGGTAGATCTACATTTTTCCAGTAGATTTACATTTTTCGAACTTGTAAGTTCGAAATCGTTCGCAACCTGACACATACTCACATATACACACCAAGTTTCATCGAAATCGGTGCAGCCGTTCTTGAGTTTCTATAAACCGAATACAGCGCCACCTACCGGTCACCTATTGTGATCTTGAGACACACTCAAACACGCTCACAATGTTTCATTACAATCGGCCAAGCCATTTCTGAGTTTCTATAGACCGATTGCAGCACCACCTGCCGGGGTATATAGCCACAGATTAATCTGTGATATAGCAGACCTGACACACCTACTCAGATACACACACAAACTTTCATCAAAATCGGTCGAGCCATTTCACCTATCGGATGCTATTGTGAAGCCCTTTCGGAAAACAGCCTGTATAACAGCGGTTATCCTTTCGGAACAATTTTACAATGTTGAAAATACTGTTCATGTTAAATTGTTATCATGAGGTAGCAACTGGGCCAATTTGCCTATCAGAGAATTATGGAACTCTCCCCACGATTCCAGGATGTTTGACCAATTCCGTTGGAAGCTCGAATTCTATTTGACAATTCGACCCTCATTCGGACTGAAAACCATGACGTTGAAGGAATCGCGAAAAGATTTCGTACAGAAATACGATACGATTTCTACAACGATATCATTCGAAAATACTCACGTTTCGTAAAAGATTCCAAAATTCGACAGAAAGATTAAATTCAGTCGATAATCCATCATACTTCATACAACCAACTGTCAACAACTAAATAATGTTTCCTTAGAATATATTCGATAGGATTTCGAATTCGTATATAAATGCCTGCAAGTGAAAATCGGTAATATCGTCGAAAGTATAGATCGATAATTACCTTATTTTACGTTCTCCACCTCCGGCCCCTTTCATCAAAAATCTTTCCTCGAAGATAGGTATCTACCAGTCATTTCAACGTAGAATTTGATAGAATACATTATTTCTCAAATATCACAAATTCTGCCATGCGATCGCTCGAAATCGGCGACTCTATCATATTTCTTCTTATTTCTAGCAATGTATCTTCACGAATCCAAGATTTTCGACGAATTCCGTTCGAAATTCTAATTCTATTTGACATTTATCGCAACTCATTCGCGATAAATTCAAACTGACAGAAGTTTCTTTCATCTGTGATCGAAGTAAATCATCCACGTTTTATCCTCTATAGCAGGACCCGAAGTCGGTCGAGCGAAGCCGAACCGGTCTAAACGTCATATTTCACCGAGGTTTTCAAAATATGTCAAAGTTTGCGATCTTTTTACGGAAAAAGAGAACGTTTTATGAAAAATCGAGATCCGTTACGGACTACCTACGAATCTCGTCTTTCGGACCCCGACGAAATACCTTTTCGAGCGTCGCATCCTCGCCAGATCTCTCCCATACCAATTGCACCTTTAGCCGAAAAGGGCGTTTTCGCCCGAATTTACGATTTATTTAAAAATACTCCCCACGTTTTCTCTCGTCAAAGACGGATACCCGGAGAAAATTTCGTCTTTTCTCATTCCCTTTTCCACCTCGAATCCCCCCTCGCCCCTCGAATAACCGACGAAAAAATCGAAAATATCGACCTCCTCGAGGAAAAAATCTTTTTGCGCGTATGTTCTGGGGAACATCGCGTTATAGTTTTGCCCAAATGTCTGAAACTTTCGAATTTTTTGACGAAATTGGTCTCAAACGATTTAGTTCGACTCCCCGATGAAGAATTCGAGGTCAAATTTGATTCTGTCCGTCCGGCCGTCCGGCCGTACGGCCGTCCGTTGCCACGATAATTTGAGAACGAAAAGAGCTAGCAACTTGAAATTTTCAGGGTGGGTGGCGCATCGCAATACGACGGACAAGTTCGTTAATGGGCATAATCGACCCAGTGGTTTCCGAGTAATAATTTTGTTTTCAACCAATATAAATCCGATCGAATTGAAACTTGGTGAGTAGCTGTAGAATATGAACCTAAGCACGTTTGTGAAATTTTGGGCGAATCGTATGGCTAGAAAATTTTAAAAAAATTATTAAAAAATATTTTTTTTGTCACGATAACCTGAGAACGGAAAGAGAGAGTGGCTTGAAAATTTCGGGTTATGTTGTGCATATGAATGCCACATTTGAGTTCGTTTATGAGCATAATCGACCAAACGGTTTCAGAGTTATAGCCATCTGAAATTTGGTGGTTTTTTGTTCCTCATTAACTCGAAAAATACTGAACCGATTGAATTCAAACATGGTTATTAGTTGTAGAATTCCAACGCTAAAATGTTTGCGAAATTTGGTGAGGATAGCATTTGTAGAAAATTTTTAATAAATCATTGAAAATAAAAAAAAAAATTCTATATATCAGTAACTATACGTTTGAAATTGCTGAAATTTTGCAAGAGCGTTCATTACCTAACTCTTCTGCCAAGTTTCAAGTTTTAACCCGATCGGTTGAATATTGTTGGAGATTCGAGCATTCTTGTGTGAGTTCAGTAGATGGGTGACCGTTGCCTCGATAACTTTCTAACCAAAGGAGATAGGGACTTGCAATTTTCAGGGTAGGTTGCGTATCGGAAAGGGAGAGTTGAGTTCGTTTTTGGGCATAATCGGTTTAACGGTTTCCGAGTTATATCCACCTGGAATATTGTTTCCTTGATAACTCAAAAAATAAATATTCGATTGAATTGAAGCTTGGTAACTAGTAGTAGAAAATCAACACAAAGACGTGTTTAAAATTCTGTAAGAACCGTACTCCTAGAAAATTTGAAAAAAATGACGAAAAAAAAAATTTTAAGAACCGCGCCTCCAGAAAATTAAAAAAAAATCACGAAAAAAAAATTGGTTCAAGCACCGACGTGAAGTCAGAAGCTTTTGCGCGTATGTTCTATTGTCCATTCTTCTGTATTGGACACCCTTAATCGAATTTAACTCTTAATTCAAATTTACCATGGTAAATTCGAATTAAGTGTCCAATACAGGAGAATGGACGACATAATTAACCATGGTAAATTCGATTAAGGGTGTCCAATACAGAAGAATGGACAATAGAACATACGCGCAAAAGCTTCTGACTTCACGTCAGTGCTTGAACCAATTTTTTGACTTCTCTCTGTGATCCCGAGATCTTGGCGTTAGTAGAATAGATTAACTAGTTGGCCCGCAGATCTACCTAGCCAGTAGATCTACATTTTTCCGGCAGATCTACATTTTTCCGGTAGATCTACATTTTCCAGTAGATTTACATTTTTCGAACTTGAAAGTTCGAAATCGTTCGAGCCATATCTGAATTTCTATAGACCTACTGCAACCTGACACATACTCACATTTACACACCAAGTTTCTTCGAAATCGGTGCAGTCGTTCTTGAGTTTCTATAAACCGAATACAGCGCCACCTAACGGTCACCTATTGTGACCCTGAGACACACTCAAACACGCACACAATGTTTCATTGAAATCGGCCTAGCCATTTCTGAGTTTCTATAGACCGATTGCAGCACCACCTGCCGGGGTATATAGCAGACCTGACTCACCTACTCAGATACACACACAAACTTTCATCAAAATCGGTCGAGTCATTTCACCTACGGACAACAGCCTGTATAACAGCGGTTATCCTTTCGCAACAATTTTACAATGTTGATGTTCATGTTAAATTGTTATCTTGAGGTGGCAACTGGGCCAATTTGCCTATCAGAGAATTATGGAACTCTCCCCACGATTGCAGGATTTTTGACCAATTTCGTTGGAAGCTCGAATTCTATTTGACAATTCGACCCTCGTTCGGACTGAAAACCATGACGTTAAAGGAATCGCGAAACGGTTTCGTACAGAAATACGATACGATTTCTACAACGATATCATTTGAAAATACTCACGTTTCGTAAAAGATTCCAAAATTCTACAGAAAGACTAAATTCAGTCGATATCCCATCATACTTCATACAACCAACTGTCAACAACTAAAGAATGTTTCCTTAGAATACATTCGATAGGATTTCGAATTCGTACCTATATAAATGCCTGCAAGTGAAAATCGGTAATATCGTCAAAAGTATAGATCGATAATTAATTATTTTACGTTCTCCACCTCCGGCCCGTTTCATCAAAAATATTTCCTCGAAGATAGGTATCTACCAGTCATTTCAACTTAGAATTTGATAGCATACATTATTTCTCAAATATCGAAAATTCTGCCATGCGATCGGTCGAAATCGGAGACTCTATCATATTTCTTCTTATTTCTAGCAATGTATCTTCACGATTCAACATTTTCGAGAAATTCCGTACGAAATTCTAATCCGATTTGACATTTATCGCAACTCATTCGCAAAGAAAACGTCAATAAATTCAAACTGACAGAAGTTTCTTTCATCTGTGATCGAAGTAAATCATCCACGTTTCATCTTCTATAGCAGGACCCGAAGTCAGTCGAGCGAAGCCGAACCGATCTAAACGTCACATTTCACCGAGGTTTTCAAAATATGTCAATGTTTGCGATCTTTTTACGGAAAAAGAGAAGGTTTTATCAAAAATCGAGATCCGTTACGGACTACCTACGAATCTCGTCTTTCGGACCCCGACGAAATACCTTTTCGAGCGTCGCATCCTCGCCAGATCTCTCCCATACCGATTCGCACCTTTAGCCGAAAAGGGAGTTTTCGCCCGAATTTACGATTTTTTTAAAAATACTCCCCACGTTTTCTCTCGTCAAAGACGGATACCCAGAGAAAATTTCGTCTTTTCTCGTTCCCTTTTCCACCTCGAATCCCCTCTCGCCCCTCGAATAACCGACGAAAAAATCGAAAATATCGACCTCCTCGAGAAAAAAATCTTTTTTGACCTCTCTCTGTGATCCCGAGATCTTGGCGTTAGTAATATATTGTAAATATTGTAACTAATAACAAAGCAGTTTTTTCACATTGGGCATTATTCATTTGGAATTCCCAATCAAAGTTGGGTTTTTCCCTCTACAAGGGAGGAACTTGAATTAATGACTTAACTTAGTATAGGAAATGATGATATTTAGATCAGACACCATTAAGATTTTCTACGAGCCACTATTAAGATTTTCTACAAGACACTATTAAGATTTTCTAAGAGACAGTACTCAGATAACATTCATTTCACACACTTGTAACTCTCTATCAAATATTCATCGACTTGTTGGTATTCATTAATGATTAGTGAACCAGCAACGAAACAAAATACAGTCCACTCTATCGAAAGTGTAAATAGATTGTTTACCGAATAGTTTTCAATTCAACGACCCTCAATTTTATCTACACATTTTTTGGTCCTTCGGACCGGTTCAGCGAAAAAATTTACACAATACTAGTAGTACAATCCTCACAAAATTTCACACACGTCTTTATATCGATATTCTACAACTAGGTAGGTCAGTATTATTTGAGTTATCGAGAAAATAATATTCCACATTGTTATAACTCCGAAATCATTGTTCCGATTATGCCCAACAACGAACTAACTTTCCCATTCGGATGCGAAACAGATTCTGAAAGTTTCAATTCCCTTCCTCTTTTCGTTCGAAAGTTATCCAGGCAACCCCAGAACATACTCGCAAAAATTGTTGTTAGAGGACCCCTGTTAGGGAACGCAATTGCTTACGCCTATTCTTCAAATCCGAATATATTTCAATATAGACCTTCCATATTTAGTTATTTATAAAATGGCCCCTGGGCCACGATACATTCATTTCAATTCGGAAGCAACGCTAATTCCTCGAAACTGACTTGTCCGTGCATATAATTGTCATTAAATTTCCCATAAAACCGCACAATATCGGCTCAGCACCAAATCCATGAACACTTAACGTAAACCACTCCCAACATAAGCCATACAACCCAAAAATATCCACGTCTCCTCTGCGCATTCATTTCTGCTTTTGTGACAGAAAGTAGAATAGAAAAAAAAATAAAAGGTAAAAATTTATTTGTTTATAACAAATTGTTCATTGCATAAACAATGAAAAAATAAATAAAATGAAATTTTTTTTTATATCGAAAAGAAAAATGAATAATGATTTTTAAAAAAAAATATCGTTCCTTAATATTAATTAGAAGTGGGAGAAAATAATTGTTAATTAACAAATGCGTTTTAAAGCAATAAAAAATTTTTTTAAGGGACAATTTTTCTTTTAAAAATCATTATTGGTATCAAAGATTGAAATTCCAAAAAAAAATTTTCAATTATCTTATAAACAACGCATTTGTTTATAATAATTTTTTAAACAATTAGAGATAAAAATTTGAAAAAATTATTTCTATGCAGTTTCTAATAACATAAAAACGGATCGTTAATAATATTAAAAAAAAAAAATTTTGTTCGATGATTATTTTAAGTTTTTAATTTTGCAACAACGAAAATTATTAATAAAAAATTGAAAAATAAACATTTTTTAATTTTCCCAACGAGATTCTAGTCTTAAGCCTTTGAAGAATTGCTCCAAGAGAGGAAAAAAATCTAAAACTTATAGTTTAGCAATTATCACACTTGCAATATTAATGTGCAAGCAGAAAAAAGTTATTAATTAACTGTTGAATAACTAAATGAAAAATTATTATAAAAATTTTGTTCAAGCGGATTATTATTCATTCATCTATTCAGTTACTGCCTGAATTTTTTCAATTTTTTTTTTCATATTTACTATGTTTAAAAAATGTTTATTGTTGAAGTGCCCGAAGTGGACGTGGCTTCTCCAAGCCAGAGTACCCGTTTTCGGCCTTATTTTCATCCCTCTGGAAAAATTATAAATATTTATCGTACAGTTTCGGGAGTCCAGACTTTTTTTTAAGAAATTTCCTCCTCTTTTTGAATCTTTTTTCAGATTTGAAAAATCTTCATTAGTTTTTGAGATATTTACAAAAAACTAAAACCCTATTTTTTTTTTTAGTTAATTGTTAATAACTTTTACAATTTTTGCAAGCGGAACTTCATTTTTTTCCAAAAATCATTTAGATGCCATTCCGAATCGAATGACACCTCATACATAATTTTCGGAGACTGCTGAAAGAAGTTGGTCCAAATAGCACTTGTTGACTAGACTATAAGTCCTAACTGAGGTCCCCAGTTAAGGGTAAATTTGAATCGCAACCTCAGTTAAAGTATTTAACGGTGGGGAAACATGCCTGATTCAAGTTAATTCTCACGTTAACTGAGGTTGCGATTCTTATTTATCCTTAACTGAGGACCTCAGGTAGGACTTTACGGAGATTGAATGCTTTGAGAATACGGCGGGAAATCTCCAGCAGTTAACTTAGTTATCATCTGCGCAGGCGCATAACGAATAGTGCCCAGAAGGGGCAGCATGAACTTCATATAAAAAGTGTGTGAGTCATGTGGACAGATGCTTTGGCACTCTTCATCAACCCTTGACAAATCATATCTACAAAAGTAATGGTTTCTCAGAATTGGGAATGATATCAATGGATTCGTATGATAGAAAGGCATCATGAAAGATATGGAATTAAAGAAGAATCCATTGATATAATTCCAACTCTGGGAAAACAATAATTTCGGAGATATGATTTGTCAAAGTTTGAGCAAGAGCGCCAAAGTTCCTGTCCAAAGAGCTTTCCCACTTTTTGGCGCTCTTATGTCTCGAAACAGAGTGCTTATCAATTTGCCCAAATGTCTGTAATTTTCGAATTTTCGGCTGAAAATGGTCTTAAACGATTTGGTTCGACTCACTGATCAAGAATCCGTGGTTGAAATTGATTATGTCCGGCCGTCCGTCCGGCCGTTGACACGATAACTCTCGAACGGAATGAGCTAGATAGTTGAAATTTTCAGAGTTGGTTTGAGGGATAAAGATTTCGGTTGAGTTCGTTATTGGGCAAAATCAGTCAAATAGTTTCGAAGTAACGAAAATAAATATTTTTTTTAAATTACAACTTTTGAATTCAAACTTCTTTAAGATTCAGTTTCATAATAAGAATCCATTGTTATCATATTCAACTCTAACAAGCTAATACTTTCGGAGATATGATGTTTCAAAGTTTCGATAAAACATCGTAAGTTATATTTATTCACAGAATGTGAACACAGAATCTGTCTGTGATAACTATTCATAAAAGTCATATTTTCTAGCTATAAGAGATTGTCAAATCATAGTTGTTATTTTCTCTTGGAAAGCAAAAATTCGATTCTTGAATTTGTGATAATATATAAGACTGTTTTGATGTAGTTTATGGAGGCAATAGGAAATAAGATCATAATGGAATCATCAAAAGAATTTACTGTTCGTTGACCACTGAGATTAATATTACCTTTCACTTCCTTAAGTAGTGAGACATGTTCCTATATACATTATTTTCATAATGTTGCTAGCAAAAAAATACTGAATTTTGGATGAACATTTGTGTATCAATCATTTTTTCTTGAGTTAATGTTCATAACACAGAAAAGAATGTGTTAGTGGTATGAAGTATAAAATTTTAATTTATGTAGAGAGGATATAATTTTATTAATATATTTTGAACTATTAAAATTATTTGTTCGTAATCCACTACCTACTCAAATATCAGGAATAAATGGATAATCTGCTATGTTTGTCTCCAGACTTGCTCTAGACATTTCGATGATACTTTCCTTTTTTAAATTTAATGTCATGATGCAATTCTATCATAGGAATCCATTGATATAATTCCCAACTCTGAGAAACCAATACTTTCGGAGATATAATTTGTCTGTTTGACAAGAGCGCCAAAAACCTCCTGTCCACAGGGCTTGAACCATTTTTTTAATTTTGCTTCTGTGCAAGCATTCTGATTCTCAAGCTGTCATTAAATCACTGAACTCCCATGTTATCCAGTCTAAGCTAATGTCGGAGTTCCGAAGCAAACTTGAAGAAGTAGGTGAGAACAAAGGGGTTCCTTGGTCTGGCTTCCTGGTCAGTCAGGAATTAAAGGAAATGAGGAGGCCAACACATTGGATTTCATCAGAACTTTAGAACGGGAATGCAAACTATAGATGTTGATGACATCCAAATCTCTGATGTGGGGGCACAAAAGACCTTAAGGTCGTAGCGCAACGTTACCCCCTACAACAGTGGATAGATAGATAGTTTATTCAATTCAAAGTATAGAGATCTGTACAGGAAAAAATGTCAACAATATTAAGTTACATTGAAGAAAACATGATCTTTCAGCTTTACAAAATTCAAAATATTCTTGTACATTATACGGCTCACATTTTACTGTGAAAGAATTAATTCTCCTATGTAGTAACCTTTCGGTCTTTATGAAACGAAATACATAGCATTATACTGTTTTACAATCAACGTTCATTTTCGAACCAATAGCGGATGAATGTATTCGAATGAGACCATAAACCACCGCAAACACAGCACTGTTCATTTTCGACCAGTGAATGTATTGAGTTGAAACTAATCGCTTGATACTATTCTCGGCAAGAAAGTGTACCACTTTTCTTATGACGCTTGATTTTACTTTCGGATTTAAATTCTGGGAAATATAAGGAATATTATTTTTTTTCTTGGAGCTAAGTAGCTTTGGGCGAGTTCAGTAGCTGGATGGGTGACCGCTCTGGCTATAAATTTGAACAGCGCGCCAAAGCTCCAGTCCACAGGGCTTTCCCACTTTTTTGGTCAATAATACATAATCCCGTAAGGTAACTTTCCCGTACTATTACAAAATTAAATTTAAAAATGGGTTCAAGCCCTGTGGACAGGAGCTTTCTGGCGCTCTTGTTCAAACAGACAAATTATATCTCCGAAAGTATTGGTTTCTCAGAGGAATCATATCAATGGATTCTTATGAAAGAACTTCATCTTAGCAGCAATTGAATTCAAACATCATAGAAGAATTCAAATTCAACAAGAGTGCCAAAAATTATCAATCCAAAACCAATAGACAAATTCTACCCAACAACGAACTCATCAGAGATATTCACTCCTCAATTCTATGATGAACGATAATATATATTCTTTCCTCAAATCCACTCCAATAAACAAATATTCCAGTTTTGTTTCTACTAGAAATATTCTGAACACAATATTATTAACTTACCATTACCATTCCCATCATTATATGGATTGACCATCGGCATGAAAATATCAACCAACAAAAAGTATGATATCATATTATAATTCTCATAATTCTACGATTGCTGAAATGAATTAGACAATGTCATGTCTCAGGAAAATAAGTTGACATTATAACAATTCATACATAGAATAATTAGGTATGTCATTCTGTGAAAACGTAGAAAGACGATTTAATTTTGAAATTTTGAAAAATCATATCTCCCAAAGTATTTGCTTGTTAGAGTTAAAAATGATATCAATGCATTCTTATGTTAAAACTGCTTATTGAAAAAAATTTAATTTTGAATTTGTCATGTGAAAAAATTTTTTTTTGTTACTCCGAAACCATCTGTCTGATTTTACCCAATAACGAACTTAGCTGAGATACTTATCTCCCGAACCTACTCTGAAAATTTCAACTGTCTAGCTCATTCCGTTCGAGAGTTATCGTGCCTACGGCCGGCCGGCTGGCCAGACAGAATGAATTTCGACCACGGTTCTTGATCAGTGAGTCGAACCAAATCGTTTGACACCATTTTCATCGAAAAATTCGAAAATTACAGACATTTGGGCAAATTGATAAGCACTCTGTTCCGAGGAACAAGAGCGCCAAAAAGATATTAGGTTTCGCTATTTTCATTCAACCCTAGTCTAGTGTTAATCCAGGAAGGAGTGTTACGGGTTCCCTTTCCACTATAAAGGGGAAACAATCTTTGAACTCGCGTGATAAGGAATACAGTCTGATTGGAATCTGATTCTCACGATGAATTTTCGACTTGTTCTTGGCTAATTGCCTTCAGAAGTTTGTTGTCTTCGGCCAATCTCTTTACCCGACAGTTGGCTGTCCAAATTAGGTGGTAACGGAAGATATTAACATTAAAGAACCATTCATGTATGGCTCAGGATAAGGTTTGTGGAGGAACGATTACCATAAGACAAATTGTATATGTGGAACAAATTTATATAGAAAATATTGCAGAGTGCCAAGTAGTGACTTCATCTGTTAATCAAGGAATTTCTCTGGGTGTTGTTACGATGATAACTTTTTGTACTACTTTGACTCATATCATACATGATAAAATTAATTGTGAATAGTGTGAAGGATAGTAATAAACTTGAAAAAATCATTGTTTCGATGGATGCTTTGATTTAATGTCAAGAATTTCTTAGTATGTATTTGAACCTGTTAATTTCTTAAATAAGTTATTCTCGAATCATATTACTATCTTTGATATCAGATAAGGGCAATGTACTGGAATCTGTTGTGCCTCCTTTCTGAGGCTGTACTGGTGTGTCTAAGGTAATTTTTTGCGCGTATGTTCTGGAGAACATCGCGTTATCATTTTGCTCAAATATCTGTAATTTTCTAATCTTTTGCCGAGAATGGTCTCTAACGACTAGGTTAAACTCACTGATGAAGAATTTGTGGTCAAATTTGATTCTGTCCGGCAGCCCGGCCGTTACCTCGATAACTTTGGAACGGAGAGAGATAGTGACTTAAAATTTGCAGGACAAGTTCGTTATTGGGCAAAATCGGCCCTACGCTTTTTGAGTAATAATTTTGTTTACAACCATTACAAATCTGATAGAATTGAAACTTGGTGAGTAGTTATAGAATACAAACATTAGGATATTTTTGAAATTTTGTGAGAATCGTATCGAGAGAAAATTTAAAAGAAATCATCAAAAGGTATTATTTATGTCACGATATCCTGAGAATGGAAAGAGAAGGTGACTTGAAATTTTCAGGCTAGATTGTGCATCTGAATCCGACATTCGAGTTTATTTATCTATTTATTTATTTTGTAAACAGGAATACAAAAAGGTGATTTTCACACCCACAGATGCATTCACAATGGAGTTATACCCATCTGAAATTTGGATGTAATTTCTTCAATAACTCAAAAAATTCTAGAACAATCCAATTCAAATATGGGTATTAATTGTAGAAGGCCAATGCGAAAATTCTTGCGAAATTTTGTGAGGATCGTATGAATTGAAACTTTTTTAAAAATTATTGAAACAAATTCTATATATCAGAAATTATTCGTCCGACATCACTGAAATTTTGCGAGATCCTTCATAACCTAAATCTACTACCAAGTTCCAAGCTTGAACACGATTGGATCTATATTTTTGGAGATCCGAGCAGCCTTGTGTAAGTTCAATAGCTAGCAATTTTTCACCGTTGCCTCGATAACTTTCGAACGAAAGGAGATTGGACTTGCAATTCTCAGGGTAGATTGCGAATCCGAATGGGAGTATTAAGTTCGTTTTTGAGAATAATCAGTCTTACGGTTTCCGAGCTTTACCCACCTGGAATATTATTCCCCGATAACTCAAAAAAATAGACTCGATCGAATTTAAGCTTGGTAACTAGTTGTAGAATATCGACCTGAAGACGTGTGTAAAACCACACGAAAACCACTAGAGATTTTTTTTTAAATTACAAAAAAAAATTGGTTCAAGCACTGACGTGAAGTCAGGAGCTTTTGCGAGTATGTTCTATTATCCATTCTCTTCTTGAACCAATTTTTATAGGATGAAATTATGAACTGATGTGTGGTCAACAATACAGTTGATAGTTTTTTTGCAGCCTTTTAAACTATCTTAATGTTGCAAAGTGACTGAATTATTTTGATTATCGGAAAACTATATAAAAATAAATATTTAGGGCACCGTACAAAATGTGAGAATATTTATTTTTAATGTGTGTGTTAAAAGTGATGTTTTATTTTGTGAAAGAAAAAGTTTCACCAACAAAAGAAAATATCTTTTAACACAAATATCATACAATGATTTTTGTATAACTGCCCTATCTTGATAATAAGAAAATTGGTTCAAGCAATGACATCAAGTCAGGAGCTTTTGTGCGTATGTTTTATTTTCCATTCTCCTGTATTGGACACTCTCAATCGAATTCACCATGGTGAATTCTATTGTATCTGTAAATCGGAATTTACCATGGTAAATTCGATTAAGAGAGTCCAATACAGGAGAACGGACAATAGAATTCACCATGGAAAATTCAATTGAGACTGTCCAATACAGGGGAATGAACAATAGAACATACGCGCAAAATTTCCTGACTTCACGTCAGTGCTTGAATCAATTTTTTTTTCGTAATTTTTTTGAAATTTTCAAGCAGTACGGTTCTCACATAATTTTACACACGTCTTTATGTCGATATTCTACAACTAGTTAGCAAGCTTCAATCCGATCGAGTCTATAGTTTTTGAGTTATCGAGCAAATAATATTCCAGATGGATATAACTCCGAAACCGTTGGAATGATTGTGGCCAACAGCGAACTCAACTCTCCCATTCGGATGCGCAACCTACCCTGAAAATTACAAGTTCCTATCTCCTTTCGTTCGAGAGTTATCGAAGCAACGCTCACCTATCCAGCTACTGAAGTCACACAAGGCTGCTCAAATCTCCAACAATATAGCTCCGATCGTGTTCAAACTTGGAACTTGGTAGTAGAGTTAGGTTCTAAAGGATCTCGCAAAATTTCAGCCATGTCGGATGGATAGTTTCTGATAAATAGAATTATTTTCAAAGATATTCAATGATTTTTTTAAAATTTTTTAGGCACACGATCCTCACAAAATTTTGCCAAAACTTTCCCATTGTCGATCTACAACTAATAACCATGTTTGAATTCGATCGGTTTTATATTTTTCGAGTTATTGAGGAAATAAAGATCAATTTTCAGATGGGTATTACTCCAAAACCGTTTAGCAAATTATTCTTATGAACAAACTCAGATGTCGCATTCAGATGTAGAACTTAACCTGAAAATTTCAAATCGCTATCTCTCTCCCTTCCCAGGTTATCGTGATATGAACAATATTTTTTAATGATTTTTTTTTTAATTTTCTAGCGATACGATTCTCACAAAATTCTACAAACGTGCTTACTGCTTAGGTTTATATTCTACAACTATTCACCAAGTTTCATTTTGATCGGATTGATATTAGTTGAAAACAAAATTATTACTCGGAAAACATTACGCCGATTATGCCCATTAACGAACTTGTCCGTCGTATTGGGATGCGCCACCTACCCTGAAAATTTCAATTCGCTAGCTCTTTCCGTTCTCAAGTTATCGTGGCAACGGCCGGACGGCTGGCCGGACAGAATCAAATTTGACCTCGAATTCTTCATCGGGGAGTCGAACCAAATCGTTTGAGACCATTTTCGTCAAAAAAATTCGAAAGTTACAGACTTTTGGGCAAAATGATAACGCGATGTTCACCAGAACATACGCGCAAAAATAAAATAAAATAAAAAAAAAAAGCACTGACGTGAAGTCAGTACTCCTTGGCGCGCGTGTTCACGGTGGCTAATTTGAATTGAATGATTCAAAAATTAACAGTGCTGTATCTAAGCTGCCATCAGGATAGAGTAACAAAGTTGGAAAAGACCACAAGTGACTCTCCTTAGTCGCACAAGCTCCTAGAAGATTTGGGAGGGTCAGTATAATCCTAATCATGTTTATAGCACGCGCGCCAAAGCAGATTGACTTTTTACACTTTTTCTTTCATTGTTAAGTCAATCTGCTTTTGCGCGCGTGCTATAAACATGATTAGGATTATACTGACCCTCCCAAATCTTCTAGGAGCTTGTGCGACTAAGGAGAGTCACTTGTGTTCTTTTCCAACTTTGTTACTCTATCCTGATGGCAGCTTAGATACAGCACTGTTAATTTTTGAATCATTCAATTCAAATTAGCCACCGTGAACACGCGCGCCAAGGAGTACTGACTTCACGTCAGTGCTTTTTTTTTTTTTTCAAGTTCCTTTAACAAATATAGCTATCAATACAGTTTGGCTGTTAGTTTTACCGTAGATCAGAAAAAAAATCGGTTGGTCCTCCGTTAGGGACGAAATTGCATCTTCTCCAAATCCGAACGCATTTTAATATAGATCTACCGAATACAGTTATTTATAAATTCGCCTCAGGGCCACCATACAGACCATTCAAATCGGAAACAACGCTATTTTCCCCAAACTGACTTGTGTCCGTGCACTGAATTGACATGAATATTCTTTTAAAACCTCACAATATCGGCTCATTACTCCCAACAAAACCCAAACAACCCAAAACCATTCACTTCTCGTCTGCGCAAGCGCAGTATACTCGTGGCTGCAAGTCCTCCCAAAATTACACACCTCACAAAAAACTCCGATTCTCCAACACTAGTGGTTCAGGAGATATCGCTTCTTGAATCCACGCATGCGCAGACCCTCACCAGGGGATTCTATAGCGGAAAAGCGCCCGCCACCCCAAAACCCCAATCCTCTCTGACGGAAGCACCACCAGTTAAATCACTGATGGTCTGCTCATGCGCATAACGAAAAATGCCCGTAAGGGGTTACATCCATTTCGAAATTAGCCCCAGGGCCACGGTACGGACACTTTAACTCTGAAACAACGCTACAGCCCCCAAACTGACTTGTCCTTGCACTGAGTTGCTATGAATATTCTTTTAAAACCTCATAATATCGTCTCAGCACTCCCAACATAACCCATCCAACCCAAAAACAGTCACTTCTCTTCTGCGCATGCGCAATCTACTCGCGGCTAAAAGTCCTCTCAAAATAACACACCTTACAAAAAACTCCGATTCTCCAACACTAGTGGTTCAGGAGATATCACATCTTTAATCCACGCATGCGCAGACCCTCAACAGGGGATTCTATAGAGGAATAGCATCCGCCACCCCAAAACCCTAATCCTCTCTGACGAAAACACCAAAAGTTAAATTACTGATGGTCTGCTCATGCGCATGACGAAAAATGCCTGTAAGGGGTAACATCAATTTCAAAATTAGCCCCAGGGCCACGGTACGGACACTTTAACTCGGAAACAACGCTACATCCCCCAAACTGACTTGTCCTTGCACTAAATTGCTATGAATATTCTTTCAAAACCTCATAATATCGACTCAGCACTCCCAACATAACCCATCCAACCCAAAAATAGTCACTTCTCTTCTGCGCATGCGCAATCTACTGGCGGCTAAAAGTCATCTCAAAATAACACACCTTACAAAAAACTCCGATTCTCCAACACTAGTGGTTCGGAAGATATCGCATCTTTAATCTACGCATGCGCAGACCCTCATCAGGGATCTGAATTCTATGGAGGAATAGCATCCGCCACCCCAAAACCCCAATCCTCTCTGACGAAAACTACAGCAGTTAAAGGACTTCTCATCTGCGCATGCGCAATACGGAAAATGCCCGGAAAGGGCAGCATGTAACTCAAAAACATATGTTTCGGCATTAAAAGCAAAGTATTCCGCAAAATAGTAGTAATTGTTTATTTTTTTCATGTCACGTGATCTTCACGAAATTTTGCAAAAGTGTTTGCTTTGGTCTTTTGCATCTAACTACTGAGTTTCAATTTAATCAGATCAGTATTTTTCGAGTTATCGTGAAAACAAAATTTTCAAATTTTCAAAAAATTTTTTTGCCACTTTAGGACCGTCCGTTCAACACAAAACTTCGCAGGCATATAAAGGTCATGATTCTACAATCTGATGCCAAATTTCAAAAAGATCGAGTGATCGGTTCCGGAAATATTCATAAAAAACATTTTTATTAAAAACGGCCTTAACTCCGAAACCGCTCGGTCGATTTCGCCCGTTAACGAACTTGTCCGAGATATTTACGCTACGAAACTACCCTGAAAATTTCAACGCTCTAAGTCGTTCCGTTCGAGAGTTATCGTGCTAACGGCCGGACCGGACGGACAGAATTGAATTTGACCTCGAATTCTTCATCAGGGAGTCGAACCCAATCGTTTGAGACCATTTTCGAAAAAAATTTCGAAAAATACAGACATTGTGACGAAATGATAGCACGCTGTTCCTTGCGGAACACGCGCGCAATAAAATAGGAGAATTTGGATTGGCATTAAACAAAATGCATTTCAGCATAGATATGGATATATAGTGGATCCCTAAGCAATGTTGAGTTTGTTAATGGTCATAATCAGCCAATGTGTTTATATACAGGGTCTTTCACGAGGAACCTCACCCATATTTATACGGGAAACTACTGAACGTATTTTCATGAAATTCAGCACTTATAAGTACTTCACGATGCTGATGAAATCTAAAATATTTTCAAGGCATGAGCACCTCCGGTTTTTCCGGAAATGACGTCAACTTCCGTTTTTCAAATTAGAACACCATTTTTTCATTGCAGAAATAGATTCCTTAGAAAATTTCAAGTTATTTTGATGTAACATTTTTCAGTTTTGGTTGGAAAATTCTCTCTGAGCGGGAAAATTCGAAAAAATAATTGAAAATAGAGCTCCACTGAAACAAGAATAACTTCATGATACAGGGGGTGTAAAAATCGCTTTCAAATTTAGGGATGACAAAATCGTGAAAAATCAATGTTTTCAAATAGAACCCCATTTTTTTATGGCAGATATTGAATCTACGTTAAAAAATAATGTGAGTGTATGCATCACACCCTTGCCCTAAAGTGGATATTTTCTGAGTTATTCACAAAAAACTGTTTTTCGTCTTGAATTTTCAGCTATTTCTTTTCCCTTCACGCCAAAAAGATGAAATTTTCAGGAACTGTTACTTAAACCATGTTTTAGATTTTACTACCCTAATATGCAAGAGAAAAAAGTTACAGGTTGTTCCTAAATAGATGGCGAATTTTGATTCGAATTTGTATCGGAAACCTCTTTATTTCAACTAATCGGCCATCGGGTTTCTCTCCAGTGATAAATAAATAATTCCTTGTGAACCATATGCAAAAACTTACCATGTTTTACATTCTTTTTTTTTTAATGATAGATATCATTAATTACATCTGCCAAATTCCTCTTTATTCAGTAGCATTTTGTGTTTACTATTAATTTGGTGATAATTCGTATTAAGTTATAAAATCGATCACTATGCCTAATTTTACCAATGAAGATTATTTAAATCTCATTCTACTTCATGGAGAATGTAATAAAGTTGTAGATAGAACGATTCGACTGTTCATTGAGAGGTTTCCTGACCGACCCAGACCAACGAGAGATACCATTAACAGAACCATGACAAACTTGAGAAATGTCGGATCTTTCGTTAAGAAAACTATACACAGAGAAAAAAGTGTAGTAGAAGATGAGAACAACGAAATTACAGTTCTTGCATATTTTCGTGTGAATCCTCAAAATTCTCTCAAAGATGCCGTGGTTGATCTGGGATTATCTCAATCGAGTGTTTGGAGAATATTAAAAAAACATAAAATGCACCCATATAAATTCAATAGGGTAGCATTTGAAGGAAACTGATTTCGTCAGGAGAACAGAGTTTTGCGATGCTATGATGATTCGATTTCAAGAGAATGAACATTTTTTGGACTGTATAATTTGGACAGATGAATCTAAATTCACAAAGAATGGTTCTTTCAATAGGCATAACAGTCATTATTGGGATGAAGAGAACAACCACCACTTCAGACAATGGAACTTTCAAGAGACCTGGAGTTTCAATGTTTTTTGCGCCATCAAAAATAATGCAATTCTCGATGTTCACATTTATGATGGGACTTTAACTGGTAAGATAGAACACTACACATGTTTGCATTATTTAAAGAATGTTCTTCCTTAGGAGATAGATATTCTGACATATTGACTCAAATAATTGAGCCGCTAGTATAGAACCATAATGACTTATGGTATCAACAAGATGGATCGCCTCCACACAATTCACTCAATGTGTCAAATATCCTCTACAGGCTATTTGAAGATCGATGGTTGGCGAACAATGTTCCACATCTTTGGCCACCACGTTCTCCCGATTTAACTCCTTTAGACTATTATGTTTGGGGTAGGATAAAAAATATTGTCTACTCAAATCCCCTGACTGATAAAGATAACTGCATAGAATGAGCCAGAAATGCGTTCAGGTTTGTTTAGATTTTTAGATTCATAGTTTTGAAACTCAATTTGGTTTTTAAACACTTTTGCAGATCTCTTCCTCCCGATGAAATGAGAAGAGCAACGCACGAAGCATTCCTGAGACGTATAAATAAATGTCTAGAAATTAACGGTCAAAACTTTGAGCATCTTCTCTAGTTATAACTGCGAGAGTTTGCCATGGTTCTCCTAATGGTAACTTGAAGTCGGTTTCAAGAAGGGATGAAAAATCTACAGCATGGTTCAAATAACAAGTCCTGAAAATTTCATCTTTTTGGCGTGAAGGGAAAAGAAATAGCTGAAAATTCAAGAAGAAAAACAGTTTTTTGTGAATAACTCAGAAAATATCCATTTTAGGGCAAGGGTGTGATGCATACACTCACATTATTTTTTAACGTAGATTCAATATCTGCCATAAAAAAATGGGTTCAAGCCCTGTGGACAGGAGCTTTCTGGCGCTCTAGTTCAAACAGACAAAATATATCTGGTATTGGTTTCTCAGAGTTGGGAATTATATCAATGTATTCATATGATAGAACTGCATCAAAAAGGAAATCCAATTCAGATAATAGTTTATTTATGAAGATTAAATGAGCAATCATGAGAATGAGAACTGCACCACATTTTCAATTTTTTTTTTTGAGACTTTGCGGTAATCTGGTCAATACAAAACTTCACATGCGTATAAAGGTCATGATTCTACAATTTGGTGCTAAATTTCAGATAGATCGAGTGATCGGTTTCGGAAATATACATAAAAAATATTTTTACTAAAATCGGCCATAACTCCGAAACCCCTTGATGGTTTTCGCCCATTAACGAACTTGTCCGAGATATTTACGCTCCAAAGCCACCTTGCAATTTTCAATCCGCTAACTCCTTTCGTTCGAGAGTTATCGTGCCTACGGCCGGTCGGCCGGCCGGACAGAATCGATTTCGCACTCGGATTCTTGATCAGTGTGTCGAACCAAATCATTTGAGACCATTTTCAGCCAAAAATTCCAAAATTATAGACACTTGGGCAAATTGATAAGCAATCTGTTCCGAAGAACTAGTATGCCAAAAAACAAGTTTCTTATGACAATTGCCCAAAACAGGTTTAAAGTACCTACAAATAGTAGGTATTCCATAAAACACGTATAAAATAATAAATTACCTTGTAATCGATCAAAAATTTCCTGATCTACGTTCACAAAATTTTCTCCTCTCTCGAACTACAGAATTATGCTTTCAATATTTACGTAATATTTTCAAACATTCTCGGGTGAGGTCCCCATTGCATCGCTAAAATACGAGTATTTCAACCCCAATATTCTTGAAGTTACAATATTCCCTTCTGTCAAGTTGACTTTATGACAATTCATACATAGAATATACATAGAATAATTATATCAATCTGTGAAATACGATTTACATTGAAATTTTGAAAAATCATATCTCCAAAAGTATTAGCTTGTCAGAGTTAAAAATTATACGAATGGATTCTTATGATAAAACTGCTCATTAAAAAAAATTTAATTTGGAATTTGTTTTGTAAAAAAAATTCCCGGACCGGCCGGACAGAATGAATTTCGACCACGCATTCTTGATCAGTGAGTCGAACCAAATGGTTTAAGACCATTTTCATCGAAATATTCGAAAATTACAGACATTTGGGCAAATTGATAAGCACTCAGTTCCTAGGAACTAGAGCGCCAAAAATGGGGTTCTAATTTGAAAAAATTGATTTTTCACGATTTTGTCATCCCTAACTTTGAAAGCGATTTTTTCACCCCCTGTATCATGAATCGCGATTTCGATTTTTAAAGTGGATACATCAATCTTGCATCTTGAAATATCCCAAAAATGAAAATTTTCCATCCAAAAACCTCGAAGTTATTCTTGTTTCAGCGGAGCTCTATTTTCGATTTTTTTTTCGAATTTTCCCGTTCAGAGAGAATTTTCCAACCAAAACTGAAAAATGTTACATCAAAATAACTTGAAATTTTCTAAGGAATCTATTTCTGCAATAAAAAAATGGTGTTCTAATTTGAAAAACGGAAGTTGACGTCATTTCCGGAAAAACCGGAGGTGCTAATGCCTTGAAAATATTTTAGATTTCATCAGCATCGTGAAATACTTATAAGTGCTGAATTTCATGAAAATACGTTCAGTAGTTTCCCGTATAAATATGGGTGAGGTTCCTCGTGAAAGACCCTGTATAGTGCGGTTGGCTCAGTGGGAGAGTATTTGACTTGGGAGCGGAAGCCCCAAGTTCAATCTGAGGCTAGGAAAGAAATTTTCTAGTCACGGTAATCGCCACCATTCACTGTTGGGTAAAAAATCAACAGTGCTGTGCCTAAGGTGGCGTAAGGACACAGTAACAAAGCCTACACAAAACACAACTGGTTCTCCTTACTCGCTCAAGCTCTTCGAGAGCTCTCTTCATGGAAGACCTAGGAGGATCAGTATAATAATAATAAACAATAATTACAAGGATGTTGTGAATGGCAAATGTTGCCAACTCTATGGTTACTAACAAATGATTGCTCACAAATAAAAAAGAAGCCGCCATTTAGATTGCGTTCTTGTCCAATTTTTGTCTTTGGTTCTTGACTGCTCAATATGTTGTCGATAGTGGAATAATTATTAAAAGTGTTGATTTGGTTGTTCCTGAGGATATTGAAGAGCAACTTCGGAATTCCAACCTGAAAAAATAAGCTCAGCAGTATAACATTGCATGTACCAATTTCCTGGCTTTGAGCAAATTGAAAAATGTAGAAGGCAACTGTACAGTGAACCTGTTTTCTTAGCATAAAAAATATGGTGCTCATCAACTTTGTGGGGCAAATTTTCAATGATCAAGTCAAGTGCCCTGGTTAATAAAGGTGTGGATGTTTAAAAGTTTATAAACGAGGCACTAGATGAGATATACTTGGTGGTTAAGGTCGGATAATTTGGAGCCTGTCGGCGTTAAGGATTATGTAATTTAGTAGTAGAATATATCGCAATAATAATAAATAAATCATTGGTCATACAACATCCAAACATATAAACGAAAATCAGTCGTTGTTTCTGTATTATTGGAAAGTATATTGGCTATTTCCGTGCAGTTCATACAAGTACATTGCAATCCGCCCTTCTGTTATCAAACATAGTCTTTTATTCCTGAAATACATAAAGAAGAAATGCACTGCCAATCCAGTTGGTATAAATACATTTGGGAAAATGCCCAGTATGGTTGGCGAATTTCTCAATCTGCCAGAACCAAAGCCTACGACGGTAGCCGAGGGCTATATTGATCATTCCATAGCTTATTGAAATGCTATTGCGGAAAAAATTCTCCCAACCTCTAACAACTCAGCAGATTTTGGAACTTCATCATTCAACATTGTACTTCCGATTTCTACTAGTTATGATGGTACTGGGAATTCTAGTAATGTGTTTTGAAGCTTCCTAACGCTAAAGGCATTAATGTTAACAATTGTTCTAGTTGTACGATCAATATTAATGTTCATAAGTAGTGATTGTTAAATAAATTGTTGAATACATTTGCAATCCTAAAATTATTAATGAAATTTATCTGATTTCATGATAAGCTTCCACGTAAACATTCGCTTTTAACACTGTTGGCTATCATTAAAAGTGTCACATTAAATGACACTAGCTGACATTCAAGGAATCATATTATATTCAGTATCCCGAGCTGTGAAATGCCTGAGATCAGAGAACTCTGAACCCATCACCACAACGGAATGAAGATATAATCCAGAATTTATCTCATGAACCATTATTACAAAATATTATAAATAATTCATTCTGATATTCTCCAAAAGCTCATAATAAATTTCCAAAATCCAATTTGGTTAATGCGAAACGCCGTTATGCAGATTACTCCGTTGTATATTATCATTTTCGAAAGTGGCCAAACATGACTTGTTTTAAATGGAATCCAAGGGAGAGTGCGACTGTCCACGTCATATTATGCTTTGCCGGACTAGATAAGCTCGCAATTAAATCAAATAACCATTTCGTTGCCGTCATTTCGGGAGTTATGATGCGTCGACCCGGTTTTGGGGCAAACGGATTTGCTGAATTGTGCTGGCAAGCATATAATTATGTAAAGGCTAGTGAAACTCACTTTAAAAATAACAAAAATTCTCAGATAGCACTGAAGTAAAATCAGAAGCTTTTGCTCGCATGTTTCATTTTCAATTCACGACTCATATGAAGTCGATCAAGCTGAAATACGGTTCTCGATGGTTGAATGGGACTCCAAGGTATGTGAGGAGTTTCAGCGGATTCTAAAAGGTGGTTTCCAAAATATGAATTTTTTTTAAGAAAAAACATTTTTATTTTTTCAAGTGATAAGATATTCACGAAATGTCGCCAAAGTTAGTGCATTGGCATTCTAGAAAATAATTAATAAACAAGTAATCATTAAAGGATACTTTGGAGGTTTACTCATTGTTAAAAGGTTTCTTCCTAGGTTTTTTCTCCCAAACTCTGAAAAATATCTATAAAATAAAAATAAATTATTCTGTGATTTGCTTCGGCGTAAGAAACACAAGATATTTGTCAGAAGCAATCAATTGAACAATGTTGCCTAACAAACAACAACGAAACAACATCAACGAAGAAACAACTATATCGTAACGTTTCGGAGTCTATATCAGACTCCTTCGTCAGACGCACAACGAAAATCTTTAGAATTATTTTGTTGATAGTTATTATGTGAAATTCAAAAATTCTCACATTGACAGTATTTAAAAATCATAGCTAATATAGTTTTACTTCATCATCATTTTGTTGATAGGTATTCCAAAATTCGAGAAATTGTCACATTGACAGTATTTGAAAATCATAGCTAACAGAGAATGCAATTTTGCAAATTGCTCAATTGGTATTGACCATATGAATGAATTTATTGAAAAAGGAGTTGGAACTTGGAAATTTCTATGCAAAGTAATACTATGTTAGCTATGATTTTAAATACTGCCAATGTGACAATTTTGCGAATTTTAGAATAACTATCAAGAAAATAATTCTAAAATTTAATGCTTGTGGTTTTTACTTGATGCAAATCCATATTTACTCAATGAAAAATTATATACGACTAGCTGGCCCGGCAGACTTCGTACTGCCTCCTCAACGCCTGCCCAACGCCAACGCCAACGCCAACGCCAACTCCAAATCCAAATCCAACTCTAACTCCAACTCCATCTCCAACTACGACTCCGATTCCTACTCCGACTCCGACTCCGACTACGACTCCGACTCCGACTCCGACTCCGACTCCGACTCCGACTCCGACTCCGACTCCGACTCCGACTCCGACTCCGACTCCGACTCCGACTCCGACTCCGACTCCGACTCCGACTCCGACTCCGACTCCGACTCCGACTCCGACTCCGACTCCGACTCCGACTCCGACTCCGACTCCGACTCCGACTCCGACTCCGACTCCGACTCCGACTCCGACTCCGACTCCGACGACTCCGACTCCGACTCCGACGACTCCGAATCCGACTCCGACTCCGACTCCGACTCCGACTCCGACTCCGACTCCGACTCCGACTCCGACTCCGACTCCGACTCCGACTCCGACTCCGACTCCGACTCCGACTCCGACTCCGACACCGACTCCGACTCCGACTCCGACTCCATTTCCACCTCCATCTCCATTTCCACCTCCATCTCCATTTCCACCTCCATCTCCATTTCCACCTCCATCTCCACCTCCAACTCCAATCCAACTACAACTACTACAACTCCAACTACAACGCCAACTCCATAACCAATGCCAACCACAATACCTACTCCAACTTCAACTCCAACCCCAACGCCAACTTCAACGCCAACTCAAACTCCAACGCCAAAAACATTTTCCAGTAGACCAAATTGTAAATCTAAACCATTCTCGAATCTCCACGAACACACACAAAAATTTCATCAAAATCGGTCCAGTCGTTTAGGAGGAGTTCAGTCACATACACACGCACACAAGAAATATATATATTAAGATTTACACTTATTTATTCAATATTGTGACGCGTTTCGTCGACACAGCGACTTCATCAGACTACATCATACTGAGTATGATGTAGTCTGATGAAGTCGCTGTGTCGACGAAACGCGTCACAATATTGAATAAATAAGTGTAAATCTTATTTACAATTATATACGATTTACACTTATTTATTCAATATTGTGACGCGTTTCGTCGACACAGCGACTTCATCAGACTACATCATACTGAGTATGATGTAGTCTGATGAAGTCGCTGTGTCGACGAAACGCGTCACAATATTGAATAAATAAGTGTAAATCGTATATAATTTTTCATTGAAAATAATTCTAAAGATTTTCGATAAGCGTCTGACGAAGGAGTCTGATATAGACTCCGAAACGTTACGATATATGTAGTAGTTTCTTCGTTGATATTGTTTCGATTTTGTATGTTAGGCAACATTGTTCAATTGATTGCTTCTGACCAATATCTTGTGTTTCTTGCACCGAAGCAAATCGCAGAATAGTTAATTTTTATTTTATAGATATTTTTCAGAGTTTGTGAGAGACAACCCAGAAAGAAACCTTTTAATAAATAATAAAAAAGTTTTGATTGGATCAGATTTGAATTTCTTGTAGAACTAAAAAAAATATTTCAGATGGATATAACTCCCAAATCGTTTTGCCGATTATGCCCACTAAAGAACTTAACTTGACTTTGGAATGGCAATGGGTTCTCCTTTGTCAGCTGTCATGAGTAATATATTGATAGAAAATAATCAGCTTTCTTTTCTATATGTTTCGATAATTAAGTATCCGAACCATTTTGAGACAAGTGTCTTCAGAAAGCGGAACCATACAAATATATATTTGAATTTCTATTCGAATCATCAACTAAGTGTGAAAAGAGGTGTTCTTAAAACAATTTACAATAGAGCTTATCTGATTTGTTCTACTCCTGAAATTCGAAATAATGCTGTCGATTTAATCTAAAAATTTCCTGAAAATAATGGATACCAGAGTCAATTCATTCATACATCAATCATGAAGCTAGACGAAAAAGCTTCTAATAAATCAAGTGAAATAGAATAATCAACAAGAAGAACAGTACAATCTGTTGAATATGATCCCTTATGTTTGTGGCATGCCTGAAAAAATCAGAAGAATCGTTTCTGAGTTCAATATAAAAACGTGCTTCTACAGCAAAAATGAATTTTTCGATTCTGTAATTAATTAGTTTTCAGTTATTTTCTGCACTACATATATTTTCCTTTTACTTGTATTTTCCTTATTTGTTTGGTTCATACTGTTTAATTTTGAGGGTTTCCTTAAGGTATTCTATTTTTTCAATATTGTGTTGTATGAAGACATGTCCTATACAAATGTAATTTTGTCTCAAAGGATGAATAAAGTTATTATTATTATTATTATTATTATTATTTAATGAAAAACAAAAATCAGAAAACTGTGTATATAATATTCCCTCTATTTGAGGTAAATCGTATACAAGATAAACATCGAGACCACTAGAATTAAGAAAGTCGGAACATAAGATCAACTTGAGTAATAGACATACAAAAATTAAAAATAGCAGAACATGTAGGTATGTAAAATCCAAGGAGATCACATGATGGATTGAAGTAATTCAAAGATTATGACGACAGAATTTGATTATGTTAAAAGGAAACATAGGGAGTCAACTTGTATTTTGTTAAACAGAGAATGCAATTTTGCAAACTGCTTGGAATTGACCATAATTTCCAAGTTGGCACTTGGAAATTTCTATGCTAAGTAAAACTATTTTACTATAATTTTCAAATACTGCCAATGTGACAATTCTCGCATTTCAGAATGGCTGTATCAACAAAAAATAATTCCGAATATTTTATTCTGACGAAGGCGTCTGATTTAGATTCCAAAACGTTTACGAAATAGTTGTTTCATCATGGATGTTGTTTCGTTAATGTTTGTGAGGCAACATTGTTCGATTCATTGCTTCTGATAAATAACTCGTGTTTCTAACTAAGAAGCACTTCACAAAATAATGATTTTTGGCGCTACAGTTCCTCGGAACTGAGTGCTTATCAATTTGCCCAAATGTCTGTAATTTACGAATATTTCGATGAAAATGGTCTTAAACGATTTGGTTCGACTCACTGATCAAGAATCCGTGGTCGGAATTCATTCTGTCCGGCCGGTCCGGCCGGCCGGCCGTAGGCACGATAACTCTCGAACGGAATGAGCTAGAGAGTTGAAATTTTCAGAGTAGGTTTGGGGGATGAATATCTCGGCTAAGTTCGTTACTGTGCAAAATCGGACAGAAGGTTTCGTAGTAATAAAAAAAAAATTTTTTTTTACAAAACAAATTCCAAATTAAATTTTTTTAATAAGCAGTTTTATCATAAGAATCCATTCATATCATTTTTAACTCTAACAAGCTAATATTTTCATGATTTTTCAAAATTTCAATGTAAATCGTATTTCACAGATTGATATAATTATTCTATGTATATTCTATGTATGAATTGTCATAAAGTCAACTTGACAGAAGGGAATATTGTAACTTCAAGAATATTGGGTTTGAAATACTCGTATTTTAGCGATGCAACGGGGACCTCACCCGATATGTTTGAAAATATTACGTAAATATTGAAAGCATAATTCTGTAGTTCGAGAGAGGAGAAAATTTGGTGAACGTAGATCAGGAAATTTTTGATCGATTACAAGGTAATTTATTATTACTTATCTTTTTTTATACATGTTTTATGGAATACCTACTATTTGTAGGTACTTTAAACCTGGTTTGGGCAATTGTCATACGAAACTTGTTTTTTTGGCGCTCTAGTTCCTCGGAACAGAGTGCTTATCAATTTGCCCAACTGTCTGTAATTTTGGAAATTTTGGCTGAAAATGGTCTCAAATGATTTGGTTCGACTCACTGATCAAGAATCCGAGTGCGAAATCGATTCTGTCCGGCCGGCCGACCGGCCGTAGGCACGATAACTCTCGAACGAAAGGAGTTAGCGGATTGAAAATT
Organism: Halyzia sedecimguttata; assembly: GCA_937662695.2. Taxonomy (NCBI): domain Eukaryota; kingdom Metazoa; phylum Arthropoda; class Insecta; order Coleoptera; family Coccinellidae; genus Halyzia; species Halyzia sedecimguttata. The sequence goes on along the minus strand of OW569418.2, from coordinate 31,403,514 downwards.
GCAAGGTGGCTTTGGAGCGTAAATATCTCGGACAAGTTCGTTAATGGTTGAAAACCATCAAGGGGTTTCGGAGTTATGGCCGATTTTATTAAAAATATTTTTTATGAATATTTCCGAAACCGATCACTCGATCTATCTGAAATTTAGCACCAAATTGTAGAATCATGACCTTTATACGCATGTAAAGTTTTGTATTGACCAGATTACCGCAAAGTGTCAAAAAAAAATTTGAAAATGTGGTGCAGTTCTCATTCTCATGATTGCTCATTTAATCTTGATAAATAAACTATTATTTGAATTGAATTTCCTTTATGATGCAGTTCTATCATATGAATACATTGATATAATTCCCAACTCTGAGAAACCAATACCAGATATAATTTGTCTGTTTGAACTAGAGCGCCAGAAAGCTCCTGTCCACAGGGCTTGAACCCATTTTTTTATTTTATAAATATTTTTCGGAGTTTGGAAGATTACTCTTAGATGTGTTTATGTAAAGGGTAATCAAAAGAGTAGATATTGGTTGGACTTGGGGTTACCCTCGTGGTTATTGATCCGAAACAGCTGGACATTGCACCAAAATTAACGAAGTACTGACCAATGTGAAACAATCATGAAGGAAATGTACCACAAATGTCCAACATGACAAACTGAAAAAACCTGTTTGAATGGCTTAGGAATGTTATTCCACATGCAAGTGTTATACAGGATAGATGACTATTGCTCAATTTCTACAAGAAATCGTTCTACTCAAAACTATGATTAGTTCCTATGAAGAACGTAAAAACATGATAAGGCAATTTCAGAAGCTCTCCTTGCAGCGTACGAACGACGAAATAGCCACTCACCATCAACATGTATCTGGGAGTCTGCAGTTTTCCGTAATTAATCTATATTTACACATCTATCTTCGATGGCATATATCAGAGGAAGAGTTGTTCTAAATAAAATATCTGGAAAAAATGATATTTATGTTCACTCAGAAAATTTTCTAAGTATTATTATCAGAAGTACTACTGTTGAAAGTCTAATGTATCGAATTCATAAATATAATACAAAACTTTTTTGACTACGAAAAAATACTGTTCCCACAATAGAGCATTTATGTTACCCTAAATGTCGTTTGTCAATACTATAAAACAAGAAATATTCTGATAACCACATGATTTTCATTAGAGCTACACAATATTCTGGAAATCAATATATTGTTTATTAATACAATAGTAGGATTCAATAAAACGAATGCTGAAATTTCATTACTTCAAAACCTTTAATATTGTGAACGTAACACAAATTAGTTATAAATAATATTTAATGAACTGTGTAGTATACAACACATATTATTATCATTACAATTGTAATGTTAGTCAAATAGTTCATTATCATACTTGTAAACAAAATTGGTTAGGCTAAAAAACTGAAAAAGCACATACGTGAGGTCAGTCTTCTTCAACGCGCTTGTTCATTTTGATCAATCTGACTTGAATGATGTAGTAAACAAGCATGCAAGAGCAGATTGATCTCACGTCAGTGCATTTTTGCAACAAATGATTTTTCATTATTCATTGAAGATCACCACTGAAAGTAATGATGTGAGGTCATTTTACTAACTTCAATTCATTCAATTCAGATTGGTAAAGAGGAACAAACGAGACAAAGCAGACTGGGCTCAGGCCAGTGCTTTTTTAAATTGTTTTGATGATTCTGTTTATTACTACAGTCTGGACTACGCCCCTCAATTTTTCCGTAGCTCGAAATAAAATAAAAATCATTTGTTGATCAAAAAAGCACTGACGCGAAGTGTATGACATCATTCAATTCAAATTGGTCAATATGATCATGCACAACAAAGTTGACTGACCTAACGTCAGTGCTTTGTTAACTTTATGTTTCTAGTCATACTGTCCTCACGATATTCTTCAAGAGTTCTCATGTCGGTATTTTCAATACCGAGGTTCAATTATTACAGATCCCTATTTTTCGAGTTATTGAAAAATTTTGCTGGCAATATATTTAAACAGTTTGCTGGCAATATATTTAAACATAAATTCTTACAATCCTTGTTGCATAATATATGTAATGTAATAATAAATGAAAATCGCTTTAGATCATAAAAATTTTACCGCATGTGTATATAAAGTTGATCAGTTTCGTTCGGACCGGTCAGCTGTAGGTATAGCTGGCCGGTTTCACTCGAAGTAGAGAAGCATCGTCAGTGCTGTTAACTTTAACATATTTTCTTCACAAATTCGATTTTTATTTATTGTATATCGTTTTGGTTTGCTTAGTTAAAAACATGTAGAAATGATTCACGCGATTGGGTTAATTATTAGAGAGAGGGAACTCTACCACTGTGGTGCCTTAAACTATTGTATTATTGAGGCTATTTCTGAAAATGCCTTCTGCGTCTGGCATAAAAATATTAATTTATTGTGGTTAATATATATTAAATTGTAATTTTTATTTTAGATAGACGCAGCGATTGTGCCAACATATAAGGAGACCAAGAAAGTGTTAATTATGTACACAGTCAATGATTCCCAGGATGCCTTTATGGTAACAGGTGCCAGTGTAGCAGAAGTAGAGACTTAACTTTCATTATTAAAGGATCAAAAATATGCCCATCCAACCCCACCTAGTAGTAATTTATGATGACAATCTGTTCAACCCCAAACAATATTTTCTTGATTGTGAACAAATTAAGTAGGTATATTTTTTTTCTCCAATTTCGGTTCTGAATTTATATTTTCAACTGTACTACAGTTTCAACTTGAATTCTCCTATAAATAAATGCATAACCGTATGGCTATTTTTCAAATTTATTTTTTCAATATCAAAACAATACATGATTTTTTCTTACCTAATATCAATATGGTTGTAAACGATTCGAAAAAAAGTAATAATTGAAAAAGTATTTATTTTTTATTTTATAGATAGGTACAATGATGCAATATTTTTTTTAGTATATTCTTGATCAAACTGTGCGCTAACTTTGATTTATTCCGAGGAGTCTTACAAAATGAGATACTGTTATGTGTTTCCGATACATTTATTTTTTTTTTAAGTTGAGTATTTTATCTTGTATTCTTCGAATAAATTTGTTTTAAATTTTGAGTATTTTGTTTCAACTTACCTACACTCTAATATTGAAATGAAAAGTGCGAAAGATATACCAGCGACAAAAGTGTATAAAAGACAATGCTTATGGAAAAATGGTTTCCGGTATAATTTCGTGAAATTTTGACATGTTAAAGATGTCGACTTTCTGTAGGATAGTGTTCGTAGGCACAACTCAATCTTATGACTAACCATGATTATGGGGTATTATAGTAATTTTAGAACGATAGTTTCGGGGTTTCATTGTTTTAATGTACATGAATGAAACTTTCTATCGTTGAAAATGACTTCAATGCTCTGAATTTTGTCCATATATACTTGTTCAGGAAGCCGATATCTTCGATATGCCAACGATTCAGGAAATTTTATCAGATACCATTTTTCCATCAACTGGTTGCCTGGTCATTTGTATGTTTGACAGTTTTACTGTTAAAGTTATAATTGTTTTCTAACAATATAATAACATATTTCTAATGATGTAAAGAAAATACTATGGAGAAAAGAGTATAAATTTGTATATTCAACAGTTACACTGTCATAGTAATAATTATTATCTCACAATCTAATATCACAATTTTATTCGCGCAAAAGAAATACTATTGGCAAGATAGTATAAATCTGTATATTTTACACTATTTTTTTACAATATTCATTTTACAATAAGATACTGTTGTCAAGATAGTTATTTCTCTTGAATTTAATACTAATAATAAATTATTTTCGATAAGTATAAAAGCATATTTTTGTTAACGTTAAGGAAACACTATTGACTATTTTATTATCATGGTAACAGAAATGTCAGTACATTTAACAAGTGTTCTTGAAATTGGATAGCTAAAAAAAGTACTTCTGTAAATTTAACAGAATCTTAGATTGACCAAATAGGGACCTTATTATTGTTATCGTAAAATACATTTTTCGTTGTATCTACTTGAAAAATTTTCAGTGTTTGACCACCACCTCCTCACTGGAACTTGTAAGATGTAATCAAGATGTGAATTGAGCAGCATCACTGTGCTTTGCCTGTAGGTGATTTAGATATTTTAAAAAATCAATCAAAATTCAATAGAAATGGCGATTTATTTCCGCATAGTTGTAGATTTTTAATTTTTGGTCCTAGTGGTTGTGGAATATCCAATGCACTCCTATCTTTACTAGGGAATCCAATCCCGCAAGTGCTGGATCCCGCAAATGAGGGATCCCGCTGAAATTCGGCGGGATCAACATTGCGGGATTTTCCGTGCGGGATTTGCGGGACTCAATATGTATATGGCATGCTACGATTCGATAAAAACATAAGTGCCTATAAGAATAACTGTCAGTCGCTGTGGTCACTATGAATATGGCATGATACTGTTCAATACAAACATCAATGTATATGAGAATAACTGTCATCTGCTATTGTGAAATTACTTAAGAGGTCCGAAATTCATAAAAGTATGTAGAGGTTGACGAAAAAATTGAAATATTCACCTTGGCCATAAACCTGTCTATTGCCTCGCCTGCTTGCTATCCTCGATTCCTCCTCGGATAGCAATTTGCAGACCCGACCATAATAGACAGTTTTTGGTCATTGGTATATAAAAAATAGGTTCAAGCCCTGTGGACAGGAGCTTTCTGGCGCTCTAGTTCAAACAGACAAATTATATCTCCGAAAGTATTGGTTTCACAGAGTTGGGAATTAAATCAATGTATCCTTATGAAAGAACTGCATCATAAAAGAAATTAAATTCAAATAATAGTTTATTTATCAAGATTAAATGAGCAATCTGAGAATGAGAACTGCACCATGGAAGAAATCAAATTAAAATAGCTGAAATGAATTTGACTATTTCTTATAGAACAGGATGAAATGTACGAGTATGAACACAGATCATATAATAAAGCTTAGATAGAATAATTATAGCATTCTGTGAAAACATAGAAGTACGTACGATTCATTATTGAAATTTAGAAAAATCATATCTCCGAAAGTATTAGATTATTGGAGTTGAAAATGATATCGATGGATTTTAATGGTGAAACTGCATCTTAAATAAAACTTATAGACATTTGGGCAAATTGATAAGCACTCAGTTCCGAGGAACTAGAGTGCCAAAAAGTGTAATTCCCTTTCTGGGATTTGAGCCCGCCTTCTCTCGTTCCGAAACCGAAAACCTGACGGCCTAGACCAACCGGCTATCGGGCTCCTCGTACGATCTTGTCGATCTCCGGTATTAGAATAAAACGTCGTTACTTCCCTGGGATATATATTCTTAATTTTCACTTTTCGACATAAAATCGCCACATGGGGGTTTATTTGATGGTTTTTTACCCTTGTCTCTCTAAGTCGATTTTGACGTTTCTCGAACCAACTATTAGCAAGGAATTAGACAATGTCATGTCTCAGGAAAATAAGTTGACATTATGACAATTCATAAATAGAATAATTATATAATTCTGTGAAAACGTAAAAATACGATTTATTATTGAAATTTTGAAAAATCATATCTCCGAAAGTATTAGCTTGTTATAGTTAAAAATGATATCATTGGATTCTTATGATAAAACTGCTTATTGAAAAAAATTTAATTCGGAATTTATTCAGTAAAAAAAAATTTTTTTTTGTTACTCCGAAACCGTCTGTCCGATTTTGCCCAATAACGAACTTAGCTGAGACATTCATCTCCCAAACCTACTCTGAAAATTTCAACTGTCTAGCTCATTCCGTTCGAGAGTTATCGTGCCTACGGCCGGCCGGACAGAATGAGATTCGACCACGGATTCTTGATCAGTGAGTCGAACCAAATCGTTTAAGACCATTTTCATCGAAAAATTCGAAAATTACAGACTTTTGGGCAAATTGATAAGCACTCAGTTCCGAGGAACTAGAGCACCAAAAACCTCATAATTATGCTACTACTAAAGTTTGTTTTTTATTGCATAAGACTTCTTTGCGCATATGTACTGGGGAACATCACGTTACCATTTTGCCCAAATGTCTGTAATTTTCGATTTTTTGCCAAAAATGATCCCAAACGATTGGGTTCGACACCCCGATGAAGAATTCGAGGTCAAATTTGATTCTGTCCGGCCGGCCTTTGCAACGATAAGTTGAGAATGAAAAGAGCTAGCGCATTGTAATTTTCAGTGTAGGTGGCGAATCCCAATGAGACGGACAAGTTCGTTAGTGGGCATAATCGGCCCAATGGTTTCCGAGTAATATTTTTGTTTTCAGCCAATACAAATACAAATACAAATCCGATCGAATTGAAACTTGGTGAATAGTTGTAGAATATAAACCTGAGCACGTTTGTGAAATTTCGTGAGAATCGTATTACTAGAAAATTTTAAACAAATTATGAAGAAGTATTTTTTGTCACGATAAACTGAGAATTTAAAGTGATCGGCCAAACGGTTTTGGAGTTATACCCCTCGTTATACCCACCTGAAATTGGGTTTTTATTTCCTCAATAACTCGAAAAGTACATGACCGATTTAATTCAAACATGGTTATTTGTTGTACCATGCCAACGCAAAATTCTTGCAAAATTTCGTAAGGATCGTATCACTAGAATATTTTCAATAAATCATTGAAAATTATTGAAAACAATTCTATATATCAGTAACTATTCGTCCGACATCGCTGGAATTTTGCGAGAGCCTTCAGAACCTAACTACTGCCAAGTTCCAAGTTTGAACTCGATCGGATACATAAATTGTTGAAGATTCGAGCAGCCTTGTGTGAGTTCAGTAGATGGTTGGATGACCATTGCCTCGATAACTTTTGAATGAAAGGACATAGTGACTTGCAATTTTCAGGGTATGTTGGGTATCTGAATGGGAAAGTTCGTGTACGGGCATAATCGGTCCAACTGTTTCGGAGTTACATCCACCTGGAATATTATTTCCTCGATAAATCAAAAAATATAGACCGATCGAATTGAAGCTTGGTAACTATACCTTTTCAACTTCAAATTGGGAACTATCAAAATCAAATTGGGAATTAACATATTCAAATTGGCAATAATCAAAATCAAATTGGGAATAAACACATTCAAATTGGGAATAATCAATTTCAAATTGGGACAGCATTCGCGGCTATGTAAATCAAGATCATATATAATCGGAAGATATTTTTTATTGATGAAACTGGAAATTAAAAACTAATACCCACATTCTAAACAAACATTTTAAGCATTCAAAGACGTGAAAGAAGTATTAAAAAAATGTCTTGTTTCTTATCAAACTCTCATATCCAATACATTCGAAATATCAGGTATGAACCTCGGGATATGAGCCACATATCTTGTACAGGTACTGACTGTTATAGTGGATACATTTCTTCTAATTTTGTTCTCCATTCTTTGAAGACGAAATTGTGCCTGTGATATGTTTGCTCTCGCTTTTTACCCCAGCCTTCAAACAAGACCAGGAATACTTAATTGGATTGAGCATTGGGCTGTATGGACTTAGCCTAACGAAATGATGCTGGCTGAATTGGACCTCCTAGAACAGGACTCAATACCGGTATGGCAGGTGTATTATCGGCAACTAAAACTATATTCGTTTGATAACAATCATAGGCAGCACGCAATGATCGACGAACGAATTCATTTGCCTCTTCTCTTCTAAAAGAACCACGCCTTATTTCATGGTGTAAAAGGCCCATATTTCCTATGCATCCTATAATATGAATGTTTGCCCCGCGACGGCCTGCCGATATATGGGAGCAGCGGCTTCCTTTCTTGGAACGCCCTTTTCTTCTCGAAATAAACATATTGAAATTAGTTTCATCCATGTAAATGATTGGAATATTTTCGGCTTGAAAATGTAAAATATTCCTTATATATTCACACCTATTCATTTAATTTTCTTCGCTATTCATTCTCTCAGGCTCCCTGCGAATATCTTTCAGAGTAAACATTAATCCATCCAAATGATTTCTTATCACTCTTTGGAAACATTTATACCAAAATGCTCTTCAAATGTTTGCTTTATCTCCTTTAAAGTTATTTTTGGGTTTTCCTCGATATATTCTATCATGCTATTCTTATGGGATTCTTCTATTTCTACTTTTCTTCTCCCACCCCGTTGGCGTTCTTCTTGATTTTGTGTAGTAACCCATCTATAGGCTGTGGATTTACTAATACCCAAGGCATTCGCTAGTTCTCTCCAATTGCCGTTTTCGGAGGATAAGTATACAATTTATTTTTCGAAAATATGTCTTATATACAGAAGAAAGCTGCAGATTCAATGAATAGGCAGATAATTGCCTATATAATTGTAACAGAAACGGCAATTGGAGAGAACTAGCGAATGCCTTGGGTATTAGTAAATCTACAGCCTATAGATGGGTTACTACACAAAATCAAGAAGAACGCCAACGAGGTGGGAGAAGAAAAGTAGAAATAGAAGAATCCCATAAGAATAGCATGATAGAATATATCGAGGAAAACCCAAAAATAACTTTGAAGGAGATAAAGCAAACATTTGAAGAGCATTTTGGTATAAATGTTTCCAAAGAGTGATAAGAAATCATAGAAACGGATGTCGTTCCAATTTGAAATTGATTATTCCCAATTTGAATGTGTTTATTCCCAATTTGATTTTGATTATTCCCAATTTGAATATGTTAATTCCCAATTTGATTTTGATAGTTCCCAATTTGAAGTTGAAAAGGTATAGTTGTAGAATAACTGTATTATACAGTTATTATATAATACAGGAGAATGGTCAATAGAACATACGCACAAAAGCTCCTGACTTCACTTCAGTGCTCGAATTAATTTTCATTACCATGTTTAATAGTCTGAGTACAAAGACTATATATATTGTTAACAATTCCGCATTTTTGCGGATCCGCGGGATTGATAACTTTAATCCCGCGCGTTTGCGGGATTGAGATTTTGGTGCTGGAATGGATTCTCTAATCTTTACCCCTTCATTCTAACAGTTTAAGATTTGAAAACTTGTATATATTACACTCTACTCGAAAATGTTTTGAAGATTGTCCAAGGTATGGGGTATCACAGTTATAGGGAAAATTATGATATCATAGATACCTCAGAGGATAAAGAAAGTTCTGTATTCATCTTAGATAATATATGCAACAGCCAGCAGGATGCGTATTGGCATTGTTTACCATGCTGCAACGCAAACATGTTGTTGCAACGCGGTAAAGAATGACTTAATCAATGCTCTCTCTGCCCAGGGCCCGTATACTCGACTTTCGAAGAGATGAGTATTCGCATGCGATAACTCCTACAAGAAATCTCATCTCACTTCTCCCTCACTATTTAGTAGTAGAGAAACACATTTCAACCGACAATTCACATACGGAGTTTGCGCAGAGTCACTGACGTGATAAATCTCGTAGGAGAGATCTCTCTCAATATTTCGTGAATAGGGGCCCAGGGCCCGTATACTCGACGTTCGTAGAGATGAGTATTCGAATGCGTTAACTCCTAAAGGGAATCTCATCCCACTTCTCCCTCACTATCATAGACAAGATATACTATGGGTTACGTGCAGTTCTGACAGTTGACACGACATTGGAGGACCAACAAAACAGGCATTAGCACTGTTATTGGTTGTTTTGCTCATATTTCTCCTAATTTTTGAATGTTATATCAAGTTATATGCTGTTTACGAATTTTATGTAGTGTAATGAATATCTCATAAACGTTATTTGATCCATAAAAGGGGTAAATATTGCGAAAAAAATAGTATTTCATAGGTAAGAATGCTAATATCTTCCTTATCTGAACAGTTTGCTCATTTCCATGTTTTCAGGTACCTTGTAATCCAATTTATATGTGTAAATAATCATGATAGATTATAGTGATTACTCTGAAAAACATTCTGAGAGTGACAAAAAGCTCTATATCGATCAAATTTCCATCATTGGTGGTTAGTTTAGATCCTTATACTATCAGGAAGCAGAAGTGTTCAACAAAAGTTGATGACTTTACGAAAATACTGTACCCGGACATTTTTATGCACCTTGTGGTTACCAAGGACAAATATACTTCAGATGATATGAGTTCTAATAAAAGTCAGGAGGCTTATAATCAGACAGCATGTGGATGGGTGTGGAATATCTCCATAATAAAGACTGGCAATCATAGTTTGATAATTGCAAAGGTATAGGTTCAACAATCATCTTCAAATTCATATATTTCACTATAATTTTCATGGATTTATATGAAGAAAAGTATTTGAATATATCATCGAAGGAATTGCAGGATATCGGTAAGCCCCAATCTATCAAACTTTTAGTTCTTAAAATTTGATACTTGTTGGTGATTTTTATCTTATGTGTGCTGTTGAATTTATTAGTGGCAGTAATGAATGATTCTTCAAGGATATTATATGAATGCAGCTTCCATCAACGTTAGTAAAATGATTTATTTATCAATATTTTTCAGGCAGAAGTATCAATTTGACAGTGGTTGAATCTAAATCTATTGAAATAGAAAGCAGGGAGCAGTTGAATATCAATAAGAGTTGGTTTTAAGCATGTTTAGGATTAAGAAGTATTTCACAGTGACAATGGGTTATTCATGCTCGTCATTACAATGATTTTTATAATAGTTTAAACTGAAGCAAGCATATTTAAAAAAATTTAACCTAATATTAATAGAGTAAAAAACACATTGTATACTTTATAATTTATTTACAACATTCATCATGTCTAAGCAGTTCTGTTTAAATAAATTAATCTACAATATACATTTTGCTTTGTAACAGCCTTATTCTCGTTTTTGTTCCTTTGGTTTGGACCTGGCATCAGAGTTGGGAAAATTAATTTTATTCATCAGGAATTAACTACATTAGATTATAAAATATAACAGATAAATTACATACACAAATCAATCATATTCTATAATGGAATCCAATCAGGATGATTTTTATCGGACAAATCTGCTGGCTTACCTAGTGAAAACATGGTGTACAATTTTCTATATTCTACCATGAGAAACAAATCAAAATTTTATTTCCTTTCATATTTGAATGAAAACGTGTTAAATACATCATACCAAATTTGAGTTTCGAAGGTGTTAAGTCGAATCTCTTCGGCGGAGGAATCCATAAATCTCTGGTTTTTGCTGAGGTAACAAATTTTGCGAACTTTATCAAAAACTGATGAAATCCTTTCAATAAAGAAGTCCAATTAATTGAGAAATTCATAAAATTTATAATGAAATATTATAGATTCATACATTACTATTCATGCAGCTAACTAAGTGAAACATTTTTATATGTACCTATAATTATACAGAATTGACAAGCTGGAAAGTATAAGTATATATATGGATTATACTGATCCTTCCTAGGTCTTCCCCAAGGAGACCCCTCATAAGCTCTCGAAGAGCTTGAGCGAGTAAGGAGAACCAGTTCGTGTTCTGTGTAGGCTTTGTTACTGTGTCCTTACGCCACCTTAGGCACAGCACTGTTAATTTTTGACCCAACAGTGAATGGTGGCGATTACCGCGACTAGAAAATTTCTTTCCTAGCCTCGGAATTGAACTTGGGGCTTCCGCTCCCAAGTCAATTGCTCTACCACTGAGCCAACCACACTGGAAAGTGTTATTTGTCTTCTAAATTTTCCACAGTTTCCAATCGTAGTGACATACTAATGCAATAGAATTCTTGCCTTTGAAAACAATATACCTAGTTCTTTCTTATAGTCTCTCAAGGTGATCGGTTTAGTTCAGCTCTACATCATAGACCTTTAAATTAGGTCTATGCTCTACATTCATACAAGATTCAAATTGAAACCAAGATATTAAAATAGATCTATAACTTACTCACTTACTTACGCACTTTCTGCATATAAATTTACGTGAAAAATGTGATATTTGTACGTTTTTTCAGTTCGCCCTTGCTACTGCAGCTCATGAACTTGCAAAAATTTGGCATTTTATTATATTAATGTTTATGGAACAAATAAAGATAGCAAAATATTCACTTCACTTCATAAACAGCAATTCAATTGATATAACACTCACAAATATCGAAAAATCCAGGAAAATAAGAGCAAAACAAACAATAACAGTACTAATTCCCGCTTTGTTGGTCCTCCAATGTCGGTCAACTGTCAGAACTGCACGTAACCCATAGACAGGGTCGTGACACTCTCTTTCCCCCACCCCAAACCCTGTTTTTAGTTCATTGGCATTCTAGAGATGTCTCTGCCTGCGCAAATTCCATGATTTCCATGGGATGAGATCCGATAGATGACTCTGTTCCGCGTTCAGAATTACAGTGATTCAGAATGTGATGGATTTGTCATTAATTTCTGAAAGTGTCATCGAACCTTGTTTACAACTATGAAAATTATTCAAATAAATATATTTTTATTGAGTGGACAATTTTATATTATAACTATTCCGATGAAATATGTGTACTTGGATCCATAGAATACCGATAAGATACCTGCACAGATACCTGATCGTTTCTATGGCAGGTAAACCAAATTACTGTTTACTCAGGTAGAAATTGAAGTGAATTTGAATTCGCACCTTCGACCGAAGAGGTTCAGCCAAAATATCGATTGGTAAGTGACGAGCTCGTGTTTGGAAATTTATCGTAAAAATGGGAAAATGGATCAAATGTTGTGTATATGGTTGTGAGGATAATGTTAGCATGAGACATCGATTTCCTAAAAACAATCCAAGTCTTTTTAAAACGTGGATCGACATTATCAAGCCAAGTGATTGGGAAATATTATCTGTTGATTGACCAGATTTATAACAGGCATTATGTATGCCATGCACATTTGGAGACTGTTACAAGATAGAAGGAGGAAGAAGAAGGCTCGCTATGCATGCAGTTCCTACACTTGGTGTTTCAGGTAAGCTATACATTGACAACAATAATTTGAATTTGTTTTTAAAATTTTTGTGAAATTCTAAGAAGTATAAAACAGTTCATCTTTCTTTTGAAGGTATCTCAAAAGTTCTTGATGATGTATGGAACCAACCATCAACTTCAAAAACCGATATTGACCAACTACAAATGTCACTGTCTAAAGGAACGCAAAATATTATGGAGCCAAGAACTCATAAAAGTAAGTGTATAATACTAATGTTGGAGTGATGACATGATTGCTTTGAATAGCAATAGTAATGAGAGGATCTTCTTTTAAATTTTAAATGCTTGTACATTTTCCACAATATATATGTCCTATACCAAAAATTTTATTATTTATTATTATTTCCTCAGTTTGGTCCTGGAGATGCCCCAGTTAAGGATAGTCATGTGGGACATACGCTAGGATGGGATGGAGCACAGAGCAGAGCAGATTGAAAAAGAATCCTGGCATCAAATGGTTAGCATATTTGAAGGTGATCTTTTGTCTGGAGCAGTACTGCATTCTCCTTTATTTTATTGTTTTAAACAGGAATCAATTCTTTGTTTTCCCACGTAGCAAAAGTGTTATGAATATCGGTTGTATGGACATCTATATAACAATCCAAAAAACCGATAGCCTACGTAAATCAGTATCAAATTAGTACATTATAACGTCAGTAGCACAGTTACTACGACAAAAGTGGGAATGATTTCACAACATATACAACTGTTGTAAAGTTGTAATTGCAACTTCTTAAGCAACTGATATGTTATAATACCACCATACACTATATAATGTGAGCGAACAAGATATTTGAGTTTTTACTAAGTCAGCTGAGGAAAACCATTTTTCCCATAGACAGCTAGAGCTTTGTGGGTATACTTTCTGTATTTCTGTTTTTGTTTGTTTTATTTGTGTATATATTGGGTTTGGGTGTAATAGGTCTCTTGCATGCCTATTTTTTTTATTATTAGAATCGAGTATTATATCCATAAGAATTCTGAAAAAGTGAAACTGCCGTGAAAATTTTCAATATTCAACGAGGAAACGGTCATTGAAATTTGGTTGCACATAATGGCCCGTCATATCTACTCTCATTCTCTTCTCGTGTCCATTTCACACTTTCTTCCAGTGCAATACGGCCCCCTATGGAGGGCTTCTAGTCGGCATATTGGCTGTAACAAGCAGATGGTACATTTTGATTATCTCAGCCGTTAAAGCAATGATTCAGAAGCGTTTTTTTACCTCATTTGAATTTGCTTCTTGATTTACCGATTTTCAATACCGAAATATTCAAATTGTATAAATTATGAAAGTGGATGAGGGCATACATGTTGATCTGGTATTGAATTAGATTTCAGAAAGACATAAACATATGGTATTTCATGTTACATGCAAGAGAACTATTGTTTTAATTATGTTAATAGCTATTTTTTTCTTGTTACTGTTATAATACCTCAACACCGCACACTATATAATGTGGGCGATGATATTGTGAGTTTTACTTAATTGCTTAAAAGTATTTTACGTAAACAAATAAAACTTAGGGCTGCATTAATAGTCGACCCTCTAGATGAGGTACGAAGAACTCGTTTTTCATACCTGATCTTGAGGGCCGACGATGAGTATGGCCCTCTTAAAACTGATTTTTTAGTGTTAAAGTTTTATTCTTTGCATTTATTATAATTTATACACTATTAATTTCACATATGTTCACTGTGGTGAAAATATCAATATATATAATTTATGTGTGATAGTACCTTTTATTTTCCTTCAAATTTAAAAGTTATTCTGTCTTCCAGGCGTACAAGGCCGAAACAAACTGGATTGTGAGGTACAATTACCCTTTCAATTAATGGAATGTGACCGAGTTTTATACGAACATGCAAAGTTTTTCCAATCTTTAACAAATTCAAGTTTTCCTGTGATTGTAACATTGACATGATTTTCCTCTCTTGTTTGTTTTTAAAGTCGGTTTTGTGCACCGCAATGAACTTGGCTCAGTGTGATTTTTATGGAAACGTTGATTTATTGGAAAAGTAATTCTATCTCATACTTCCTTTTATTGTAACAAGATCTGTCAGACCACTAAATGTATACACCGAAATGTTTGCGAAGTGAGAAAATTCACAGAAGTTTGTTCTGAAATTTGTTCATCTCAGCAATTTCCCCGAAGATTCTTATATTTCGGTACAGAACATAAGTTCTCTTGCGAAAGACAAGAATCTTCTAAGAAATTGGTGAGGTCAAACAATTTCAGAACAAGCTTCTGAAATTTTCCTCATTTCGCTCACATTTCGGAATACACATTAAATAAATTAATTTGAATTTCGCGCCAAAAGCGAAATACCGACATAATTTGAATTTCGCGCCAAAAGCGAAATACCGACTTAATTTGAATTTCGCGCCAAAACCGAAATCTGTAATACCGACACATGCGATGTGCCCGCCTCTGGAGAATGCCAATGAACTAAAAACAGTGTTTTTCATGTTACAAGGCCAGTGTCGAATCTATATACTTAGTTATCTGTGCCCATAGATGGGCCACTCTAACCTTATTTCTGTTCCTTGCTGCACTAGCGGTGCCGGACGGGAATTATTTGAAGTTCGAACGAGCGGGAAATTCAAATATATCTCCCATATATCCTATATTCTATTGTATTGTTCCATAACACTGCCAAACACAAAGTTGACGAATTATCGTCAACCTGGCATTTGACAATGTTTTTGGAACAATGGTTTTCGCTGTAATCGAAAGAAAACAAATGAAATCCCAAAACTCTCTTTAATAAAATTATATTCAGATTCATGAATTTAAGTTCAACATTTAGTGTGAATTAATGTACATGTATATTAGAAAAAGAAAGAATATCAAAATTAAAAAATACATTTGGCATGAAAATAAAATTTAGTGTGACATAATTGAAAAAACAATTATATAGCTTATGCGAGAGAAACTTTCTTCAATAAAATTATCCTTATATACCTTCAAATTTGAAGGAGCAATTCAATGTTGTCAATATTCATAATATTCATTTGGGAAAAAAAATAAATGTGAAATATAATATAAAAAAATTCGAAAATAACAGACATTTGGGCAAATTGATAAGCACTCTGTTCCGAGGAACAATAGTGTCAAAACAGATAGCATTATATACAACGTAATGTGGAAAACATTTTCTACATGAAAATCATCCCTAATCCATACCTTTGAATATGAAAGAGCGGTTGAATGAATGGCTGCCTCAATTCCAATATTCATTTACAAGGACAAAATCCCATGTGAAATATAGTAAAAAAAAATGGATATCATTATGCACAACATAATGTGGAAATATATTCTACTCCAATATACATTTAGAAGGACAGAATCAAATTAGAAATATAATATAATGAAAAAATTGATATCATTATGCACAACATAAAGTGAAAAAATTTTGTACGTGAAAATCACCCAGTTGTTTCTCTATATATAGCCTATTTATAGCAGCTACATTTACAAAACCTTGATCACAAATAAGTGCCACGACATGAGGCCTAACAATATCTTCAAGAAATTTGGAAAGATCAACACGTTTCATTCCACCATGATTGAAGAAATAAGCTAGGGTTGTTTGTTTCTATTTATGAAAAACTCCCCTAGCCATGAAGACCATAACCTTGTCTGCAATATTAGAAGAACAATAATTTACTGAAAGTCCAATATCTTGGAAGCCTTCAAATAAATCCTTCGCCTTTTTATATTGCAGAGAAGGCTTGATCGACATTTCATCAAACAAACAAAATGGAACAAAATTTTTGCTTCTCATCCATTCTCCCAAGCTTAAGTTTAATTGAATCCATAATGCTAGAATTGATACGTTCTGAAATCAACTGAATGCAATAATTACAACAAAGTTTTTCTGTATGCACGGAAAAAATAAAATACTTGTTTCAATTCTACACATTTCATTTCAAGCCTTAGTTAGATTTGTATATCCCTTAGACGATATCTATTTCAATAAAGATTATCACATTCTCAATTCCATTGACTTCAATGTAACAAATGATTATTCAATTTTAGGATGCTGCAATGCTCATTCAAAGAGTACTTCACTCCTTATTCCACAAAAATGTAGTCTTAAATAAAATAAAATGGTTACTTAATCACAACATATGGAGATTAGAATTATGTATAGCATTTAATTGCATTGAAAATTTGGTAGGATAATATAAGGAATTTAATTTTCAAAGTAGAAATATCATCGGATGACATTAAAAATATGGAATGACTATATTGAGAATATTAACTCTTGAAGTGAGTCGTTCTAATTTTACATATAATTGAAGTGAGTATTTAACTACATCATTAAGATTAAAATAAGCCTTACAGTAAGATGTTTTTATTTTAAATTCAAGCATCTGATATTTTTGAAGTGAAGAGACTGTCTAATTTCAAAGCACGTGATATTTGTATTGGCATTTTGAATATGTTTATTCTAAGATGATAATATTCAATATATTATTAAGCATATTTTCAAAATGAAATTCTCCCGAGTGTTTGTTATACCTACTTATAATGTCACCATTCTCTTTACCCTATATTTTCAAGAGATGATGAGAAAAATATTTTCGTATCTTGAAAATATAGGTATAAAGGTAATGATGAAAATATAAGTATAGATATAATATAGTTCTCCAATCGGGAATCCTTGGGATTAGGCTCGGCAACAGCTGGCCAACATATATATTTTCAGTTTTTTTCTGGTTGGACAATTTTGCCGAATAATTCTAAATAGTTTTAAATATCAGAAGGCATACAAAAAAAATACAAATCAATCTAAAAAACGAAAATTCATTAAATCAGACATAACAGTTCTTGGTGTATGAAATAAATATATTAGGTACTCTTAAAAATAGATAACAGAACATTCCTTACTCTGAACAATGTGAGGCAGTAAAAAATCAAAAATAATTCTAGCAGTCTTCTAAATCACAGCACTTGGTATCTGATAGATAAAAGTAAAAATAGTATGCATAAGAAAACTATACCGCTATCAACTCGGCTATCAATAATATAATTCAACTTTGATATAACAATGTCTGAACACGAAGTGTATTATAGGTAAGTCTTAACTTTGTCAAATACAACGTACGTTGTTCTTATATTGTCAAGCGTATCACCTTCCACCACCAAGTATGGCTGAACAGTTTGCTTATGTACATAGGCTCTTTCAATACAAGCATCCACTCTCGTCTAGACGTCTCCAGAATTCTGATATACAAGGGAAAATTGTAAAAAATATAGCATATTAGGTAAATCATATGTATTATATAGATACCACGGATGGACTTAACTATAGGTGCTCGAAAAAATTTTTATTTTCGTTTTTTCGAAAAAAAAAATAAAATCTTAATAATTTCTTTTACTTGTTATATGAATATAATACGTATAAATATCCGATTCTTTTCCGGTTTTTTTCAAAACAATATAACAAGCAAAAGAAATTATGAGAAATAATTTAATCAAAATGTTCACAAGTAAAGTTAATGTTAATCCACTTTATAGATACAGAGTTGAATAGTTTTAGACCAAACAGATTGGGCAGCCCACTGTATACATGAATTTTAAGAGAAAAGTTATAACAGAAAATTCTAGGACTCACCTGGACATGCAATACTTACTAGAATTGAGAATTTCCAATGTTCTTCCCCTTGGTGGAAGCATATAATTCAGCAAGGTAAGTTGTAGAGGAAGCTTTCCATCTAAAAAGAAATCACGGGTTGATTTAACATTGAATATTAGGTTGAAGGTCAAATATTTTGTACTTACTCTCATCGGTTTTTTCGAATAACTGCATGTACAAATTTTGGGCGATATTGTCCTTGTCTTCGTCAATCTTATATTTTAGAACTGTGATGAAAAATGATTCCCATTCAAGGTGGAAGGCTATCTGGGATTGTGGGTACAGTTTTTCAAAATCCAAGTTGATCTGAAAAAATTTGAAATAGTAAACTGATGATAAAATAATGTGGCATTCAATTTATATACACTTCTCGCAAAAAACAAAAAAATTTTCGAAATTTTTTGGCAATGTTCAACAGGCTGTATTTCAGTGAAAAATGGCCGTACAGAAAATAAAAAAACATAGCTTTTCAAGCTTGAAGACTCTAGTCTACGAATTTTTTGGTTAAACATTTTTTGAAGCCCCGGTAATCATGCGATTTTTGGATAAAGCACAAAGAAAAAATTTTCAAAATTTTTTACATTTTTTTTTCGCTCTACGGACATGGAAAAATTTTTTCGACCTAGACTAATGCATAGGTCGTATAGCCTGTTCATTCAGCTTCAATTTGCTTTTTGCAAGAGTCAAATACGACCATTTGTCTTCGAGATATCGAATTTTGAATGCTAAAGGATCCTTTTTCACTCAACTGCCGATATCTCTGAAACTACTGGTCGCCCAGCAAGCGGACAGGGAGTTTCGTTTTCTGCAGAAAATTTCCGATAAAAAAGCTCGTCATGGTTGATTGGAAAAAAATTTATTCCACCTGAAACGTTAACGTGAAAAAGGAGCAAAAAATGCCATTTTTCCTTTTTTTGATTTATCGACTGTATTTTCGACAATATTTGGGGAAATGCTTAGGTTAGAAGAGAATTTTACTGGCTAATGTACCTCAAAGGCCTCCCTAAATCGGTAGATCGATCAGTTCAGCGGTTTCCTTGGACCGATTGATTGAAATTTGGAAAAAATTAAGGGAACAAGATTTTTGTTCCTTAAACTTGACCTAATCTTTTCAAAAATCAATATTTCATTTTTTTTACAATTTACTCAATTTTGAGTCTTCGAAAGATTGATTAGCAAAAAAAAATCGAAAAAATTTTTTTTAAAAATTTCGAAAATTTACAAAAAAAATTTTTTTTTTAATTTAAAAAAAGTTTTTATTTTCATTTTTAACAAAATCAAAGTTTCTGACAAAAATTTTCATTGATAACTGATTCACCGCCGGCATTAGCGTTATCCAAAGCATACCACGTGGAGGTTGCACGGTCGGATTTACGCTTCTTTTGTGCTTACGCACATGTGTTATGATTCTTCGGAAAAAATGAGACCCTGTGGTTCGTCAGCTGCACAAAATGAAATTATTGATTTTTGAAATGATTAGGTCAAGTTTGAGGAACAAACATCTTGTTCCCTTAATTTTTTCAAAATTTTTAATCAATCGGTCCAAGGAAACCGCTGAACCGATCGATCTACCGATTTAGGGGGGCCTTTGAGGTACATTAGACAGTAAAATTTTCTTCTAACCTAAGCATTTCCCCTAATATTGTCGAAAATACAGTCGATTAACCAAAAAAAGGGAAAATGGCATTTTTTTGCTCTTTTTTCACGTTTACGTTTCAAGTGGAAAAAAATTTTTTCCAATCAACCATGACGAACATTTTTATCAGAAATTTTCTGCAGAAAACAAAACTTCCTGTCCGCTTGCTGGGCGACCAGTAGTTTCAGCGATATCTCGAAACAAATGGTCGTATTTGACTCTTGCAAAAAGCAAATTGAAGCTGAATGAACAGGCTATACGACCTATGCATTGGTCTAGGTCCAACAAATTTTTCCATGTCCGTACGCGAAAAAAAAATGTAAAAAATTTTGAAAATTTTTTCTTTGTGCTTTATCCAAGTATCGCATGATTACCGGGGCTCCAAAAAATGTTTAACCAAAAAATTCGTAAACTAGAGTCTTCAAGCTTGAAAAGCTTTGTTTTTTTATTTTCTGTACGGCCATTTTTCCCTGAAATACAGCCTGTTGAAAATTGCCAAAACATTTTTTTGTTCCTTTAATTTTTGCGAGAAGTATAGATAAATTACTGTTTGTATGACTCACTAAAACATATGCTCTAAGGTCATTTAGTATGGGCCAAGCTTGAGAAATTTCATTTAAAATTTACATCTATGACAAAAAGTATGCCAGCAAAACATTATAGACTTACCTTTAAACACTTGAATCACAGATTCAGAACAACCCCAATCTTTTAGTACTTCACTAATATCCTTCTCCGAAGTGTTCTCCTGCATAATGCCGTGATATACTTATGAGTATTACTTATGAGAACGATATACGAGAGCAAACTCAGAAAACAGAAACACACGCGCTGGAAGACGGAAAGAGAATAAAAACCTTAGAAACTATTAAAAAGATAGTTCTGATCTGCACCCTGCACCTCTCCGTTCCTCCCGTTTCAGATTGGTTCTCATGCAAAGCAAAATACTCAGTTTGAAGCTAAACAGGACGACTGGATATCAGATCAAGTAAATCAGAGAAACTTGAAGATTATTCTGAGCTTCTACTTAAACAAAAATCATTAGAATGAACATTCCATATTGCACAATATAATAAATATCATATGTTTTATTCAAGTTGGCGAATTTTGTTTTTATGATGCATGAAATGAAGTAGTCTTAATATTGAAATATGGTATATTTGAATCGAATTTGCGGAAAACTCAGTTTGAGTATAGGAATATCCTCAGTATAAGGTGCTGTAGTCTCATTCGAAGTATACTGGATATTCACACTGAAAAGCCTATACATTCTGAAATGAAGATTAGCATTATTTAAACAAAACGGTTTTTTAAGTTTGAATGAGAAATATCTTCTTAAAGTAAACATTTATGCTGAGAAAATCAAAATCAACAATTAAGCATTTGAAAGTTTTCAATTTGAAATATTTTTCATCAAATGAGAATAAAAACTCTCAGAACAAAGTAAAAAGAAATAAGAATATTGGAATATTTTGTTTGAGAATTTACTTTTTTCTGTGTGGAACCGCAAAAATGTTGGTGAGGAGTCGTATCACTGAGGGCTATTTTCGAATAACTGAAAAAAAATTTTCTCATTTACAGTATAACGCCTTCTTTGGGTTTCAAGTTTTGAGACTGGAGAAAATGAAAGCTTGTTGTGTTCATCAAGTGTCCTAAAGAATGGCATGCATAACCTAGCTCTTTGACTACTACTTTCAGGCCTTTGATTCTTTTCAACAATCCTTCTTATTTTGCGGTTCAATACAGTTTAAATTTTATATATTTCCATAGCCTCTTGGGAGAGTCTTCATTTCCTACATCTCCTTCTCGTTTTTCCTGAAAAGAAATTATAACAATTCAATTTTATATAATCATTTTATGTATATTCATATTCATTTTATATTAGTACATAAAATAAGTTACGTGGGGTAGCAAGCATTTGTGGTTTCACTTCGGCCACATAGAGGAACTTCTTGGACATCCAGGAATATACATGCATATTCATGCAAATCATCAAGGATTTTATATCATGGATAATATCAACATATATATCATATTGAAATTTACAACTTTAAATGAAATAATATCAATAAATGGAAATCTTAAATGAACGTGAAGATCCTGCTTGCTTTCGAATGGAACTACTTTTTTCTACAATGGCATGTGGATCTAGTAATAGAAATTCAAATATCAATGAATTGCATTAATTATACGAGGACGCATATCAAATATTCAAGTCATATGAAAGCAGATATTCACAAAGACTTCAGGTTTTTGAATCTGCATATTTAACTGAGATTATGTGCAAGCTCCTGCAACTATTATCATTCAAGATATGAACAATATAATGAAAAAATTCCATTTACCTTGTATTCCAACATCCATTGGCAAGGATAGCGAAGGAATGACACCAGGTGGTATAACTTGCACACTGATATTTGTTATAAATTCGGACGGATTGAAATAGCTGGAACAAATGCCGTGGTGTTCTTAGATTAATATTTTAGCTTTAGCAATCAAGTCCAAGCGTCCGGTTCCTTCTAGCCATATCCGCTGAAAACAATGATATAAAAGTTTTTTGGATATATCAAAATATCAATAAAGTAGGTTAATAATTAAATACTTTATTGCTCATATATACAAACACTAACCCCACAACAAATAAACAATCGTATGCAGGTCAAAAAAAGAGATTTAATATGTATGTTCCATTTTCTATTCACTATTTTGTTCTTGTTTTTGTATAAGTAATTTTATTGGGTATTTTCTGTTTTATTTTACAACACACGGATTTCACCAAAACTATGTAATAGTAAAACAAGCGGGCCAATAGCGGACAGCTACTGATGTGATGACACGTGGTGTCATCACGTGATCCACAAATCGCGAAGGCAGAGACATCCTCAAAATTGACTGGAATTATTCGAACTTTTCCACGGATCAGACTTTAGTGAGGAAGTTTCCACCCCATGCTCACTATTTAGTAGTAGAGAAACACATTTCATCCGACAATTCACATACGGAGTTTGCGCAGAGTCACTGACGTGATAAATCTCGTGGTAGAGATCTCTCTCAGCATTTCGTGAATAGGGGCCCAGACGTCAGGCCCCGATCACTCGACGTTCGTAGAGATGAGTATTCGCATGCGATAACTCCTACAAGAAATCTCATCTCACTTCTCCCTCACTATTTAGTAGTAGAGAAACACATTTTAACCGACAATTCACATACGGAGTTTGTGCAGAGTCACTGACGTGATAAATCTCGTAGGGGAGATCTCTCTCAAAATTTCGTGAATAGGGGCCGAGGGGTATGAAACTTCTACCAAAATTTGGCAGCACGGCACCTAACAAGGCCACCACGCATGTGCAGAAATTGTAGTGCCGATGACAGGTGAACGTCATTCACAATCACATGCCATATTGCCATTCAACCCATTCAATCAGTGTTCTTCCTTCTGTCGTTCGTTAGTGATTATTTCGTAAAGTTTTCGAAAAAATACATCGAAAAGTGAATTAGATGTCCAAGAAGTTTGATAGGATTTATCGATGTAAGTAATCTGTTTCATTTGACTTATAACTCACTAATAAGGACCAAATTATTTCAGGTTTCAAGATCCTCCTACTGAAAACAGGGAATGAAATTGGCCCCCCGTTGAGCCATAGTGAAAGTGCTAATAGATAATATATTGTGATAAAGAGTGTTCTTGAAAAAATTACAATGATTTAATTCATAAAGCTAACAGCAAATTTACATGTTTGATCTTCATTGATGTAAGACAATTTATTACACATTTCAACCAATCTCCCTTTACGCCATGTACATGTTTTTCTTACTATTTTTGGATATATTGATGATGAAGTTTATTCAGAACAATGATTTTTTTAGCTTTTATGTCAAAAAAACTATTTATTCATCAATAAATTCATTTATAACAATCCTCGTTTCTTTTTGCAATCCTTTGGCTCATTTTGATTTCAGTTCATAGTCAAAAGCAAAGAACACCACTCTGGCACCTAACATGGCCGCCAATATTTGTTGCCAATGATTAGTAGGGAGTTTGCACTTCTTATTATTTGTGTTTTGTGCCAGCCATATCTTACCACGACTCAGCACAGGCAGGTGTTCAGACGTAGTAACTATTGTATTATGGATACGCGCCCGTTCTCAAGGCATTGTTTACTGCATTGCAACTCAACATTGGGTGCCTATACTTGTAACAGCCACCGTGCTTTTTGAGGTGTTGTCTGTAGACATTACAAAGATTAGAAAGAAAATGTCTGTCGAAAACACTTTTGTTATCACTCGAGAAATTAAGTGGAGGAGATGTTGTCAGCAACTATACTTTAAAACAAAATTAAAGATTTTTTACTTTTACTTTTTGGAGCAAAGAGTGGCTGTTCTGATGAGAAAGATGCGCAGTTTTATAATGGATGATGCAAAAAATGGATACAGAGGTCCAGCTAAGAAACTTCCACAAATTAGATTGCACGATATACGTATCCAAACATACAAAAGTATAATTTCAAAACAGTTTTTAGATGTCAGCATAATAGCTTCGACAAATTGAAGGAAATTTAAAAAACTTAACCGCTATACCATTAGGAATTATCCTCTATTAAGAGAAAAACTGGATGTAAATATACAAGTATAAGTAATTTCTTTAGGTTATTCTAAAATGTATAATAGTTATTTATGTACCAAGGATATTACATTTTTTTGTCGACATCTCCATACTTTTATGAATTTCGGACCTCATAAATAATTCCACTGTTAAAATGACAGTTACTCTAATATACACTTATGTTTGTATTGAACCGTAACATGCTATATTTATAGTGACCGCAGCGAATGACAGTTATTCCTACAGACACTTCTGTTTATTTTGAACCGTATCATGCCGTTTTCATAGTGACCACATCGGAAGAAAAAGTAAATATAGGTGAAGTATATTCCGCAGCTGTAACAGAACATTTTGAACGCATTAGTAAAATAGCATCCAAAAATAAAACGGTCGATATGGATAATGCCATGAAAAAATTTAATAATACTTTAAACACTTAATTATGACACACTCTGACTTATTCAATTTTATCCATGTATTCAAAAATGTCCCAATAAAAAAGAACATTTCTGTCCAGCCAACATCAGTGAGCCGAAGAAAAATTAGACATGGTTTATCATGCGGTGCAAAACGTATTCAAGCTGGTAGGCCATCCAAGGAAGAAATGCCAAACAATCCTAAAAGGCAAAGATTGATCTTAATAGACCAAATGCAAAATCACATGGAAATGTATACAAGGATTATATTATTTTATTTTATTTTATTAATTTTGCACTTAATGTAGTTTTTGTGTTTTACTGTGGTTTAATAAACGGTTTTTAGCGATACTTACTATATTA
This sequence comes from Halyzia sedecimguttata, assembly GCA_937662695.2. NCBI lineage: Eukaryota > Metazoa > Arthropoda > Insecta > Coleoptera > Coccinellidae > Halyzia > Halyzia sedecimguttata. The sequence continues at coordinate 31,377,875 of OW569418.2, read as the reverse complement.
TACTGTTATAGTTTTTATGTGTATTAGTATTATTTACTATATATTATTTCTTTGTATTTTAGAGTGGTTTAAATAAAATATTTTTGGCGATAGTATATTATTATTATTTTTATGAAAGCGAACTGCAAAATTGCAAAAGAAAGCAAATTTGAACGTGGTTGGGACTGCAACGCGGTTAACAATGCCTCGAGAATGGGCGCGTATCCATAATACAATAGTTACTACGTCTGAACACCTGCCTGTGCTATGGTAAGATATGCCTGGGAAGAGAGAGCCTGGGTTTAGTCATTCTTTACCGCGTTGCAACAGCATGTATGCGTTGCAGTATATAGTGAACAATGCCAATACGCAAGCAGGATAAAATAAATTCATATTACTCTATGGATAGACATAAAAAAATAGATGTCACATTTATGTGTCAATAAATAAACATCTAATTCGCGACAATGCAAATATAGTTTTCATATTTAGGAGTGATGATGTGAATTTGCACCACGATTTCAATGAACATATAGCCCTCGATACGAGTTATGAAAAATTCAACGAAAGGCCGTGGGACGAAAGTATACCGAATCGGCCCCCGAAAGATATCAGGCTCATTATTTCAGGAAATGTTGGTACCCATAAGATACTTCGATGCTGCAAGTTTCAGATCTTTATCTATTACCGTTTCTGGATAATTAAAAAAATGCTGAAAATCAGTAAAAATTATTATTCTCAGCACCTGCTGAATCGATTGATTTAAATGCCAGATATGTTTTAGGGGGTGATGGTAGCTTCTAGGAAAAAAAATAAGAGCTGTATCGGTTCATAAGATCTTTAAAAAAATTGCGTTTATTTTTTAAAATTAATTTTTAACCAAGTTACGATGACGGTAAAATTTTGAAACTATCTTTTTTAAATTCCTCATTCAATTTTCGATGGAATAAGGAATTTTTGGAATTTTTAAAAACGGTACGCCATATTGAAAAAAATTAAAATCTGATTTTTTGCTCAAAAGTCGATTTTTGTTCATGATTTAACACTTGAAATAATAAAATACAGAACTACAGAACTTTTGGGATTACTGAACTGGTAAAAACAACAGAAAAAATTAGAAACACTCATACATCAGTGCGTTTCAAAAAGTACGCATCAAGAGGAAATTTTCTCACCTGTATAGTTTTTTGAAATTTTGATTTTCGGGAAACTTGGTGCTTCGGAAATGATGATTTTCGACATATATGTCATTGATCGTGTTACTCTGCAAACCTGTAAAAATTGACATTTTTTCAGAAAAATGAGCAAATGACGTAGAAATCAGAACAATATCAAAAAGTTTCTCAGAGAAATATTGCTCCGAATATCATTTTATACCAAACTGCCAAATTTCATTGTGAAATTCAGAAATATTTTGATGACAGAACGCTAGAGGGAGCTTTGGGAATCGCGGATATTTGAAAAATCATTCGTAATATAATTCCATTGGAAGAGACATCAATAATAATGAAGTTTATATTAATTTAATATTCCTCATAAATTACTATTTCTATGGTGAAAACATCACTATCTTGATGCAAAACGAATTATACTCGAGAAATTAAATGCGCAAAGACCTAATAACCTGCTGATTATTCTTGGAACATCATAAGAAATTAAATTATTCGATATCACATCAGAAGAATAATTCTCCAACCCTCTAAAATCGCTTTTGAATATATTTACTCAAATACCTCCAAAAACGCAATACCAACCTCATCTAAAACAAAGTTACCTGTGAAAATGAAATCGAGTTGGGAGGTGCATTAAATAAATAAATAATTTGAAAGTGTATTATTCCATGCGCCTGTCAAATCGAATTCATTTTATTATTTTCACAGGTATCTATGTTTTAGATGAGGTCTGTATTGCGTTTTTAGTGGTATTTGAGTAAATATATTCAAAATCGATTTTAGAGGGTTGGAGAATTATTCTTCTGATGTCATATCGAAGAATTTAATTTCTTATGATGTTCCAAGAATAATCAGCGAGATATTAGCTCTTTGCGAATTCAATTTCTCAAGTATAATTTGGTTTGCAACAAAATTGTGAGGTTTTCACTATAGAAATCATAATTTATGAGGAACATTAAATTAATATAAACTTCATTTGAATTGTATTAATGTCTCTTCCAATGGAATTATATTACGAATGAGTTTTCAAATTTCCGCGATTCCCAAAGATCCCTCTAGCGGTCTGTCATCAAAATATTTCGGAATTTCACTATGAAATTTAGCAGTTTGGTATAAAATGAAATTCTGAGCAACATTTCTTTGTGAAACTTTTTGATATTGTTCTGATTTCTACGTCTTTTGGTAATTTTTCTGAAAAAATGTCAATTTTGACAGGTTTGCAGAGTAACATGATCAATGACATAAATGTCAAAAATCATCATTTCTTGAGCACCAACTTTCCCGAAAATCAAAATTTCAAAAAACTATACAGGTGAGAAAATTTCCTCTTGGTGCGTACTTTTTGAAACGCACTGTATCAGTGATTCTGATTTTTTTTGTTGTTTTTACCAGTTCAGTAATCGCAAAAGTTCGGCAGTTCTGTATTTTATTATTTCAAGGGTTAAATCATAAAAAATCTACTTTTGAACAACAAATCAGATTTTAATTTTTTTCAATATGGCGTACCGTTTTTAAAAATTCCAAAAATTCATAGTTCCATCGAAATTTGAATGAGGAATTTAAAAAAGATAGTTTCATAATTTTACCGTCATCGTAACATAGTTAAAAATTAAAATTGAAAAAATAAGCGCAATATTTTCAAGGATCTTATGAACCGATACAGCTCTTATTTGTTTTTCCTAGAAGCTACCATCACCCCCTAAAACATATCTGTCATTTAAATCAATCGATTCAGCAGTTGCTGAGAATAACAATTTTTACTGATTTTCAGCATTTTTTTTTATTTATCCAGAAACGGTAATAGATAAAGATCTGAAACTTGCAGCATCGAAGTATCTTATGGGTACCAACATTTCCTGAAATAATGAGCCAGATATCTTTCTGGGGCCGATTCGGTATACTTTCGTCCTACGGCCTTTGCTCAGTATACTGGAGCGCTTTAAATTAGACTTTTTAAAGATTGTAAAAGACTGCAACTTTCTTAACGGGCTATAAAGACATGTTTCGATAAATTCATCAACATAAAGGATAATTAATCAGTTCATAAGCATCATGCCATGGTCAACCAGTAAAAACTGCAATCTTAAAATCAGACAGCTCGTTTGAGATGTAACAAAAAAAATACATAGCATTTAAATTTTGTCATTCTGAAGAGGATGAATCGATAAATCGATTGGTTTTTCCCAATTACGAGCAATACCAGCAAAACCCAACAAAAAAGAGCTAGAATATTCCACGCCAACTCTACCACTTTTGAAAAAGGATTAAGACGATGGCGTAGTTAATGAAGACTATGACGATGATGTTGAAGCTGCACAAATGCCCTGCAGTGATATGCATAGTTCCGAATAATCTTCCAAAACATATTTCAATTTACTCAATGACACTTCATTATTAATTATCGATGATAAAATATCTTTGATGAATGGGTTATTTTCCTCTATATGATCAAAAGCTTGTTTTAATATATCCAGTGTTGGATCATATTCGAACAGTTCAAGAATAATATTGTTTGGGTTGATTATTCCCAAATCTGATAGACATCTTGAAAATTTTTCATTCTCATGATATACCAAAGCAAAATGAAATTCATCGCTTGGATGATTATAAAAGCCTTTGGATTTATTCAACTCTTACAATTCCACTTTACAATTTCAATTTTTTTTTCTAATACTGATTGAATCAGATTTTCAAATATATTTATACATCTTCCCCAACCCATCTGATCGGTGTTGTATAAACCACTATAAAGTTTGTGTGGTACACATAAAGCAAAAATTGTACCAATTAATTGTTTAATATTGAAAGGCTCGATATATTTCATTCTTTATTACTCAAGTAATCAAATCTGAATGAATGCTCCCAACAAGTGCAGTATCACATATGTACATCTGCGCATTGCTCTCTCTTATCCCTACTCATTACAAAGATACGATCTTTTAATGATTATCAATATGTATAGGCTGTTCTATACATAACTGGCAACTACATGAATTACAATATTCCCTTATACATTTTTCCATATAATCTACATAATGAAATAATCAAATGAACGATATATAAACCAAATATAACCTATGTCTAATTTTGGAAAACATTACAAAAAGAAATCGAAAAAACAATACAACTGAATGGAAGGATCCTGGCAGAAAGTGTCAACCATAAATAGGAAGCACAGCTATTTTTGAAATAGTTCCCATATACATTTTTTTATTCAAGATTACTTCAACAACTCTTACTCTATCATCTTTACCTGGTATGACCTTAGAAATTTGGCCCTTAGGCCAACGAAGTGGAGGAACGTTATCCACTTTCAGTAGAACTAACATACCTTCTTCAATATTTGGCAATGCCTCTTTCCATTTGGGTCTGTTTTGTAATTGAAGGAGATAATGTTTGCGCAAGTGATCCCAGAAACATTGACGCATTTTGGAACACAATCTCCAAAATTTCAAATGGCCTTGTGGCACCTGAGATAAGTCGGGTTCTGGTAATGCATTCAATGCTGCTCCGGTGAGAAAATGACCAGAAGTAAGAAAATTCAGATCGGATGGATCTTGAGAAATTTGACACAGTGGTCTTGAGTTTAATATAGCTTCTATTTGAACAATAAAGGTATAGAATTCTTCATAAGTCAGAGCGGAATCTCCTACTACTCTCTTCAAATGGAACTTAACGCTTTTGACTCCTGCCTCCCATATTCCTCCAAACGCAGGTGAATAACTAGGAATAAAATTGAATTTTACACCCATAATAGAGGCATAATTCTCGACTCTATGATTTTTAGATGTTAGTAATTTATAAGGTTCTTCAAATTTTTTTCTGGGCTCCCTTAAAAGTTGCACCGTTATCGCAGAATATCTGTACGGGTAAATTTCTCCTTGACGAAAATCTCTTGAATGAAGCAATAAATGTGTCCGTGCTTAAGTCCGGCACAAGTTCTAAATGAAGAGCCTTAGTTGAAAAACAAACGAACACCGCAATATATCCCTTTGAAATCAAAACTTTTTTAAGCGAGATTGTTTTATTTTAAATGGCCCACAAAAATCTATACCAACATTTTCGAATGGCCTAGATTCCGTAACTCGAGGTGCTGGAAAACTTCCCATCAATTGCTCTGAAAATTTTGCTTTAAGTCTGAAGCATCTAACACATTTATGTAAAACCTTTTTAATTTCACGAACACCGTTGATTAACCAGAATTTCTTATTGAAATTTGCGAGTACAAGTCATGTGTGTGAAGTTGGCCCAGCACTTTTTGATTTTCGAAAAAAAAAAAATTGTGCTGAATTGTGCTAGGTTTGTGCTGCTTTGTGCCGTTGAAATTTCCTTTCTATTTCATGTGGTTCTCAAGATATTTCAAAAATCGATAAAATAGGCTAGCCCAGCACTTTTCGAAAAATTAGGTTTCAATTGCTGAAATAGATTGTGCTATGCATGTACTGAGTTGTGCCGTTCGAATTTTTCCGAAAGTCCCACTAATTCCGCAGAAAATCGAGAAGTAAAAAAAAGTTAGCCCAGCACTTTTGTTTTTTCTTCTCACAAATGAGTGAAATAACTTGTACTACATTTGTGCTGTCTTGTGCCGTAAATATTTTCACGAAAATTCTTGTAATTTTCTGTGAAATGGCGAAAATGAAAAATGAAGTCAGCCCAGCACTTTTGAATTTTTCCATTGGAAACATGCTCAAAAAATCGTGCTACACGTAGTATAAGTTGTGCCGTTGAAATTTTCACGAATATCCTGCTAATTTCCCAAAAAATTTAGAAATAAAAAAAAAGTTAGTCAAGCACTTTAGTTTTTTTTTTACAATTTTTTTTACCTAATTGGACTGCATTTGTGCTGACTTGTGCTGGTCATATTTTTCAGGAAAAATTTTCAGATTCCCTATAAATGGAGAAAATAAGAAAATTCAGTAGATTGTTTGAAAACTTGCAATGCGTGGCAACAATGTACGTGAAGTTAGCCCAGCACTTTTTGATTTTCGAAAAAATTTTTCTCGTACTCAATTGTGCTGGGTTTGTGCTGCTTTGTGCCGTCAGCATTTTTCTTTTATTCCATTCGGTTCTCAAGATATCTCACAAAATTTGTAGAACCGGCCAGCTTAGCACTTTGCAAATTTTTATCTTTCGAAATGCCATTGGAGCAGATACACTGAGACACTCGGTATATCGAAATATTAGAAATACCAATTTTTCAGAAACACCCTGTAACTTGATAACCAATCAAGATATCTGGGATCTTTTTGCTGCTAATTGATTATCTCGAAAAAAAAGATTATCCTTAAATTTTTTTTTTCTAACCCTAATGATTCTCGAGATGCTCTCAGTGATCATCAAATTTCGGATACACTGTACAACCTGTCAATTTCATATTCACAAGAAACAATAAAATAATGAAATCTGTGGATAGTCTGCTTTCAACTATATTATGGATATTCTGCTCTGAAAGTTGAACTCTGGCAACAGCGCTATCGAACCCCGCGGCAGTTGATGTCGTAAATTAGTACGAATGGAGTATGTAGTTGTAGTGACAGTTATGATCAGAGCGTTGCTGGTTGCATTTCTCAACGATTAGAATAGTATTTGTTGCTACGTTGCCCTTTACCGATTTCCCTTATCTAATTCCGTAATTTACACGATTAGAAGAAAAAAAATAAGTTTTTTTTTTAATTCTATCGCCACAAGTCAGCACAATTTTTTTTCACTAATTTGGTAAGATGAAAATTATGATTGCTGATACAAAATTTTTTTAATTTCAATTTTCTGGAAAATAGGAGGAAATTTCGGAAAAGTTCGAACGGCACAACTCAATGCATATATAGCACAATCTATTTTAGTTGTTTTACAACAATTTTCCGAAAAGTGCTAAGCTGGCCGGTTCTACACATTTTGTGAGATATCTTGAGAACCGAATGGAATAAAAGGAAAATGTTGACGGCACGAAGCAGCACAAACCCAGCACAATTGAGTACGAGAATTTTTTTTTCGAAAATCAAAAAGTGCTGGGCCAACTTCACGCACACTGTTGCCACGCATTGCAAGTTTTCAAACAATCTACTGAATTTTCTTATTTTCTCCATTTATAGGGAAAACTGAAAGTTTTTCCTGAAAAATATGACCAGCACAAGTCAGCACAAATGCAGTTCAATCAGGTAAAAAAAATTCGTCAAAAAAAAACGAAAGTGCTTGACTTACTTTTCTTTCATTTCTTAATTTTTTGGAAAATTAGCAGGATATTCGTGAAAATTAACGGCACAACTTATACTACGTGTAGCACGATTTTCTGAGCATGTTTCCAATGGAAAAATTCAAAAGTGCTGGGCTGACTTCATTTTTCATTTTCGCCATTTCACAGAAAATACGAAAAATTTTCGTGAAAATATTTACGGCACAAGACAGCACAAATGTAGTACAACTTTTTTCACTCATTTGTGAGAAGAAAAAACAAAAGTGCTGGCTAACTTTTTTTTTACTTCTCGATTTTCTGCGGTACTCTCAGTACATGCATAGCACAATCTATTTCAGCCATTGAAACCTAATTTTTCGAAAAGTGCTGGGCTAGCCCATTTTATCGATTTTTGAAATATCTTGAGAACCACATGAAATAGAAAGGAAATTTCAACGGCACAAAGCAGCACAAACTTAGCACAATTCAGCACAATTTTTTATTTTTTGAAAATCATAAAGTGCTGGGCCAACTTCACACACATGTACAAGTGCCAGCATGGAATGAATTTATCTGTTTCCTGATAATAATTAAGTTGGTGATATGACAATTTTTAGGAAGTATGATTGGATGTTTCTCAGAAAAGAAATAGGAGCATTATGCAATCTTCCGCCTTCTCTCAGCAGCCCATCCTGGTCAATAAATGGAAACAAAGGATACAAACTAGACTTATTACTTATTTTTTCATGCATATGTAAACACTGGATTTCATTTTTAAAATGAATAGATTGTATCGATATAACAATTGTTCTCAAAGACTTACTCAATTCTGTGCTTGTGAGATTTCCTGTTACTATTGTATCTTGGTACCTTACAATTCTGAATGAATTTAAGAACAAAGGCTACAATCCTTTGAATTTTACTAATAGATGAAAATTTCTCAAAACAAACAATAATCTTTTGATGTATTATATTTAGGGAAAACCGTAGAAACATCTTCATTCTCCCCAGATGTCGATGATTGTTCAAATTCACAAGATTTACGGAACTCAAATGGGGTATTGTGAATCTGGAAATTAGGAATCGTTTCGGGTCTGTACCACCATAATCGATTATCGTTAAATGAATGAAAATTTTGATTATATCTGGTAAGTAAATCAGCTGGATTGTTTTGGCTGTTCACATAGTGCCATGTGGAAGCATTACTTAATTTTCGTATGAGGTTTACTCTGTTTGCAACGTAAATATTCAATTTCAGTGGCATATATTCAATCCAAGCCAAAACAATTTCTGAATCAGAAAACAATACAATTTTTGATATCTCAAATTCTAACTCAAAGAGTTCAACGATTTTTTTCATTAATTTGCTCAACAAGACTGCTCCATTGAGCTCCAATTTAAGCACTGTTAACTTTTTGTTGAGTAGTGCTACCCAAGATTTCGAAGTCAATGAATGAACTGAAATTTTTCCCTCATCACTAACAGTTTTAACATAAATGCAACACCCGTAAGCAATCATTGAGGCGTCACAAAATCCAATAAGATCAACCCTTGTGTTCGGTTTAAAAAATTTTATATTTCTAGGGAGGATGATAGATAGTATAGACGATAGTTCCTTCAAAAATCTATGACAAATTTCATATACTTCTGGATGTAATTCCTCAATCCCAAGATAATTTCATAATCCACAGCCTTTGCATAAGCAGCTTGGAGACCACAATTATTGGTCCAATTAAACCTAACGGGTCGTACAATCTAGATACTAAGCTTAGGAATATTCTTTTGGTGAACCTTTGCTCGATAATAATTTCCGGAAAATTTATTTTTAGGCAATCAATTTTTGCATCATAAATTAATCCTAAAGTTTTTAACATCAAATGATCTTCTGAGCTCTGATTCAACTCAATTTCACTAAAATGACACAGTTCCGCTGGAATATCTGAGATTACGTCTCTTGAATTGGACGCCCATTTATGGAGCTCAAAATCTCCCAAACTCAATAATTCAACTATTTCAGTTTTGATTTTCATTATCTCCTCGATAGTATCAGCACCGCAAATTAGATCATCAACGTATGTATTATTTAGGGGAACTTTAGAAGCAAGTGGATACCTATCCTTGTGAGCCAAGGCTAACTCGGATAAACATCTTGTAGCCAAGAAAGGTGAACTTTTGATACCATAAGTGACTGTATTCAAGCGAATGAAAGTTAAAGGTAATGATGGATCCGTTCTCCAAATAATCAACTGAAAATTTCGATGTTCTGGATGTAACAGTATACTCCTGAGCATATGCCTTATATGAGTAATAAGGATGTATTTGTACGTGCGGAATAAGAGCAAGATATCATAAATATCCCGCTGAACTAACTTTCCATTGTGAAGAAAGTCATTTAAGCAAAGTTTGTTGTTAGTTTTCATACTACTATCAAATACAACTCTCAACTTTGTTGTCTTTTTATCGTTTCGTATAACCGGATGATGAGCAAGGAAGTATGTTGAAGTATCATTGACCCCAATTTCGTTAGGTTTAACAGTTTCGGCATGATTTAAATTCAAATATTAATTAATGAAATGAGAATAGTCATCAAATAATTTTTTGTCGTGTTTGAAACGTTTTTCTAAGTTATAGAACCTCTTAAGGGCAAAAGAATATGAATCTCCCAAATATATATCAGATAATGGGATTTTAAATGGGAATTTCACCTTAAACTTATTTCCAATTCTTTCTATTCTCTCTCTAAAACTATTTTCGCTGGCTTCCTGTTCATTACTGAATGATTATCAATATGTATAGGCTGGTCTATACAGGTGTTACTAACAATTATTTTATTTCCTGTGATCATAGTAAAAGGTTTTTCAATTGGTGTAATAATCCCTCTCAGAGATATTGTATATTATTTAATAATATCTTCAAGTGAAATCTTATGAAGCAGTTTCTCTGTTAAGGAATTGTTTGAATTCATATATCATGTTATCTTTAATTAAATAAATAATACCATTAGTGTATACTCATGAAAAATTCCTTGGTATTCCAGGAAATAGTTGACTAATATATTTTACTAATTTCCTCGTTACTGCAGATTAATCAGTTTCAGCACTGAAATTATCATCGTAAAAGAGAAATGCCTTTCCTTTATAGGAATTAACAATTCCATCAATTTTCCCATTACTTGGAATAACTGATAATTGTCTTTGCATTGAAGCATAGCAAAAATGTTTGGATCAATTCTATAATAGATAATAGATTATGATGTAATAATCCAATTCCATTATTAGGTTTCTGATAATTATGGACATCATCCCTTCTAAAATTTATATGATTTAAGGGTAAATATTCAATGGGGGACGAATAATCTTATCTTCGAGTGATATAACCCAGACCCAGTCCTTATATTATTTATAGTAAGTATAAAGGATGATTCATGAAGACCGTTCGTTAGAATATTTCAAAGAGAGACTCGGGATAAACACCTGAAAGTTAATAGTTGAGCTTTTTTAGAAGAGATGAATTCTTGAGAAAAATTTCAGATTTGTTCGACTTCCGGTTTCATCGGAAATTATTCTTTCGTTTTTTAAATGTAATACCCAGCTCTTTCATTGATAACCAGATGACCCATTGGATTCTACATCATTTCCGGTGAAACCGCAAGTCGAACGAATCTGATATTTTTTCCAAGAAATCAGTTCCCCTAACAAAGCATAACTGTGAAATTTCAAATGTTCATCTCGAGTCTTTATTTGAATTATTCTAACGAACGGTGTTCGTGAATCACCTTGTTTACAGGGTGTTTGGTAAACCTGCGGTAAAAATTCAAGGTGTTATTTCCTGGACTATCCTAAAAATATTTTGTTCTTTGATGATTTATGAAAATCTGTTTTGTTTCGAAGATACAGGGCGAACAATATTTGCGACATCTATTACTGATATTTGTGTATTATTAGTGTAAAAGAGAGAACGGCATACGACAATGGCCAAAGACGAACTCACTTTCTCATCCGAAAGCGACAAAACCTTGGCTGATTATACCTATAAACAAACTCAAATGTCGCATTCAGATGCATAACCTAACCTGAAAATTTCAAGTCGCTATCTCTTTCCGTTCTCAAGTTATCGTGGCAACGGCAAATTTGACCTCGAATTCTTCATAAGAGAGTCGAACCCAATCGTTTCAGATCATTTTCGGCCAAAAATTTGAAAATTACAGACATTTGCGCAAAATGATAACGCGATGTTCCCCAGAAGAGTAGGTCTCACTCCATCGAAGGATCATTGCATCGAAAGTTCAATTCATCGAAGGTTCACTCCATCGAAAATGACGTCCACTTAGTCCTGATTCGTGGACCGTGAAATCTCCTATATCGACCGTCTTCGTCTGTAGTTTGGCTGGATGAGAGATAAGTTGTTTCATTGAGTGTACGTCAACAAAGCGCAATCTGTTTAACCCAGGGGTCGGAGTCTTTTTAGTTCCATACGCAAATATTATTTATTATTATGAATAAATATATTAGTTTTTTTATCAAAAACTTCATTTATGAAAGTACTTTTTATTGTTGATAAGTATAATTTTTCTGGCACTTTCAAAACTTTGAAATTTTGTAAATGGTAATTATTCTTCTGACTCAAAAGGTTGCCGAACCCTGAACTAACCTAAAATTTCAAATAATGGAAGGTTGAATGTTATCGACAATTTTCAATTAGTGAACCATTATGGAAAATCTTCATAGCTATGCGTTATAAGAGTTGAGTTTTGTAAAGTGCAGAATTTTGTCAAGATGAAATGATCCTCCAGAGGTGCTAATAAAAATATCTAATATATAAAATTTCCATGTCACAATGTTAGTTACCGTACTCCTCCGAAACGGCTTCACCGATTTTTACCAAATTTCACATGCGTATTCAGTAGGTCTGAGCATCGGCTTCTATTTATTTTTCATACCCCTAAGTGATAAGGTGTGTTTCACCCTTAAACATTTTCTTAATTTCTAGACGAAAATTTTTGTTTTTATTTTTCTATCATGTGGCATTACAAAATACATACAACCCTAAATTTTCACTCATCTATCATCAACCCCTATTTTTTAATAGTCATTTTAGTAATTAATCATTTTTCATCCCGCTCGATAACTGATCAATTATTACTTGGTAAGTTATCCCAGAGAAAGAGCTAATTAAAACAAAATCGCCGTAGTTTTTGTGAATATTTTTCAATCTAATCCGATTAAAATTTCCCTGAGCTTATGGCAAAGCTCAAATATTTGTACAAAAAAAACATTCATTTTTATCAAAATATCAAGGCAGTTTATTCCTGCTATACTTAGTGCTCATTTTTTAAAATTTCCGCGTCTTTCTGGGTCAACACTCATTTGCCAGACTATATCGGTGTCACGTCCCAGTAAACAGCACGGAGTAGAGATGAGAACGAAGCCGGTCTCCTGTCTTTCTCACCTTTTCTCACTTTTCTTAACCAGATACGTTTGAGTGGGTAGTTCGTATTCGCAATTGAACCCGGTAGGTGGACCCGCAAACGGGTTCTAGGTTTTTTTTTTAGAATTACGTGTTTATGTGGGTCCCTGGATAACTTGGAAATTCAATTGTCCCGGTAGGAGGCGCTGCAGTCAGGTTCTAGGTTTTTTTTTTAGATTTTTCGCATTTGTAAATAAAATTGCAACCGCAATAACCGATTTGGCGCAGGCGAAGTAGCGTGGGTCAGCTAGTAAATATATAATATTTACTCGAGTATCATATCCTGATTCGAAATAATCTAAATAATATGCTGTGTTGTTTAACACTTTTGATCTGACGAAATCTAAATATCATTTTATTAAATGTACCCAAGCAAGATGAAATATTCATCAATTAAGAGAGTAGGATACAGACATCTCAGGTAAGTTCGTTATTGGGCAAAAGCGGTAAGGTGGTTTCAGAGAAAAAAAATAAAATTTTTGTTACATTACAAATTTTGAGTTAAATTCTGTGTCTGTATTTTTCGAATAATGGTCTCAAACGATTGGGTTCGACTCCCTGATGACGAAGTCGACGTCAAATTCAATTCTGTCCGTCCGGTCCGGCCGGCCGTTAGCACGATAACTCTCGAACGGAACGACTTAGAGCGTTGAAATTTGCAGGGTTGTTTTGCAGCGTAAATATCTCGGACAAGTTTGTTAACGTGCGAAAACCACAGAGCGGTTTCGTAGTTGAGGCCGTTTTTAGTCAAAACGTTTTTTATGAATATTTCCGGAAACGATCACTCGATCTTTCTGAAATTTGGCATCAAATTGTAGAATCCAGACCTTTATATGCCTGTGAAGTTTTGTTCTGACCGGACTGCCCTAAAATGCAAAAAAAAATGTCAAACATTTTTAAATTTTGTTTTCACGATAACTCGAAAAATACTGATCTGATTGAATTGGAACTCAGTAGTTCGATGCAAAAGACCAATGCAAACACTTTTGCAAAATTTCGTGAAGATCACGTGACATGAAAAAAATCAAAAAATTACTACTATTTTGCGGAATACTTTGCTTGAAATGCCGAAACCTATTTTTTGAGGTTCATGCTGCCCTTTCCGGGAATTTTTCGTTATGCGCATGCGCAGATGAGAAGTCATTTAACTGCAGTAGTTTTCAGAGAGGATTGGGGTTTTGGGGTGGCGGATGCTATTCTTTCATAGAATCCAGATACCTGATGAGGCTCTGCGCATGCGTGGATTAAAGATGCGATATCTCCCGAACCACTAGTGTTGGAGTTTTTGCGAGGAGTGTGATTTTGGAAGGACTTTCAGCCGCGAGTAGATTGCGCATGCGCAGAAGAGAAGTGACTGTTTTTTGGTTGGATGGGTTATGTTGGGATTGCTGAGTCGATATTGTGAGGTTTTAAAAGAATATTCATGGCAATTCATTGCAAGGACAAGTCAGTTTGGCGAAAGAAGCGTTGTTTCCGAGTTGAACTTTCCGTACCGTGGCCCTGGGGCTAATTTTGAAATTGATGTTACTCCTTACGGGCATCGGAAGTTTTTGTAGGGTGTGTGATTTTGGGAGGCCTTTCAGCCGCAAGTAGATTGCGCATGCATAGAAGAGAAGCGACTGTTTTGGGTCGTATGGGTTATGTTGGTAGTAATGAGCCGATATTGTGTGGTTTTAAAAGAATATTCATATCAATTCAGTGCACGGATACAAGTCAGTTTGGGGGAAATAGCGTTGTTTCCGAGTTCAAATGCGCATACTGTGGCCCTGGGGCTAATTTTGAAATTGATGTTACCCCTTACGGGCATTTTTCGTTATGCGCATGAGCAGACCATCAGTGATTTAACTGCTGGTGTTTTCGTCAGAGAGGATTGGGGTTTTCGGGTGACGAATGCTATTCCTCTATAGAATCCCCTGGTGAGGGTCTGCGCATGCGTGGATTCAATATGCGATATCTCCTGGACCACTAGTGTTGGAGAATCGGAGTTTTTTGTAAGGTGTGTGATTTTGGGAGGACTTTCAGCTGCAAGTAGATTGCGCATGCGCAGGAGAGAAGTGACTGTTTTTGGGTTGTATGGGTTATGTTGGGAGTGCTGAACCAATATTGTGAGGTTTTAAAAGGATATTCGTGGCAATTTAGTGCACGGATAAGTCAGTTTGGGGGATGTAGCGTTGTTTCCGAGTTGAAGTGTCCATACCGTGGCCCTGGGGTTAATTTTTAAATTGATGTTACCCCTTACGGGCATTTTTCGTTATGCGCATGAGCATACCATCAGTTATTTAACTGCTGGTATTTTCGTCAAAGAAGATTGGGGTTTTGGGGTGGCGGAATCTATTCCTCCATAAAATCCTCTGGTGTGGGTCTGCGCATACGTGGATTCAAGAAGCGATATCTCCTGAACCACTAGTGTTGGAGAATGGGTGTTTTTTGTGAGGTGTGTAATTTTGGGAGGCTTACAGCCACGAGTAGATTGCGCATGCGCAGACGAGAAATGACTGTTTTTGGGTTTTATGGGATATGTTGGCAGTAATGAGCAGATATAGTGAGGTTTTAAAAGAATATTCATGTAAATTCAGTGCTCGGACACAAGTCAGTTTGGGGGTAATAGCGTTGTTTCCGAGTTGAAATGTCTGTATGATGGCCCTGAGACAAATTTATGAATAACTATATTCGGTAGATCTATATTAAAATACGTTCGGATTTGAAAAAGAGGCAATTGCGTTCCTAACGGAGGTCCCACAACCGCAATTTTTTTCGATCTACGGTAAAGCTAACAGCCAAACTGTATTGATAGCTATATTTGTTAAAGGAACTTGAAAAAAAAAAGCACTGACGTGAGGTCAGTACTCCTTGGCGTGCGTGTTCACGGTGGCTAATTGGAATTGAATGATGAGTACTTCAAGCTCAGTGGATAGCGCGAGCCGAAGATCTACCCAAATGATAGTGGACACCATTCACTGTCAGTTCAAAAATTAACAGTGCTGTATCTAAGCTGCCATCTGGATAGAGTAACAAAGTTGGAAAATAACACAACTGACTCTCCTTAGTGGCACAAGCTCCTAGAAGCTTTGGAAGGGTCAGTATAATCATGTTTATAGCACGCGCGCTAAAGCAGATTGACTTAACAATGAAAGAAAAAGTGTAAAAAGTCAATCTGCTTTGGCGCGCGTGCTATAAACATGATTAGGATTATACTGATCCTGCCAAATCTTCTAGCAGCTTGTGCGACTAAGGAGAGTCAGTTGTGTTCTTTTCCAACTTTGCTACTCTATCCTGATGGCAGCTTAGATACAGCACTGTTAATTTTTGAACCGACAGTGGATGGTGTCCACTATCCTTTGGGTAGATCTTCGGCTCGCTCTATCCACTGAGCTTGAAGTACTCATCATTCAATTCAAATTAGTCACCGTGAACACACGCGCCAAGGAGTACTGACTTCACGTCAGTGCTTTTTTTTTAAGATGCAGTTTTACCATGAAAATCCAATAATATAATTTCCAACTCTAACAAGCTGATAGTTTCATGGATATGATATTTCAAAATTTCAATAATACATCGTACTTCTATGTTTTCAAAAAATGCTCTAAATATTTTATCTATGAATTATCGTATGATCTCTGTTCACATTTTTCATCTTGGACTTACGTCCAACTTTTACGTATGAGTTGAACGCAACTCCAAGATACTAAACGCAACATATCAATATGAAGTTTGCCATATTAAACTCATATGTCAAATATTCTGTTACGTATTACGCGGCATTTTTGAGTGCGTTATTCAGCGGGTTGTTGGCTGGTTCCTAATAATTCAACATTAAATATACAATAGCCATAGACCTAATATCCCATGGACGGAGCATCAGCAGACTTTTGAACGGAATCGATTGAAAGTTTAATGTGAGAGATATGGAAGACCCTAAAGAGGGTAGAAAAGAGGATGGAGCTATTTTATGATTCGTGCCTACATTAGCTCCATCTCTCTTCTCACATGTATCTAAAGAGGATCGAGAAGAAGATGGAGCTAGTGTAGGATTAGTACAACATCAGCTCCATCTCTCTCACATGTAACTTTCAATCCTCTCTTTCTAACGCTCCGTCTATGGGATATTAGGTCTATGACAATACCGGTTCTGAGCAGGTGAGTTATTGATTTTCCTTGCCTTTTATGTGGTCGTCTCCAGTTTAATTTTAAAATATTCATTCGTGAACATTAAATATTTGTTGAAATTCTTAATTTCAACTACTTGGGAAACGTATGTGTATAAGATAACTTTGAAGGTAACTTTAATTTTAAGGTGGAAAATGCAACGAAAATCGGAAAAAGCGTCAACCGGTGTCAGAAAATATGGTACAAAAAGTGGGAACGCCCTGTGGACAGGCGCTTTGGCACTTTTGTTCAAACTTTGATGAATCATATCTCCGAAAGTAGCTTTGGTTTCTCAGAGTTGGGAATGATATCAATGGATTTTTATGATGAAATAAAATAACCCCAACTCTGAGAAACCAATAATTTCGAAATTATTTTTTTTAATAGACATATTTTGGAGCTCTTGTTTCAATGTATGTTCTTTTATGATGCAGTTTATTATAAGAATCCATTGATCATTCCCAACTCTGAGACACCAATACTTTCGGAGAGATGATTTGTGAATGTTTCAACAAGTGCGCCAATAAAGCTCCTGTCCACAGGGCACAAATCCCATATTTCTATTTCAATTTTATTGCTAATACTCGAGTAAAATAGATTCTTACATAATATAAGTTTTATAATGTGTAATATTGAGTGAATCTATGAAATAGTTTTCTTCAGTTCCAAGTCCTGCTGTAATTTTCCTCTGGATAGACATACTGTATTTAGTGCCTCCGATTTAACAGAAAATGCAGTCAGTTGAATAAAAAACCATGGGCAATCGGTCTACAGTATATGTTTTAAATGCAATCCTTTTTCTTCTCCGATTGTTAAACTATTTTATCATCATTCCAATTGAGCGAAATTGCCTTCGTCTTGAGTGACTAGAAGGTAGATAGTGTAATGTTCAGGAGCAATTTCACCCGATGCAGTTTTTGTCTTTACAAATTTCATATTTAGATTTCAATTTTATTTCTAATCAGGATATAACACTCCAGTAAAATAGATCCTCACATAATATAGTTCTATAATGAATAATATTGTCAAAATCAATGAAATAGTTTTCTCCAGTTCAAACTCCTGCAGAAATTCTGATCTGGAGGACTTCCTTCGTTTACTGCCTCTGATGTTACCAGATAATGCGGTCAGTTGAATAAAAAACCATGGACAATGGCTGTGCAGAAAATGTTTTAAATGAGATGTTCCTCTTTTCCCAATGTTATGCCGTGTTATCAGCATTCCAATTCAGCGAAAATGCCATAGTTCTGCTTGACTAGTAAATATAGATCGTGATATCTCCATTAGCAATACCACTGGAGGATGTTTTATCTTGGCAAATTTCTGTACGTCGCAAAACTCAAATTATAACGCATAGGTGCAAAGATTTTCCATAACGGTTCACTAATTGAAAATTGTCGAACACATTCATCCTTCAATTATTTCAAATTTCAGGTTAGACCAGGGGTCGGCAACCTTGAGAATCAGAACAGTAAAAAATTACAATTTACAAAATTTCAAAGTTTCTAGATAGCCAGAAGAATTAACCTTGCCAACAATAAATAGAACTTTCCTAAGTAAGGTTTTTTTATAAAAAAAAATATTCCATTTGTTCATAAGAATATATAATATTTGCGTATGGAACTAAAGATCCCCTACTAAACATTCAAAGAATCGCTGACCCATGGGTTAAACAGATTGCGCTTTGTTGATATACACTCAATGAAATAACTTATCTCTCATCCGGCCATGCTACGGACGAGGACGGTCGATATAAGAGATTTCTCGTTAGGCGAATCAAGAGTAAGTGGGCGTCATTTACTATGGAGTGAACCTTCGATGCAGTGAACTTTCGATGCAATGAGTCTTCGATAGAGTGAGGCCCCAGAACACACGCGCAAAAATGGCCAGATTCGTGACACTGGGTAATTTGGAATTATGAAATGCGTAATGAAACAATTTCTTGGAAATCGATATCTTCATAAACTCATAGTTAAAATGCACAGTCATGCCATCCCAGCAACCTAGTCTGATTGAACCGAATCGAACATTCCTTCTAGTTATGCATGTGAGATCTCGGAGAAAGTCATTGAAGTATCAAAGCGGAAGAAGGAAAATAAGAGGATTGAATCAATCGAAAATGTTAACCCTATCAATGTTTATTGCAGAACGTACCCCCAGTCTGTCTGGAGGATACGTTCCCATCAGAACATATTATGGGAATTCTGCTCACGTTGCGCGGCGTGTTCAATTTTGTTAGAGAGATGACGGGATGTTGTTTTATTATAGACATCCGCATTGGGACTTAGGGATAATGCCGGGATCAGACGACTATTTGCTCTTTTATTCGGAATTATTTCAGGCCGGGTTGTTAATACTAGGGACAATCCGATTACTGGTCGTCTTCTGAGAGTCCACGGAAGGAAGCGGACGGAAATTTTCGAGTCTGAATCATCGAAGAGCTCAATATTATACTACAGAAAATATCCGAACAATTCATCCAAATACTTCCGATAATGGAATAGTGAAAACTCAAAAACAAGGACTGACTTGAAGACAGAAGCTTATAAACTTATCAATACGGCCTATGCAGTAGACGCATTTGACTTCAGCACTTAGTAATATCTCCAGTGCGGCGCTTCAATTTTAATGCGTCACGCACAGTACTGACAGGTGTTCGTCAAGGCGAGGTGACACTGGCGTCAACGACGAATAGGCAGAAGGATCAGAGTGAAGACTGTAGTTCCCTACAGGTATGTGTGGAATTTCATCGGATTCTGACAAATAATTTCTGAAATAAAAAATTTTGAAGAAATATAATTTAGTTTTTCTAGAGATATGATATTCACGATATTTTGCGTAAAGTAGCGCTTTGATATTCTACAGGTATTTAGAAAGTTTTAATTGGATCGGATTTGTATACTTGGAGTTATCGAGGAAATGACAAAAAAATTTAAGGTGGATATAACCACGAAACTGTATGAGTGATTATGCACAACAAAGAACTCAAATGTCCCATTCGGATGCGCAACCTACCCTGAAAATTTGAATTCACTGTTTCTTACCGTTCGAAAGGTATCGTGGCTACGTTCATCCATTCGGCTACTGAACTGACCCCAGGCTACACGTACTCCAACTATACAGTTCCCATCGTGCTCACATTTGGAACTTTGCTGTAAAGTTAGGTTTCGAAGGACTTCTGAGAATTTCAGTGATATCGGACGGAAAGTTTCTGAAACACAGAATTTTTTCAACGATTTTTTTGAATATTTCTAGTGATTCTCGAAATATCGCTAAAATTTGAGGTGTTAGCCTTGAGTTATTGAGGAAATAACAACCAAATTTCTCATGGGTATAACTCCATTTGGATGATTATGCCTATCAACGAATTTAAATATCGAATTTAAATGCGCAACCTACCCTGAAAATTGCATGTCGTTCTTCCTCTCCGTTGTCAAGATAATGTGAGATAGCTTTTAATATTTTTTTAAATTTTTACTGACATGGTCCTCACGGGATTTTTTTTAAGTCGTTGTGTGGGTATTCTACAACTGAAACGGTGATATTAAGAACAGTACAAGTACAAGATACAAGGTCATTTAAGTATAGGTAAAAAAATCATGATATTTTGTTACAAATTCTAATTTTGCAGCAGGATTACACGTTTTGAGATCCTAAAATGTGAATAGAATGTATAATTGCAAGATTTCAGTAGCAAAAATACGAATAGGAGCATTTTTGCAATAGAATGAAACCACTTTTGAGGGAAAATGTCGAAACCAAGTTCAAAAGAATTTTTTTAGTTTTAATCATGTTCATACTGACACTTATATTGCCCAGTCACCTAAAAAATGGTTGTTATATTTATCAGTTAACATCTATACCGACCGGGACATTGTCTTCGCATCTGAATACTTAGCTGGAGACGGCCAACAAATCTATCAGTGGAAGTGTAGAGACTGGTGCAATATGGCAACAACAGACGGCTGTCAATCATAATTGGCCGCGCTGCCAACGCACACAATACTGCGTGGGGAAGTACTGACATCAATTCCAGAGGTAAGTGGTTAGTAGAATATCTCTTAGTGTGGGGAACTCCTCCACCTTTGTCACGAGAGCAAGAAAATAGGTCCTAGGCGTATCAATAGCTAATGTTGTTGCTAGGAAGAATGTATCAGCCTGGAGGGTGATGATAATAGGATTAATGAATTCAGGTTAGAGACAAGTAGCACCTTCATGCCTTCAATGCGAAATCCAAGAAAGACCGACTGGACTCTGCACAAGATCTATTTGAGGGACAATTTGAAATAGAATGGTATAAAACGGGCAGCCCACCGGAATTGCAATCTGCAGCAAAAAGTCGAAAAGAGGAGTGTGACATTTGTAGGCTTTCACTCCAGTTGTCCAGTTGTCAATCGTTCGATCAGATAAAGAAGCACCTTCGTGGAATAGCACCCCGTCAAACCACAGGAAAGAGGTGCGTCGGGCTTTAACTGGGACAAAAGAGACGGTAACTGGCAGGGGTACACTGAGATACTAACTCAATATAACAAGGAGACTAGGAAGGCCAAGAGGCTTTCAATAATTTTGTGAAAAATCGCTTCCGGTCCCACAGTGGCCGGACTGCAAAAGGTAATGGCAAAACGGGGAAGTGATCCCAAAATGTCGTTGAAGAAGTCGAATGGATCATACACGGAAGGGGAAGAGGAATAATCGATCGTTCTTCTCAAAGCTCACTTTCCAGGTAGTGAAAACTGAAACAGCAATAATTCGCACCCAAAACTCCGGAAAGGAGAATTGGGATATTGCTAAAATGATGTTCACATTCACAAGGCAATGGCTAGAATGGGCACAACACGTATTTCAGCCGTATAAGTCACCAGGAGTGGATGGGATATTTCCAGCACTCCTTCAGAAAGGTGAGGAAGAGATTCTTCCCCATCTGCATCATGATAAACTGTCTATACTGGGGTCAAGTACCTAGTAAATTGAGAAAGGCAACAGTAACCTTCATACCAAAAATAGGGAAGAAAGTTGGCACTGATCCTCGATCTTTTAGACCCATTTGTTTGACATCGTTTCTACTTAAAACGATGGAGAAGGTAGTGGACAACTTCATAAGAATGTGGAGAGCATTCAACTACACAAAAAACAGCATGCTTACATGGCAGGCTGATCAACAGAGACCACTCTGTATCAGCTGACTGAAGTAATCCAGACACCCCTGGACAATAAAGAAATCGCAATTTGCGCATTCCTGGAGGCCTTTGACACCACCTGCGTCTGTTACAGAAACACTTGAAGGGTAAGGAGTTAATAAAATCACTATATATTGGATTTATGTCAACTAGGACAGCTGAGGCACATGTGGGCAATGAGACCACCTCTATCAAAGCCACTCATGGAACACCACAAGGGAGAGCTGTGGAACTCATCCACTACTAGGATCCAAAGAAGGGTTGAAATCTACCCTTCTTTGGAGCCTAGTAGTGGATGAGCTGCACAGGCTAACGCAGCTCGCTTTCGGTTATATATGCTATGCTGATGATATCGTCCTAATAGTCAGAGATAAATTCATGGGCACCTTCTATGACTTAATACAGGAGGGTCTTAGAATTGTCGAGCAGTGGTGCTTCTCAGTGGGGCTGAGCATAAACACGAGCAGGACCACAGTGAATCCGTATTCTCGAAGAAGGACACTTTCAGCTGTGAGATCCCTCTTTTTGAACGCAGATATTATAGAATGGGAGTCTGGAGTTAAATATCTATGTGTAACTCAGGATAGTAAACTTCGTTAAAATAAGCATGTTTAAAATATCACTGCTAGTAAAGCAATAAAGGCTTTAATGGTGTGCAGAAATCTAGTCGGTAAGACTTGAGGCTGCAACCCCAATATACTGTGATGGATATACGTTATGATTGTGAGAGCCATAATCATGTATGGGGCAATAGTCCGAGATACAAAAATAAGCCAGAATAGTAAGAAGAAAACCATAGACAATATAAATGGCTTGCCTGTGTGTGTATCACTGGAGCTATGGAAATATGTCCTAATATGGCAATCAAGATTATCACAAATCTCACACACCTCCATCTAGTGATAGACAAAATAGCACATGAAGCCGTCCTCAGAGTATCTAGGAGAGGAACAGGTATTGAGAGTATTGAAAACCAGAAAGCCTGGTCCTCTCTTACCAGCCATATTTCAAGAGCCAATCTTCCTAGTGATGAAATGATAAGAAAGTAAGCACTGCGATGCTAGGTGGAAATAAATACTGGGAAATGGAATCTAACACCCAAGTTCATAAAAAAATGCCAGTACATGGCGCTGAAGTATATAGGGCAAGCACCAAATGATTACTATCGAGAGGCTCTTATCCGAGCATATTTCAGGCAGAAATACATGCAATCGAAAGATGCGTGGAAATGAAACTAGGAAGAAATGTTCAGAGGTGTGATAATTATAGCAACCCACTCTGATAGTCAAGCTGCTATTATAGCTCTGAGCTCCTATGTTATCGAAGCCAAGCTAATATGGGAGTGCCCAAGAAAACTCAATGAAGTAGGCAAGAACAACAGGATCTCCTTGATCTGGGTTCCTGGTCACTCGGGAATTAAAGAAAATGAGGAGGCCAACACTCTTGCCAGGAAAGGAGCATGAGTCCCTTTTCTTGGACCTGAACTCTAATGTGGGGTAGGTAGATACACATACAAAAGTGAATTTTAGATCAAAGAAAAAACTTAAATAGGTATACTCTGAAGATCTCTCCTAGGAATGTATCACTCCAAAAAGTTCCACCGGAACTTTGACATTGCCAGATCCAGGAAGTATATGGATCTCAGTAAAAACACGCTGCACCTCCTCACTGCTTTCCTCACAGGTCACTGCTGTCTTAGGAAACTCTTGATCACGGAATGCTTCACCATCTCACACCAACGCAAGGAATGCTTTGAGCAAGAAATATGCAGCAGCAAAGACGTAGCCTCCCTGAAGCCATTCTAGATACTGGAGTTCACCAGAAGTCTGGAACTGGAAGGTGAGCTGTAGATGGTGATGACAACGACAGCTCTGATGGGGTCGCACAATATACCTCAAGGTCACCGTGCAACATTACCCTCTACAACAATATACAATATTTTTATTACCATATTATTCGTCTCGAAATATTTTACGAATGTGGGAAGGATTTTTCATAAAACCCAGAATATATAGTGCTATGTGAGATTTGAATAGTCGTCTAAAATATATTTCAGTTAATAGGTAATATAATACAAGTACTGAATGATGAATTATTTCAAGTAGGGAAGAAATTATTCCAGCTAATTCATATAGCCTTTCCCCATGCCTTTCAATTCAACACCTTCTCACGCCAATCGCAGCTATGGAGATCCACCCTGAACTCATGTTAAGTTTAATGGAAGAAATAACCATATAGCAAAGAGTGTTAGTCACGTGATAATCACTTAATAAAACTTGTGGGGGAGCGTCGGTCTGAAAAGACGCTGAGGTCGCGTTTTCTCGACTATTGCGACGACAGAGAGCCTTAAACTGAGCTGGCTGCGAAATGTGAGATTCAACAAAATTTGGTTATATTGGTCTGAGATGAGGTCGTTAGTAAACCCCCGTAATATAATAATTTAGATACTTTGCGAGTTCGGCAGCATCCAACGGAATTATTGAAGAAAATCTCTTTACGAAGGCACATTCTTAGCATATTAGAGTTGGGAATCCATGAACGTATCTAAGGATTGGCATTTTTCATTGTGGAATGTTCAAAATCATGGCGGTCGGATTTTGTCATAATTCTTAACTTGTGGATTTTTATAGAGTATTGAGTATTGAAAAATTGTTAAAACCAATTTATTTAAACATACTAGTGCGCATTGTTAATACAAAATGAGAGCATGGCCACATATATAAATTCATATGGACAGGAGGTAATCACCAAAAAAACAGAAAGTAGTCAGTGATGGAAAGCAACGAACAATTATCGAAATATGAGAAGGGTGATTCCACCAGGAAAACAATAGCTTTACGATAATGATCGTAGTCAATGGTTCTTAACCGTTGGTCCGCGGACCACTGGTGGTCCCTAGAAGCACCCGAGGTGGTCCGCGAAGCCATCCTAAAAATATTGAGTCTGTCATAGGCCCTATTCACTCTGCTCATCATTTTTCTACTATTCGCCGATAGATGTACGAGTGACCAAAACGTGCCCATTGTATGGCACAAAAAAATTAATAAGAACCCTACCCTATTGTGCAATGATATTGAGGAACAAGTAAGAGGTAAGATAAAGTGCGGTCATCATTTTGCTTTGCAATGTGTTGAATCCACCGACATTTCACAATGATGCAAATTACTTGTATTTGTTCGATTTCTGCATGACTACTGTTTTCAAAAGAACTAGAAAGAGGTGTTGATGTTATGGATGAAATAAGTCGATTTTTTGAGGGACATGGTCTCCAGTGACAATATCCGGGGATTTATACGAATGGTGTCTCTTATACAGGGTGTCTGGTGAGGAATGGGACAACGTTTAGGTGGTGATGAGGGATGTCTTAAGAAGTGAGAATATGCCATTTGAAATCTTCTGAGGTTCATGGTTCCTGATACCAGGAAGTTTTAGAAAAAATTACGAAATATCAAACGACTATAATTAAGGAAATATTAGAGCTAATCCGATGATTTTTCGTATGAACAATGATAGAGTGAGTACGAATCGGTTTGGATGAACATTTCAAAATAAAATAATATCCGGACTAAGAAATTTTAGATTTTCTGAAATTAGGAACAAACAACACCCTGTATGCAGTTTTCAATTTTTTTGACTTCAGATTCTGAGAGAGCAGGAAAAATACTTTCAAAGTCAACTGTCATCCCGAATGGCACAAATTTTTCCTGCTTTCTCTGACCCTTCGAATGTTAATCTTCCGATTTTCGCTTCTTCCTTATTTTTTTTTCGACATTTCAGAAACATGAGATCTCAGACAGTTACTTATTATTAAGAAAAAGATCATAAACGAAACAAAAATTTTATAAAAATTATCAAAAAAGCGAAGAACAGTTAACATTTGGAAAATTCACGAAGTATTTTTGAAGTACAAATTGATGATTCAGTGGGAACAAAATTAATGATTAATTCTTCAAATATTGTTTAAAATGAAAACCAACAACTTCAACACATTTATCTGCTCTTTTCATTAAATTCAAAACTGCTTTCCTTATCACATTTGGGTTGTTTCGTATTTCGTCACATGCGCCTATTATTCACATTCATTGTTCGCTCGTATTTATCTCTTGCTCGTACACCATAGTTTTAAGGTGGCCCCAAAGGAAATAATCTAACGGTGTCATGTCTGGAGACCGAGGTGGCCATGCTCTTTGACCACCACGACCTATCCATTTATTTGGATAGACCTCGTTCAAATGATTTCTCACTGTAATTGAGAAATGTGGGGGTGCTCCATCATGCTGGAAGATAAGATTAATATTCCCTAATAGATTAGGAAAAACATTCTTGAGGAAATCTCTATAAATTTCTCCGGTCAGTCTTTCTTCGAAAAAATGAGGACCTATTAAATGATTATCATAAACTGCGCACCACATATTAACACTGAAACGTCTCTGTGGTTGTCTTTGTACGACAGCGAAAGGATTCTGTTGATGCCAAAGGTGATCATTTCGAGCATTGTTTATTCCATCGCGAGTGAATTGAGCTTAATCTGTGAATAATATTCTTTGGACATTTCTTCTATGACTTCTTATCCACCTGGAAAATTGAAGCCGTGCGATCTCATCGCCAGGCTCCAACTGCTGGACCACTTGAAGGTGATATGGATGATATTTTTCACTCTTCAGAGTATTCCAAACGTACCATTTCGCATGAATTGAAGCCAATCGTCTGATACTTACTCCCGGATTGTTTTGCACAGTTTCTAAAATATTTTCACGGATATTCTCTTCTATTGTATGTGGTCTTTCAGAAACTACACACAGTACCATGTTGTTTGGTATGCGCAACAAGGCGGGAAAAAATTTTGTGATTTGGAACTCGACGATTGGGAAAACGTCTACGATACTCCCTTTCAGCTGCTCTTCCGTTCATATCACATGAACCATACACCAAAAACATGTCAACATACTCTTCATTAGAAAATCTGTGTAGCATGATTTTACAAATTGAAGTAGGATTGTATCAACAATAAAATCACTAGTTTGACAGATAACTAAATGCTCTATCTTTCCTCATCATGAATGATAGCAAACCATAGAATATAACTGGCAACTAGATTCAAGACTAATGATGGAGATATGTACATGACAAATGAAACTTTGGATATTACAGGAAAAAATGATCCAAACTCATCTGAAAGATCGACTAAGAGACAAGAAGTTGACGGTTTTCATTTTGAACAATATTCAAAGAATTAATCATTAATTTTGTTCCTACTGAATCATCAATTAGTAGGTACTTCAGAAATACTTCGTATTTCAGTCAACTGTTTTTCACTTTTTTGATAATTTTTATAAAATTTTTGATTCATTTATGATCATTTTTTTACTCATAAGTAACTATCTGAGATCTCATGTTTCTGAAATGTCGAGAAAAAAATATGGAATAAGCGAAAATCGAAAGATTGACATTCGAAGGGTCAGAGAAAGCAGGGAAAAATTGTGCCATTCGGGATGACAGTTGAGTTTGAAAGTATTTTTCCTGCTCTCTCAGAATCTGAAGTCAAAAAATTTGAAAACCTCATAGAGGGTGTTGTTTTTTCCTAATTTCAGAAAAACTGAAATTTCTGAGTCCGGATCTGATTTTATTCCGAATTTTTTATCCAAACAGATTCGTACTCACTTTATCATTGTTCATACGAAAAATCATCGGATTAGCTCTAATATTTCCTGAATTATAGTCATTTGAAATTTCGTTATTTTTTCTAAAACTCCCTGTATATCAAGAACCATGAACCTCAGATGATTTCAAAGGGCATTTTCTCACTTCTTGAGACATCACTAATCACCACCTAAACGTTGTCCCATTCCTCACCAGACACCCTGTATACTTGGTGCCCGCTCTGCATTGATAGAAACGAAAATTCTATCTGCAATATCAACACATTCATCATCAAGTATTGGCTTCTCCCTTCCAAAACGCATGAATATGGCGCTGAAATCGGCGATAGAAGATTTCAACTTCATCAAAATATGTCCAATGAAAACTTGTCTCTTGAAACTTATGCTCTGATATGAACTCTGAACACTCTGAAGAGTATGTTTCTCCACACAAAAAACATTTTTTTTTACACTACAAATATCAAATTCAATTTTTTTTATGACGACGTTTTATCATAAGAATCCATTGGTATCATTTCCAACTCTAACAAGCTAACACTTTCGGAGATTGGTATTTTCAAAATCTCAACAATACATCGAACGTCCATGTTATCACAGAATGCTAATTCTATGTGTCTGTATCCTGTCTGTCTTCACTTTTCGTACATATAATCTTATCTACCTATGACAAATATGTCAAATATATTGACTTCTGTTCTAACAAAGTTTGATTGAATGCAAAATGAACAATTATAGATATTATAATTACCCCAACCCTATATGCCCTTGGATAATCCATATGATGATGAAAATATATTCAGAATATCTTCAGTGAAAACAAAACCGGAATATTGGCTAAGTTTCAATTGATATAATATGATTTTGAGAGGAAATTTGAGGAATCAATATCTCGGATAAGTTCGTTATTTTATTTTAATTTGATTTCGTTTATGATGCAGTTCTATTATAAGAATCCATTTATATCATTCCCAAGTCTGAGAAACCAATAATTTCGGAGATGATTTGTCAAAGTTTGAACAAGAGCGCCAAAGTTCCTGTCCACAGGGCTTTCCCACATTTTTTCCATTAGCGTTGAATTATGTTGATGATTTCAAATAAGGATGAAACCACGGTATGTAGCTATTCAACTTAGAATGCAATCAAACTATGTGGATTGCTCAGAGCTTTGAGCTCTGCTAGTCCTTTCATCGATGAATTATACTAGTCACTATAGTGGTTAGCTTTCCTAAAACTCCATTCTTTTTCTATAATATTATTTACAATGTCCTTAGGATTGAATATGTAGGGTTATAGAACAAAAGATCGTATCGGTCGCGGTTCTGAAGGGCTGGACCAAGCTTCACGACCTCGTTCTAATAATAATAATAAAAATATGTGAGCACGGGATCTCGGCACTTTTAATAATAAAAATGGGTTCAAGCCCTGTGGACAGGAGCTTTCTGGCGCTCTAGTTCAAACAGACAAATTATATCTCCGAAAGTATTGGTTTCTCTGAGTTGGGAATTATATCAATGTATACATATGATAGAGCTGCATCATAAAGGAAATTCAATTCAAATAATAGTTTATTTATCAAGATTAAATGAGCAATCATGAGAATGAGAACTGCACCATGGAAGAAATCGAATTAAATCTGGCCAATTTTGCCCAATAACGAACTTAACCGAGATATTCATCTCCCTAACCTACTCTGAAAATTTCAACTACCTAGCTCATTCCGTCCGAGAGTTATTGTGGAAAAACTTTTTTTTTATTTTCAAAATTTTTTTTTTACACTT
The DNA here is from genome assembly GCA_937662695.2 of Halyzia sedecimguttata. Taxonomy (NCBI): domain Eukaryota; kingdom Metazoa; phylum Arthropoda; class Insecta; order Coleoptera; family Coccinellidae; genus Halyzia; species Halyzia sedecimguttata. The sequence continues at coordinate 31,348,328 of OW569418.2, read as the reverse complement.
TGCGGTAATCTGATCAATACAAAACTTCACATGCGTATCAAGGTGATGATTCTACAATTTGATGCTAAATTTCAGATAGATCGAACGAACTTGTCCGAGATATTTACGCTCCAAAACCACCTTGCAATTTTCAATCCGCTAACTCCTTTCGTTCGAGAGTTATCGTGCCTACGGCCGGTCGGCCGGCCGGACAGAATCGATTTCGCACAGGGATTCTTGATCAGTGAGTTGAACCAAATCGTTTGAGACGATTTTCAGCAAAAAATTCCAAAATTACAGACACTTGGGCAAATTGATAAGCACTCTGTTCCGAGGAACTAGAGCGCCAAAAAAACAAGTTTCGTATGACAATTGCCCAAAACAGGTTTAAAGTACCTACAAATAGTAGGTATTCCATAAAACATGTATGAAAGAAGATGAGTAATAATATGAAAGAAGATGAGTAATAAATAAAAAATTACCTTGTAATCGATCAAAAATTTCCTGATCTACGTTCACTAAATTTACTCCTCTCTCGAACTACAGAATTATGCTTTCAATATTTACGTAATATTTTCAAATATTTTCGGGTGAGGTCCCCGTTGCATCGCTAAAATACGAGTATTTCAACCCCAATATTCTTGAAGTTACAATATTCCCTTCTGTCAAGTTGACATTATGACAATTCATACATAGATTGATTATATCAATGTGTGAAATACGATTTACATTGAAATTTTGAAGAATCATATCTCCGAAAGTATTATCTTGTTAGAGTTAAAAATGATATGAATGGATTTTTATGATAAAAGTTCTTATTAAAAAAAATTTAATTTGGAATTTGTTTCGTAAAAAAAAAATTTTTTTTTTGTTACTCCGAAACCATCTGTCCGATTTTTCCCAATAACGAATTTAGCCGAGATATTTATCCCTCAAACCTACTCTGAAAATTTCAACTCTCTAGCCCATTCCGTTCGAGAGTTATCGTGCCTACGGCCGGCCGGCCGGCCGGACCGGCCGGACAGAATGAATTTCGACCACGGATTCTTGATCAGTGAGTCGAACCAAATCGTTTAAGACCATTTTCATCGAAATATTCGAAAATTACAGACATTTGGGCAAATTGATAAGCACTCAGTTCCGAGGAACTAGAGCGCTAAAAAAGAAGCATCGAAATCGGCTGGATGCCGCTGCAGACTTGCATTTGGTTTTAAGTTGCACTGAACCAAGGATTCAAAAATTGCTTTAGACTATATGTAGTCCCAAATATCCTATTGAAATAATACATTCATCTCTGTAATATATCATTCACATTAAGAATATATCACCATAAGCACCATTCATTTATTCAGATTTACTGTATGTATAGGTATATTTTTATCGGCCTTTTGAAGACAATATTACCTTCAAACAGTTGGTGGTCCCTCACAATACACAAATTTTGTTAAATGGTCTCTCATTATGGTCAACCACTGATCTAAGTAAAGAAATAGTGGAAATTGGCACTAATTTGGCCCTTAGGAATTGTCAAAGTAACGTGGAACCCATGCACCGTAAGTGTCTCGAATAATTTTTGTTATTATTAAGTCGAGTTCGGATTGCATATTTATAGCTAAGACAGGACAACGTCTGTCGGATTATATAAAATCAAAATTTTCATCCACAACCCCACATTTAGATGGTTATAGACGGACTGCATTTTCTCTACTTTCCTGCAGAATGGTTTTGTATACCTGTCTCAGCAGGAAGAAATTTTCAAGGCTTACTTTGTGCTGGCCTACACTGCCAATACGTATTCGTAAGAAGCCAGATTTCTTCTCTTGCAAGAAGCTGAACGAGCTGCACACAGGAGCACAAATAAAACCATCCAATTCAATCTACATCGTGTCTGTTATAGTTCACAGGAGGAAAGGATTTGGCACTAATATTGATTACATCCAATCAAAGTTAATGGTGCCCAAAGCCGATATTTTCTTACCCTTAAAAGATGCCATGTCAGTTGAGTTTGGCATCGACGTCGAAAACAAGACACGTCTAATATTTATTGATTTTAACCATCAACAGATATCCCGCGTAGCTGGCATAGATCACCTCATCGCTCAGTGTTTCCCAAAGAGGAAAGTATCATTCAAGGGTAGACACAAACCCAGGGTTTGATGGTCATTACCAATCATCAGTGTGACTTAACGGAATACTTAATGAAAGCTGATCACGTTCTAGGAAACTTATATCCATCGGTCGAGAACTGTAGGGAAAAAACCCCACTAGCGCCACCTATGAAGAATCCATACGAATTCCGACCCTCTGCGATGAAGAAACCTTGAGCGATGTTCAGCGACGTTCATTCTTTTGCCGTAAAAGGGTCAAGGAATGGCGACGCCATCTACCTGTGAAGCGACCTTTACGGACCGAAAACGCCCGGTTCAGTTTGGTTAGAGAAACCGAAAATAGTAAACTAGGTCGCATACTCTTAACATATAGTGTTAAGAATATATTTAACACAACATGTTCTTACGATGAAATTAGATAATATTGTAATAATAATTTTAGGAAATGCAAATTTTTGGCGCTCTAGTTCCTGAGTGCTTATCAATTTGCCCAAATGTCTGTAATTTTCGAATATTTCGATGAAAATGGTCTTAATCGATTTGGTTCGACTCACTGATCAAGAATCCGTGGTCGAAATCCATTCTGTCCGGCCGTCCAGCCGGCCGGCCGTAGGCACGATAACTCTCGAACGGAATGAGCTAGACAGTTGAAATTTTCAGAGTAGGTTTGGGAGATGAATATCTCGGCTAAGTTCGTTACTGGGCAAAATCGGACAGATGTTTTCGGAGTAACAGAAAAAATTTTTTTTTTTACAAAACAAATCCCAAATTATTTTTTTTTCCATAAGCAGTTTTACCATAAAAATCCAATGATGTTATTTTTAACTCTAACAAGCTAATACTTTCGGAGATATGATATTTCAAAATTTCAATGATAAATCGTATTTCACAGAGTGATATAATTAATCTATGTATGAATTGTCATAATGTCAACTTATTATCCTGAGACATGACATTATCTAATCAATCGAAGAATTATGAGAATAAAGTGTATTCCGAAATGTCAGCGCAGTGAGAAAAATCTCAGTTGTTTGCTCCGAAATTAGTTTTTCTCAGAAAAGTCTTACATTTCGGAACGGAACATAAAGTAAGAGATCTGAGAGTAGTGAGACTGCTTTTCATCCATAGACATAGAATGCAAATAGAATGTAAATATTGAAAGCATAATTCTGCAGTTCGAGAGAGAAGAACATTTGGTGAACGTAGATCAGGAAATTTTTGATCGATTACAAGGTAATTTTTCATTATTACTCTTCTTTGATAAATGTTTTATGAAAAATCTACTATTTGTAGGTACTTTAAACCTGTTTTGGGCAAATGTCATACGAAACTTGTTGGCGCTCTAGTTCCTCGGAACTGAGTACTTATAAATTTGCCCAAATGTCTGTAATTTTCGAGTTTTTCGATGACAATGGTCTTAAACGATTTGGTTCGACTCACTGATCAAGAATCCGAGGTCAAAATCGATTATGTCCGGCCGGCCGGCTGGTCGGCCGTAGGCACGATAACTCTCGAACGAAAGGAGTTAGCAGATTGAAATTTGCAAGGTGGGGTTGGAGCGTAAATATCTCGGACGAGCTCGTTAATGGGAGAAATCCATCTAGCGGTTTCGGAGTTATGGCCGATTTTAGTAAAAAATATGAATATTTCCGAAACCGATCACTCGATCTATCTAAAATTCAGCACCAAATTCTAGAATCGTGACCTTTATACGCATGTGAAGTTTTGTATTGACCAGATTACCGCAAAGTGTCAAAAAAAATTTAAAATTTAAAAAAAGTTTTTCTACAATAACTCTCGAACAGAATGAGCTAGGTAGTTGAAATTTTCAGAGTAGGTTGGGGAGATGAATATCTCGGTTAAGTTCGTTATTGGGCAAAATTAGCCAGAATTAATTCGATTTCTTCCATGGTGCAGTTCTCATTCTCAGATTGCTCATTTAATCTTGATAAATAAACTATTATTTGAATTGAATTTCCTTTATGATGCAATTCTATCATAAGAATACATTGATATAATTCCCAACTCTGAGAAACCAATACTTTCGGAGATATAATTTGTCTGTTTGAACTAGAGTGCCAGAAAGCTCCTGTCCACAGGGCTTGAACCCATTTTTATTATCAATATTTAACAATCATTACTTATAGACAGAAATATTAATCGTACAACTAGAACAATTGCTAACATTATCGCCTTTTCGTTGATGTGTGAGAATTTTTGATTTTTTAAGACGATATCCTTCATTTTCCGTCTTAAATATGTCATTACCTTGAATTATTTACTATCATCAACACCATTTTTAACAAGGGCCCTTGACTTGATCATTGAAAATTTGCTCCACAAAGTTGATGAGCTATATATTTTTTATTCTTCTTATAAGTGTTCTGAGAAAACAGTTTCACTGAAGTTTTACACCAGGCCATGAAATTGGTATATGCAATGTCGTACTGCATAGCTGATTTTTTAGGTAGGAGTTCCGGAGTTGCTCTTCTTGCAGACTCTTCAATATCCTCAGGAACAAACTAATCAACACTTTTATTAATTATTCCCCTATCGAAAATCATATTAATCAGTAAAGAATCAAAGACAAAAATTGGACAAGAACGCAATTTAAATGACAGCGTCTTTTTGCGCGTATGTTCTGGGGAACATCGCGTTATCATTTTGCTCTAATGTCTGTAATTTTCGAATTTTTCGCCGAAATGATCTCAAACGATTGGTATCGACTCTCTAATCAAGAATTCGAGGTCAAATCTGATTCTGTCCGGCCGGCCGTTGCTACGATAACTTGAGAACGGAAAGAGATAGTGACTTGAAATTTTCAGGGTAGGTGGCGCATCCCAATACTTATAGATAAGTTTGTTAATGGGCATAATCGGCCTAATGGTTTCCTAGTAATAATTTTGTCTACATCCAATACCAATTATATCTAACTGAAACTTAGTGAGTAGTTGTAGAATATAAACCTTAGAACGTTTGTGAAATTTTGTGAGAATCGTATCTCTAGAAAATTAAAAAAAAATATTATCTACTTCACGATAACCTAAGAACGGAAAGATATAGCGACTTCAAATTTTCAGGTTAGGTTGAGAATTTGAATGCGCCATTTGAGATTATTTATAGGCATAATCGGCAGAACGATTTTGGAGTTACACCCATCTGAAATTTGGTTGTTATTTCCTAAATAACTCGAAAAATACGAAACCGATCCAATTCAAACATGGTTATTAGTTGTAGAATGGCAACTCAAAAATTCTTCGTGAGGATCATGTCACTAGAAATTTTTTTAAAAATCATAGAAAATTATTGAAAACAAATATATATATATATCAGAAACTATTCGTCCGACAACCCTAAAATTTCGCAAGATCCTTCACTAACTCTACTACCAAGTTCCAAGTTTGAACATGATCAGATCTATATTATAGGAGATCCGAGCAGCCTTGTGTGAGTTCAGTTGCTGGATGGGTGATCGTTGCCTCGACAACTCTCGAATAAAAGTAGATGGGGACTTGCAATATTCAAGATAGGTTGCACATATGAATGGGAGAGTTAAGTTCGCTGTTGGTCATGACCGGCCCCATGGTTTCGGAGTTACTCCCATCTCGAATATTATTTCCTGGATAACTCAAAAAATATAGACTCTATCGAATTGAAGCTTGGTAACTAGTTGTAGAATATCGACATGAAGACGTGTGTAAAATTTTGTTAGGTCCATACCACTAGAAAATTTAAAAAAAATTACGAAAATATAATATGTAGCTCATGATTCGTTGAGAACGGAAAAAAATATCGAGTTGCAGTTTCCAGGTTAGATTGCGCAGCTGAATGCGACATTTAGCTTCGTTATTTAGCATAATCGGCCAAATGGTTTTCGAGTAATATCAATCTGAAATTTGGTTGTTATTTCCTCAATAACTCAAAAAATACTAATCTGATCCAATTAAATCATGGTTATTAGTTGCAGAATGCCAACGCGAAAATTCTTGCAAAAATTCGTGAGGATCGTAGCACTAGAACATTCAAAAAAAAAATTGGAAAAAAAATTGTTTCAAGCACTGACGTGAAGTCAGAAGCTTTTGCGCGTATGTTCTCTTATCGATTCTTATGTATTGGACACTCTTAATCGAATTTACCATGGTGAGTTCGATTAAGAGTGTCCAATAGAGGAGAACAAACAATAGAATTCACCAAGGTGAATTCGATTAACAGTGTCCAATACAGGAGAATGGACAAGAGAACATACGCGCAAAAGCTTCTGACTTCACGTCAGTGCTTAAACCTATTTTTTATTTGTAAACAAGCATTCGTTAGTTACCATATCGTAGGCAACGTTTGCCATTCACAACAACAATATTAAAATGCATTTTGAAGTTTAATGTCATTCCGAATTCACCTATCTTTTTATCAAAACAGGGCAGTCATACAAAACAGCACTGATATTTGTGTTAAAAGTGATTTTATTTTGACCGATAAATTGTTTAATTCGCTCCGGTCTTCACAAACGAAATAAAACATCACTCACATCAAAAATAACTATATCAGTGAGTCTAACCCATAGACATAGAATAACATGGACTGGCCCTCACGTAACTTTATCGCACAGTTCGTTGCGGAATACATTAGAGAGAGAGAGATGTTATGAAGGATAGAATACTTAAAGGCAAATAATGGTATAAAAATAATGATGTTTTTTTTATAAGTATCAGAATATTCAGAAACGAGTGTCGGATTTAAATAAAAATGTTTTGCCTTTAAATATTCTGTCTACAAATCACCAAAACACATACACAATACACGAAACCAAACAATACAGTAACAAGAAAGGTCAGAGAATAAAGGAAACCAATGTTTTGTATTCTGTGGTTTTGCCAAACGCCAAATTATAAGAAAATATTCATATACCGTGGTTTGCCTTTAACTATTCTGTCTTTTTTCAATTTCAATGGTCTCTTTCTCACAACCAGTCCATGTTATTTTATGTCTATGGTCTAACCTGATAGTTTTCACACTATTTTCGCAAAATATTCGATCATTACAGTAATTTGGGCAAAATGATAATCCGTTACATCCAGAACCATTCCAGAGTTTCCTAATCGTACATCATAGCTTGGATGTTTGCTCGAAATTACCACTCCCGTGTTTGTCATTGGGTTCCGAACAAGCAGCGTAAACTTAATCGGAAAGAGAGGACATGTTCACAGAAAGCATCGAAATTGATATTCTCGGCAACTGTCAATTTGCAGTTCTGTAAACGCAATCAACCGTTACATATTATGATGTGAGTATACAGACTAATTAATTTGCAATCAGGTGCAGTTCCAGTTTATCGTCTGAATTAATGCAACATTAATCGAACTTTCAGTCGGTTAGGCTTTGTAGAAACACAAAATGGTGGTACTAATTGATAGTGGTGTTGATTAATTACCGGTCCGTTCAAATATCGTTTTCCACGTTTTGAAAACTCCTATTTTAGCAACTTTTAACTCTAACTATGATATTTTTACAGGGTATCGCCAGGGTGCAGAAAGGATTAAAGATATCTGGGACTACAAAAAAACCATAAGACTTTTGAATGAATGAGCTATTTCCCAATGAATAGCTGAAATCCTCCACTTTGTTTGCTCAATCAAGGTTTTAGTCTTCTGCATAATCTTCTTTCACATGCAGATTGAAAAGGATATATTCAATAAGGAATTGCTCATAGAATTAATTCACAGTGCTTGATGATATAAGGATAGAGGAACAAATATTATAGGTATCCGTATTTCCTTGGAGTACATCTTTACGTTGATCTTTCAAGTACAAAACAGAAATGAAAATAAATAATAGTTTAAAAAAATGGGTTCAAGCCCTGTGGGCAGGAGCTTTCTGGCGCTCTAGTTCAAACAGACAAATTATATCTCCAAAAGTATTGGTTTCTCAGAGTTGGGAATTATATCAATGTATTCATATGATAGAACTGCATCCTAAAGGAAATTCAATTCAAATAATAGTTTATTTATCAAGATTAAATGAGCAATCATGAGAATGAGAACTGCATCAAATTAAATCTGGCCAATTTTGCCCAATAACGAAATTAACCGAGATATTCATCTCCCTAAACTACTCTGAAAATTTCAACTACCTACCTCATTCCGTTCGAGAGTTATATCTATGTCTATGGATGAAAAGCAGTCTCACTACTCACAGATCTCTTACTTCATGTTCAGTTCCGAAATGTAAGAATTTTCTGAGAAAAACTAATTTCGGAGCAAACAACTGAGATTTTTCTCACTTCGCTCACAATTCTTCGATTGATTAGATAATGTCTCAGGAACATCTGCTGCGTTTGTTTAATCACATCAGATACATCTTGAGATGTCTCCGATTTTTTGATTACGTCTCGCAGATGTGATCATAGAATATTTTAAACAAACGCTCATGACAGTTATTAGATGTAAACAAAAACTCATATCAAAAAAATAATAATGACTTGTGAATAGCCGGTAGTTTTCAAATGTACTTATTTATCTGGGGTTTCTTCCACTTCAACTTTGTTCTCATTCTTTTTTAATGCGAAATACATTTTCAAGAAATATTTCGTTCAAACTAGTCTTCAGAGGTTTATTTGTTTATCAACACAGAATACAATTATATTTGTTCTTATATCTTCCCTTATCAAAGTATTTATCAATACCAAAACCCAAAACGCCACTCAATTACCACAAATGAATTATTTCATATGACAACTTTGACAATTCAACTGGTTACAGCGGTTACATCTCATTTCGAATCTAGATGTGAAAAATGTAATCTGAATCTAATAACAAACGCTATTTCAGATGTAAAAGATGCGAAAAATGCGGCTAAACAAACGCTTGAAATGTAAAAGATGCATCTGATGTGGGTAAACAAACGCAGCAATCATTTGACATTATGACAATTCATAGAATAATATCATTCTGTGACAACGTTGAAATACGAGTTATTATTGAAATTTTGAAAAATCATATCTCCGAAAGTATTAGCTTGTTAGAGTTAAAAATGATATGAATGGATTCTTATGATAAAACTTCTTATTGAAAAAAATTTAATTTGGAATTTGTTTCGTAAAAAAAAAATTTTTTTTTTTGTTACTCCGAAACCATCTGTCCGATTTTGCCCAATGACGAACTTAGCTGAGATATTCATCCCCCAAACCTACTCTGAAAATTTCAACTCTCTAGCTCATTCCGTTCGAGAGTTATCGTGCCTACGGCCGGCCGGACCGGCCGGACCAGCCGGACAGAATGAATTTCGACCACGGATTCTTGATCAGTGAGTCGAACCAAATCGTTTAAGACCATTTTCATCGAAATATTCGAAAATTACAGACATTTGGGCAAATTGATAAGCACTCAGTTCCGAGGAACTAGAGCGCCAAAAACACGCTTAAATGATAAATCGAACTTGAAAGTAAAAAATAATTTTTGAGTATATAAACAAGATGATGGAGGAAAAAGTGAGAAAGCCCTGTGCACAGGAGCTTTGGCGCTCTTGTTCAATCTTTGACAAATCATATCTCCGAAAGTATTGGTTTCTCAGAGTTGGGAATGCTATCAATGGCTTATTATGATAGAACTAGATGCAGAAAGGAATTAAAACCCCATTGCATCTTATCTTTATATGAAGGTCCAATTTTGGCAACAATTGGGTCACAATTGAGTAAATGAAATAACCAGTTTTATTTTTGAAACAACTCTAATGTATAATCACTCCAGAGAGAACTCAAACCAGAATACTTATGGAGGAAATCTTAAAAAATATTATTACTAAGGAATAATGACCAGTGCATTAGTTGGAATTCCCGTTCCTAATCTTCCATAATTAGAGAATGACTCGTAAATTATGCTCCACATCCTTGCATCATTCATTTTCGACTCACTAACCAAAAAACTCTGCCTATGAACAAATTCAAATTTCAAATTGTTTACATGCTTACATCAACCAAACTCTCCAGAAATATACTTTCAGTTTCATTTGACATCAATGACGTTTATCTTTCGAACCGGACCTACTGCAAACAGATAGAACACAGACAGATAGAATTAGCATTCTGTGCAAACACAGAAGTACGATGTATTATTGAAATTTTGAAAAATAATATCTCCGAAAGTATTAGCTTGTGAGAATTGAGAATAATATCAATGTATTCTTATGATGAAATTGCATATGGAAAAAAATTGTATTCGAAATTTTTATCATAAAAAAAATCTTTTTTTTTTTGTTATTCCGAAACCATATTTTGCTCAATAACGAACCAAACCGAGATATTTTGTTCCCAAACCTACTCTGAAAATTTGAACTATCTAGCTCGTTCCGTTCGATATTCATCGTATCAAGAGAATCGATTTCGACCACGGATTCTTGATCAGTGAGTCGAACCAAATCGTTTCAGAAAATTTTCAGCCAAAAATTCGACAGTTACAGACATTTGGGCAAATTGGTAAGCACTCTGTTCCGAGGAACAAGAGCGCCAAAAAGCACTGACGTGAAGTCGGGAGTTTTTGCGAACATGTTCCTTTGTCTATTCACGCCTCCTAGAACACAGACAGATAGAATTCGCATTCTGTGCAAACATAGAAGTACGATGTATTATTGAAATTTTGAAAAATTACATCTCCGAAAGTATTAGCTTGTTAAACTTGAGAATAATATCAATGGATTGTTATGATGGAACTGCATCTTAAGAAAGTTTAATTAAAAATTTATAGTGTGAAAAAAAAATGTTTGTCTTGTTACTCTGAAACCATCCGGCCGATCTTGGCCAATAACGAACTTAACTGAGATATTTAGGTCCCACAACTATGGAAATTTCAACTATCTAGCTCATTCCGTTCCAGAGTTATCGTGTTAACGGGCGGCCAAACAGAATCGATTTTGACCATGGATTCTTGATCAGTTGAAAATTCGAAAATTACAGAGTGTTGGGCAAATTGATAAGCACTCTGTTCCGAGGATTAAGAGCGCTGAAATGGTCCGCATATTTTGCGCACATTTTTTGGATCGATGTTGTTTTCCCTCGGTTCAATAATTTTTTTAGTGTTAACTAAATCCAATATTCCAGCGACCCGTTTAACGGACCCTCCATTTCTCCTTAAATTAAGCACTTCGTAATTAGGAATGCTGTCAAGCTTCGGCTGAAAGTTGTTGAGTTGAACTTCTGCTTCATTTACATTCAATGTTCTAATGGGAATTCTATTTCCTGCAGGTTTTGCAACAACCCCCGCAACTATTAAACCATCGCTCGTTTAAATTAACACATTGGTCTTTCTTATCAGAATAACTATAACGAATAACTGCGCATCTAGAAGATATCACGTTACAAGATTCAGTTTAAGATCCTAATGGAACAATTGAGGGGCTCGGTGCAAAAACAGGTCATGACCACTTTCTTAAAATATTCAGGAATCAATAAAAATTGTCCGAGTAGAAAACACATTGGATATAATTATCGGAAAAATACTTTTCAGATAGATCAGGTCATCGACTAATATGCATTTAGCAGAATAAAGTGTTTTCTGCAATGAGTGTTTCAAAAAAAAAAAATTAGGTGACGGAGATATCTGTTTGTTGCACCGAAAAAAAAGTTAAGTATTGAATTGGTTCACACAATGTATTTTTACGTTACAAACATATCAATACTGTATGAAAAAACTGAGGAAACCGAAAATAATTATATGAGAAAGCAACAAATACATCTGTGAGAAAAAAAACTCATAGATCTCAAAATATGACTATTTCAATCATCAGTTTCTTCCTGATCTATTCGTTCAGTAACGTAAGTAACGAAATGTTTGGTGCAAAAACGGTCATATTTTAAAATGATCCGGATGGATTCGTGACACACGGAAATTTCAGCTGCTATATCTCTTAAACTTAAATGAGGATTTCCAGTCACCATTTCCTTTACTTAAGCAATGTTAACTTCGCTTGAAGGTGTTGATGGCTGACCAGAGTGAGGCAAATCTTCCATCACATCCCGACCACTTTTGAATGCACTGTACCATTCATATGTACGTGTTTTTGATATAGATGATTCACCGTACTCCTTTTGCAACATTTACAAGGATTTTCTATGGCAAAATCGCAAGACACACTGGAGAGGAACTGACATATACGTGTACTGTAAACAAACTGAATGACATCCTTAAACTCTGCCTCAATATGGAGGACAATTGTGCGAACCCAGCAACAAAAATAAATTTAAAAAACTCTTCGGGTGGGCTTTTTAAATGATCAATTCCCTCTACTTTCTTGGCATAATGTACAATTCTATGGCATGGAGGAGTTGTCTTGTGACTTCCTCCATGTCATTCAATGATGGCAGTATGGTAGCCACGACCGTCTATAATCTCTGTGTTATTTAACTCGATTCAATCTCTGTAATTTGTAGAATCTACCTGGGGTGTGTGAAAGATAGCGCTGATGTCGAGGGGAATGTTTAGGGATCATTTTGTTTCTTGGCTATGTGTATAACGTTATGGGAATCATTGAAACACTTGGCAGAACAAAATATTAGTTTTATTTTGAGAAGACCTGTTTTTGGTTGAAAACGGTACTTTACCAAAATGATACTAACCCTTGGCTCTTATCTGCCCAATGGGTTTATGGACCTGAGCCTGCCAAGGTTCTACCTGAAGGGGGGAAAGTTATTTTCCCTATTTCCGATACCAGGAATTCTATATTTCCTTCAGAAAGAATCGTTGTTATCCCTTCATTCACTGTTTCTTGTTTCAGAAATTGTTCTATTGAAATTAAATAGTTACATCAAATCATGAGCTCTGTATACCAAAGGAAGAAGATCAGCCAGGAAAAATTCAATATTTCAATTTCAATCGAATTATTCGTCGTGAAGAATTGCGGTCGTGACCGTTGGAAAGCTATTCTGTTTCATCGGCTTCTACATTCTTCTTCTATAACAAGACATCTCCATTTTTCTTCGAAAATAGGACATTTACTACATTTTCAACTGAAAAAGTTCCATTATCTCCTGAAATAAGCTTAGAAAATCTTGTTCAACAAAACAATTTAATTGCAAATAATCCAACTACCGCATAAACTGCATTCCAATAGAAAAATATGAAAACCTTTAATGTTCCAGGTGCAATATTCCTCTGGAAAAATCCCATAAAATACGAGTGCGGCGTAAAGCTTCCAATATATATTTCTTGGATTAAATGAAATGAGAAACAGGGGCTTGTGCATGGCGAATTGCTCAACCAGACGTATCACGTAGCAGAATTGCATTCTAAAAGCCGAAGCAGATGTTGATAAAAGGTTACATACTGCGGTTTGTATTGCCTGCAATATAGGAATAGGTTTCATGGAATACTAGATTACGGTATGTGGTAACAACAGCTTCCACATGCCCATTGGGTGGTTTATGAACAACTATGATTCGCGAAATAATGACCATAATACTACATGAATGGATGGTCAATAAATCACGTAGATATGAGGTCAAGCAGGTATAAAATCTGCCTTTATGCGCTGTAACAGTTTACTGTACTGTAGGAATTATGCAGCACCTCAATTGAAGCGTCTATGGCGACTTTCAGCCAATTTAATCTTCCACTACATCCTTGCATTCTGGTATTGTTGGTTTTCCCGTTCGAAATAAATCGTTATCAATATCGGTACAGAATTATGAATAGGTTCTAATCATACATTGAAATGATTGGGTATGCTGAGATTCGATTAATAGCTTTAATACAGGGTCTTTATCAATCATTGTGACATCCCAGTCAGCTTTGGATTTTTATTTGCCACTTCTCACTTCTTGTGTTCTATTTATATCAGAGAATTTCCAAACTGACAGCTCAAATTGAATTATAGTCAATTCTTAAGATTTCTTATAAAATACGTGAATATTCAGTTTCCAAATTATTTAAATCTGGAATGACTTATACTTAAGAAAAAAATACATATATTGTGATTATTGTGCTGTAACCGCAATAGTACATTAATCGAAGGAAAACGGATAGGGCTTCACGCGAGAGCGAGATTTTTCTCGTCTCATCTCGTTCTAGTCTCGTTATCGTCTCGTTCTCGTCTCGTTTTCGTCTCGTAAAAGCGAGACGAGACGAGACGAGACGTTTCCAAAAATATTATAGGCGATACCGAGACCACATACAGCGCAACACGAGAGTCTCGTTTTTGGTCCCGTTAAATTTTTTGTACGAAGTTTCATATACGGGTCGATCTTTTTCAACACCCACAGAAAACAATTGAATATGAAGAGTTTCCACTATAATTACCAATATATTTTGTCTATATTATGCATCGATCGTTCTAGAAATACACGACCTTTTAGAAGATTATTAATTCGTTATGACCTTGCGATAATTGAGATTATTTTTCAAGAAAAAATAGAATAAACAACCATAAAAACGGATTCCATTATGAATTCAATACTTAACGGACAACTTTGATTGCCCCTAAATCCCAATGCTTTAAAAATTTCGTCTCTATCTGAGCATCTGGATAAATTTATTCTCTTGTGCTCCTTGTAGTGTAGATGTGAACAATTATTGTATACATCTGTGGAACTACGTATAATAAAACTGGTAAAGTAATGAAGCTATTCAATGTTCCGAAAAGTGTTAAGAGGAATACTTCATGAACACCCTCAATGATCTACCCACTGGGAAGGTATTCTTTGGAAACTATACCAAATTGTTCAATTCTATTAAAAAATGTATCGACATCGGTAGCCTATTTAAAACATCAACAAAACTTTCGAAATATGGGAAAGCTGAGTTTCAAGAATATTTGCTGTTACAAAGAGCGAATAGGAATCAAAATATTTTACAGTGGTGGAGAGTGATGAAAAAGTTCTTCCTGCACTTTCCACGATGGCCGATGATTTATTAATGGCTACATCCATACCTGTATAAAGATTATTTTCCACAGCAGGTATGATCATGTCAAAAACACGTACATCATCGAAAAATGATGTGATGTAAGCGTGATTATGTTTAAATTCTTGGTCATCGAGTTATTTAAAAGTTGAAATTATCAGTGTTTAAAATTAAAAATAATATGTACATGTACACATATTTTTGTATAAGAGCGTAATAAATATAGCCTTACAAAATTATTCATTATTGTATACCATTTCGTTTATATATTATAATATTCATTATCGTTATTCAGAATTAAGCGAGACGAGAACGAGACTTAAACGAGACTTAATTTTTTGGGAATTGGCGAGAGCGAGACGAGATTATTTATACTCTCGCCTACTCTCGTCTCGTGTGAAGCCCTATAAACGGATTTACTCTGTAAGGCCTGTAAAAATGATGATCTGGCGGAATATCCTGATGTTCTGATTCTAGGATTTTCTACGGGAGCCCACATCATGGATTCATGCAGATTGGAAACGTCACTGAGGAAAAATCGACAGGAACAACTCAAGTTTCTCAAGCAGTTGTTGAAGACCTGAGAACACGAGTTGAAAAAATCCTCAAATGTCCTTGAATAAATTATTATCTTTACAGTCTGGTGTCCCTTGATTACTTGCCACAAAGTATTGATAAAATAATTGGTTCAAGCACTGACGTGAAGTGAGAAGCTTTTGCGCGTATGTTCTCTTATCCATTCTTCTTTATTGGACACTCTTAATGCAAATTGACTCACAGAACGGCGCTTCTCAGCGCCAACCGACCAGATATCTGGGACCATCTGTCCGGATATGCCAGCTGAACATAAAAGGATCTAGCAAGGGAAAAAATCAATGCCTCTCCAAAATTCTGCTTAGCCGAAATATCGATATAGCAGTTGTCCAAGAAACTCACGTCGTAACTGAAGCAGACATGAAATCGAGAGGAATAATTCACGGCTATGCCATTATTGGCTGTGTTCAGTGGACACAACAGTTGGAACAATTTCCTGCTCAGTGAGCGCCTGCTCAACATGTTTAATGAGCGGACGCCATTTTTGTGAGCGACATTTAATTCCGCTCACTAAGCAAAACACGTTGTAAAACTGTCAAAGCATAGTTTTAGAGGTTAGATTTTCTTGAAAGTGTAAACATTTAGAGAGAACACAATAGAATTAGGTTATGTAAATGTCACCTTCGCGCCGTTTTAACTTCTAACCGTTCAGAAAACCGCTCTCTGTTGACTTTAGGATCTGTGAGCGCTTAGTGAGCAGCTTTGCAACTGCTCTTTCCGCTGAACGCAGCCATTGGCGCAACCTACCACCACGCCCATGGCATAGCAACTTATGCTAGATCAGACATAGAGAACGTCCAGTTAATCTTTTATATTTTTGTATCTAGAAATATGTGTCCATATATATTGTATAGAGTGTGAAAAGTGTCATATGCTAAATAAATAAATAAATCGAATTTACCATAGTGAATTCGGAGTGTCCAATACAGGAGAACAGACAATAGAATTCACAATGGTAAATTCGACTAAAAGTGTCCAATAAAGGAGAATGGGCAAGAGAACATACGCGCAAAAGCTTCAGACTTCACGTCAGTGCTTGAAACAATTTTTTTTTCAATGATTTTAAAAAAAATTTCTTGTCATACGATCGTCACGAAATTTTGCAAGAATTTTTGCGTTGGCATTCTACAACTAATAACCATATTTGAATTGGCTCGGATTTGTAGTTTTTGAGTTATTGAGGAAATAACAACCAAATTTCAGATAGATATAACTCCAAAACCATTTGGCCGATTATGCTAGTTAACGAACCTAAATGTCGTATTCAGATGCGTAATCTACCCTGAAAACTACAAGTTGCTATTTCTTTCCGTTGTCAAGGAATCATGAGATACATAATATTTTTCCGTGATTTTTTTTAAATTTTCTAGTGTTACGGTACCCACAAAATTTTACACACTTCTTCATGTCTATATTCTACACCTAGTTAACAAGCTTCAATTCGATCGAGTCTATATTTTTTGATTTATCGAGGAAATAATATTCCAGATGGGTATAACTCCGAAACCGTTGGGCCGATTATAGCCAACAGCGAACTTAACACTTCACTTCGAGAGTTGTTGAGGCAACGCTCACCCATCCAGCTACTGAACTCACACGAGGCTGCTCGGATCTCCTACAAAATAGATCCGATCATGTTCAAACTTGGAACTTGGTAGTAGAGTCAGGATCTGAATTCTCTCGCAATTTCAGCGATATCGGACGAATAGTTCCTGATATATATTATTTTTTTCAATCATTTTCCATGATTTTTTTAAAATTTTCTAGTTATACGATCCTCACCAATTTTTTCAAGAATTTTTGCGTTGCTGTTCTACAACTAATAACCATGTTTGAATTGAATCAGTTTTGTATTTTTCGAGTTATTGAGGAAATAACAACCAAATTTCAGATGTATATAACTTCAAAACCGTTTTGCCGGGTGCCAACCTTGCCTGGAAATTTCAAGTCGCTATCTCTTTCCGTTCTTAGGTTAACGTAACGTAAATAATATTATGATTTTTTTTATTTTCTAGCTATACCATGTTCACAAAATTTCACAAACGTCCTAAGGTTTATATTCTACAACTACTCATCAAGTTTAAATTCGATCGGATTAGTATTGGTTGTAGACAAAATTATTACTCGGAAACCTTTGGGCAAATTATGCCCATTAACGAACTTGTGCGTCCTATTGGGATGAGCCACCTATCCTGAAAATTTCAAGTCGCTATCTGTTTCCGTTCTCAAGTTATCGTGGCAACGGCCGGCCAGCCCGCCGTACAGAATCAAATTTGACCTCGAATTCTGGATCAGGGAGTCGAACTCAATCGTTTGAGACCATTTTCGGCGAAAATTTCGAAAATTACAGACATTTGGGCAGAATGATAACGCGATGTTTCCCAGAACATACGCGCAAAAATCCTGAATTTTAACCCTTACAAAATAACGATGATACAGCAACTCCTACCAATAGATATTCCACGTATTGGTTTCTAAATCATCTTTACATCGACAGATTTTTGGACTTAATTTTTTTCAGTGATAAGGCTTTGTTTTACTTGTCGGGTTATGTGAATTCTCAAAACTAAAAATTTTGGCATCTGAGAATCGCCACAGTTTCATTGAAATACGTTCACAAAAAGTTGGTGTGTGGTTAGCAGGTTCTCGTGGTAGAATGTTTGATCCAGTTTTCTTTCATGATACCATTAATGATGAAAGGTACAACATAATGCATCAGTTATTCATAAACCATCTAGATGAAGAAGAACTACAGTTTGGATATTTTCAGTAAGATGGGGCAATTGTCGATAATATTGAGGACATCCAATCATCAATAACAATGTGCTGTCAAAATATTGGCCCACAAATGTTAAAACATATATTTGAGAACGAACGAAAAAAAAATTTTATAAATGTCTTGACAATAATGGAGCACATTTTGAACCTTTGATGTGAAATCACTGTGAAATTGTGAAATTTTCACAAATTGCCAATCTTCCAAACTGGAAGTCATCTCACAGTTATTCAATGTATTCTGTCCATTTGTATTGATTCATTACCTGCAATCGAACATTAAAATTATTTCGACAGAATGCATTCAGTTATCAGTATTTACATCTCAGAAATTCTAGATAGGATTTCAAAAATTCTTTCATTCAAACTCAAGGGAATAGATTCTTTAAATATGTTCAATAGCTCATACGGTATCTCTCGAAAATGACTAGGGAGAATAGAATCCCAACTAATGAGTAATTCACTCTCGATTGCGTCAGCTTGATACTTTCTGAAAAAAAAACTCTTTAAACGGAGTAAAATTCCAGTATCATTTATCATTCATTATTGTTGCAAATCAAATTACCCTACTCTGGTCATCACAAGGTCTTGTGTAAACCCGGAGAAGGAATTAGGCTCAGCAATTATGCTATGTACCCAAAATCACGTGTAATAAAAACTTAAATCCAAAAATTCATTTATTTTCACTTTCCACAAACTTAATGCGAACAATATCAACTATTAAATTAATTTATTCTGTATAATAAAAATTTTTGGTCCAAACTGGGACGGGAGTAAAAGTAATCTCCCAATGACAATCATTTTGGAACTCATCATTTACCAGTGCCAATGTTAACAAAGGAGAAAGTGAGATTATGCGTATATTATGAATTCTGTAGCTGGAATTGCAAATTTGAACAGCATTCATATAAAAGCGGCAAAATGAGTGGGATTTCAAAACCAACTACGATATTACAATCATATATATAAATCTTTCAAGAAAATGTACCTATTATGAATGAATTATAAATTTCCAGAAATCATCTTAGAATTTTACAAAATTCCTTCATATAGGTTTTTGAATTAATTCCTACAAGTTTTGAAAAAAAACCTCACCGTCAAAAGGAATTGTACTCTTTTTTTCGTTTGGCTAATCGTAAGTAAACTCAGAATTTCAGGGAAAGTTTAACAGTATTTTCACAAATATATTGTCAAGGTTTATTTGAAGAAAATAAAGAGCAGGAATCATGAAACATATTCATAACTTTTCGAAATAATATGAATGGAAATCAAAGATTAAAAACTTAAGGTATTGATGCAGAAACTCCGCAAGGAACATGCAAATAAATACATCATGATTATCAAATTTTCAGAGTCAAACATAATTTACTTCCTAACTTTTTTACAACTTTGAAAAAGACGATAAATCTGATACGTCAAATATAATCATAGTATGGACAATGGGGTAGTTTTTCATATAAAGGAGGCTTGTAAGTTTATTCACATATCAAATTTTCAAAACGAAACATCAATTTCTTCATTATTTTCTTCAAATTTGAAATTTCATTATTCTGATGCATTCGATATATTGGTAATAAGAACAAGGGTTAGTTTTCCATAAAAGGGAGGCTTATAAGTACTTAGCGATAGATTTTTATCATAGAGTATTTTATGGATAATCACATATCAAATTCTTAAAGTGAAACATAATTTCCTTCAACTTAGAAATGTCACGTTATTCTAATGCATTCGATGTATTGGTAGTAGAAACCAGGGGTAGTTTTCAATTGAAAGGACACCTGTAGGTACATCGAAGTAAATTTTTCTGAAACAGTACATGTACTGTAACGTATCAAATTTCCATCGTGAAACACCTTTTCACGAGGTTTTTCATTTTGACCTCTATTAAGACCGGTAGTTTTTTTAGCAGTAGATCTTGTGGAAAATATGCAAATTTCTTGCAGGTGTACGCATACACGAAGTTTGAGCTGCTACTATCCAGCAGCCAAATTCTCAATTTCGGCTGCTAACTTTAGGCTGCTGTCTTCGCACCGGTGTGTTTTAATACACTAAAAAGTTGTGTACATCCTCATTCAATTCAACTTGTTGATCAGTTGATGAGATGAATCAATTTGAAATTGTTATTTCTGCCTGGAGATACGGAGGAAGGTAGACAGACGTATAAATTTTTGAACGTAAGTTGTATCGAGCTCTTGTCACATCATTTCTAATTTCTGGTCGCAGAGGATTGCCATGAGATTTATTGAATTCATGACTATTATTCATTCTGAATTTCACAATCTAAGAAGAATCAATTAGATCATTTATAAATTTCCTCGCTCAACTTTAACCTGTTGAAATGAATAAGTCAGATTGAAATTCTTGGAGGTTACTCTTACGGCCCATTTGTCTAGAAAGCTCCGTGATTTCTTTTTGGAAGCTTAAGGAGTAAAGCTAGGACGCTTATGATGAATGCCGCATATCAGCCGAACGAACAAATTCAATTTCTGAATTCTACATGCATCAAAACTTTAGCTATGAAAACTTTTGTGGGCTAAATTTTTCTTATGTCATTATCTTGATTACTTTAGCTATGAAAACTTTTGTGGGCGAAATTTTTCTTATTTCATTATATTGATTACTGTTCATATTTATGGAAAATCCCAGTGCACGTCAATTTGAAATTTAAAATTGTCATTCTTCTTCGTAAAAATACGAACCCTATCTTCGACTCCCTTCGAGAAACGGGTACAATCCTCAATTTTTCAAATAGGAAATATGGGCTTGTGATATATCGTTTGAATGGTCTCGTCATTCTCTGTTCAAAAATTCTATCACTTTCATGTTTATTGCAGTAATGTAATTGGGGAAAAATACAATCAAGTGATTAGCGACACACCCCCCAGCTGGGTTAAAACCCTTGGAAGGATGATACAAGGACCTCGAGTTATCTGTGACTCAGTACAATTTATGGAAGAGGTTGTTTGATTCAACCCAATGTAGATATCGTTAGGGGTTAAAAAAATTGCGGTACTTGTACCACGTTTGATTTATTACAACTTTTCAAAATCCCTGTGTCTGGGTATTTCGACGCGGTAGATTAAGATTGAAAACTGAAAAATCGATTCATCCTTTCATCGGTTGTAACTAAATTAGGGGTGTGAGTTCGAAAAAGTTTCATTGAACGAACTTCATAGTTCTATTTTTAGCCGATAAATCACCTCCTGAAATCTTTGGCAGTTGTTTCTTAACACCATGTATTATACGTTGTAGGAAAAATTCTTCAACTTTTCAGTTGAAGGATCTATTTTGAACTTCTAGACTTTAGATCATGGATCGAAGCGTCCTATGAATTATTGGTCACCAATAGTCCACACTATGATATGGTAGTCTCAGTTGTTAATGATTTCTTGTGCTTTAAACATGTGTGACAAGTTTTTTCTGAAATATGTGGCACATTCATGTATGTAGATGGCTGGCACTGTAAGTGCCTTTTATGTTTGAAATCCTTCACTAGAGCTGTATGTCTGTTTCAAATCTAATATTGCTACTGCTTTCTGTTGCAGCAAGAGGAGATCATGTGGTATATATATATCACACTAATATTCCACAGGAAAGCACTGAATGGAATCAAGCAAAATATACTGAAATTGCTGCAGGTTTCTCTAAATAAATGTTTATTTCATTGATTAAAATGGGAAATGGTAGAGGCCCTAATATGGAGCTCTGCGGTACACCATATCGCAGCACATTGCTGCATTCTTCCGTCCAGACATGCAGACAAACGCTTTACAGATTTTCCCTTTACAACATAATGACGAAGTTTTTGTATTAGAAGTGAATAATACAGGCCCCTTTGTTAGATCTCTCGAAATAAACCTTCCAAAGATACCCTGGTCCATTGACGACAACATGTGAACCTCGATTTCCAATAGTGCAGTTGATATTAATATGTCTTTTCTGTTTCCATGCTGTTGCTCATCTAATAAACCATTATACCCAAAAGTTTTATCTCAACCACCTTCTCACAGACCATTGATAATGCTGGCAGTATGGCAATATAGATAGGTATTCTTCATTTTTCACGATCCAGTGCTCAGTAATAGAAACGGCATCAAGAGAAAGATCATTGAGACATGAGTTTAATTGCTTATTGACTGTATGTTGATATTCCAAATAAGGTACAAATGATTCAGGTTTTTTGGTCAGTTATGTGAGGTCTTCATAAAATTCATTTTGTTCGCCTTGATTTTAGTGTTTAATCCGCTATTGTTATAATGAAATTATAGCGACTAGATGCCACGCCACTTGGCCAAAATAAGCTGTCATATACTATATCCTTGAATTGGAAGCTGAGTCATGTCCTCATAGCTTCAACTACTGTTTGAGGTAATTTTGGACATTTTTCTGACCAGATCCTTCACTCGAGAGATGAACATCCAAACTTTTTTCTCCTTCTCTGCTCTCCCGAAAAATTCCTGGGAAATATTTTGCACTAGTGTCACTGTCATCGGTTTCCTCTCTACTGAATTCGGTTGTATTATTTTCTTTTTCTATTTTTGAGTAGTCTACTAATTGGATGTCTCCACTTACCCTTGTGGTAACATCTACTGCATTATCTTTCTTCATTTTCGTCTTAGAACTTTTGAATGATTCGTTAATTGAGGTTCGTTTCTTATAAGTTTGTTGCTTTTGAATCGTATTTTCAATAGTTTCAATTATTTCACTAAAAAGTGCGTTTATATATTCGCCAAACAGTATTTATTAATTCCTTGATAAAATATATGCCTTCTGCCATTTCTTCTTTCTTAACAAATATCTTTGGATCTTCTTATATATACCACCGCCCTAAATCCTCTTCCTTGAACAATTGGGTTTCTCCTCGAAGTGAATCTTGTAGCTTCATTTTCACAGCAGTTATTTCCAGTTTTAATTACTCATGATTTATTTTCCTGATGCTTGACTTTCATTCTGTGTTTTAGTTTCTCGAATATTTGTTTCCTGCTTTTTGGCGCTCTTGTTCCTCGGAACAGAGTGCTTATCCAATTTGCCCAAATGTCTGTAATTTTCAAATTTTTGGCTGAAAATGGTCTCAAACGATTTGGTTCGACTCACCGATCAAGAATCCGTGGTCAAAATCAATTCTGTCCGGCCGGCCGACCGTTAACACGATAACTCTCGAACGAAAGGAGTTAGAGGATTTAAATTTGCAGGGTAGCGTAAATATCTCGGACGAGTTCATTAACGGGCGTAATCCACCAAGCGGTTTCGGAGTTATGGCCATTTTTAGTAAACACATTTTTTATGAATATTTCCGAAACTGATCACTCGATCTATCTGAAATTCAGCATCAAATTGTAGAATAATAGCCTTTAAACGCATGCGAAGTTTTGTATTGTAGGGGTTGCCGTAAAGTGTAAAAAATATTTTTTTCATCGTTAAATTTTGTTTCTACAATAACCCTTGAACAGAATAAGCTAGGGAGTTGAAATTTACAGAGTAGGTTTGGGAGATAAATATCTCGGTTAAGTTCGTTATTGGGCATAATGGTTTCGGTTTACAAATTTCAAATTGAATTTTTTTTAAGATGCAGTTTCACCATAAAAATCCATTGATATAATATTCAACTCTAACAAGCTAACACTTTCGGAGATATGATTTCTCGAAATTTCAATAATGAATCGTACTTTTGGGTTTTTTAAATAATAATTTTTGAAGATTTTTTTTTGAACGACACTTTTTTTTAATTTAATTTCTTTCATGATGCAGTTCTATCATAAGGATCCATTGATATAATTCACAACTCTGAGAAATCAATACTTTCGGAGATATAATTCGTCTGTTTGAACAAGAGTGCCAAAAAGCTCCTGTCCACAGGACATGAACCAATTTTTCTTTATGAACCTGAATTTCCACTTTTCAGTGAAGACCGTATTATTTTTTTAATATGTTTCTTCAACTTTTCACTCTTCAATTCACTCCTTCTGTTTATTGCACTCCGATTTTGTCTGATTATTTTTTTTTTGTAAGGATTTCAAGAATTCATTCTGGTTTTTCTTTACCGATCGAATTGAAATTTGGTGAGTAGTTGTAGAATTCAAACCTAAGGACGTTTCTGAAATATTGTCGGAATCGTAACACTAGAAAATTCAAAAAATCATTAAGAATATTATTTAAGTCACGATAACCTGAGAACCAAAAGAGGTAGGTTGTGCATCTGAATGCGACATTTGAGTTTGTTTATAGGCATAATCGACCAAACGATTTTAGAGTCTAAAGTTGTTGTTTCCTCAATAACTCGAGAAAAACGAAACCGATCCAATTCAAGCATGGTTATTAGTTGTAGAATACCTACGCGAAAATTCTTGCAAGATTTCGTGAGGATCATATAACTAGAAAACGTTTAAAATATCTTTTAAAATTATTGAAATAAATTGTATATATCAGAAACTGTTCGTTCGATATCGCTATTTTGCGAGAGCCTTCAGAACCTAACTCTACTAAGTTCCAAGTTTGAACACGATCTATATTGTTGGAGATCCGAGCAGCCTTTTTCAGTAGCTGGATGGGTGACCGTTGCCTCGATAACTTTCGAATGAAAAGAGTTAGGTACTCTACTTCAATTACAGGAGAATGGATAATAGAAAATACACACAAAAGCTCCTGACTTCACGCAGTGCTTGAACCATATTTTTAATTTCGAAAGCATACATTCCTCACTAAATTTTTCACAAATCTAGTTGATATTTTTCAAATAACTAATTAGCTGCAATTCGACCAGATCAACATTTTTCAGATTATTGAGAGAACAATATTTCAAATAGCCATTTTTCCATGACCACTGGGCAGATTTTGATCATTATCAAGATCTTGCTCATTCGGACTCCAAACCTACAGCGCAAATTTCGCCTCTTTAACTTATTGCGTTCGGGAGTACTCTTGCTGGACGGACTGCAGTCTGACCTCGGATTATTCGCCAGTGACCATTATCAGCCACTATTTTGAAAATTACAGAATTTAACTCAAATTAGATAGGGACATTCCTCTGGGGAACGCACACCAAAAAATCAATGTAAATGAAAATAAAGCAATTTGACAGTTCTTAGGTGGTATTGATAATTTATTGTACGGCAATTGTAGCAATTTCAAATCAGTTGCTTCTTTTCATCACTCCTTTTCGGCACGATACATTGTGCTGGTAACAATACCTGTTTCATTCAAATAAAACATGGCAACAGCGATATTATCACAAATACAGGAACAACCACCCAACTTGTGATTAATCCTTTTATGAGTGTTCAACCCCTTATAAATCCCCGAAAAACAAACCATGTTCCAATTTGGATAATACGCTCTCCACCATATTAATCTGCATAATTCCAGTAAGTACAGCATAAATCGCGCCAAAAATGTAAAACTTGCAACCCCCGTTCAGAATCTTTTGTATCACGATCCACCGTTGCCACGCCTCTGCCACGTTGCCTAATTACACCCCTTGACACATTCCAGGTTATAATTACCGGTATCGTTCTACTTAATCAGGGAGTGCTCTGTTTCGGCATGAAAGGAGGGGGTGGATATCCTGAAAATTGTATGAAGGCGGAAATTAAAACTTTGCAATCGTAAAATTATTAATAATTGGGTTTGGTTTGGTCGGCCGGTGGCCAAACTTTGCTGGCGAGTTCCTAGTTGATTATTAACCAGTTTTTCGGAATGTTGAGGCCGAATTGTGGCCGTTATCGCCTAGTAGGAATAATATTTACTTGGTTTCGGGAACCATGTCAGGATGTTGTTATCTGGATAATGTTGCAAAATGCGATTTCTAGCGTGTTACACACTATATCTCTAGGAATATCGAAGATTCAACTAAAAAGTGGAAAAGCCCTGTGGATAGGAGCTCTGACGCTCTTGTTCAAACTTTTACAAATCATATCTCCGAAAGTATTGGTTGTCAGAATTGGGAATGGATTCTTATGATAGAAATGCATCATTAAAGAAATTAAATTCAAAGAAAAGTTTATTCATCAAGATTAAATGATAAATATGCAATGAGTTTACCTCGTGGAATGGGTTGTTGCAACTTTCACTCGGTGCATAGTTTTCACAACTCGAAATAACTAAGGAAACTATCATCCGAATGTCTACAGCAAGGCAGGGTATAATCATAACAGATTGCACACTTATGATTGATATTTGAATAGGTATAGGCTGACGAACAAATTAATTTAATAGTTCATTTAATTTTTTTGAAAGATTAAACATGTATTTTATCTCCTTTTTTTCTTCATTTGAAAACTTATCTCATTATACGACAAAATATATTAATAAAATAAAAACTCCTTTTCATAATTTAGTAGTTCATACCACTAACACATTCATTCTGTGTTATGAACCTTAACTCATGAAAAAATATTTGATACACAAATGTAGATCCTTATTTTAGCATTTTTTGCTAGCAACATTATGAAGATACTGTATATAGGAACATGTCTCACTACTTAAGGAAGTAAAAGGTAATATTAACCTCAGTGATCAACGAACAGTTTCATATGATGATTCCATTATATTGTTCCTTCCTATTGCCTTCATAAACTACATCATTAAAATGATCCAATTCTAAATCTTCTTAAACATCATCCCCAATATTTATCCATAAATTATTCAATATGCAACAAGCACTTATTATTTTCGGTATCCAAACAATCTTGTATATATTCTAGGGTGCTTTTTTTTTGCGACTATTTTTTGTTTCGGTCCCATCGTGAAATTTTGTTGGAAATACCCCAAAAAAAAATCCCTGAAAGTTTGAGCCCTTAATATTAATTTTAAGTACTCGACCAAGACGTGTGAAGATTTTCCATTTAAAATACACGGGAACTTTGATTTTTTTTTTTTTAATTTCTATAGCTCAGCGGCATTTAATGGTATCACCTCGTCCAAAATGGGGGTTTATTCAACATTAAATGCTCTACAAAAGTGCCCACTGCGGCGAAGTCGTAACTCACACCGGCGAGGTAGTACGGGCCACTAAACCTGATTTTTTCATGAAATTTAAGTTTTTTCGCATTTATCTCGTGAATGACAAGAGCTTTAGAAAAAATGTAAATAAGACACTTGTAGGAAATTTTATTTTCTACAAAAAAGCTTGTCAGCGCTTAATCGCTAACTTCAATACTGCTTGAGATATTTCAATTTTAAGTTTATGAAGTTTTAAATTTTTATCAAAAATCACGTAAAATTATAAAAAATATTGATCCTTTATTATTTATCACTAACTAATTACCTTTTTTTAAGGATGAAAGGGTAAAAAATATAAATAATCTGAAATATGTCAGATAATCAAATTATATTGATAAGCATAATAACAAAAAACTTCTTATTTCACTTCTGTTCGACTGTATTGTGATTTTGTACATGACGGGTACTCTGAACGATGGTTTTGGACAGCCTGAAAAATTTTTTGCCTCTGCTCTTCATTATTTGTCAAACCTTGATTAAATTTTTCAGCTAGTGCTACTCCTCGCTCGGCAATATCATTCACTACCTTCAAGTTGTTGAATGTTTTGAGACACTGTTGATATTCTTGATTAGTTTCCCATGTATTTGGTTGTGAATTTAGAAATCCGTAAGGAAGATTAAATTGTTTAAAAATAAATAATGAACGTCGTCGCAAAATCTCTTATGTTTTTATCTCTCATTGAAGTTATGGCACTAGAGGCCACTGCGTAAAGTTTTCTTGACTTCTCAACGATTACGGTGCTGTTAATTTTGTCTACAATTTTTAATTTTTCTTCTTGTGAAACAGTTTTATTAAAAAGAGCCAATCCAGCTAGCTGCTAATGTAAAACCACAAATGCCTGCATAATTTATCCAGTGCTGCATTTGCAATATCAAGATGAATGTCTCTATATTGTATGAGATTTTTCACAAATTCCGAATCTGAATTAGGTGCTTTTATAGCATTTGGAGCCGTGAACAATATTCTTACATAGAATAATACGATATAAACACATATTTCACGTAAAACATTCAATTCTTTGATTGAAATTTTGAACTGTCTGCGAAACATATATATTTTTAAACAGTAGAGAGCTTTTGAAAGCCATCTTGCATGATGACAAGCTCCAGGAGCTGTAAATTTAACTTCATGACTTTCCACTCCACCCAAAAATATACGACTCAGCATCAAAAACTCTTTGTAGTCATCTCTTGGATTATGATTCTAATTAGATGGAAGAATAAATAATTAAAATCAACACTCAGTATAAAAATTGATCATTTGAAAAATTGGAAAATTGACTCTGTTTGAAAGGAAGTATTCGAATAATGGAATTGTAAGCATGAAAGTAAACAATTACTCAGGAGCATACCTTTAACTGATCTTCAATAAAATCCAGTATACCTTGTTTTTTATCGTTTAAAATATCTGCTATAAGTTCGTCATTTATGCCAATTTCATACGCTGATCTATCAATCTTTGTCCAATCATCTCGAAATCTTTTGAAAATCGGTACAGCTGGACCATTTGTAACCGGCCAGGCCACTTCTGCCACATTTCTTAACATTAATTCCGACGTATGATGGCGACAAGCAAGATACAACAAATCACGACCAATCATTTTTTCAAATATAGCACATGCGCCATTTACTTCACCTGAAAAGTTAATTTTTATTATTAAATTTAAATATAACAATGAAATCTAAAATTGAATTCTTTAATTTATTCATTTATAAAAACTTTGTTGCTTCAATTCACCGTACGCATTTTAAATATTACATAAATTGAAAAAAAAACTTAGGAAAGCTTTGTAAATTATTTTGGAAGACTTGACTCAACTATTAACTTTTTTAAAATTGAAGTATGATTATTGTATTAGAGTAGAATGCATAAAGTTAAAAAAAGCTTTTTACAAAGATAAAAACTATATTTTTAAGACACATTTCAAAAATGTTTAATAAAAAAATTATTTATACAAAATAAAAATTTACCAGTATTTGATCTAGTTGTGTCGAAACACATCGCTTTGATTTGATCACAAAGATTCCATTCAGTTAAAGTGTTGAATATGGCTGAAGCTTGACTCGACCCAATGTCATCAGAAAGAAACGGAGCTTCTAGAATCCTTGAAGTATCTGTTCCAGAAACATGTATTGCCAGTCGTAATGCTTTCAATGTACCTTGTCCTGTAGGAAGCTTCTTACCATCCCAGTGAACTACTAAAGATTCGTCCTCTTCTTTTTTCTTCTTTATCGTATCAACAATTTCTTCACGTTGTGAAATGCGCGCGTTACGAATTGAGGAGTATCTTAAATTATATTTATCGATATCGAGGCCCAGGCTTTCAATAACAGCTGCTATAATATACATCGAATTTCTATCGCTGGTTTGAGTGCGATCAAGTGCTGATACGAGTTCCGAAGTTAAAATGTTTAGTTTTTTTATTTTTGGCGCAGGAATTTCATTTTCATAATCGGAGCAAGTTCGTTTCAATCCGCTAGAGCTCGATACGTTACTCGAGAAACTTGTTAAGACTGTTTGTTGAGATAATTTTAAATCTAAAATGAAAAATTTTCAGAGTTCAATTACAAAACATATAAATTATTAGTAAGTGAAAAATAAATCTTCAAAAATAAAAAATTTTTTGAGCAATTGTTTAAAATCGTAGCTCCACCGTTTTTGAAGCATTAAATCAATTTTCATTGACCAATTATTTATTTTTTTTCTTAAATTTCATCAAAAATTGAATATATGGAAATAGTTAACGCTGCGATTCTGAACAATTACCAATCTTTTTAAGTATTTATAATGTTTTTATTAAGTAACTATTGAGTTGATATCTAATAACTAACCTAATTCCTCATTGATGTTATTGTTATCTTCATTAACTATATCCTGTTCCATAGCTGACTGATTATCACAAATCATTTCTGGTGGTGCATAGGTTACTGGCAAACGTTTATTACCATTCTTCCCTTGACACTCAAACAAAAAGTTTCTGGCTCCTTCTGGCAAGTTTTTAACGGCAGCACAATTAGCAATATCAAACAATTTATCAAGTTTTTCGCTAAATTTGTTTACATTGGTTTTGTTGAGCTTTTGATTTTATTACTCTGCTTCGATGTTTTTTTAATATTACATACTCGGCATGAAGCTTTTCTAGCTTTCGCTTACTGTGCTGAGGACGAATAGTCGGGATCAAAAAGCTAGCCCAAACAGCATTAAGCTCACTAACAACATTTGATGAACTATTCCGTACAGCTTGTTTCAAAGAATGATGTTTATACATAAACAAGCTCAATACGTCGCGATATGAGGGTAATCTATTATTATTGAATGATTTGATTTCAAATCCAATCAAATAGTTATACACTTTTTCACCAATATTTTCAGACATTGTTAATATCGATAATTAAAATAACTAATGATAATGTTAAACACAAATACGGAACGCAACGTTGACTATAAGTAGACGACGCTATGAGGTTAGTATAGACAAAGCTTTGTTTGTTACCCCCGCGACGCCAGTGTTCAGTAGTAGGAAACAAAGAAAGCGCTGTAATCAAGCGGAAAATTCAGTGAGCTTATTCAAGGTCAAACCAAAGTTTGATTGTTGCGCTGAGAAGAGTGGGAGATCTAAGTTAACAAAGAAGTAAGCGGCGCTAAATAACACACGTACATTTCACCTCTTCATTCTCATTACCCTTATTTTTAATTTTGAACTAATATTTAATGGAATACAAAAATTTATAACCTATCTATCTATGAATGTAACATTTTTTTTTTTTTCAATTGATACTGACATATTTCGGTTTAATTACATTTTTTACCCTTTCATCTTTAAAAAAAAGGTAATTAGTTAAAAAAGTAGTGATAAATAATAGAAGAACAATATTTTTTATAATTTTACGTGATTTTTGATAAATATTTAAAACTTCATAAACTTAAAATTGAAATATCTCAAGCAGTATTAAAGTTAGCGATTAAGCGCTGACAAGCTTTTTTGTAGAAAATAAAATTTCCTACAAGTTTCTCATTCACATTTTTTCTATAGCTCTTGTCATTTACGAGATGAATGATTAATTACGAAAAAACGTAAATTTCATGAAAAAATCAGGTTTAGTGGCCCGTACTACCTCGCCGGTGTGAGTTACGACTTCGCCGCAATAGGCACTTTTGTAGAGCATTTAATGCTGAGAAAATCCCCATTTTGGACGTGGTGATACCATTAAATGCCGCTGAGCTATAGAAATAAAAAAAAAAAAATCAAAGTTCCCGTGTATTTTAAACGGAAAATCTTCACACGCCTTGGTCGAGTACTTAAAATTAATATTAAGGGCTCAAACTTTCAGGGAATTTTTTTTTGGGTATTTCTAACAAAAGTTCACGATGGGACCGAAAAAAAAAATAGTTGCAAAAAAAAAGCACCCTAAATATATTCACAAATTCAAGATCCGGATACTTGTTCTCCAACAGAAAATATTTAGTGCGAATTAGAAATAAACTAGATCAGAAATAAATTTGACATGTCTCTAATGAGATAAGGACATTTATGAACAGTGAACACAGATGGATCACAGACAGACAGAATTCGCATTCTGTGAAAACTTAGATGTACGATGGATTATTGAAATTTTGAAAAATCATATTTTCAAAAGTATAAGCCTTTTGGAGTTGAAAATGATATCAATGGATTCTTATGGTGAAACTGCATTAAAAAAAATTAAATTTGGAATTTGTAATGCAAAAAAAATCTGTATTCCGAACCACCCAATAATGAACTTAACCCACATATTTATCTCCCAAACCTATTCTGAAAATGTCAACTCTCTAGCTCATTCCGTTCGAAGGTTATCGTGGTTACGGCCGGACAGAATTGATTTTGACCACTGATTCTTGATCAGTGGGTCGAACCAAAACGTTTAAGACCATTTTGAGATAAAAAATCCAGAATTACAGAAATTTGGGCCAATTGATAAGCACTCTGCTCCGAGGAACAACAGCGCCAAAAACTTGCCGATATCAAGTTGATACATTAATAATATCAATATCTATTATTCAACCCAAAATTCGAAATCTTAATGAAATATTTGTTTCACAACAAAATCAATAATAATATACAGATGTCATACACATGTTTGTTTTACAGTGTTTAAACAAAGGAGAAAAAAATTTGAACGGTTTTGATATTACTCTGTTGATTTTGAACTCTTTTATCAATATTCCAAATGTCGGTTAGTTCAGACTCACTGATGAAGAATCCGAGATCAAACTTGAATCTGATCGGCCGTCCGCATGTTTACTCTGAACGCAATGAGTTAGAGAGTTCACATTTTCAGGGTAGGTTTGGATTATAAATCCTCCTGTTTGTTAATTGGCAAAATCCATCGTTTAGGTTAGGAATTATAGCAATCTGAAATTTTGTTCTCCCAATAAATGGAAAAAAATTGGTTCAAGCACTGACGTGAAGTCAGAAGCTTTTGCGCGTATGTTCTATTGTCCTTCTGTATTGGACACCCTTAGTCGAATTTACCATGGTAAATTATGTTGTCCATTCTCCTGTATTGGACACTCTTAATTCGAATTTACTATGGTAAATTCGAATTAAGTGTCCAATACAGGAGAATGGACAACATAATTTACCATGGTAAATTCGATTAAGGGTGTCCAATACAGAAGAATGGACAATAGAACATAAGAGCAAAAGCTTCTGACTTCACGTCAGTGCTTGAACCAATTTTTTTTTTCGTGATTTTTTTTAAATTTTCCAGGGGTACTTTTCTTAAAAATTTTTTTTTCGTCATTTTTTTCAAATTTTCTAGGGGTGCGGTTCTTACAAAATTTTAAACACGTCTGTATGTTGATTTTCTACTACTAGTTACCAAGCTTCAATTCGATCGAATATTTATTTTTTGAGTTATCAAGGAAATAATATTCCAGGTGGGTATAACTCGGAAACCGTTAGACCGATTATGCCCGAAAACGAACTCAACTTTCCCTTTCGGATACGCAACCTACCCTGAAAATTGCAAGTCCCTATCTGCTTTCGTTCGAAAGTTATCGAGGCAACGGTCACCCATCTACTGAACTCACACAAGAATGCTCGAATCTCCAACAATATTTAACCGATCGTATTAAAACTTGAAGCTTAGCAGTAGAGTTAGATTGTGAAGACTCTTGCAAAATTTCAGCAATTTCAAACGAATAGTTACTGATATATAGAATTTTCTTTTTTTATTTTCAATGATTTATTAAAAATTTTCTACAAACGCTATCTGCACCAAATTCCGCAAACGTTTTTGCGTTGGTATTCTACAACTAATTACCATGTTTGAATTCAATCGGTTAAGTATTTTTTGAGTTAATGAGGAGCAAAAACCACCAAATTCCAGAAAATTTCAGATGGCTATAACTCTAAAACCGTTTTGCCGATTATGCTCATAAACAAACTGAAATGTCTCGTTCTGGTGCACATCCTAACCTGAAAACTTCAAGCCGCTATCTCTTTCCGTTCTCAAGTTATCGTGACAACAAAAATATTTTTTAATAATTTTTTTAAAATTTTCTAGCCATATGATTCGCATAAAATTTCACAAACGTGCTCAAGTTCATATTCTTCAACTACTCACCAAGTTTCAATTCGATCGGATTCATATTGGTTGAAAACAAAATTATTACTCGGAAACCACTGGACCGATTATGCCCATTAACGAACTTTTCTGTCGTATTGGGATGGGCCATCCACCCTGAAAATTTCAATTCGCTAGCTTTTTTCGTTCTCAAGTTATCGTGGCAACGGCCTGACGGCCGGCCGGACAGAATCAAATTTGACCTCGAATTCTTCATTGGGGAGTCCAACTAAATCGTTTGAGACCATTTTCGTCAAAAAATTCGAAAGTTACAGACATTTGGGCAAAACTATAACGCGATGTTCCCCAGAACATACGCGCAAAAACAGATACTGATCTAATCGAATTGAAGCACGGTAGTTAGTTGAGATATACTGACACGAAGACTTATGCAAAAATTTTTTGCGGATCGACTGACTACATTAAAAAAAGTGTATTTAGAATAATATATTATTTCACAGTAGAGTTCTAGATTTGAACTCGATCGGATCTTTACTGTACACGATATGAGGGAAATACAGAAAAATCACAAAAAAAGTTGACCAGTTTTGTTTTCACAGTCACTAAACAAAGTGTTCAGATAAAACGATGATAGCAATTTCTTTCTGTGAGTATCCATCAAATTCTAAGAATGTGTTGGTAGCCCTGAATAGTTTAAATTAATCTGTGCTTTCAATATCAATTATTATTATAAGTTACATGATGTCAAAAAAGCCAAACCGATTTGAGTATATAATTATACAGCTGAAACATAAAAGATGCCGAGAAAAATTGGTCAACATGATGAGAGCATTCTGGAACCAGTCTCGCAAGTTATAAACAATGAAAAGAAAATAATTAGCAATCCAAAACACGTATGAATAAAAGTCTCATGCAAAATACTCCATGTCAAATTCCTAAACAAATATGTATCTTTCAAAGTGAAAATGACTGAAGAAAACTTCAGAGAAGCAATGAATGATAAGTATTTGGCCAGATGGAGCTAGTATAAGCAGGATTTCTTACCGAAATCTACTGAGGAAAAAGGAAAACTAAAGTAACCATATTTGGTTGAATTTGTTGAAGAAGTAGTTTGGACTTGGAAATTGTTATGTTCTATGTTGTTATGTTTTTCAAAGACTGTCATTGTGACAAATCTCGACTTTCAGAATAGCTGTAAACAAAAAATAATTCTGAAAATTTTGGCTTGATGTCTGAGGAATGAGTCTAATTTAGTACGTTACCGAATAGTTCATTTATTATTGATGTTGCTTCGATGCTGCTTATAGACCAACATTGTTATACATATCGCTTCTGACAAAATATCTTGTGTTTCCAACGCAGAAACAAATTTTCAAATTTTAGATTTTTTTATTTTTTAGATATATCTTAGGTTTTTGTAATATTGTATTATTTACATCTAAGTATTCTGCTAATTTAAGATACTTTCTCACAAATAACATACATTACTCTATACAGTGCGCGTCAAAATTATGGAACAAATTCATTTTCTCAGAAGAAAAATATTTGGCAACAAAATCCTGAAACAGGTCAATTTTTGTTTCACTTTTACCAAATTTTTATGCATTTTTGTTGCACCCTGTGCCATCCCCATCACCCTCTAAATTTTTAGAATAGGGATAGTGGGTCCTGTGTTTTTTTTTTGGCAAGGTCTTTGTATATTCTTTACAGGCGAGCAGACATTTTCAAGAAAACACTTTTCTTTTTTGAAAAATAGTTAGATCAAAGAGGTTTTCAGTATGTGCACTTTGTCATTGGTCATTTACATTGAGACGATGGTACCTGAATTTTGTCACCGAAGGAAAGTCGACCGTTAGAGTTTTGATCATGCACAACTTTCAACCCCTTTCAATTTTTATTGTGAACCCTCTACAGGTTTCACTGAATTTTATTTTGAATATTACTGTAATGTACAAGGAATCCACTACACAAGTTCTTACAAACTGCCATTAAATGGTACACAGACAGTTCAAAACAACTACAGGAGCTGGCTCTGAAGTATATGGGGCAGGCACCCAAAGCACTATCGTTAAGGTCCTATCTGAGTGTCTTTCAGGCATAAATAAGTACTTGTAATCGAAAGATGCGTGGAAATGAAGCTAGAAAGAAAGAATCAGAGATGTGATATAGCAATCCACTCTTACAGTTGAGCTGCTATTTAATCCCTGCGCTCCCATGTTATCGAGTTTAAGCTAATATGGGAGTGTCGGAGAAAACTTAATAAAGTGGGCAAGAACAATGTGGTCTCCATGGGCTAGGTACCTGGTCTTACGGGAATTAAAGGAAATGAGGAGGCCTATACACTTGCTAAGAAGGGATCACAAAACTCTTTTATTGGCCCGGAACCCTACAGTGGGGTTATTAGAAACACTTACAAAAGTGAATTTCGGATGAAAGAAGAAACTGAAAGAGGTTTAGTATGGAGATCTCTCCCAGGAATGTATCACTCCGAAAACTTCCTCCGGAAACTTGACACTGTCAGATCCAAGAAATATATGGCCCTCAGTAAAAACACGATGCATCTCCTTACTGGTTTCCTCACAGGACACTGCGGGCTTAGGATGCATATGATGAGATTAGAGCTAGCAGAAACGGATGAGTGCATATTATGTGGGAAGGAAGATGAAACTCCTAATCACCTGATTACGAAATGCCTCGCTATCTCAAACCAACGCAAGGAATGCTTTGGACTAGAAATCTGCAGGAGCGAATATGTAGCCTCCTTGAAGTCATCCCAAATATTGAAGTTCATCTGGACTCTGTAACTGGAAGACGAGATGTAGATGGTGAAGACATCAACAGCTCTGATGGAGGTGCCTAAAAGACCTTGCCATCACAGTGCAATGTTACCACCTACAACAATATATAATATAATATATTACAACAATATATAATATAATATACTACAACAATATATAATATAATAAATTAAATTATAACGTAAAATTCTCCGGCTCATTTTTTCTTTTTTTTACACAATACAAAGTCAAACATATATCTATGGGAAATGATAGCCCTACATAAGGGCCATGTAGCGGTCTTCGAACACCTGAATAATCATCGCTTGGACTGGTCAGACCTGGTTTTAAAAGAGACCCTCCTGGCATAACGAGCAACAATTTCCTTTTTGGCGCTCTAGTTCCTCGGAACTGAGTGCTTATCAATTTGACCAAATGTCTGTAATTTTCGAATATTTCGATGAAAATGGTCTTAAACGATTTGGTCCGACTCACTGATCAAGAATCCGTGGTCGAAATTCATTCTGTCCGGCCAGCCGGTCCGGCCGGCCGTAGGCACGATAACTCTCGAACGGAATGAGCTAGAGAGTTGAAATTTTCAGAGTAGGTTTGGGGGATAAATATCTCGGCTAAGTTCGTTAGTGAGCAAAATCGGACAGATGGTTTCGGAGTAACAAAAAAAATTTTTTTTTTACGAAACAAATTCCAAATTAAATTTTTTTTAATAAGAAGTTTTATCATAAGAATCCATTCATATC
This sequence comes from Halyzia sedecimguttata, assembly GCA_937662695.2. Taxonomy (NCBI): domain Eukaryota; kingdom Metazoa; phylum Arthropoda; class Insecta; order Coleoptera; family Coccinellidae; genus Halyzia; species Halyzia sedecimguttata. The sequence goes on along the minus strand of OW569418.2, from coordinate 31,310,886 downwards.
ATTTTTATTTCTAACAAGCTAATACTTTCGGAGATATGATTCTTCAAAATTTCAATGTAAATCGTATTTCACACATTGAATTGTCATAATGTCAACTTGACAGAAGGGAATATTGTAACTTCAAAAATATTGGGGTTGAAATACTCGTATTTTAGCGATGCAACGGGGACCTCACCCGAAAATGTTTGAAAATATTACGTAAATATTGAAAGCATAATTCTGTAGTTCGAGAGAGGAGAAAATTTGGTGAACGTAGATCAGGAAATTTTTGATCGATTACAAGGTAATTATTTATTTATTACTCATCTTCTTTCATATTATTACTCATCTTCTTTCATACATGTTTTATGGAATACCTACTATTTGTAGGTACTTTAAACCTGTTTTGGGCAATTGTCATACGAAACTTGTTTTTTTGGCGCTCTAGTTCCTCGGAACAGAGTGCTTATCAATTTGCCCAAGTGTCTGTAATTTTGGAATTTTTGGCTGAAAATGGTCTCAAACGATTTGGTTCGACTCACTGATCAAGAATCCGAGTGCGAAATCGATTCTGTCTGGCAGGCCGACCGGCCGTAGGCACGATAACTCTCGAACGAAAGGAGTTAGCGGATTGAAAATTGCAAGGTGGTTTTGGAGCGTAAATATCTCGGACAAGTTCGTTCGATCTTTCTGAAATTTAGCATCAAATTGTAGAATCATGACCTTTATACGCATGTGAAGATTTGTATTTACCAGATTACCGCAAAGTGTAAAAAAAAATTTTGAAAATTTAAAAAAGTTTTTCCACAATAACTCTCGAACGGAATGAGCTAGGTAGTTGAAATTTTCAGAGTAGGTTAGGGAGATGAATATCCCGGTTAAGTTCGTTATTGGGCAAAATTGGCCAGATTTAATTCGATTTATTCCATGGTGCAGTTCTCATTCTCATGATTGCTCATTTAATCTTGATAAATAAACTATTATTTGAATTGAATTTCCTCTATGATGCAGCTCTATCATATGTATACATTGATATAATTCCCAACTCAGAGAAACCAATAGTTTCGGAGATATAATTTGTCTGTTTGAACTAGAGCGCCAGAAAGCTCCTGTCCACAGGGCTTGAACCCATTTGAATTCAAATATTGAAGAGAGTTCTAAGAACATTATCTTTGAGAACTAGTGGAGGTGATTCTTCTCCAAGATATCCCATGCGCCTACAGAAGAGTATATTTCTTAGAGGAGACTTTTGAAAGGTTATATATTAGTTTGCTCTCCTGTTGTCTTTTCATTTTTCAGGTTGAGTTTTGGGTACCTTGGAGAAACCTCTCCGTTTTTTGACGAAGCAGTCCATATTGAAGAAATAAATGCCTATCAATATTTTTTTATTTCAGCAAATTTTGTGAACAATAGTTACAAATCACAACACTCACGGAAAGACAGGGTTTTTTTGCTGAGATTTATCTCTGAGCTCTTGTATCATACGTCGAGTTGTATGGTACCCCGTTACACCAACCTCTGCTAACACATATAAAGCTCTCAGTAAAAGAATATTTATATATATATATATATATATATATATATATATATTTATAGCCCTCCTGTAATTCTGCGTCCATACATTATGTTTTTTACATGTAATTCTGCGTCCACCGCATTGCTGCGTCTGTATACGGACGCAGAAATGCAAGTCAATGCTAAACGTTTTATTAAAACGTCCTCGTTCGTTTCATTGTAATACGGCGATGACGTCCCAATGGCGGTATCGTGTACTTTTTTTGTATACCGTAGTTCGTGTTGTCTCCACTCGTGGCGCTGCAGTCGCGAAGTGTATATTCGAAATGTATATTACTATTACACCATCCCGACATTCATGCGTCAATAAAACCGGCAACACTGTTCCGTATATCGATAACCATCAAACCGATATTTCTGCGTCCTTCAATGATTTCCAGATGTGAGTTGTTTACGTTTTTCATGTTGAAGCAGTATTCGAAGCTTCAAGGTCACAAAAATTCGACTTTCTACGATTCAGGTACCTTAGCATTTATAATGGAGCCTAATGATAATTTCAAATTCTCACATAACGTAGCTTCAGTACACTTTAAGATCGAATAATTATTTTCAGATTCATCATGTTATGTTCTGAATCATCAAACAACATTTATTATGTTGAGGATTTTTATAAATAAGTTAGCTTAATTGTGAAAAATTCACGGGAATACTTGTTTCAACATGACTGAATAAATTAAAACCAAGCAAAATTGATAATCATGAATTATTACAATGTGAATTAGTCAGTAAGCTGCATAATAGCACTCTTTGTCTGTCAAAACCGTCACAAAAATTACTAATTCAGCAAAAGAGCAAGTAAATCTGAATTTTTGTAAGTGGCACTTGAAGAGCAATAACTAAATTTTCTGTGCTTTTTGTGGAATTAACGAAAAAAAATTTGCACTCCATTCAATATACATAAACAATGGTCATTTGAAAAAAACCTGATTCTTTGTGTATTTATCGTTCATTAAATTAGCAACAATTTGGGTCCAAATGATAATAACAGAAGGTATTTGCTATTTGGCTGCTTTCTTCCAAAAGCTTTAGCTTTTATCGTCGTGATTCACTTTCGAATATCAACGCAGTCGGCAGAGTCGGCTCCAATATGAGTACTAATTCAGGCAGAAAGCACATGAGGTTTCTCAAAAATACCAACTTTATGCAAAACTGCTATTTTTATTTTTAGGAACCAACCCAAACTATTCTCTCATATTTTTCCTTATAAGTTAAGCCTTCTTACGATCATGAGAGAACCAAATGTACTATATGCTTAAATTGGTACTCCAAATGAAGCTAAATGAATATGGAGCAATGAAAAACGACGAGAAAAAAATTCTTTGAGGAAAAGATCAGCTAAACGGTGACTGCCATATCTCATCATCATCTATTCGACTCATAGAATTCTAATTAAACCCAAATTATTGCAAATTCAATGATAAATAAGGAGTATTTTCCTTAAATAGAATTTTGAGAGTAACAAAGTGAAAACTAAATAGAGTGAATAAGTGCACAAATTTCGTCCTTTATCATACATTTTCTAATGTGCCAAATATATCATGTAAAAATCTTTTATCGACTTCGACTATTGTATTAAATTAAATTTTCTGGAATATACTATGAAAACATACATATAATTTTCAAAACAAATAAATAGAAAATCACTTCTGCATCTTTTCATTGACTTATCACTGCTAGTATTACACCTATCCCTGTCCATTAAAAAATAGAGTTCTTAGAGAGAAACAAAGGAGTCTTACTTTTAATGCCTGATTGTGTCAATGCTGGCTGTAAGCGCAGTATAATTCGTCCTCAATGGTGAAAAGAAGAAAAATAGTATGTTAATTAAAGGGATATTTCCTCGAGCTTACTAGGCCTAAACAGAGTTAGTTAGTTATCTTTCTTCCACCAATGGCAGGAACTCTGTAAGACTTGGAACGGTTCCTATTGGTCTTAATGAATAAAATAATCGAATCACAAATATTCAAAAAACATAAGCGTACCATAATTCCCACAACAGGAATTTTGAGTTATACAATTTCTGTCTGACCTGAGAGGAGAAAGTCAATTCGCACGCTGTAGTTATAGATTTTCTCGGAATATTTTCTGCCAATGTACATCGATACAGTCCCGTAAGTCTACATGAATCTGTTTAGTTCTTTCGTCCCTTGTTATACTTCGAACCAAAATATATTTGGCAAATTGAATCAAAGTCTTCGATCCGTTTTACTATTCAATAGAAAGTAGCAAGTAGAGCAATCCCAGAAGGGTTGACTGATGAGCATTTTTGAGAAAAATGTTTCAAACCCTAGTTTCCATAGAGGAGATCAATTTAATATTCACCTTGATATCGGGCTCGAAGATAAGGTGAAATATGTTTGTTTACATTGCATGCCATATTTTTCATACCAGAAATGAATAGAGCGAAAAATTTAAGTTGATGTTGGGGCCTGCAAGGCAACTCCTAGAAGGAGCACCTGGCACTTGTTTTACAAAATTTCTCCATTGCATAAATTACAGTTATTCACCTCTTGCAACTATCCCTGATCAGTGTTTGTTCATAAAGAATACACGAATATCCTGTCATTTGTCACCATACTGACTATCTACTCAAGGTATGGTGGGATTTATGAAGGTGAAATATTGCAATTTTTTCTGAGGTTTTTAGTTCAATAAATAATAGGATTTCAGTTTCAAATATTCTTGCATTGCTCTAAAAATTCGGAAATAATATTACTTCGTAATTCTTGTTATGTATTATCTTGCCATCTACACGCTTTGTAGTTGCAGGATCTTGTTCTTCAAAATTGCCAAGGCGGTTTCGGGAAAAATTGAAATAACAAGTTCTCAGTTTTAAAATCTTTATCAAATCAGGTTCAAACAAGAAATTGAAAATAGATATAATTTTTATAGAATAATCTTCTGCTGTGTAGAAAGATGTGTACTGTGAAAGCACTGTATACGCTTTTGAAGTGTGGAAAGATGATTCGTCTTTCAAAAAATATTTTGCCGGATAGAAGACATCGTGTTTTTGTTGATGATGATAATAATTATAACTTCAGAATTTCGAATAATGAACCCCATCCCTCAAGGATCTGTTTTAGCACTCCTTCATTTCATACTCTTATGTGAATAACTCTTAGTTATTCTTGCGTTCCGGTACTTTACTAGAACCTCTTTCAACTCAATACTAACACTCCACTGAATCAGAATTTATATTTCCACTAATATGCAGTTTTTCATACATAAATAATGTGTGGTTAGAAACGAGGGCTTTTTCATAAGTAGCTCGACTCGAACATAAAATAAATATTAGGAATAATGAATTTCATTTCAACGAAATTTAAATTATGGCTTTGCATTATAAACACTTTGAAATCAACCGTTTTTTAACTAATTGAAAAAGTTGCATAACTTAGAGTGATGTTTGAAAGTGAAACTAATTGTAAATTCCATTTTTGGCATTCATAAAATATAGGGTGCCATTTAAAAAAATCATATCTGTTATTGAAATAGTAACCTTAAGAAAGGCGAATTAAAAGTCACCAACTGCTGAACAGAAAATTTGTATGCAATCTTATTCAAATAATTAGTCATTCTGCTGATTCGGTCTTTTGCTAGAGAATAATAATATTACGAATAATAAGCAATGCATTATATTATTATTCATTATTGCTATTCATTATCAACTCTCTGCAATCAAGTACTTCTCAGAACAACAGAATAATCCATCTAAAATTAGTCCAAGAAAACTAAGTATCTTAACACAAAGGGAAGACGTTACATTTAATTATTGTGCTATCACAAGATTAAAATATCATATTACAATTTGTTTTTAGGTCTCATCTTATTCTATTAATTCATCTATTCGATATAATTAAGGCAACGAATACGCAGAAGAAATTCCTATCGAAAATTCCCGTACTCAATATGTTTTCTTCCTTATCAAGAGGGGCGAAAATCCGTTGAATGTAACATCTGTGTGGGTCAGGTCTGCGTTCACATCGAATGGAATGTCAAGGCCAATCAGTCTATTCCTTCATAAAAAAACCCTCATACATTTGGCAACACAGCCTGTGCAGCAATGTCCGAATGGTTGACGTGTATATAAAACGAATGACGCAGAAATGATCGAAATATCGGCAAATAAATATACGGACGCAGAAACTACGGTATTTTTTAAGGACGCAAGGTTCATTGTACCGTTGACAAGAAAATTTTCTCCCCCAGTTTTCAAGTATATTGAGATCTGAGACTCGCAAAATGATCGTGAGGTGTATACGGAGATAGTCTACCCAACATACGTCGATATACACTTCGATTTCAAGGGGATGCAAAGATGTCAGTATCATGTAATGACGCTGAAATGATGTCGGGATATATATATATATATATATATATATATATATATATATATATATATATATATATATATATATATATATATATATTTATCTAATAGACGTATCCAGTCCCGGTACACTCTGAAGGCTACCTGAGACCCATATGATCCAAAATGTTTTCAGGAGTATATAGACAAAAAACGGGTAGATTGAAAATATAACTCTTTAGGCATCTTGAGAGGGGAAGGAATTTTTTTCTGTCGAAAAAGTTGTATATTCGTCAAACTTCTCGAATCCCGAATCATTCCGCCGACTTTCTGATCCCACATACACTCCGCAAGTATCTTCAGCCAACGTCTTCGAACCCAGCACTGTTGCCAGCTCTTCGGGACTAATTGCGCCAATTTCGATATACGAAAGGGCGCGAAAACGAAGCTGGAATCGTTTACATTGTTTTAGTTGTGTTATGAAATGATTTTAATGTCTGCAAGAAGGAAGCTGATGATGAAAAGTTCAACAGGTACGTAAATAAGAGCCATCAGGAGTTCTATAGGTACAGTATTTCATTTGATGTAAAATTACAATCTTTTCCAATTGAAATTATTTGGCTTAAGTTTTACAATATAATACCATATTGTTGACATAAATATATGTTTCCGGCTTATCCCATGTTCAAGACTGAACAATGTCAAGAATATAGTATCATATTGAGAAACTTAAGCCAAGTTTTTTCTTTACCTCAATAACTTGTCAAAATGTTTCACCAAGTGATTAGCGAGAATTCATTATCTACAATAATTTTTACTAACACATATATTTTTTCAGAATGTCAGAGCATATACAGGGTCTTCCTTAACGACATGCTAATATTTAAGGGGGCAATTCTTCAACTCATTTTAAGAAAAAACTTCCTATGAACGTATGTCCTAAAAGTCTTAACTTTTGAGATACAGGGTGATAAAATTGTGTGCTGCGATATGAAGTAATTTTAATTTAATTATTTTAATCAAGAACAGAGCATATGACAAGAAAACTTATTTTTTGGATTCTCATTCATTTTGGAATAAATCTGATCTCTCTATTTGCTTTCAGTCGATGCAAAAATATTTCACACCGCCTCAGATTTTTGAGGAATGGATCCTGAAGTAAAACGATTTTTATTTTTTTTAGGTGGAAACCGTGTGTCGGTCAAAGAAAACCCATGGGATCAAATTTGCTCAAAAATGAATGAGGATCTTAAAAGTAATTTTTATTTGAAAAGAAAGCAGTGGCGTAGTATTTTTTTCTCCAAAAATATTCAATGCAAACTCGTATGGACGTCACTGGTAGAGAAAATGCAAAATGAACCTTGATTCATAGAATACATGTACCAAATCTTATGAAGATGTCTGCAATATTATCTCAGTTATTATTTAAAAACTGATTTTTTTTCACCATTTATCACCACGTATCTCAAAAGTTAAGACTTTCAGGACATACGTTCATGGGAAGTTTTTTCTTAAAATAAGTCAAAAAATCACCACCTTAAATATTAGCATGTCTTTAAGGAACACCCTGTAACTGCGAAGGTACTATTGCTGCTTGATGAGGGGAAAGAGTCTTGTCCAGAATGAAGTTACGCAATATTAGTTAGAATTGGAACAAGTAGAAGAGAAGAAAAGAGGAAAAGAGTAAATTTGAAGTGACGAGAAAAGTATCAATATGGGAGACAAATGAGAGTAGATGCATTAAAAATTAAATGGATCCGAATGAATGCTACATATGAAGGCTCTACGAAACCGAAGAATATAAGGGATGATGAAAAAGATGATATGTCTTCAACAGAAAGTCTATTATTCCAGATAAATTTCTTTTGTTAACATTTTAGAAGCAATATTATTTTATCCAAAAAACGGCGTATGTTGATTGATTCTTTCAACGCTGAACAAGATTTGCCTTTTATTCAGTCAACATTATCTACCTATACATTTCTGTACACCGTTTGCGTAAAATAGTTGAATATTTCCCCAAATTTAGAAGTGGACTAAATGTTTTTTGGATTCTGAAAAATATCCATAAAATAAAAAATGTTTTTTTTTGGCGCTCTTGTTCCTCGGAACAGAGTGCTTATCAATTTGCCCAAATGTCTGTAATTTTCAAATTTTTGGCTGAAAATGGTATCAAACGATTTGGTTCGACTCACTGATGAAGAATCCGTGGTCGAAATCGATTCTGTCCGGCCGGCTGGCCGTCCGTCCGTTAACACGATAACTCTCGAATGAAAGGAGTTAGAGGATTGAAATGTGCAGGGTAGGTTTGGAGCGTAAATATCTCGGACGAGTTCGTTAACAGGCGAAATCCATCAAGCGGTTTCGGAGTTATGGCCGTTTTTAGTAAAAACATTTTTTATGAATATTTCCGAAACCGATCACTCGATCTATCTGAAATTTAGCATCAAATTGTAGAATCATGACCTTTAGACGCATGTGAAGTTTTGTATTGATCAGGTTACCGTAAAGTGTCAAAAAAAAATTTGAAAATTTTTAAAATTTGTTTCTACAATAACTCTTGAACTTGAACAGCAGTTGAAATTTTCAGAGTAGGTTAGGGAGATAAATATCTCGGTTAAGTTCGCTATGGGGCAAAATAGACCAGATGGTTACGGAGTAATGAAAAAAAAAATTTTTTTCACTTAAAAATTTCAAAATAAATTTTTTTTTATGCATTTTCACCATAAATATCCATTGATATCATTTTCAACTCCAACAAGCTAATTGATATGATTTTTCGAAATTTCAATAATGACTCGTACTTCTATGTTTTCACAGAATGCTATAATTATTCTATCTATGATTTATTATATGATCTGTGTTCATATTCGTACATGTCATCTTGATAAATAAACTATTGTTTGAATTGAATTTCCTTTATGATGCAGTTCTATCATAAGAATACATTGATATAATTCATAACTCTGAGAAACCAATACTTTCAGAGATATAATTTTTTTGAATTTACTTCGGCGTAAGAAAGACTAGATATTTGCCAGAAGCCATATATAGAAAAATATTGCCTAATGAACAGTAGCATAACTAATAACATATGAAACAACTTTTCTGTAACGTTTCGGATACTAAAGCAGATTCCTTCATCAGACACCAAGCGAAGATCTTAAGAATTATATTTGATGACACTAATACTGAAATTTGTTAAGCCGACAGCCGATAGTCTTTGGAAAAATATTGTAACACAGTTCCACTTTACATAGAAATTTCCAAGTTCGAATTCTTTATTCAACCTATTCAACCAAATATGGTCTATTCATCTTGAGCAATTTGTAAAATTGTTTTCTTTGGTCAACACAATACAGAGCGGCTCCTTTAAGTTATCTTTTTATGTCATCAGACTCTGTAATTGCAATCGAATTACAAATACCTACATATGTTTCTAACGCAGAAGCAATTTCAAAATAATGAAATTTCTTATTTCATAGATATTTTCCAGAGCTTAAGAGAGAAAACCCAGAAAGGAACCAGTCAGTGATGAATTCACCTCCCAAAGTATTCTTTAATTATTTCTTGAAATGATGGTATGGGCTTTTTGCAATCGTCCTTCTTTGAAATTACAGTCGCACTTGCATGTGCAGATGCAGAGAAAATGGAATAAAAATTACAAAATTCCTAAGAATTAAATTGACTTTAGAAAGTGATGGTTGCCAAAAAATTGAGAACAAATGTGGGCATGCTTTCGTCACAGAATGATTTAGTTTTCTTAGACTAAATAAGATGAGACTACAGCGAGATATAATAAGCTTTGAAGAAGATTTTTTTTTCAAATTTGTCAAAAAATGATTCGGATCAAATCTTTTATTGAATTGTTATTTAATTATAAATGTGGGACAGCTCTGTGGACAGGGACTTTGGCGCTTTCGTCAAACTACTAGCGAGTTATTATTCAAACTTTGACAAATCATATCTCCAAATATTTGATTCTCAGAGTTGGATATCAATGCATTCTTAAGATAGAACTGCTAGATAAAAAAAAGTAGAAAAGCCCTGTGGGCAGGAGATTTTGCGCACTTGTTCAGACTTTGACAAATCATATCTCCGAAAGTGGGTATTGGTTTCTTAGAGCTGGTAATTATTTCGATGGATTCTTATGATACAACTGCATCATGAAAGAAATGAATTTCAAAAAAGTGTCATTTAATAAAAAACGAGTGCCAAAAATTAGTCCGAAACCACGAACTTATCCGAGATGTTCATTCCTTAAATCCACTCTGAAAATTATATTATATCAATTGAAACCTGGCCAATAGTCCGGTTTTATTTTTACTGGAGATATTCTGAACCCAATTCGATTAACTTACCAAAGAATATATTTCCATCATCATATGGATTATCCACGGGCATTAAAATATCACTTAAAAAAAATAATATCATATTATAACCCTGAGAATTCTACGATCGAGTAATTATAGCATTCTGTGAAAACATAGAAGTAAGATTTATTATTGAAATTTTGAAAAATCATATCTCCAAAAGTAGTTGTTAGAATTTTAAATAATATCAGTGGATTATTATGAGAAAACTGCATATAAAAAAAAAACAATTTTAAATTTGTGATATAAGAAAAATATTTTTATATTCACCTACTGTGAAGATTGGAACTATCTTGCTCATTCTGTTTGAGAGTTATCTTGTTAGCGGATGGCCGTACGGCGATTTTGATCACGGATTCTTGATCAGTGAGTCGAACCGAAACGTCTGAGACCATTTTCAGCCAATAATTCAATAATTCGAAAATTACAGACATTTGGGCGACAAAAACATAGTATCACAGTGTCACTTCAGATAGAAATTTCTAAGTTCTAACTATTTCTCCAACAAATTCAACTACCAAATATGGCCAATTCAAATTGTGTAATTTGGGAAATTGTTTTGTATGTTCAACAAAATACAAGTCGACTCCGTATGTTTCCTTTTCATGTGAGTGGTATTACGTCATCAGAATCTTTGTTTTAGTCTAATCCATTATGTCGATCTCTATAGATTGTACATACATATTCTGCTATTTGTGTTGCTTTTGTTATCGGTATTTTTCGAATTGGCAGAAAATGGTCTTACAATTTCATAGAATGCTCTAATTATGAGATGTGTTAAAAACATTTTGTGTTTAATTATTTTAGGATGCAGTCTTATCACAAGAATCCATTGATATCATTCCCAACTCTTACGATGGGTTGCACAAAGCTTTGACAGCTCTTAATTGCCAAATCAGGTAGACAGCCTTGCAGTCCTTGACCCTCTTATGGCAAAAGCATGAACATCACTGAACATCGCTTATGGTTTCCGCATCACAGAGGGTCAGAGTTCCTAAGGATTTCCCTAGATGCAGCTGATGAGATTTTCTTCCTACCTGTTCGCAAGAACTGGGATTATGTTTCCTAGAACTCCTTCAGCTGTCATTCAGTGTGGCAATGTTATGCTGACGATTGGTAATAGCCATGAAACTGGTTCGTATTTGCCCCTGTATGACGCTTTCCTCATTAGGGGAACACTGAGCGATGAGGGGACCAGCCCTTTTCCACGAAATATTTGTTGATAGTTAAAATCAATTAATATTTCTTCGTGTGTCTTTCAGCTAATACTGTAATTTGCAGTGTAACAAATTTCAGAATAAGTGTCATCAAAAAATAATTGGTCAAGTTTTCGCTTTGTATCTGATGAAGGAGTCCGATTTAGTCTCTGAAATATTACAGAATGGTTTCGTTACTGTTTATTATGTTAATTTTTTGCAAAATGATCCATGAAGAAATTATATTTGTCCTCAACACTCCTTCAGAATTATGATTGAGAATTCGAAATAAACAGCTCCCATGACGAGGATTCCATATACCAGGCTTGTATAAGCGTTCATGTATGTGGTTTTTAGGTTTGTATATCAAAAGGAAGAAGTATCTGATTTTGAAGTTTTATTTGAACAATCCACAATTAACAATTCTCATGACGATGACTACCTATACCGGGCTCGTATAAGATTTCGTATGTGTTGGTTTTGGGTTTGTATATCGAGAGGACGAAATATATTATTTTCAAACTCTCGCTCTACAGCGTTGCCGGATGTAAGGACTCAAGACGTTGATCAACTATACGAATTATATACAGCGAGCTAATGTGAGCAGAAGCGCCCTCGCACTGGCCAAACTCTGAAGCTTTTCTGTATATAATATGATGTATCACCGCTTTTTCAGACCCATCTGAAAATTTACCCCTGGCATCCCCTAACGTCCCTGAGTACAATTCTATAGGTAAACGTTACCAGACCCGGAGTCGGGTCTGAAAACGTCACTTTTGGACTGTATAATCGGTAAAGTATGTCGATTTGGGTCTGTATGTGCGGTCGAACAAATATATATATATATATATATATATATATATATATATATATATATATATATATATATATATATATATATATATATATATATATATATATATATATATATATATATATATATATATATATATATATATATATATATATATGTATATATATATATATATTTATAGATGTAACTAAGGGACAACTGAGTCCCAAAATGGTATATGGTTGGTAAAAAGTGAGACCCGTTTCGCACATGTGAGGCCCCTTTCCGGGACTCGCATTGTTTTTTGGTGGAAATGGACTCCTTAGGGACCCCCCTCAGCTCCCTGATGTCTCCCCCAAAAAATTTTTTGGACTCGGATGTCTGTTATAAACCTCAACTTACACGGAATTTAGTTAATGGGAATTCGCTTCAGATGGCGCTGTAGAAGTTCTGTATATACTTTGCGAGACCCAGAGTATATATTCTCAATTGAGCAGGTTGCTGTGAGATGAGAGTCCCGCCAATCTGACAACACTGCTCTATAGATCATTCAGTACACTAACGGTGGTTTTCAAAAAGCTCTGATTAGATTTATTATAGCTTTAATACGATTTCGGCTAGATGAACTGGAAATCAACATAGAAGTTCACTGATTTGGCTAGTAATAGTTATGAAAGTGTCATCAAACACTGGGTCAATATATTATTATCTTTCTAAGAATCAGATACATTGAAATGAAAATTTATGAAATAATAATATTCATTATTCATTATTCATTAGTCATTGCCATTTCCACACACGATCATACGATATATTAACCATTTAAATATTTACTATTGACTGCCCCGCGATATTTTCCAATTGTTTCACTGAATTATTTGTTTCTCTAAATTCCCGAAAAACTATTGACTTTACTCATTCATATGTGTTAATGAGTCGTGTAACTACACGACTCTCAATTTTCGTGTTTTAGTAGATTCATAGTGTCTAAGACTTAAAGACGAATATTTTGAAATGATTCTTGAATTATCTGCATATTATATTCCATCCATTTTTGGAATTATTAATTCGGTGAACGGTTAACTATCTCGAAATTACGAAATGTTTGTTTTTCATACAATCGGTAAACCCAACCAGCTATTGAACTCAAACAAGGCTGCTCGGATCTCCAACAATATAGATCCAATCGTGTTCAAAGTTGGAACTTAGCAGAAGAGTTAGGTTCTGAAGGCTCCCGAAAATTTCCAGCGATGTTGGACGAACAATTTCTGATATATAGGATTTTTTTTCAAGGATTTTCAATGATTTTTCAAAAACTCTAGTGATACGATTCTCACTACATTTCACAAGAATTTTAACGCTGGCATTCTACAATAGATAATCTTGTTTGAATTGGATCGGTTTAGTATTTTTCGAGTTATTGAGGAAATAAGAACCAAATTTCAGATGGGTACAACTCCAAAATCGTTTGGCTGATTATGTCCAATAAACAAACTCAAGTGTTTCAATCAGAGTCACAACCTGAACTAAACATTTCAAGTTGCTATCTCTTTCCTTTCTCAGGTTATCTTGATATAAATAATATTTTTTTATAATGTTTCTAAAATTTTCTACTCATATGATTCCCACAATATTTCACAAACGTCCTCAGGTTTGTATTCTATAACTACTCAACAAGTTTCAATTCGATCGGATTTGTATTAGTTGAAAACAAAATTATTACTCGGAAACCGTTGGCCGATTATACCCATTATCGAACTCGACCGTCGTATTGAAATGCGCCACCTACCCTGAAAATTTCAAGTCGTTCTCTCTTTTCGCTCTCAAGTTATCGTGGTAACGGCCAAATCAAAAAATTACAGACATTTGGGCAAAATGATAACGTGATATTCCCCAGAACATCGCGAAAATTCTGACAAGGTCTCGCAGTACTGTAATGAGTTTAAAGTTTTTGTCACAATTATCAAGTAATCTGAATAAGACAAGAAATTATGTTGATATTCATGCGGAAAAACGAAATCACGACCGACTTCCTGAATATCTGGGAGAGACAAATACTTTCAAAATATTATGGAAAAAAACATTTTTTGAAATTTCCTCATTATAAATTACCAGAACTGAATTCCAACAAAATTGTGAGAGATATCTAATGCCTTCCTTCTATTACTAAGTAAAATACTTTATAAGTAAAATAAAGAAGAATTTAAACTCAACAAGAGTGCTAAAAGTTATTAATCCAAAACCAATAGACCAATTCTACCCAATGACGAACTCATTCGAGATATTAATTCCTCAATTCATGATGAACGATATATTCTTTCCTCAAATCCACTCTGAAAATTATTATATCAATTGAAACTTTAGCCAATATTCTAGTTTTGTTTATACTGGAGATATTCTTAACTCAATATTATTAATTTACCAATACCATTCCCATCATCATATGGATTAACCATGGGCATTAAAATATCACCCAGAATGTATGATATCATATTATAATCCTCATAATTCTACGATAGCCGAAATGAATTCGACATGTCATGTCTCAGGAAAATGAGTTGAAATGTATCAACACAGATCATATAATAATTCATAGCATTCTGTGAAAACATAGAAGTACGATTTATTATTGAAATTGTGCAAAAACATATCTCCGAAAGTATTAGATTTTTAGAGTTGAAAATGATATCAATGGATTCTTATGGTGAAACTACATCTTGAAAAAAAATTTAATTTAAAATTTGTAGTACAAATTTTTTTTTTTTAGTTCTCCGTAACCATCTGGTCGATTTTGCCCAATAACGAACCTAGCCGAGATATTAATCTCCCAAACCTACTCTGAAAATTTCAACTGTCTAGCTCAGGGCTTTCCAAACTTATTTTTACTGTGACGCCCTTGGGACTTTGCCATTTTTGTACGACGCCCCTTAACTCAGCCCCCAAAAATAATTACCAATTTTAGTACTAGCCTAGTAATACGTTATCAGCTAACTAGACTCGGTCGCAATCAACGTGCGACGCCCCTACGACAATGTCGCGACGCACATTTCGTTCGAGTGTTATCGTGTCTACGGGCGGATCGATACTGACCACGGATTCTTGATCAGTGAGTCGCACCAAATCGTTTAAGACAAATTACAGACATTTGAACAAATTGATAAGCACTCTGTTCCGAGGAAAAAGAGCGCCAAAAAAATTGAAGACCATTTCAGATCTAGGTGCAATCCTAATGCGAAAACGTGATATAGGTTTGTGAAGTACCTAATCAAGTTTACATCAACTTCCAGTATGACTGATGTGCAAAAACCCAAACACTGCTCCAACTTCAACGAAGACATTTCGATGAGAGAAAACAAATAGTTCATGTGAAATGTAAGTGATGTGAATATCATCATGAACGAATATAAATATCAATGTTGACAACAATAATAGGGTATAGGTGGAAAGTTTTTCGACAACAAGATTTGAAGAAACCATTGACCATTATTGGAAAAATGTCCTGCGTACAGGAGCTTTGGCGCTCTTGTTCAATTGTTGACAAATTATTTCCCCGAAAGTATTGGTTTCTCAGAGTTGGGATTTATATCAATGGAATCTAATGATAGAACTGCATCATGAAATAAATTAAATAAGAATCCATTGATATAATTCCCAACTCGGAGAAATCAAAACTTTCAGAGCTATGATTTGTCAAAGTTTGAACAAGAATGCCAAAGCTCCTGTTCACAGGGCTTTCCCACTTTTTGAGGCTCTTGTTCCTCGGAACAGAGAATTTATCAATTGGTCCAAATGTCTCTAATTTTCGAATTTTTTGATAAAAATGGTATCAAACGATTTGGTTCGACTCACTGATCGAGAATCCGTGGTCAAAATCGATTCTGTCCGGCCGGCCGGCCCTCCGTTAACACGATGACTCTCGAACAAAATGAGCTAGACAGGTGGAATTTTCAGAGTAGGTTTGAGGGATAAATATCTCGGTTAATTTCGTTATTGGGCAAAATTGGCCTAATAGTTTCGGAATAACGAAAAAAAAATTTTTTTTTTCATTACAACTTTTGAATTAAATATTTTTTAAGATGGAGTTTCATCATAAGAATCCATTGTTATCATTTTCAACTCTAACAAGCTAATACTTTCGGATATATGGTATTTCAGAATTTCAATAATACATCGTAGTTCTGTGTATTCACCAAATGTGAACACAGAATCTGTCTGTGTTCACTGTTCATAAATGTCAATTCATCTAGCTATTACAGACTTGTCTATCGTAGTTTGAAATTATTTTCTGTTGGAAAACAACTATCCGATTCTCCAATTTATTAATATATACAAGACTGTTTTGAAACTGAAAATAATATTGACTGATTACATATTGAATAATTTATGTATAAATATGGGGATGATGTTCCAGAAGATTTAGAATTGGATCATTTTAATGAGTTGTGAGACATGTTCCTATATACAGTAATTTCATAATGTTGCTAGCAAAAATATGCTGGAATAAGGATCTACATTTGTGTATCAAACATTTTTTCTTGAGTTCAGGTCCATAATACAGTAATGAATATGTAAGTGGTATGGACTATTAAAATAATTTGTTCATCATCAGCCTCTACCTACCAAATATCAGGAATAAATGGACAATCTGCTATGATTGTCTGCAGCCTTGCTCTAGACATTTCGATGATATTTTCCTTAGGTATTTGGAGTTGTGTAAACTATGCACCGAGTGTGACTTGCAACAACCCATTCCACGAGGTTGAATCATTGCAGATTGCTCATTAAATCTTGATAAATAAATTTAATGACAATTTTTGAAGCATCAAAGCATTGAAGCTTTGTAGATTGCTCTTTTTTGGCGCTCTAGTTCCTTGGAACTGAGTGCTTATCAATTTGCCCAAATGTCTGTAATTTTCGAATTTTTCGATGAAAATGGTCTTAAACGATTTGGTTCGACTCACTGATCAAGAATCCGTGGTCGAAATTCATTCTGTCCGGCCGGCCGTAGGCACGATAACTCTCGAACGGAATGAGCTAGACAAATGAAATTTTCAGAGTAGGTTTGGGAGATGAATATCTCGGCTAAGTTCGTTATTGGGCAAAATCGGACAGATGGTTTCGGAGCAACAAAAAAAAAATTTTTTTTTTGCAGAGCAAATTCCAAATTCATTTTTTTTAATAAGCAGTTTTACCATAAGAATCCAATGATATCATTTTTAACTCTAACAAGCTAATACTTTCGGAGATATGTTTTCTCAAAATTTCAATAATAAATCGTATTTCAACGTTGTCACAGAATGATATAATTATTCATAATTGTATGTCATAATGTCAACTTAGTTTCCTGAGACATGACATTATCTAATCAATCCAAGAATTGTGAGCGAAGTGAGAAAAATCTCAGTTGTTTCCTCCGAAATTAGTTTTTCTCAGAAAAGAATTACATTTCGGAACGGAACATGAAGTAAGAGATCTGAGAGTAGTGAGACTGCTTTTCATCCATAGACATAGATATAACTTTCGAATGGAATGAGGTAGGTAGTTGAAATTTTCAGAGTAGGTTAGGGAGATGAATATCTCGATTATGTTCGTTATTGGGCAAAATTGGCCAGATTTAATTTGATTTCTTCCATGGTGCAGTTCTCATTCTCATGATTGCTCATTTAATCTTGATAAATAAACTATTATTTGAATTGAATTTCCTTTATGATGCAGTTCTATAAGATGAATACATTGATATAATTCCCAACTCTGAGAAACCAATACTTTCGGAGATATAAATTGTCTGTTTGAAACTAGAGCACCAGAAAGCTCCTGTCCACAGGGCTTGAACCCATTTTTGTCGCTCTAGTTCCTCGGAACTGAGTAATCGATCAAAAATTTCCTGATCTACGTTCACCAAATTTTCTCCTCTCTCGAACTACAGAATTATGCTTTCAATATTTACGTAATATTTTCAAACATTTTTGGGTGAGGTCCCCATTGCATCGCTAAAATACTAGTATTTCAACCCCAATATTTTTGAAGTTATAATATTTCCTTCCGTCAGTCCCGTCATAAATTGAGAGAACTGAGCATTATTATTATATGTCTATGGATGAAAAGCAGTCTCACTACTCTCAGATCTCTTACTTCATGTTCCGTTCCGAAATGTAAGACTTTTCTGAGAAAAACTAATTTCGGAGCAAACAACTGAGATTTTTCCAACTTCGCTCACAATTCTTCGATTGATTAGATAATGTCATGTCTAGGGAAAATAAGTTGACATTATGACAATTCATACATAGAATAATTATATCATTTTGTGACAATACGATTTATTATTGAAATTTTGAAAAATCTTATCTCCGAAAGTATTAGCTTGTTAGAGTTAAAAACGGTATCATTGGATTCTTATGGCAAAACTGCTTATTGAAGAAAAATAAATCTGGAATTTGCCTTGTAAAAAAAAAAAAATTTTTGTTACTCCGAAACCATCTGTCCGATTTTGCCCAATAACGAACTTAGCCGAGATATTTATCACCCAAACCTACTCTGAAAATTTCAACTATCTAGCTCATTCCGTTTGAGAGTTATCGTGCCTACGGCCGGACCGGCCGGACGGCCGGACAGAATGAATTTCGACCACGGATTCTTTATCAGTGAGTCGAACCAAATCGTGTAAGACCATTTTCATCGAAAAATTCGAAAATTACAGACATTTGGGCAAATTGATAAGCACTCAGTTCCGAGGAACTAGAGCGCCAAAAATTGGTTCAAGCACTGAAGTCAGGAGGTTTTGCGTATTTGGAAAGAACGAATCTGACTTGCGAGTTCGACTTCAATATTATCTGCATTTCGCGCCTTCGCGGGCTCATTGTCTCGACTATTTATTCAATTTTTTGTTTACGTTTAGATTTGGCATCGTTGGAGGGACTCGCAAGTGTGAAGAATATACCAGAATATACACTGAGGGCCTCGCATTAGTGTTTGATATATAACGGGTCTCGGAACTTCTTTGGAGATTTCTTTTTCAACAGTTTTTTGAAAAAGCTTCCCCTCTCACGATATTCGCAATAAGCACCATTATAACCTTGTGATAATGAAAAAAATATTTCAAAAAAGTTATATTCTGATATGGGTCTCAGGTTGTCTGTTGGCTACCGCGGGTCTCACATGTGTTAATATTTAAGTATATATATATATATATGTATATATATACAATACCTCGGACCAGATTGCTGCTTCACCAACTTGATTTTGATATGTGAAACACGTTTCCAAGCTATTTTTTGCATTATCTACTTGGTGTGCTGAAATATAATTTTTTCTTATATTTAAGGTCCTGTCCATATTATTAAGCATTAACTTTCAATTTCTAGTCTTCCCTTTACATGACTTGAAATATATTCCAGCATAACTGCATAACATTTTCTCCCTTTGTCTTCCTACGATGGGGAAGGGAACGGTCCCAAGGAGAAGTTCTGATGAAAAGATCTCACTTCAATGGACAGGAAACAACTTCTGCTTATGTGTCGTTTCACCTTTCAACAAGGTTACTATCACCGTTTTTCTAGATACAAATTCCATCTCATTCCGTTCAATCGGCCCCAAATTGATTAACTCCGCGTCCGAAAGTTCCTCCCGGAAAAAAGATACGTTTTGAAAGCGGTCCGAATAGACCGTATTTCCCCCAATGAAGCCTACTATCGGCCCCGAGAGAAGTTTGCTTTCGCTTTGATCCGATAAGCGATAATAACGTGTACGCTGAGGCAACGCGAATTAGCCGGTCTTAGAGGTTTATTCTAATGGTACTAATCTACAAGAAACTTGTAATGGGTATCGGTGAAACTTCACGATTATTCGAGCAGAAGTGAGATATTGTTCTGCAAGCTATATTAGGTTTAAGTAGATTCCTCACCAAAATATAGGGATGGGAATTTGTAAGGGGTTAGTTAGCACAGTTATAGAAATTTCGACGTCAGAATGATCGAATCCGAAACTGCTTACTCATAGAATATCTATAAAACTCATATCCTACTTCTTCATGGCTTAAACCAATTAAAACATATATACGGAGTACCTCTATACTGTTGATGCATCAGCTATTTGTTGTAAAAATTATTTCATCATTTTTGCGTGTTATGATTTTGCCCAAGTCTGTTTCAAATTTTCTGCCGAAAATGGTTTCAAACGATTAGGTTCGACTCACCGATGAAGAGTTCTAGGCCAAATTACATTCTATCCTACCGTCTGGCCGTCCGTTGCCACGATAACTTCAATTTTCAGGATGGGTTTTGCATCAGAATGCGGCGGTTTATTTCGTTGATGGGCATAATCAGCGCATTAAAATTTCGTTTTTCAAATAACTCAGCCAATACAGATCTGATCAACTCACAATTAAAGTTTAGATTGACAATATAAAAGCTGACAAGCACTGACGTGAAGTCAGGAGATTTTGCGCGTATGTTCTATTGTCCATTCTCATGTATTCAACACTCTTATTCGAATTTACCATGGTGAATTCTATTGTCTGTTCTCCTGTATACAGGAGAATACAGGAGAATAGACAATAGAATTCACAATAGTAAATTCGATTAAAAGTGTCCAATACAGGAGAATGGACAATAGAACATACGCGCAAAAGCTCCTGACTTCACGTCAGTGCTTGAACCAATTTTTTTTTCCTGAAGTCAGGATAGAAAGCAATGATGAAAAAATTAGCACAATATTGTCTACCTCCAATTCTTCTTTAGGAGAAGAATATATAATTATTCTTGAAAAATATTAGTGGAATTAATGTCATATTTAAATAATCAAAGTGAAGAAAATTATAAGTTTAGTTACTAACATATTGAATGAAATTCAATTGAATTCCAGTATTATTCAATAACTTATTCTTTACCAATAAATGTCCATTGATAGATCTAAAGGTGATGAGGTGAAACATAAAGATATATTCTCATTAGTGATAGAAAAACTGGCCTAAAATTCCTCTCTACCCATCACGAGATTTAATATCCACAAATGAGCCTCTCACCTTACAAGATCAGAAGCCTTCAGCAAAATTTCAGCGATATCATATTAAAAATAATACATAACCTTTCAAAAGTCCCCTCTCGCAAATATACTCCTCTGAAGGCACGTGGATCTCTTGAGGAAGAATCGCCTTCTCTATTTCTCAAAGATACTCACTCTTGTTCATAGAAATCCCTTCAATATTTAGTTGCCTCCTCCTAAGGAGGATCTCTTTCAAAACCAGGTCTGACCACTAATGTAGGGCCATCATCTCCCATAGATTTGTGATGAAATAACATGATTTTCCCATAACATACGCGCCAAAATATGTCATCATGACATTCATATTTTTATTTTTGAAGGTTCTCGCAAATATACGACCATAGAAAACATATTATCATACGACGATTCGCATCCGCTACCGCTACCGCTACCGCTACCGCTACCGCTACCGCTTCGCTACCGAACTCACAAAAGGCTGCTCAGTTCTCCAACAATATAGATACGATCGTGTTCAAACTTAGAATTCTGCAGTAGAGTTAGGTTCTGAAGGCTCTTCCAAAATTTCAGCCATGCCGGTCGAATAGTTTATGATATATAGAATTTTTTTCAATTATTTTTTTTTTTAATTTTCTAGTTATACCATCCTCACGAAATTCTGCAAGAATTTTCGCGTTGGCATTCTACAACTAATAACCATGTTTGAATTCAATCGGTTTCGTATTCTTCGATTTAATGAGGAACAAAAAACAACCAAATTTCAGAAAATTTCAGATGGCTATAACTCTAAAACCGTTTGGACGATTATGCTCATAAACAAACTGAAAGGTTGCATTCAGATGCATAACCTAACCTGAAATTTTCAAGCCGCTATCTCTTTCCGTTCTCAGGTTATCGTGACAACAAAAATATTTTTTAATAATTTTTTAATAATTTTCTAGCGATACGATTCTCACAAAATTTCACAAACGTGCTTAGGTCTATATTCTACAACTATTCACCAAGTTTAAATTCGATCGGATTTATTTTGGTTGAAAACAAAATTATCACTCGGAAACCATTGGGCCGATTATACCCATTAACGAACTTGTCCGTCGTATTGGGATGCGCCACCTACCCTGAAAATTTCAAGTTGCTAGCTCTTTCCGTTCTCAAGTTATCGTGGCAACGGCCGGACGGCCGGACGGCCGGACGGCACCACAGAATTAAATTTCACATTTGGGCAAAACTATAACGCGATGTTCCCCAGAACATACGCGCAAAAAGGCCTAGCAGAGTGATACCCTCCCTCAGAATCCTAAATGTCTATCCAAACCTGAGCAGGTGATCCATTCATCCATCCAATTTATATCTTAATTGAGTTTCAATAAGAGAAAAATATTCTTTTATGAGAATATCTTATAGAACAAGGATCATGTGACAACTAATTAATTATGCTGGAAGATAGCCACCGTTAGTGGTTGATCCATGATCATACCCAACAAAAATACCTACAGGATCAAAAATCTCAGATGTCATTACTAGTTATTTTGATCCACCATACATCTATATACTATTGATCAAACCATTTTTACATGTAGCGATGAATATCAACTGTTAATGATATAATATTCGAAAAGGAATTATTTTCCGGCTTTTCCCGAATATTAGATAAATGAAGCCGTTCGTAGATGAGCCACTTCAAGTTATATTATGGTTTTAGTTCATTCCCTCCTGAACTAGTTTGTTTATAATTCGTACTTATTTTATGTTGGAAAACGAGGTTCCGAATCTCCAATTTGTGAATATATATACAGGGTGAGTCTTTGACCACTGCATTAATTTAAACCAAAGATTCCTCTCATCAAATGAAACACTTTTTTCATTTTACATTTAACCAAATTCAGCTCAGGTAAAAAGATACAGGCTGTTGAAATTTTGAAAAAAAATTAGTTTTTATTTTGTAGCTTTGACATACTTTTTTCGAATAAACTGAATGTTGGCGTAAAGTTTCCTATAACTATGATACATATTTTCCAACTATTAGTTATTTTCTACTTCTACTGGTTTTCTAGTTATGGACTCGTGGATTCATAAAACTAAAGGAAATTAACATAAAGAAAGCATATAAAGTTTTTCTTGAGTCATTTCAAGAATATTCCAATGTCTTAGAACATTATATTATTCTTCATCATTAAACGCACCGTTTTCGAGATATTCTTCATTGAATGTTTTAAAATGGAAAACTCCAGAAATTTCACTACTTTTATGGATCCGTCCCTGAGCGTTGGAATCCCGAATCAAGCTGTAAACCACGTTACCATGCCTTATTCTCGTCCGCCAACAATGTCATAGATAATTTATATTTGGCAGTGTATTAGCACATCGTGAAATCTTTGAACGCTTGTAACTTTTTACCTGAGCCGAATCTGTAAAAAAAAAAAAAGCACTGACGTGTAGTCAGTACTCTTTGGCGCGCGTGTTCACGGTGGCTAATTTGAATTGAATGATGAGTACTTCAAGCTCAGTAGATAGAGCGAGCCGAAGATCTACCCAAAGGATAGTGGACACCATTCACTGTCGGTTCAAAAATTAAGATTGCTGTATCTAAGCTGCCATCAGGATAGATTAACAAAGTTGGAAAAGAACACAAGTGACTCTCCTTAGTCGCACAAGCTCCTAGAAGATTTGGGAGGGTCAGTATAATCCTAATCATGTTAATCACACGCGCGCCAAAGCAGATTGACTTTTTACACTTTTTCTTTCATTCATAAGTCAATCTGCTTTTGCGCGCGTGTGATTAACATGATTAGGATTATACTGACCCTCCCAAATCTTCTAGGAGCTTGTGCGACTAAGGAGAGTCACTTGTGTTCTTTTCCAACTTTGTTAATCTATCCTGATGGCAGCTTAGATACAGCACTCTTAATGTTTGAACCGACAGTGAATGGTGTCCACTATCCTTTGGGTAGATCTTCGGCTCGCTCTATCTACTGAGCTTGAAGTACTCATCATTCAATTCAAATTAGCCACCGTGAACACGCGCGCCAAAGAGTACTGACTACAGGTCAGTGCTTTTTTTTTTTTTTTTCAAGTTCCTTTAACAAATATAGCTATCAATACAGTTTGGCTGTTAGCTTTACCGTAGATCGAAGAAAAATGCGGTTGTGGGACCTCCGTTTGGAACGCAATTGCCTCTTCTCCAAATCCGAACGTATTTTAATATAGATCTACCGAATATAGTTATTTATAAATTCGCCTCAGGGCCACCATACAGACATTTCAACTCGGAAACAACGCTATTTCCCCCAAACTGACTTGTGTCCGTGCACTGAATTGACATGAATATTCTTTTAAAACCTCACAATATCGGCTCATTGCTTCCAATATAACCCAAACAACCCAAAACCATTCACTTCTCATCTGCGCAAGCGCAATATACTCGTGCCTGCAAGTCCTCCCAAAATTACACACCTCACAAAAAAATCCGATTCTCCAACACTAGTGGTTCAGGAGATATCGCTTCTCGAATCCACGCATGCGCAGACCCTCACCAGGGGATTCTATAGAGGAATAGCATCCGCCACCCCAAAATCTCAATCCTCTCTGACGAAAGCACCAGCAGTTAAATCACTGATGGTCTGCTCATGCGCATAACGAAAAATGCCCGTAAGGGGTAACATCAATTTCGAAATTAGCCCCACGGCCACGATACGGACACTTCAACTCGGAAACAACGCTACATCCCACAAACTGACTTGTCCTTGCACTGAATTGCCATGAATATTCTTTTAAAACCTCACAATATCGGGTCAGCACTCCCAACATAACCCATACAACCCAAAAACAGTCACTTCTCTTCTACGCATGCGCAATCTACTTGCGGCTGAAAGTCCTCCCAAAATCACACACCATACAGAATACTCCGATTCTCCAACACTAGTGGTTCAGGAGATATCGCCTCTTGAATCCACGCATGCGCAGAACCTCACCAGGGGATTCTGTAGAGGAATAGCATCCGCCACCCCAAAACCCCAATCCTCTCTGACGAAAACTTCAGCAGTTAAATCACTGATGGTCTGCTCATGCGCATAACGAAAAATGCCCGTAAGGAGTAACATCAATTTCAAAATTGGCCCCAGGGCCACGGTATGCACACTTCAACTCGGAAACAACGGTATTTCCCCCAAACTGACTAGTGTCCGAGCACTGAATTGCTATGAATATTCTTTTAAAACCTCACAATATCGACTCAGCACTCCCAACATAACCCATCCAACCCAAAAACAGACACTTCTCTTCTGCGCATGCGCAATCTACTCGCGGATAAAAGTCCTTTCAAAATAACACACCTTACAAAAAGCTCCGATTCTCCAACACTAGTGGTTCGGAAGATATCACATCTTTAATCTACGCATGCGCAGACCCTCATCAGGGATCTGGATTCTATGGAGGAATAGCATCCGCCACCCCAAAACCCCAATCCTCTCTGACGAAAACTACAGCAGTTAAATGACTTCTCATCTGCGCATGCGCACAACGAAAAATGTCCGGAAAGGGCAGCATGAACCTCAAAAAAATAGGTTTCGGCATTTTAAGCAAAGTATTTCGCAAAATAGTAGTATTTTTTTTTTTTTTCATGTCACGTGATCTTCACGAAATTTTGCAAAAGTGTTTGCATTGGTCTTTTGCATCTAACTACTGAGTTTCAATTTAATCAGATCAGTATTTTTGAGTTATCCTGAAAACAAAATTTTAAAATTTTTGAAATTTTTTTTTGGTACTTTAGGGCCGTCCGATCAAAACAAAACTTCGCTGGCATATAAAGGTCATGATTCTACAATTTGCTGCCAAATTTCAGAAAGATCGAGTGATTGGTTCCGGAAATATTCATTAAAAACGTTTTGACTAAAAACGGCCTTAACTCCGAAACCGCTCGGTGGATTTCGCCCGTTAACGAACTTGTCCGAGATATTTACGCTACAGAACTACCCTGCAAATTTCAACGCTCTAAGTCGTTCCGTTCGAGAGTTATCGTGCTAACGGCCGGCCGGCCGGCCGGACCGGACGGACAGAATTGAATTTGACCTCGAATTCATCATCAGGAAGTCGAACCTAATCGTTTGAGACCATTTTCGAAAAAAAATTCTAAAAATACAGACATTGTGACGAAATGATAGCACGCTGTTCCTTGCGGAACACGCGCGCAAAAATGGTAAATGAAAAAAGTGTTTCATTTGATGAGAGGAATCTTTGGTTAAAATTAATGCAGTGGTCAATGACTCACCCTGTTTACAAGACTGTTTTGATTCCAAAGATAACATTGACTTGTTGCATACTGAATAATTTATGTATAAATATTGGGGATGATGTTTCAGAAGATTTAGAATAGGATCATTTATGTAGTTTATGGAGGCAATAGGAAAGAACAACATAACGGAATTATCAAAAGAAATTACTGTTCGTTGACCACCGAGGTTAATACTATCTTTTACTTCCTTGAGTTAGTGTTCCTATATACAGTATTTTCATAATGTTGCAAGCAGAAAAATGCTGAAATATTGATTCATTGATACATTTTTGTATCAAATATTTTTTCTTGAGTTAAGGATCATAATACAGTATGAATGTGTTAGTGGTATGAATTTTTAGATTTTGAGAAGAGGATCGTATTTTATCAATACATTTTGTCGTATAATGAGATAAGTTTTCAAATAAAGAAAAGCAAGAATATAAATACATATTCAATCTTTCAAACAAATGAAATGAATCCATTCCACGAGGTTAAATCATTGCAGATTGCCCATTTAATCTTGATGAATAAACTATTATTCCAAATTAATTTCTTTTATGATGCAGTTCTATCATAAGTATCCATTGATATCATTCACAACTCTGAGAAACGAATACTTGCGGAAATATGATTTGTCAAAGTTTGAACAAGAGCAACAAAGCTCCAATCCACAGGGCTTTCCCACTTTTTGAACGTATGTACTGGGAAACATCGCGATATCATTTTGCCAAATATCTATAGTTTTCGAATGTTTTGTGGAAAATGGCCTCAAACGATTATGTTCGACTCCTCGATGAAGTATTCGATGTCAAATTTGATTCTTTCCGACCGGCCGTTGACAAGATAACTTGAGATCGGAAAGAGC
Source organism: Halyzia sedecimguttata (assembly GCA_937662695.2). Taxonomy (NCBI): domain Eukaryota; kingdom Metazoa; phylum Arthropoda; class Insecta; order Coleoptera; family Coccinellidae; genus Halyzia; species Halyzia sedecimguttata. The sequence continues at coordinate 31,283,527 of OW569418.2, read as the reverse complement.
TAGCGACTTGAGAATGTCAGGGTAGGTGGCGCATCCCAATACGACGGACAAGTTCGATAATGGGCATAATCGGCCCAATGGTTTCCGAGTAATAATTTTGTTTTCAACAAATATAAATACGATCGAATTGAAACTTGGTGAATAGTTGTAGAATATAAACCTAAGCACGTTTCTGGAATTTTGTGAGAATCCTATCACAAGAAAATTAAAGAAAAATTATTAAATAATATTATATATGACGCGATAACTTGAGAACGGAAAAAGATAGTGGCTTGAAATTTTCAGGTTAGGTTGTGCATCTGAATGCGACATTTGAATTTGTCTATCGGTATAATCGGCGAAACGGTTTTGGAGTTATACCCATCTGAAATTTGGTTGTTATTTACTCAATAACTCGAAAAGTACAGAAGCGATATAATTCGAACATGGTAATTCCTTGTAGAATGCCAACAAGAAAATTGTCGCGGAATTTCATGAGGATGGTATAACTAGCAAATTTCAAAGAAATTATTGAATTTAATTGAAAAAAATTGTATTTATCATAAACTATTCGTCCGGTATCGCTGAAACTTTGCGAGAGCCTTCAGAACCTAACTCAACTGCAAAGCTCCAAGGTTGAACACGATCGGATCCATATTGTTGGAGAACCGAGCAGCCTTTTGTGAGTTCGGTAGGTGGATGCGAATCGTTGTATTTTTGCGAGAACCTTCAAAACCATGAATGTCATGATGACATATTTTTTCATCACAAATCTATGGGAGATAATAGCCCTACATTAGGGCTCTGTAGAGTTCAGACCTGGTTTTGAAAGAGATCCTCCTTAGGAGGAGGCAACTAAATATTGATGGGATTTATATGAACAAGAGTGAATATTTTTGAGAAATAGAGAAGGCGATTCTTCTTCAAGAGATTCATGCGCCTGCAGAGGAGTATATTTGTGAGAGGGGACTTTTGAAAGGTTTTGTATTATTTTTAATATGATATCGTTGAAATTTTGCTGAAGGCTTCAAAACTTAACTTTAAATTAACAACACTTGTGAGGTGAGACGCTCATTTGTCGAAATTAAATCTCGTGATGGGTAGAGAGACATTTTAGGCCAGTTCTTCTATCACTAATGAGAATATATCTTTATGTTTCACCTCAACACCTTTAAATCTATCAATGGGCATTTATTGGTTAAGAATAAGTATGTGAATATTACTGGAATTCAATTGAATTTCATTCAATATGTTAGTAACTAAACTTATAATTTTCTTTACTTTTATTATTTAAATATGACATTAATTCCAGTAATATTTTTCTAGAATAATTATGTATTCATCTCCCAAAGAAGAATTGAAGGTAGACAATGTGTTAATTTTTTCATCATTGCATTCTATCCTGACTTCACGGAAAAAAAATTGGTTCAAGCACTGACGTAAAGTCAGGAGCTTTTGCGCGTATGATATATTGTCCATTCTTCTGTATTGGACACTCTTAATCGAATTTACTATGGTGAATTATATTGTCTATTCTCCTGTATTGGACACTCTTAATCGGATTTACCATAGTGAATTCGGAGTGTTCAATATAGGAGAACAGACAATAGAATTCACCATGGTAAATTCGATTAAGAGTGTCCAAAAGAGGAGAATGGACAAGAGAATATACGCTCAAAAGCTTCTGACTTCACGTCAGTGCTTGAACCAATTTTCATCATATTTTAGAGGTTTATTTCTACATGAGATATGAGTCGTGAATGAAAGAGACCATACCTAATGAGTGCTACCGGTGCTCCCGGTCCTACGGTTGTAGGACCGGAATATTAGTAGGGTACTGTCTTAGCTAGAGAAAAATTATTCTATCCAGCATACTGATGCTTGAATTAGAAGGACTGGAGCACACATGCGCATATATTCCTTTGGAGAGTTCTATAAAGACGCTTCGAACTACAATTCTCGCGGATTAAAGAACGGCGAAAGTCTGAATTTTCAGCGATATTACGCATTGCCGTGGATATCCTGATGACATTAAGCCAGTTATCCTGATGGCATTGCTACTTTTGACTGACGGCTAAGGATTATCTGGAACTGTAACAGATGAATGCAACAACTAGCAGAGACCAACAAGTGGTTCAGGTTATGGTGACTACTCAACAGGTTATTCAATGAAAAGACAGGGCGCGTATATCCACAGTGAACTGGTTAAAATATCTTTTATTACGTCAGGATGCTCAGAGGGGATGTCCCCTTCACTATCAAGGGAATACATTGACCATTGGAAATGAACCTAGGAGAATGCATATCGCAGTAACACTTCAGAATAAAGTCAAGGCAGGGCGAGTACTGCTTCTTCAAATGAAACAATTGGTTCAAACACTGACATGCAGTCATGAGCTTTCGCGCGCATGATCTAACGTTTTAATAGACTTGAGTATTGAGAGAATCGTCTAGTAGTATAGAATTTTTGGCGCTCTTGTTCCTCGGAACAGAGTGCTTATCAATTTGCCCAAATGTCTGTAATTTTCGAATTTTTGGCTAAAAATGATCTTAAACGATTTGGTTCGACTCACTGATCATGAATCCGTGGTCGGAATCGATTCTGTCCGGCCATCCATCCGGCTGGCCGTTAACACGATAACAGAGTAGGTTTGAGGGATAAATATCTCGGTTAAGTTCGTTATTGGGCAAAATCGGTCCGATAGTTTCGAAGTGACGAAACAAAAAATTTTTACAATACAACTTCTGAATTCAAATTTTTTCAAGATTCAGTTTCATCAGAAGGATCCATTTTTACCATTTTCACCTCGAACAAGCTAATACTTTCGGAGATATGATGTTTCAAAGTTTCAATAATACATCGTAAGTTCTATGTATTCACAGAATGTGAACACAGAATCTGTCTGTGTGACTATGTCATAAATGTCATCTTTTCTAGCTATTAGAGATTATCAATTCGTATATTTTCTATTGGAAAGCAAGTATTCAATTCTTTAATATGTGAATATATACAAGACTGTTTCGATGTAGTTTATGGAGGCAATAGGAAAGAAGAACATAGTGGAATCATCAAAAGAAATTACTGTTCGTTGACCACTGAGGTTAATATTACCTTTCACTTCCTTAAGTAGAGGTAGTGAGACATGTTCCTATATACAGTACTTTCATAATATTGCTTGCAAAAAAATACCGGAATATGGATCTACATTTGTGCATCAATAATTTTTTCTTGAGTTAAGGTTCATATTACATAAAAGAATGTGTTAGTGGTATGAGCTATTAAATTACAAATTATGAAAAGAGGATAGTATTTTATTAATATATTTTGAACTATTAAAATAATTTGTTCGTAATCCACTCCCTACTCAAATATCAGGAATAAATGGACAATCTGCTATGATTGTCTCCAGCCTTGCTCCAGACATTTCGATGATACTTTCCTTAGGTATTTCGAGTTGTGAAATCTATGCCCCGAGTGTGAGTTTGCAAAAACCCATTCCATGAGGTTGACTCATTGCAGATTGCTCCTTTAATCTTGATAAGTAAATTTAATGACAATTTTTAAAGCATTGAAGCATTGTAGATTGCTCTTTTTTTTAAACGTAATTTTTGAAGCATTTTTCTTAAACGACACTCTTTCAGATTTAATTTCTTTCATGATGCAGTTCTATAATTGGAATCCATCGATATAATTCCCAACTCTGAGTCACCAATACTTTCGGAGATATAATTTGTCTGTTTGAACAAGAGCGCCAAAAAGCTCCTGTCCACAGGGCTTGAACCAATTTTTAATTCTGACATATGTATACTATCAGAATTGAAATTCGTTCAATATCTAACAATATACGAAACTCTCATGTCTCAAGTAATTTTAGAATACGATATTCACGATATTACGCGAACTTTAACGCGTCGGCATTCTACAAGTAATTACCGAGTTTTAAAATGACCCGTTTGGTATATTTCGAGTTATTTAGGAAATAATAACAAAATTCAAATGAGTATATCTCCAAAACCGATTATTCCTATCAACTAAATTAAATGTTGTATTCGGAAGCGCAACCTACCCTGAACATTGCGAGTCGCTATCTTTTTCCATTCGAAAGTCATCGTGGCAACGATCACCCATCCAGCTAATGAACAAACCCAAGGCTGTTCGGATCTCCAACAATATAAATCCGATCGTGATCAAACTTGGAACTTGGATGTTGAGCTGGGTTTTGAAGGCTACCGCCACATTTCGACGATGTCGGAAGAATATTTTCTGATATATGGAATATTTTTAAATGATTTTCTATGATTTTTTTTTAATTTTCTAGCGATACGATCCTCACATATCTTTGCGAAAATTTTGCGCTGGTGTTTTACAACTAAGTACAATGTTTGAATTGGATTGGATTCGTATTTTTTGAGTTATTGTAGAAACAACAATCAAATTCAATATGGGTATAATTCTGAACCCATTTAGCCGATTATTCTTATCAATGAACTCAAATGTCATATTTGGATGCCCACCCTATCCTAAAAATAACAAGTTCTCTCTGTTTCCATTGTCAAGTTATCGTGAGACAAATAATTTATTTTTTTATTTTTTAGTGATACTAGTCTCAAAATTCTACAACTAGGTACCAGGTTTCCATTCGATCAGGTCTGTTTAGGTTGAAGGCAAAATTTGTACTCGGAAACCGTTGGTTCCATTATGCCCATTAATGAACTTGTCCCTTGTATTTGGACGCTCCACCTCACTATCTCTCTTCCATCATATGAAATCTGACCTCAAATTCTTCATGAGTGAGTCGATCCTAATCGTTTGAGACCATTTTCGGCAAAAAATCGAGAATTACAGACATTCGGGCAAAATGAACGCACGCTGTTCCCCAGAACATGAGCGCAAAAATTTGATTTGGACGAATGGATTGTGCCATTTTTAGGGCTTCCACTAACCATTAATGGGTGCAATACCACATATCGAAAATTGAGGAGGTTATGAATTTCCAAATCCCTTATAATTGGTCAAGTTAATAAGCATCTCATTGTCAATGCCAAGCATCAACGAGAATGAGATCCGATCTGTTAGGGGGTGCGATACTATAACACTTGCTTATTTGGGATGGAGTGTCCTAAAAGTATAATCAACTTCGCTGAAGATAAATAACTTTCCAATAAACTGGGAAAAAAAAATATTCATTCGTTGCTATACCTGGATTGATCCCTTACATTAATGATACCGAATATAATATGTTTTCCTTATACTCCTAGAAAGACAAAAATTGATTCACTTTTTATTCTCATTCAATGTTTTCTTCTGGGTTTTCTTCCCAAACCTCTGTAAAAAGTATCTACAAAATAAAAAATTTTGATTGTTCTGAAATAATCAGAAGCAATATTCAGAATATTGTTGCTTAGTAAATAGTAACGATTTAGAATATTGTTCTCACTATTGCTTCTGACAAATGTCTAATATGTCAATGAATAGAAAGCGTTACTATTTATTAAGCAACATTGTTCTGAATATTGCTCCTGACAAAAATCTATAGTTTCTTAGGCTGAGCGAATTAAAAAAAAATGAATAATCTTATTTCATAGATATTTTCCAGGGTTTGAAAGAGATAACCCAGAAAAAAACATCGAATAATAATAATAATATTTATCGCATAAACTTCATTATACAAATGGTAAGAGTTTGGTACACCAATCTTCCACTCCACCAAATAATAATTGACAACATACTGTACTATAGGTATTAAATTCCTTATACGATACAAACTATTCAAACCAAAATGTGACTAAATAAATAAATACAAACTAAAAAATAAAAATATAAAAATATATAAATAAAATAAAAGAAATTCTTTTCTCTTTTTTCTTCCCTTGAATAGAATCTAAACTTCCAAAATTAAACCTTTCAACTTTTTTTTCAATGTTCCCACAGAACTATAATTCTCAACCAAAGAAATGTAAGTGTTCAGTAATTTCTGCGACATATAATCAAAACAACCCTCGTATTTAACAGTCCTATGTTTCGGAATACTATAATTATTTTTGGATCTGATGTTAACATTATGTGCTGTACTTCGAGTTTCTAGTCTGCTGTAAAGATATTCTGGAGATTGCCCTCTCAGAAGTTTAAACAAAAAAATAACAAATAGGTATTCCCCTCTTTCACTAAAACTTAGCTCATTGAGTTTCTTCCTGAAGGGCGTGATAGAATCTCTATATGAGCAGCAACAAACAAATCTGAGCATGAGTTCTGAATTTTATGTAGTCTTTCTTTATCCATTTTAGTTAAGAAGTTAAAATATACTGCACTACAATAGTCGAAAATTGGATATATCAGTGATTTTGTTAGCTGTAGCTTAATTGTCTGATCCAGTTCTTATTTATACTTCTGCAAACCTCTCAACCTCACGAAACAGCTACGCCTCACCTCTGAGGTATGTCTTCTGAAACTTAAATCAGTGTCGAACCACACCCCGAGATTTTTAGCTTCATAAACCCATGGTACCCGCTCGCCCCCAATTGATAAATTGAAGTCCTCCACATCAAAGGTGCGAGCATGCATCCCACCTCGAATAAGAAGAGCCGTTGATTTTCTTGGATTGAGTTTCAATGCATTCTTAGCACACCAATGTGTTAAACTCTCCAATTCACCATTGATTATTTCAACAATTCGCGGAAGCTCATAGGGTTGAGAAGACATTTAGACCTGCGAGTCATCAGCATAGAGATGGCTGGAGCAACTATTAAAAATACCAGGAAGACCAAATATGTAAATTGCAAACAGCAATGGCCCCAGATTACTGCCCTGCGGAACACTGTACTCAACATGACTCAACTCAGATATAATATCATCTACCTTAACTACCTGCTTTCTATCACTTAAATAACTATTCAGAACTCCAACATTAATTCCTACATATTTCATCTTGGCCTGAAGTAATAAGTGTTCCACCAGATCAAATGCTTGGCTCTGATGCAAGAGTATGAGTAAAACCAATAAACCATTGTCTAAGGCATATGCTATATCATTAGTAACACACAAGAGTGCTGTACTTGTAGAATGGCTTGGTCTGAATCCCGACTGAACTTGTGGAAGTATATTACATAAGTCTAAATATGATCTGATCTGCTCAACAAATTTTTTTTCAAAAATCTTCGTTAGTACATGTAGGAGACTTATGGGTCTTAAATCCGAATAAGATTTGGGAAGAGTTTTCTTAGGTAACGGCAAAACCAAGGCTGACTTCCAGATGTCGGGAAAAGTACCAGTAGAAATCGAATAATGGAATATATGACACAGAACATCACAACAAAAAGGCAACACCATCTTTATCATTCTCAGACTTATACCATCCATTCCAGGTGACCCAGATTTAATCATGTCAACCTTCTTCATGACATCGATGTCAGTAATTTTTTTGAAGGAAAACACATTATCGTGCAACTTATTTGAACCATAAAAATTCATCACTTCATGGTCAAATATTGGATTTCCCACTTTTTCGATAAAATATCTGTTTATTTTTCGTACAGAGTGGCATCCAGGCGGGGTTGCGTGTTGGTTGGAGCCCGCTCGGATATAATTCAATTTCCAAGAATCGACCAGTAAGTTTTATCAGTTGGGGCAATTGATGAAAGGCCCAAGAAGACTAATTCAGATGAAACAGATTAATATGTTGATTTGAGATGTCCACGACAAAAAGTGTGGAAAAGCACTGAAGTGAATTTAGCAATTTAGGCTTCCTGCATTTCTAGTCAATTCCACAGAACATCAAGAAAAATAATCATTAAAGAATACTGTGGGAGGTATATTAATTATTAAATGGTTTCTTTCTGAGTTTTCTCTCCGAAACTCTGGAAAATATCTATTAAATAAAAAATCATATTTTGTGAATTGCTTCTGCGTAAGAAACACAAGAAATTTGTCAGAAGCAATGAATCAAACAATGTTGCCCAAGAAAAAATGACGAAAGAACAACACCGATGGAACTATTTTGTAACGCTTCGGAGTCTAAAACCGACTCCTTCGTCAGACACTTAACGAACATCTTCAGAATCATTTCGTTGATAAGTGCTATTCTGAAATTCGAGAATTGTCTCATTGGAAGTATTTGAAAATCATAGTAACATAGTTTTACTTAGCATACGTAGAAATTTCCAAGCTCCAACTACTTTTTTGCGCGTATGTTCTGAGGAACATCGCGTTATCTTTTTGCCTAAATGTCTGTTGTTATCGAAGTTTTCGACGAAAATGGTCTCTAACGATTGGGTTCGACTCCCTGATGAAGAATTCGAGGTCAAATTTGATTCTGTCCTTCTGGCTGGCCGTTGCCACGATAACTTGAGAACGGAAGGAGATACCGACTTGAAATTTTCAGGGTAGGTGGCGCATCACAATACGACGGATGGAAGTTTGTTAATGGGCATAATCGGCCCAATGGTTTCCAAGTAATAGTTCTGTTTTCAACCAATACTAATCCGATCGAATTGAAACTTGGTGAGTAGTTGTAGAAGGACGTTTGTAAAATTTTGCGAGAATCGTGTTCCTCAAAAAATTAAAAAAATGTATAAAAAAATATTATTTATGTCACGATAACCTGAGAACGGAAAGAGATAGTGTCTAGAAATTTTCAGGTTAGGTTGTGCATCCGAATGCAACATTTAAGTTTGTTTAAAGGCATAGTCGGCCAAACCATTTCGGAGTTATGTCAATCTAAATTTTGGTTATTATTTCCTCAATAACTCGAAAAATACAAAACCAATTCAATTCAAACACGGCTATTAGTTGAAGAATGCCAGCGCGAAAATTCTTGGAAATTTTCGCGAGGATCGTATCTCTAGAAAATTTTCCAAATATCATTGGAATACATTCTATATATCAGAAGCTATTCGTACGACATCCTCGAAATTTTGCGACAGCCTTCAGAACCTAACTCTACTACCAAGTTCCCAGTTTGAACACGATCAGATCTATATTGTTGGAGATCCGAGCAGTCTTGTGTGACTTCAGTAGCTGGATGGGTGACCATTGCCTCGATAACGAACGAACGGGAGATAGGAACTTGCAATTGGGAATGGGAGGGTTCAGTTCATTTTTGAGCATAATCGGTCTAACAGTTCCGGAGTTATACCCACCTGAAATATTAAATCCTCGATAACTCAAAAAATATAGACTCGATCGAATTGAAACTTGGTAACTAGTTGTAGAATGTCGACATATAGTCAGGAGCTTTTACGCGTATGTTCTATTGCCCATTATCCAGTATTGGATACTGTTAATCGAGTTTACTGTGGTAAATTCGATTAAGTGTGTACAATACAGGAGAATGGACAATAGAACATACGCGCAAGAGGTCCTAACTTCACGTCAGTGCTAGAACCAATTTGAATATCATCTGATTCTTTGTAATACTTCTATCCATCATGTGAATTAAGGAGTTTAAATCATATATTATTTGTTGAATTTCGTTTCTTGCGGATTTCAAAGAAAATTTGCAATAAGCAGACTTGTTCTTCGAAAATAATCGAGATCACAGCTTGATATATTTAATATTGCGGATTCTGGCGTAACACATTATTCTGACTATTCCATTCATATCAAAATCTGACCAACCACAGGCCAAAGACAGCTCGTATTATAGCGAAAACCCCAAATGTCTTTGAATTATGAAAGGTGTCATTGAAAAATGGATCCTTGCACAGCACACTCGGCACTGGAACGAAACTTTGGGTCAGTAGCATATTAAGTTATTGATGGGACAGCCCTGCCCCTCATTAACTGAAGAAGTCCTACCACTGAGTAGGAGTAGGCTCAGGGCAGTAACTGGCCTACTAACCGGACACTGTACCCTAATAAAGCACCTGCACAAGAAGGGGGGTCATATTTGACTGTTCAGTCAAGCCAGCAGTAAAAACAAGCACTCAAACTCTCCCATTAGGAAGTGCAACCTACCCTGAATATTGCAAGTCCCTATCTCCTTTCATTCGAAAGGTATCGAGGCAACGGTAACCCTTCCAGCTACTGAACTCACACAAGGCATCTCGCGGATCCCCAACAATATAGATCCGGTCGTGTTAAAACTTGGAACTTGGTAGAAGAGTTAGGTTCTGAAGGCTGTCGCAAAATGTCAGGGCTGTGGTACGAATAGTTTCTGATATATAGAATGTAAAAATTTGATTTTCAATGAATTTTTAAAAATTTTCTAGAGATACGATCCTCTCAAAAATTGTTAAGAATGTTAACTTTGACATTCTACAACTGATAACCATGTTTGAATTGCATAGGTTTCGAATTTTTCGAGTAAGTGAGGAAATAGCAACCAAACTTCAGATGGTTATAACTCCAAAATTGTTCGGCCGATTATGCCTATAAATGAACCCAAATGTGCCATTCAGATGCACAACCTGACCCGAAAACTTCAAGTCGCTATCTCTTTCCGTTCTCAGGTTATCGCGACATAAATAATATTTCTTGATAATTGAGGGTTTGATACTCATAAACGTCCTTAGTTTTGCATTCTACAACTACTCAAGTTTCAATTCGATCGGACATGTATTGGTTGAAAACAAAATTATTACTCAGAACCATTGGGACGATTATGCCCAAACGAACTTGTCCGTCGTATTGGAATACACCACCTACCCTGAAAATTTTAAGTCGCTACATTTTTCCGTTTTCAAGTTATCGCGGCAACGGACGGCCGACCGTCCGGCTTGACAGAATGAAATTTGACCTCGAATCCTTCATCAGGGAGTCGAACCAATCGTTTGATATCATGTTCAGCAAAAGATTCGATAAAGACATGTTAACGCGATGTTCCCCAGAACATACGCGCAAAAAGGTCTATCGAAACATAGCGTTCAGTCAGAGTGTAATTTTCGAATTTTTTGACGAGAATGTTCTCAAACGACTAGGTTCGACACACTGATGAAGAATTAGAGGTCAAATTCGATTTTGCCCGGTCGGCCGGCCGTTCGACGGTAACTTGAGAATGAAAAGAGAGAGCGACTTGAAAACTTCAAAGTAGGTGGACCATCCAAATACGGCGGACAATTTCTTTAATGGGCATAATCGCCCCAACAGTATCTGAGTAATCATTTTGTCATCAACCAATACAGATCCGATCGAATTGAAACTTGGTACCAAGTTGTAGAATACAAATTTGAAGACGTTTGTGAAATTTTGTAAGAATCTTTTTGCTGAAAAATTTTTAAAAAATGATTAAAACATATTATTTACGTCACGATAACGAAAAGGGATAGCGACTTGCAATTTTCACGGTAAGTTGTGAATATGAATTCGACATTCGTGTATATTTCCTCAATAACTCGAAAAATTCAGAACTGATTCAATTCAAACTTTGTTACTAGTCGTAAAATTTCGTCACGGAAGTTCTTGCAACACTTCGCAAGAATCGTATAATTACAAAATTTTAAAAAAATAGATGTAAATCATCGAAAAAAATTCTATATATCAGAAACTATTCGCCCGACATCACTGAAATTTTGCGAGAGCCTTCAAAACCTAACTCTACTACTAAATTCCAAGTTTGAACACGATCGAATGTAAATTTTTGAAAATCCGAGCAGCCTTGGATAAGTTCAGTAGTTGAATGGGTGACCGTTGCCTCGATAACTTTCGAACGAAAAGAGGTAGGGAGTTGAAATTTTTAGGCTTGTTTGGGCATAAATCGGCCCAGCAGTTTCGGAGTTATAACCATCTGGAATATTATTTTCTCGATAACTCAAATAATACAGACAATAATCCAATTGAAACTTGGTATCTAGTTGTAGAATATCGACATAAAGACGTGAGTGGAATTTTGTGAGTATTGTACTGCTAGTGAATTTAAACAAAATTCATTTATGTATCTTACCAAAGAATGTATTTCCATCATCATATGGATTATCCATGGGCATTATATTATCACCTTAAAAGTATAATATCATATCATCCTCATAATTCTACGATAGCTGAATAACGAACCAGAAATAAATTTGACATTTATCTCTCATAGGAAAATGAGATGACATGTAAGAACACAGATCATATTATAATTCATAGCTAGAATAATCAAGTACAGCATTCAGTGAAAACATAGAACTACGATTCATTATTGAAATTTAGAAAAATCATATCTTCGAAAGGGGGCGTCCATAAATTACGTGAGATGTTTAAGGGGGGGAGGGACTCGAGTCAAATCTCATCTAATCTTACGTTGGAGAGAGGGAGGGTCTCGGCAAATATCACGCAATTTTTTTTTCTGATTGAAACAAAAAAAAATTATACTATTTTGGTCCATTTAATCCAGAATATACATGCTTAAGATTTAATCTTAAGCTTATATCGCAATACGATTAAGATCATTCACTAAATCGTTGGAAAGAAAATAATTTCATTCATACTTTGACGTTATACATCTACTGACTGTCAAACCAACGCGTTTACGTAAGAATCCCACATTTTGAAAAATCTCACGTGAGATTGGGGGATGGGGGAGGGGGTTGAATAAAATCTCACGACATCTCACCAGAGGGGGAGGGAAGGTCAAAAAATTTAAAAAAACACCTCACGTAATTTATGGACGCCCCCAAAGTATTAGCTTGCTAGAGTTCAAAATTATATAATTGGATTTTTATGATGAAACGGCATCTTGAATTTGAAATTTGTACATAACAAATTTCAAATTCAATTTTTTTCAAAATGCCGTTTCAAGATATCTATCTCCCAAATCTACTCTGAAAATTTCAGCTGCCAAGCTCATTCTGTTCGAGAGTTATTATGGAAACAAAATTTTTATTAAAAAAAAAAAAAATTTAACACTTTTTGGCAACTTTATCAATACAATATTTCGCATGCATATTAAGGTCATTATTCTACAATTTGATGCTAAATTTAGATAGACCGACTGTTCAGTTTCATAAAATATATTTTCATAAAATTGCTAGTCACTATTTGTCTGCGTGCGAAAGTTAATCTGGTAACGAACAGTCAACCAGAGAGAATTGAATTCGATCTCAAATTCCTCAACAGTGAATCGAACCTAATCGTTCGTGACCATTTTCGACAGTATTCTTAATATAAATATTTCTGAAACAGTGCCACCCAAACGCCGCCCTGACAGCCGGTTATTTGTAACCGAGTATAACAATTTTGTCACTATCCATACAGAACATATTTCCAAACAAGGAACAATATATTGCTGAAATTTATAGCTAAATATACTAGGGTGTTTGCATGAAGCGTTTTTATGGGATAATGGTATATTCGGAGAGCTCTCAGACAATTTCCAGATTTATTCACATGTCTTTTTGACTGATTTAATGAAGTAATATGACGTGATGAAGTTAGCCTATTGGCTCGCGAATTTGAAGTCTTGAGCTCGAGCCCTGAGCCGGTATAGAAATAGTCTAGTAATAAGGTCTCTTCTAGTAAGTATTAATTAATATTCAAATTACACTTTTCAAGATGTTGGGGAGATGCGATAGGCGGAGTCAAAGTCTAATCTTACACTAAACGTTCTCTTCCTATGAAACCTCCGATCCTAACACCCAACAAAAAATAAAGACTAATAGGTAGGTGAAATGAATCCTGCAAAAATTGGTTCAAACAATGACGTGAAGTCAGGAGCTTTTGCGCGTATGTTCTATTGTCCATTCTCCTGTATTGGACACCTTTATTCGAATTTACCATGGTAAATTATGTTGTCCATTCTCCTGTATTGGACACTCTTAATTTGAATTTACCATGGTAAATTCACGTATTTATGTTGATTTTCTACAACTAGTTAGCAAGCTTCAATTCGATCGAATCTTTATGTGAGCGTTGTCTCGATAACTTTCGAGAGAAAGGAGATAGGGACTTGTAATTTTCAGGGTACGTTGCGTATCCGAATGAGAGAGTTAGGTTCGTTTTTGGGCATAATCGGTTCAACGGTTTCTGAGTTACACCCAGGTGTAATATTACTTCCTCGATAACTCAATCGAGGAAATAATATTAGAGGTGGGTATAAATCGGAAGCCATTAAACCGATTATGCGCAAAAACGAACTTAACTGTTCCATTCGGATACGTAACCTACCCTGAAAATTACAAGTCCCTATGTCCTTTCGTTCGAAAGTTATCGAGGCAACGGTCACCCATCTACTGAACTCACACAAGGCTGTTCGAATCTCCAACAATATTTAACCGATCGTGTTAAAACTCAAAACTTGGTAGTACAGTTAGGTTCTGAAGGCTCTTGCAAAATTTCATCAATTTCAATCGAATAGTTACTGATATATAGAATTTATTTCTTATTTTCAATGATTCCTCAAAAATTTTCTGCAAATACTATCCTCACGAAATTTTGCAAGAATTTTCGCGTTGGCATTCAACAACTAATAACCATTTTTCAATTCAATCGGTTTAGTATTTTTCGAGTTAAAGAGGAGAAAAAACAACCAAATTTCAGATGGCTATAACTCTAAAACCGCTCGGCAGATTATGCTTATAAACGAACTCAAATGTCGCTTTCGGATGCACAACCTATCCTGAAAACTGCAAGCCGCTATCTCTTTCCGTTCTGAAGTTATCGTGACAAGAAAAATGTTTTTTTATAATTTTTTAATAATTTTCTAGCCATACGATTCTCACAAAATTTCACAAACGTGTTTAGGTTTATATTCTACAACTACTCACCAAGTTTCAATTTGATCGGATACATATTGGTTGAAAACAAAATTATTAGATACTCGGAAACCATTGGGCCGATTATGCCCATTAACAAATTGTCCGTCGTATTGGGATGCGCCACCTACCCTGAAAATTCCGCTGAAAAGTCGCTAGCTCTTTCCGTTCTCAAGTTATAGTGGCATGGCCGGACGGCCGCACAGAATCAAATTTGACCTCGAATTCTTCATTGGGGAGTCGAACCAAATCGTTTGAGACCATTTTCGTAAAAAAATTCGAAAGTTACGGACATTTGGGCAAAATGATAACGCGATGCTCCACAGAACATACGCGCAAAAACAGGAAAAACACAAAAAAGCACTGACGTGAAGTCAGTTCTCTTTGGCTTGCTTATTCACGATGACCAATTTGAATTGAATGATGAGTGCTTCAAGTTCAGTGGATATCATGCGACTCGGGATTCAGAAGGGTCAGCATAATCATACAGAGCTCCCGAAAAGTACCGAATAAATTCATTATTGCTGAAACTGAGAGGTTTTCTGAAAAATCGTCAGACACTTCCATACTTTCCAATAGACACTTCCATACCACCCATATTTACGACGTAATCATTATTGGAGATATGACGTCATCGTCAATTTTTTTAAATATCAATACCCAATTTCGACTCTGCCAACTGAAAGTGCCTGTCATTTTACGTACACATTGTGAAAAATTTTGGTTGTCTGGCAGTTGCCTTAGCGACTGAGGACGGTTTTTATTACTGTCAGATTAAAAGTTGAAATCGTACTTGTTTTTTATATTTTATTGACCATGTTTAGCAAGAATTTATTAATAGCCTGGGCTACTGTCAGGTAGCCAGCAGTGCACACTTTTAACATCTACTTTAATCATTACCATTAAATTTAGTAAAAAAAAGCTAATAATCATATTTTTGACGAAGTGAACGCAAAATGACATGCTCTTTCAATTGGCATGGTCTAAATTGGGTGCTGCCAAGTAAAAAAAAATTGATGAAGTCATATCTCGACTAAAGATTAACTCACAAATATGGGTCATCGTCAAAAAGTGCCTTTGTTTTTAACAAAATCGCTTATCAGAGTATTTTTTGGAAGAACTCTCAGTTCAAGAAATATTGAATTAATTCGTAACTTTTCGAAAGCACTGTAGGCATAATCATAATCATCTCATTAGCAGGCCCACCAAATTAGACTGGCTACTCCTCAGTGTTTTGTTAACACTTTTACTTTTTTTATTTGAAGTCAATCTGCTTTGGCGCGCTTTCTATAGACATGATTATGATTTTTTGACTAGAGTGACACTCTTAGGTTCCGAGTCGCACGTTCTATCTACTGAGCTAGAAGTCCAGATTATTGAAAATAATTCATCCGAAATATTTCAATATATTCAAATCAGTAGTTTCGGAAATATTCGAAAAAATAACTTTGAATTTAAAATGGCATACCATTCTCACAAAATTTTGCATAAGTCTTCGTGTCGGTATGTTTGAACTATTTAGTTCGGAAATACCGTTGGTTTTTTAAATTTTAAAATTTTTATTTAACAGACATTTTTCAGACTTTGGTAGAGAAAACCCAGAAAGAAACCATTTAATAAGAATAGTAGTAATTATTAAATTTGAACTATAATTTATACCTACAGTATCTAAAATATTACAGTAATTCATACTTCCGTGATTAGGGCTTCACGCGAGAGCGAGTTTTTTCTCGTCTCGTCTCGTACTCGTCTCGTAAAAGCGAGACGAGACGAGACGAAACGTTTTCAAAAATATTATAGGCGATGCCAAGACCACATACAGCGCAACACGAGAGTCTCGTTTGGTCCCGTTAAATTTTTTGTATGAAGTTTTATATACGACTCGACATTTTTCAACACCCACAGAAAACAATTGAATATGAAGAGTTGCCACTATAATTACCAATAAATTTTTTCTATATTACGCATCGATCGTTCTAGAAATACACGATTTTTCAGAAGATTATTAATTCGTTATGTCCTTGCGATAATTGAGATTATTTTTCAATATAAATATAATTTACAACCATAAAAACGGATGCCATTATGAATCCAATACTTAACGGACAACATTTATTGCCCCTAAATCCCAATGCTTTGAAAATTTCGTCTCTATCTGAACTTCTGAAGAAATTTATTCTCTTGTGCTCCTTGTAGTGAAGATGTGAACAATTATTGTATACATCTGTGGAACTACGTATAATAAAACTGGTAAAGAAATGAAGCTATTCAATGTTTCGAAAAGTGTTATGAGGAATACGCCAAGAACACCCTCAATGATCTACCCACTGGGAAGGTATTCTTTGGAAACTATACCAAATTGTTCAATTTTATTAGAGAATGTATCGACATCGATAGCCAATTTAAAACATCAACAAAACTTTCGAAATATTGGAAAGCTGAGTTTAAAGAATATTAGCTGTTAGAAAGAGCAAATAGGAATCAAAATATTTCACAGTGTTGGTGAGAGATGGAAAAGTGATTCCTACACTTTCCAAGATGGCCGATGATTTATTAATGGCTACATCCATACCTGATTGAAGATTATTTGCCACAGCAGGCAAAAACACGTACATCATTGAAAAATGATGTGATGCAAGAGTGATTATCTTTGAATTCTTGGTTATCGAGTAATTTAAAAGTTGAAATTATCAGTGTTCAAAATTAAAAATAATGTACATGTACACATATTTTTGTATAAGAGCGTAATAAATATAGCTTTACAAAATTATCCATTATTGTATACCATTTCGTTTATATATTATAATATTTATTATCGTTATTCAGAAGTAAGCGAGACGAAACGAGACAACTGATAACGAGACGAGAACGAGACTTAAACCACAGAACACAAATAATAAGAACTGCAAACTCCCTACTAATCATTGGCAACAAATATAGGCGGCCATGTTAGGTGCCAGAGTAGTGGGGGAAAGGCGGGAATATTCAAATCTGATTTGATTAATTATTCCCGCCGACAGATAAATATATTACTTTTATTATTAGTGTTCTTTGCCTTTGACTATGAACTGAAATCAAAATAAGCCAAAGAATTGAAAAGAGAAACGAGAATTGTTATAAATAAATTTATTCATGAATAAACAGTATTTTTAACATAAAGGGGTAGGTAGCTAAAAGATATCATTGTTCTGAATACACTTCATCATTAATATATCCCAAAATAGTAAGAGAAGCATGTACATGGCGTGAAGGGAGATTGGTTGAAATGTGCAATTAATTGTCTTACATCAATGAAGATCAAACATGTAAATTTGCTGTAAGCTTTCTGATTTATGAATTAAATCATTGTCATTTTTCCAAGAACTTTTCATATCACAGAGTCCATTAGCACTATCACGTTCAACATGGCTCAACGGGGGGCCAATTTCATTCATGGTTTTCAGTAGGAGGATCTTAAAACCTGAAATAATTTGGTCCTTATTTGTAAGTCATAAGTCAAATGAAACAGAGATTACTTACATCGTAAAATCATATCGAACTTCTTGGAAATATATTTCACTTTTCGAAGTATTTCTACGAAAACTTTACGAAACTATCACTAACGAACGACAGACCGAAGAATACTGATTGAATGACATGTGACATGTGAATGACGTTCACCTGTCATCGGCACTATAATTTGTGCGCATGCGTGGCGGCCATGTTAGGTGCCGTGCTGTTTCCAAATTTCGGTCGAAGTTTCATACCCCTGCTTAAATGAAACTTAATTATTTGGGTATTGGCGAGAGCGAGACGAGATTTTTTATACTCTCGCCTACTCTCGTCTGGTGTGAAGCCCTATGGGTGATTGTTCGGTGTGTTTTATTTGCTGGGTTTAATTCCTAATAAATCTAGTATTAATTGACTTCGCGAACACTTCGTGATTCCTATAATATTATCATTGTTACTGAATTTAAATAAAAACCTGATAAATATCGGTAAATGTTAACAATTGAATATGTAAAGTGAAATTCATTGCAGTTATACCATTTTAGGACGTTCACGAAGTAACGTCGCTGAACGCTAACTGATATAATATAACTGATATAATATAATATAACTGATATAATATAATATAAGTGGTCACTTGCGTTCGCGAGCCGTATGAAACTCAACTACCTACACTGCTGTTAGGAACTTACACCAGTTTACAAGTTTATATCTTCGAAACTAATTGATAATTGAAGAGGAGTTTTATAGAATATAAAATATAGGTAATTTGAATGCTTTTCGCGCAGAATTATAGTTTCCTTATTTTGCGGGTTACATCAGTATACGTAGGACCCGTCGATTAGAGGTAAGGGTCGTGGATATTTTCAAGAACATAGATACCCATTTAGATGGAATGAGACATAATATTAATATGCCTTATAACTACACAATCAAAACCAATATCATTCATTACCAGTTGCTCGTTAAGGAAAATGCAGATGGAATATCATGTATGTTTTAAGAGAGGAGTGAACTTTAATAGGCTATCTGAATGGACATTGGATGTACACCATCTGATTCGACATATATTTTTTGATGATCTTCTACGATTAGTAAAAACTGATACTGATTTTTTTTGAAGAATGTCTTCAGAACAAAAATTAGAAATAATGAACGAAAATAATGAAAAGAACATATTATATAGTGATCTCAAATTGTTTATCTCTATTCGTGGAGAACTCCAACCCCTCTAGCCCTGGCAAGCCTACACCCAACTCCAATATCTTTCAATTACCGCAATATTTTCCTCCCAACATTCCAATTCACCGGCACGCAAAGAGATCTTCTCCTTCCCAGCGAAACATGCATCAATCCCATCGGAATAAATCTGTGAAAAATGCAGACCGCCCTTCTAAGTGAAGCCTTTATCAGTCTGCGGACGAAATACCACTTCCTCCACTTCTACTCGAGACGATGCTGTTCCTGAAACATTTATTAGGGTAACATGTACGAAGAAAACGGCTAGATGAAAAGCCATTCTAGGAGAAGCGGTAAATAAAGTTCAGCGACGTTGTGACTCCTGGGAACGGAAGTCGTCTATTCAGATGAACTGGGAAAAATACTTCGGATTTGAGAGGAAAAAATGATAGGTATAGACATCTATATTTTATCTGTCAGAGTAAATAGAGATTCACGTTTCCCTCCTCGTCCGGAATATTCAGATCTATAATGCTGCGGATGCAAAGCCTGGGCTAGTAGGAGGTGAATCAACTTAGAAGTTGTCAATATTATCGTTAGGTGAGAAATTTGGGGAGGATCCTTCTTCGATGTCTATGTAGGTAATCCAAACTTTTCTACTGAGGAATTCTACGAAGTAAACTTTTCGCCAATATTGAAGATTTCCGACATAATTTTGAATGAAAAGTATGTTAAATGAGGCCCAAAAAGGATCGAAACTTGCTTCATATAGGTTGAAATATCTTTCAACTATTTTAGCAGTGAAATAATAATAGTCATATTACTTTAATACTCATTCAAATGAATATGATTTATCGGTGATATAAATCGAGAGCTGAGACCAGTTTTTGAAGAATTGGTAGCACAAAGATGGAATGATATGTTTAAATCCCTAAAACTCTCAATAGGACATTGTGCGAAAGAAACTTTTGGTCGATATTGAACAATTTATAGAGATGTATGCAGCAGAGAACAATTCTAAATCTGCTGAAACCTCATCCCCGATATTTATACATAAGTAATTCAATAAGCAACAAGTCAATATTATTTTTGGTATCAAAAAAGTCTTGTATACCTATATTCACAAGATTCGGAACCTTGTTTCTCAACACAAATTCTTCTCAAAGGACGAATTATAAACAAATAAAAATTAAGGTTATGTAAATTCCACCTCGGCACTAAGCGCTGACTATCGAGTTCGGAAACGGTGATCGAAAACGCGATTCTTTGCAATAACCGGCAAACAGCTGATGATGATCTACCCGATCCAGGGTTACGCCATATGCAATAGATAGTCTATTATGTATATGGGTTACACTTTCCGAAAAGCCCTCAGATGACATGTATGCGAACACAGATTTAAAATTGAAATTTTGAAAATCCATGTCATATATATAGTATTAACATTTTAGAGTTGAAAATACTATCAACGGATTCTTATGATGAGAATGCAACTTGAAAAGAATTGAATTTAAAATTTGTAATGTAAAATAAATTCTATTTTCGTTACCCCGAAACCAATAGTCCGATTTTGCCCAATAACGAACATATCTGAGACATTAATTTCCCAAAAAGTCTGAAAATTTCAATTGTATAGCTCATTCCGTTCGAGAGTTATCGTGTTAACGGAGGGCTGGCCAGACAGAATAGATTCCGATCACGGATTCTTGATCGGAGAGTCGAACCAAATCGTTTAAGACCATTTTCAGCAAAAAAATTGAAAATTACAGACATTTGGGCAAATTGATAATCATTCTGTTCCGAGGAACAAGAGCGCCAAAAATTGTTTATTTGATGAAGCCGTAATTTAAAATTTTCACAATTTGATATCTCGAGGATTATTGCCCCAAATAGCGTTACATGTGCGTTAATGAATTCAAAATGTTATGATCTATACATGTCATACAAAAATTGCAACAGAAAATGATAAAATAAATAAGAATTACGGAAAAAGGTTTCTTATAAAATAAATCACTTTTTTTGTCGATCTCTATGATCTCATTTTTTGTACTAATTTGTGACCGTAAAATTGACTATACTTTCTCGTCCGCAAAATTACTTTCTCGTCCGCTGTTTTCACAATGAATACGGTATGATACGGTTCAATACAAACAGAAGTGCCTGTAAGAATACCTGTCAGTGCTGTGGTCACAATGGATACGGCTCAATACAAACATAAGTGTATGTGTCATTTGCTATTGTCAAATTATTTAACAGGTCCGAAATTCATAAAAAAATGTAGAGGACGACGAAAAAATGTAATATGCACCTCAGCGAAAAATTGTCTATTGTCTCGCCTGCTTGCTTTCCTTGGCTCCGCCCCGGATTGCAAATTGCAGACTCGACTATAATAGAAATTTTTCGTCCTTGGTACATAAATAACTATTATCTATACAACCATTATTCGATATTACTAAAATGACAGAGAAAAAATTCATTATTTCATACCTTTGACGCTGATAGTATATCACTTAGGTTTAAATTAATGATAGTATCTTAATCCTAATGTCGAATTTTCAGTTAAAGGTAACAGTTTCCGTAGTGACACTGAACTAAATGTTAACATTTCATGCTCCGGAATCTATCTCAATAGTATCCGGAAAAAAGTAGCTAATATCTATAAAAGATGAAATTTATGATCACTCAGGAATACGAAAATTGCGTTTCCTCGCCAGAATATCAATGGAATTTGATTTCATAACTTTTCCATCATTATGAAACGTTTCCCAATTCCTCCGGCTCAGAAGTTCCCCAATAAAAACTATCGAGGGAAAAAGTATGAAATACTACGAGAATATGTCACCCGCAAACGGTGAGTTAGAATTTTATCGGGAGTTTCATTGTTGTATTAAAAGTGTAATATAATATAGTTGATTCGTTGTACGAATGAAACATGTTCAGTCTTTGTGATTCTGCTCTATTCCGTATTCAAGAAAAACTCAGAGAATGGTCCTATATTTATTTGATTAAGTCACCACATGTAGATACTTCACAGCCAGAGAAGGCCCTTCAGGAAGCGCATACCTTTCAACTCTCCTTGAAATACGGTATACTGGTTGGGGACCTCTATCTCACAACCTATGAAAATTTAATTGCCTATCAGCATATAAGTCCCCATTTTGCAATGCTTATTATAATATTACTCTTCTAACAGCCAAGTCATTCTGAATTCCATTCCTGTTCAGGATTTAGTATCAATTATTATTATTATTATTATTAAAACAGTGATTAGAGTTGAGGCTAGGCCTATAAACTCCCAGAAAAAATACAAAAATCAAAAAAGAAAAATGTCACACAGGACTGCTTGAAGAGCGAAAAAAACAGATTAACGGAAAAAATTAAACAAAAAGATTCACTCCACTCAAACACCATCTGTCATAATTGTTTTTAAATGAGTTCACCGACACTGAGTCAACCACCACAGGAGGCAACGCGTTCCACACTCCGAATATCCGATTAGATGAAAAGTGCTGCCTTTGCACTGTCTTGAAGTTCTCCTTGCGGAGCTTGAAAGCATGGCCTCGCAAACGACGATCTGAGTTGAACGTGAACAGGTCACACAGGCTAACTCCAAAAAGACCATTCATAGGCCGATAAGCGGTGATGAGGTCACCACGAGTCCTCCGGTCCATGAAAGTAGGTAAGTTCATTATGGAGAGTCTTTCACTATATGACGGGCGCAGGACCCCATACGGGAGGCGTGTTGCACGGCGCGGGAGACCCTCCAGCAATGACATAACGCGGCACAACGTCGGACTCCAAACAGGCCCGGCGAACTCAATGATGGGCCGCACATGAGTTCGGTATATAGCCGCACATGTCAAAGGATCACATCTGCCAAATGCTTTCCGGATCAGGAATAAGGATCTCTTTGCTTTGTTGTCTGCATGAAGAATGTGATCAGACCAACTCAAGTTATCCGTCACCACCATACCCAAATCACAATGGCTGCCAGATACAGGGATGACAACTCCGTTGAGATGGTAACTCCGTCGCGGATTACGGGCACCCATGTGTAGAACGACGCACTTCTCAACGCTGAGTGGCAGCTGCCAGTCCTTACACCACCGCGAGATGGAGTCGAGGTCCTTCTGTATAGTAGAGGCACAACCGGATGGGCTGAATATCTTGGTGTCATCAGCACAACTGTGAATAGTGAGAGCCAACATGGTGTGGCAAATCCGAAATATATAGCAGAAAAAGAACTGGACCCAACACAGAACCATGTGGTACTCCACTCAACACGGCTCTCGAGGAGGAGACAGAATCACCATCACGGACCTGAAAGGTGCGGTCTGAAAGAAAAGCCCTCATTCACGAGAGGAGGTGGCCACGAATATGATCGAGCTTGTATAAGAGACGCCTATGAGGCACGCGGTCGAAGGCTCTGGCAAAATCGAGGTAGATTACATCAACCGGGTTACCTCTGTCTAGAGACATTGACCAGAAGTTGACGCATTCAAGGAGGTTTGTGATGACCGAGTGCCCCGGGAGGAAACCGTGTTGGCAGTTGGGTATTATGCCGTGCTCGAGTGCAAATTGAAGAACTTCATCCAATATAAACCTTTCACTAATCTTTGCTATGACCGGGACTAGGCTGATAGGGCGATAATTGTCAGCACAACGCTTATCTCCCTTCTTGAAAATTGGCGTTACACGTGCACTCCGCCAAGAGGAATGGAGGTAGGATGCTTCGAAAGACCGAGTGAAGATCAGAGAGAGCGGGAGTGCCAGATAATGGGCACATTCCCCAAGTATCCTGGCAGAAAATCCGTCAGTTCCAGGTGCAGACTGCACGTCTAAGGAAAAGAGTTTGGCCTCTACAATGGACGAAGAAAAAATTATGTCCTTGAGTTCGACGGACATACGAGGGGTCCCTAACGCGGGGAATGGACCAGTTTCATGGGTGAAATATGACAAAAAAGAATAAGCCAAAACGTTCGCAGATTCCTCCAGGCTTGAGCACGGTTTGTTGTCCCTGTCATAAACCAATGGAGCCCCAACCTTGGCGTTCAATGTTGACCTAACGTATTTAATAAAACCCTTACGATCATTAGATCGCAACAGCTTCAGTTCGTAGTCCTTTTTTGCTTTAGCGATGGTATACGATAAGGAATTTGAGAAACTCCTATGAACATCATAGTCTGTTCGCTGTTTTCTACGAGTATAGCGCTGCCACAATGATTTCTTATGCCGAATCAACCTGATTATATTTGCGTCAATCCATGGTTTTGAAAGAATGATTTTTCTAATTGATGTGCATTCGTCAACCAGGCCCTGCAGAGTCTCAGTGAAGATGTTCCACATAAGTTCGACATCAGCAGCCGGCTGCAGCAGAGACAACCAATTTATCGCCCCAGCCAAACCATCCAGCTGTTGATAGTTTGTGATTTTTTGGGTTTTAATGTATCTAGCACTGGTTGAGGGGAATATGAGCTGCAACTTACAATGTACGATGACATGATCAGATTTACCCAGAGGTGGATGCGGCCAACACCTGAGACAGTATCGGGATCATTGACCAGCACCAAGTCTAGGAGTGAGGGAGTCTGAAGATTGCGAAAACGAGTTGGAAATTCCACTTACTGAGTCAAATTGTTATCGCGGATTGTGTCAACAAGAATGGCGGAAGTTGAGTTGTAGACTTTAGAGGATAAGGGCCAAACGACATCTGGCATGTTGAAATCGCCCGCTATGTATAGATTTCTTTTGTTCGTGGATAAACTGCCAAATAAATGGGCAAGCATACCATCGGATATGCTGGGACGTGGTCGGTAGATGCAACCAATAGTGAAACAGCAGGAATCCTTTCTGTAGAGATCAATAAACAAACAATCTATTCCTGTCAGATTGGGTGTTGAAGGCCGGAGTGAGAAGGTATTAGAAACAGTATCACACACACAAATACATACACCGTCGTAACCAACCGTGGTTGTGCTATCATTCCTATAGATGGAATAGCCCGGCAATGCCACCAAGCCATCCGGGATTCCAGGATGAAGCCAGGATTTGGATATGAGAACGAAAGTCGGATGGTAAGATCGAACATAGGCTTTCAGCTCAAGGTACTTGGAATGCAAAGACTGTGCATTCGTGAAGACGATAGACCATTCACAAGGCTCAGTTATTTTTTTGACTGATTAATATGTGTTTTCTTAGTGATAATAGGAGTAACAGATTGATATTTTATGCCGATATTAGATTCTCCTGCACTTATCTTTCGCTTGAGCTCTTCACGCAATGTGCTGAGTTCCTTGATTTGCATAGGTGTCTTATCGTCCGAGATGCTAAAATTTCGCCAGTCAGATTTATTCTTTATCATTGTCTTATTCTTCAGAACCGTAGTAACAACCATCGGGTTAGAAAATAATACTTTCAAAATTCTAGGACGATCAGTAGAAGGGGCCCCAATTCTTGCAACTGATATTCGGTGTTCGCATCTGGAGCCACACAATCAAGAACCCTCGAAACTATAGAGACATCCTCATTGGAATCCGCCTCGGGTACACCACGGATCAAAATATTGTGAGACCTTCGAAGACGATCAAGCAGTTCGGATGGTTGAAGTTGTGGGCTAAGACTTGCCCCAGAGGAGCGCTCAGACATTTCAAATCTAGATAGCCTTTGATTAGTTGATTCTACGGCCTCTTTTAGGGACCAGTGACTATCAGCCAAGAGATCAACCCTGGAGGAACAGGAGGCAATATCTAGACCATGTTGATCGATGGTTAGAGTGGCCAAAGATCGTTGTTGCGAAGTCTATCGGTAGAATGCTTCTACAGTTTATATTTACACTCTGAAAGTTCAGTCTGAAGCATTTGTTGATTAGCCTTAATGATAGAAATATCGGCAGATATTCCACCCAACTTCATCATGAGCAAATTAAATTGGTCATTGCTCAGAGAAGCCGAGGCAGATTGTTGGGGATCGACCTGCACCGACGAGGAGGAAGTTTTATTACGGAGAGTTCGACCTGCCATTCTATGATACGTAAACAGCAAATATTTTTTTTTTTACTTAGGAAGGGAATAGGATATCACAGAGTTCACCTTCTTGGACCGATAAGAAGGGCTTAAATACAGGCAGGGTAGGCCACAGAAGAGAAAAGGTAAGCAACAAAGGTAAGGAAAACAAAGCATGCCGGGAGGAGGCAATCTGTAATAAATCTGCGTAAAATCGCGTAACAACGCGGACATAATTCTGCAATCGAGCGCAACGCACCCCCCCCCCCCTCAGCGTTAAGTGAGGTACTGAGACAAGCGAAGCGAGAGAACTACAATCAACGTTCAATGCACAGATGGGAATGGTGGGGTGATCGACTCGACCGAAGTGCGCACTAATGTAAATAAAGAGTGAACTCCAGTTAAGAAAAAATCAAAAACAAAGTAAAAACCTCAGGAATAAGGCAAACCAATTGAAAAATTTCGTACCTTGAATCCTCAATACAATCACTCAAGGAAACCGACAATGAAAAACACAAATATAAAATCTTCTATTTTAGGAGCCACTTCCACATACCTGTTGCATGCAACGCATTCTTTGGATTAATTAATTAGCAAAATATAGTGTATGTTCTGAAGTTATGTTGTTTTACAACGAGAAAATTGATTATTTCACAACAAACCAAAAGTTACTATTCAGAAAAAGTAACGAGTACCTGGAGCTATTGTAGACATCATAAAACAGCTCAATATCAATACAAGCACCCACCTACTTTTTAACCTGGAACTGACAAAAGAAATTCCAATACCATCAGGAATTAGACAAGGAGGCCCTCTAAGCCCTCAATTATTCAACATCATCATGAACGAGATTATCACCCACGTCAAGCAGGCGGACAGAGGCTAGCTGCTCACTACTGGCGGAATAAAGATCATATGCTATGCAGACGACGAAGTGATCATAGCTGAAAATGAGGACGACCTGCAGAGGCTCTTGCACGTGTTCAGTCAGAGAGCTGCATAGTACAACATGCAAATATCTATCATCAAAACTAAAACACTCGTCTTCGCTAAAGAACCCGTGAAATGCAAACATGTAGTCGAAGACTATCCTGTAGAATAAGTTATGGAGATGCAATACCTAGGAGTGCAACTTACCCACAGTCAGAATAGGGCCAACGAAGTAAGAGACCACGCACATAAAGCTGACCGAATAGCTGGTGCCCTGAGGGATTTAATATGGAACAACAAGTACATGAATACTCGAGCTAAAACCAAAATTTAAAAACATCTTGCGAACAACTGGAATGAAAACCCTATAGACCACATTAGTTAGGTTAGAATCATTCTCTTGGCGGGAGATCCATATTCAAATTTTTTAACTTGGAATTTCAAATTTGAGATGAAACCACCCTATTTAAAATATAATGTTAGTACAGAGACATCAGGTATTGGGTACCTTCATCACTAGTGCATGTTTTCATGTTCTTTCCACATTAAAATGTACTACTATTTATCCTTGAATCAAAATTGAAACTAGTGTAGTTCGAAAGATTTCCGTATGTCGTAGATGACTTCTGTTGTGCGTCATTACAAGGCTGATTTAGGGTTATGTTATTATTTTTGACTGATTTCGAGTGAGCTAATACATACGTCAATCGAATTTGGTGAAAACTTTCATATTTATTAATTATTTTGGAAATATACAATTTTGTTATGAAAACTTGATTTTAGATTGTTGAGAAAGGTTCACTGAATCTATTTCAACTGAAATAAACCTTAAGAAATCAGCCAAAGTATCTAAAAAAGCGAGAAATTCGCGTAAATTTTAGGTCCATAAGAAATGCATGGGGAATTCAGTGCTCGGATCCACGGATGGATCGTAATTCAAATTTCCCGCCTAACCTAACTAATGTGGTCTATTGCAGGCTACTCTCTGAGAGGTATGAAATGAAGCAACGATATAAGGAAGGAATGCGAGATCGAGGACGTGGTTAGATGGGGTCGAAGGTGGAGTCGAGAATTGAACGACCACAGACACGACGACCTCCAGGCAGGTTCCTCAAAAGATGGAAAGATTCTTGGACATCGATCTCATAAGAGAGTTGAATTGGAACTTATAGTAAATTAAGAGGAAGGAGAAGAAACCAAAAGTTGTCATCACATCGCAATTTTGTGTACAGATCTGTAGCACCCATCCATTTCTAGGGAATATAATCTCGAATCTCAACTTCTGGTCATGAGATTAATACAACCGCATCAAAGACAGAGCCTTTCAACGATTGCAACGGATTTGAATTTACGTCCAGGAAAAACTAACATGACTCTTCAAGATGCATTAGACGATACCCTCAAGGCCTCTAAAATTCGTTTTTTGCATAGCCGACGAACATATTAGATAGATTAGAGTCTTTTATATTCAAGAAGTAACTTCCAGAATCACCTCTAGAAGCCGACAGCATTTGGCTGACAGTTGTCTCTTATTGTTTTTGTTGATTCTCAGAAATTAGGGTTATTAATTATTTATTTATTTACAAGGAAGAATACAAAGAGGTGTATGGAAAAACCCAGAAACAGTATTCACAAGAGAAAAATCAATTTAACTAGAAACTATATCAGTGCCAACACAAACAAGAAAAAAAAGATTAAAATTTTTCAATATATCAAACAGAATTATACTCAATCTAAACATAATTATGTTATGTTGTATGTTATATTATCGACTCAATTAAGGATAATAATGGTTTGAACTCATTATTCTTCGCCAAGCTTCCGCATTCGTTTAATGCTTATTCGCGGCTTCTACAAATGTAATAATAGTTTAATAAAAATATAGGTACATTTTTTACAAAATTTCACTCACCGAATGTTAAGTTTATATAAAGAAACTTTAATCACAGCTAAGAAAAGACTTGACATTCAATAAAATTATTGACATGTTTTTATTGTCAACTGTTATTTTCTTGGATTTATTTCGTCTAGAGGGCCATCATAGAAATCCTCATGTCTAGACATTTCCAATAAATAGCTGTATATAGAACTCAATTTGTTTGTGTCCGTTATCTTGTTCATAGCATTTTCACTTTTATTTATCTGAATCATTTCATGTATAAGCCTTTTTTGTTAATTTTGTTCTGTTTTTAATATTATCACATTTTAGAAATCTACACGGTGGTCCAAATTGTATGCGTGTATAGCCAGTGCACATCTTTAATGGTTTTTGGTAATGTCTGATTTGTGCAATGCCATCCTATTCTTGACCCATTGGGATGTGTGTCCAATATAACTTCGATCACAGCTTGCACATTCCACCTGGTAAACCAACCGGAGTACTTGCTGATCACCAAAAAGGGGAAAAGAGTATACGTAGAGATCCATAGTTTTGGGTAGCCACAGCGAGGAGCTTGGTTGATTGAATTCCAGGTGTCACTTCTGTCCACATTCTACTCACAAGTGATTGCTGGTTATTAATGAACCGAATACTTTCTAGTGTTTTTGGCGCTCTCGTTCGTCCAAACAGAGTGCTTATCAATTTGCCCACATGCCGGAGTAACGAAAACATTTTTTTTTTACATTACAAACTTCGAATTCAATTTTTTTTAAGATGCAGTTTTACCATAAGTATCCAATGATATCATTTCCAATTCTTACAAGCTAATACTTTCTGAGATGCGAGTTTTCGAAATATCAATAATGAATCGTTTTTCTATGTTTTCACAGAATTCTGTACCTACGTAATTATAATATCAATGAATTATTATATGATCTGTGTTATATGAGCTGTGTCAACTTATTTTCCTGTGAGAGATAAATGTCAAAATTATTACAGGTTCGTTATTCTTGAGGTGATAATATAATGCCCGTGGATAATCAATGTGATGATGGAAGTGTATTCTTTGGTCAGATACATAATCAAATTGGGTTCAAAATATCTCCAGTAAAATCAAAACTGCAATATTGTCTAAGTTTTAATTGATATAATATAATTTTCAGAGTGGATTCGACGAATGAATATCTCGCATAAGTTCGTTATTGGGCTGTTTTCTCAGCTCTTATGAGATATTAATAAAGTTCGTATCATTTTAATGCCAGACTTGAGTAATTAGAGAATCGTCTAAGTCCAGAGCTATGCCGAGCACTGAAGAAAAGTGCTTAGAGCCCTAAGCACTAAGCACTCAATAAAAATGATCCCGAGCCTCGAGCACAAAGCATCGCATTTTCACAAAAGGCTGCAATTACTAAGCACTTTATAAAAGTAATTAGGTTTTTCGAGCACTAAGCACTTTTAGATCGAAATGAGGATATTCTCTGCGAATTGTTATATAAAATTGTATTCAATTGGAGAAAGATGTAATCTAACAAACTTGCATTGCTCATATGCATAATTGAAGGATAAGAAATAGAGTGCAGCGAAAAAATTTCTATAAAACTAGGGATCTCAAAAATCGTACTATTCTCACACATACTGAAAAGTTCTTTATTATTTAAGGAAATGAATGGAAATATGAATTCCATAAGCGTCTTAGTTTCTTCTGCACATGTAAAATGTATTTCCTTATTTAAATGAGGATATTCTCTGCGAATTGTTATATAAAATTGTATTCAATTGGAGAAAGATGTAATCTTACAAACTTGCATTGCTCATATGCATAATTGAAGGATAAGAAATAGAGTGCAGCGAAAAAATTTCTATAAAACTAGGGATCTCAAAAATCGTACTATTCTCACACATACTGAAAAGTTCTTTATTATTTAAGGAAATGAATGGAAATATGAATTCCATAAGCGTCTTAGTTTCTTCTGCACATGTAAAATGTATTTCCTTATTTAAATATGGGACAAAACCAGAAACATATTATGACAACAACATAGTATTATATTATGAAATTTAGGCCTAGTATTTTCTTTCCCTTTATAATAAAAAAATTACTGACGTGAATTATGTGCTTTTTGAGGCATTTTTTCATTAATACATAATTGAATTCGAATTGATCAACATGATGTTTTTTTTTACTTTCTCAAAATGTCAAAAATTTAATCCGCAGAAATCGGGTAGCATTATTTTCTATTGTGATTGTATTCATAAGCAATATAGCATTTTAAATAAGATATGAAATTTAAATGCATATATCGAATAAATCTGGTACTCATTAACTCCTCCGACCGTAGCGCGTCAGCGTCTATTCGTGTTACAACAAGATTTCGGAAAGGCTCAGTGCTTAGTAATCCTCGGAAGTGCTTGGGAGCACTAAAGGGATTACTAAGCACTAAGCCTTTTCATGAAGTGCTTGAATTACTAAGCACTAAGCACTGGTTTTAAAAAGTGCTCGGGAGCACAGTACTCGGGTGCACAAAAAGGCTTCAAGCACATTCACAAGCACTAAGCACAATGCTTCGGCTCAGCTCTGTCTAAGTCCACAGAATTTTTAATTATGACAATATGTAATCTATCGGAATAGAAATTCGTTAAATATCTATCATTATACGAGAAAACTTACATTTCGACTAATTTTTGGATACGACATTCACGAAATTCGCAAAAATTAGCGCGTCGGCATTCTAGAAGTAATTACCAAGTTTCAATCTTACCGGATTTGAATATATTGATATCGGACGAATGGTTTCTGATATATAGTTTTTCAATGACTTTTTCAAAATTTTCCTAGTGATACGATCCTCACAAAAATTCGCAAAAATTTGCGCGTCAATATTCAATATGTTTGAATTAGATCAGTTCCGTATTTTTGAGTTATTAAGGAAATACCAACCAAATTTCAGCTAGGTATAACTCCAAAACCCTTTGGGTGATTATACCCATCAACGAACTCAAACGTCATATTCGGATGCGTAAATCTACCCTAAAAACTGCAATCCCCTA
This sequence comes from Halyzia sedecimguttata, assembly GCA_937662695.2. Classification (NCBI taxonomy): domain Eukaryota; kingdom Metazoa; phylum Arthropoda; class Insecta; order Coleoptera; family Coccinellidae; genus Halyzia; species Halyzia sedecimguttata. The sequence goes on along the minus strand of OW569418.2, from coordinate 31,251,355 downwards.
TTTCCTTCCGTTCTCAAGTTATCGGGAGATAATTTATAATATTATTTAATCTTTTTTTTTGCAAGCGATACCGTTCTCACAAAATTCCACATAAGTCTTAATGTCGGTATTCTTTGGACGCAAAAAAGCTTTCTAGTTTGAAAACGCGTGTTTACCTCATGCAATACATTTTCGATGATCTGAGTGTTCAATCCTCCCCAAACAACAATTCTGCTGAATAGAAATGGATCCAACAGAATTCAACAAAACAGCGTCTAATTAGGAAATCGTCAAAAAACTTGCTACTTTTAAATTAAAATATCGTCTTTGAACTGGAGGTCCATTGCTGAAAAACAAAAGCAGGGAGTCTTTCGCATAACGAAGTTATTGTTTCGATGAACCCATCAGTGGAGAGCTCGTTTCAGTCGTGAAAGTGTTTTCCCTCTAATTGAGCATGAAATTAGGTACGGGTTACTATCTGAGTTAGCCATTTGCAAGTAATTATGCAGAGTACGGAATAAATTTTCTTCATCGGCATTGTTTTGTCAGTGGTAAATCATGTTAAAAAATTATGAACAGTCTATCAAAGACCTGTTTGATATTCTGATCCTTTTCTTGGGTTTTTTTTAATTCTGGAGAGATTCATCAACTTCAGATAATATTTACAAGACAGTATGAAAATGGGTATATGCTTAAGTGTTCTATTCTCCATGTCCAAACAGGAAAATGGACAATAGAATTCACCATGGTAAATTCGATTAAGAGTGTCCAATACAGGAAAATGGACAATAGAACATACGCGCAAAAGCTCCTGACTTCACGTCAGTGCTTGAGCAAATTTTTTTCCCGTGATTTTTTTGGAATTTTCTAGGGGTGCGGTATAAAATTTTAAACACGTCTTTATGTCGATATTCTACAACTAGTTACCAAGCTTCAATTCGATCGGATTTATATTGGTTGAAAATAAAATTATTACTCGGAAACAATTAGGCCTATTATGCCCATTAAAGAGGTTGTCCGTCATATTGGGCTACGCCACCTACCTTGAAAATATCAAGTCGCTATCTCTATCCTTTCTCAAGTTATCATGGCAACGGAAGGCCGGACGGACAGATACAAATTTGTCGGTAGAGACCATTTTCGGCAAAAAAATCGAAAATTACAGACATTTGGGCAAAAAGATAATGCGATGTTCCCCAGAACATACGCGCAATAATATGCTACGCGTATCCAAAACATAAGGAAAGTTCTCTATTTGTCATGCGGTCACTATAGACCACACATTCAGAGTCACTATAATGAAATAGTTTCTAGTCTTTCTAAAATTACCTGAAAACTTCTTTATTGACCAATTGACTATAATTGACAGAACAACCAGTTTGAAAATGCCTTGCTGGCCAGTCTAATAATGGGTTGTTGCAACTTACACTTGGTGCGTAGTTTTCACAACTCGAAATACCTAAGGAAAGTGTCATCGAAATATCTAGAGCAAGGCTGGATACTTTCATACAACAGGATTTTCATAAAGATCAATGACAAACCTGCTACTGACTTAAAGCCAGCAGTCCAATCTGGATCAGCGTAGGCACACAATGTCACGTCTTCTTTTAGACGATCTTGTTCCTCGGGACAAAGTGGTTATCAATTTGTCCAAATGCCAGTGATTTACGAATTTTTGGCTGAAAACGGTCTTAAACGATTTGAATCGATTCACTGATCAAGAATCCGTGGTCAAAATCGATTTTGTCTGCCGTCTGTCTGGCCGTTAACACGATACCTCTCGAACGGAATGAGCTGGACCAGGGCTTCCCCAACTTAGGACTTTGCTATTTTTATACGACGCCCCTCAACTCAGCCCCCAAAAATATTCACCAATTTTAGTACTAGCCCACTAATAGGTTATCGGCTCACTCGTCCCGCGCGACGCCCCTGGCGCAATGTCGCGACGCACACTTTGGGAAGTCCAGAGCTAGACAGTTGAAATTTTCAGAGTAGGTTTGGGAGATGAATATCTCGGTTCGTTATTGGAAAAATCGGAGTAACGGAAAAAAACATTTTTTTTACATTACAAATTTTAAATTCAATTGTTCTTAAGATGCAATGTCATCATAAGAATCCATACTATTTTCAACTCTAACAAGCTAAGACTTTCGGAGATATGATTTTTCAAAATTTCAATATTAAATCATGATTCTATGATTTCACAAAATGCTGTAATCGTGTTTATAAATATATAAAAATGAATGATCTGTGTTCATACATGTCATCTTAGAGTTTTTCAGAAAGTGTGACATATACATAGTACATCTATTGTACATGGCATATGGTGTAACCATAAATCGACTAGAGATCATCATCTGTAGGTTCTTGCAAAGAATCGCGTTCTCGATTACCGTGTCCTAACGCGGCAGTCAGCGCTCAGTGCCGAGGTAGAATATACATAACCTTATTTTTTATTTGTTTTTTGTTCGTACTTTGATAATATTTTGTGTTGGAAAACAAGGTTTCGAATCTTGAATATATACAAGACTGTTTTTGTACCAAAAATTATATTGACTCGTTGCATATTGAATAATTTATGTATATATATCGGGGATGATATTTCAGAAGATTTAGAGTTGGATCATTTTAATGTTGTATGAGAGCAATAGGAAAGAACAACTTAATGGAATCATCAAAAGAAATCACAGTTCGTTGACCACCAAGGTTAATATTAGCTTTTACTTCCTTAAGTAGTGAGACATGTTCGTATACAGGGTCTTTCACGAGGAATCTCACCCATATTTATACGGGAAACTACTGAACGTATATTCATGAAATTCAGCACTTATAAGTATTTCACGATGCTGATGAAATCTAAAATATTTTCAAGGCATGAGCACCTCCGGTTTTTCCGGAAATTACGTCAACTTCCGTTTTTCAAATCAGAACACCATTTTTTTATTGCAGAAATAGATTCCTTAGAAAATTTCAAGTTATTTTGATGTAACATTTTTCAGTTTTGGTTGGAAAATTCTCTCTGAGCGGGAAAATTCGAAAAAAAAAATCGAAAATAGAGCTCCGCTGAAATAAGAATAACTTCGAGGTTTTTGGATTTTTGGGATTTTTCAAGATGTAAGATTGATGTATCCACTTTAAAAATCGAACTCGCGATGACAAAATCGTGAAAAATCAATTTTTCCAAATTAGAACCCCATTTTTTTATGGCAGATATTGATTCTACGTTAAAAAACAATGTGAGTGTATGCATTATACCCTTGCCCTAAAATGGATATTTTCTGAGTTATTCACAAAAAACTGTTTTTCGTCTTGAATTTTCAGCTATTTCTTTTCCCTTCACGTCAAAAAGATGACATTTTCAGGAACTGTTATCTGAACCATGCTGTAGATTTTTCACCCTTTCTTGAAACCGACTTCAAGTTACTATTAGGAGAACCATGGCAAACTCTCGCAGTTATAACTAGAGAAGATGCTCAAAGTTTTGACCGTTAATTTCTAGACATTTATTTATACGTCTCAGGAATGCTTCGTGCGTTGCTCTTTTTATTTCATTGGGAGGAAGAGATCTGCAAAAGTGTTTAAAAACCAAATTGAGTTTCAAAACTATGAATCTAAAAATCTAAACAAACCTGAACGCATTTCTGACTCGTTCTATGCAGTCCTCTTTATCAGTCAGGGGAGTTGAGTAGACAATATTTTTTAACGTGGTGGCCAAAGTTGTGGACCATTGTTCGCCAACCATCGATCTTCAAATAGCCTGTAGAGGATATTTTTTTTTTTTTTTTTTTTTTTTTTTTTTTGTAGAGGGGGAAACCTTTTATAGGCACCCTGGTCCTACGCCAGGGTAGTGTGAGACTCACCGGCTAGGTGCCGGCATACTCGCTAAAACCCCCCCTCTTACCCCGAGATGGTCTGCGGCGACGGCTTTATTGCTCGCTGCCGAATTAAACGGTGTTTGGGTGCGAGTTACCCAGGATTGTGGCGGAAGGCAAGCCGGCCTCAACCCACCCCCTCGCGCGTTCGTGGGGCTCTGGATGTCATTTGGCCCCACCGGGTCCAGTTGGTATGGGACCCTTGTAACACGCGAGTGGTTATACCGCTCAGGAGCCCAATCGGAACACCCAGCTGGGTCTGCAGAGACTCCGCAGAGGCGCTGCTCCACACACCTCTCCAGGAGAGTGTGCAAGACAGAACAGTCACGGAGGAGGAGGGCAGCTCCAGCAAGCTGGCGGCCGCCTCCCTTATAGGTAGAGAGTTATACTTCTCCACCTTCCTGCCGTGACTGGCGTCGAGCGATGTTGCGCCTGACACCACCTGAGCATCCACGATGAACCCCCGAGTGCCCTGCTTCACTAAAAGATCGGGTTTCCTGACCCCGACTGCCGTCCGGAGGTGGGGCTCACAATGAACCTCCATCCTCCTCGCCCTGAGATGGTCGGCCAACGTGCTGCAAACTGCATTATGCCGCCGAATCCTGCCTCCGTGGGTACGGAAGCAGGACTGGATGACATGTGCGGCAGTCTCCGTGCAGCTGCAGCCGGCACGGCACTTGATGTCGGTGTGCACGCGCCTCTGGCCCCTAGATGTTCGGACCAGGGTGGGAAGACAGTTGATACGGGTATGGTGGTACTGGATATAGTCCCTTCCGGGCACACCAGACACCCCCGCACCAACCCACCTGGTGGAAGCGGTGGTCTTCCCACATTCCCTCAGTTCCCTACCATCCACAGACTCATAAAGACTGTTGGCCCAATACGCTGCTCGTTGTTGGGAACTGTAGAGCCTCTCATTATTACGGTTCAAGACTCTATCGGTCCAGACGATCTTATCCTGGACCCATGCCGACCCATGGGCAATCCTGACGGACTGGAATGAAGAATCCTTCATTGCCATGAGCCGGCTGCGTATCAGACCTGGGACAGTGGTGAGGAACGAGGGAATTCCGAGGCCGCCATCTCGGCAGGATGTATGGAAATACCCCACTGGTACATCCTTGGGCAGTCGCAGCCACCTACGGACAGCAGCACGCACCTGAAGGTCGAGTTGACGTAGGACCTTCAGGGTGCAGCCGGCCAGAACCAGGCGATGATAATACCTGGTTACCAGAAAGCAGCGCAAGATGGTAAGGCGCTGCTGAGGTTTGAGAGGGGCTCGCGTAATGCGTTGAAGCTCCACCTCCAAGGAGGGGCTCACCCGCCTCACGCCCGTTGGACTCAGGTTCACACCGAGGTACTTCCACTCCTCAGTGGGCCCTAGTTGGTGGATGGGCACCTGATCCCGGAGCGCGAATTGGGGGGAAGTCAGAACTTTGACTTTCTTATCCCTCCCTGATGGAACAATGGAGGTGGCAACGCACTTGGAAGCATTGAACGCAAGCCCCTGCTGATTGGCCGACTGCTCGACTGCTGTCAACGCCACCGACATACCCGTGGTGGATGACGTAACCAGGCAGAAGTCATCTGCGTAGGCGACGGCGTTCACTAGGTGGCCAGGGGTCAGTTCGTAACCCACCGTGGCTGGGATCGAGCGCAGAACCCTGTCGGTGACCAACGAGAAGATGATAGTACTCATCGGGTCACCCTGACGCACCCCCCTCCTCACAATAAGCTTCCCAGACCTTCCACCTGGAACCTCCAAGATGGTAGTGGAGGCCCTGTAGACGGAGGCGACGTACGCCACTAGGACTTCAGGTACCCCTGCCTCGGTCATGGCAGATGTTATCGCCTCGTGGCTCACCGAATCGAAGGCCTTGGCTACGTCCAGAGACACGATGTGAAGTTCACGACGATTACTCCGGGCGTGACCGATGGTAGAGGCCAAGACGACTATGTTTTCAGCACAGCCGTCTTCGAGGCAGCGTTGCCTCTCGTCGACCAATTGGTGAGCCATCATACGGCCAGCTAAGATCTTGTGCAGCTGGCGCACAACGACCGAGGCGATAGAAATAGGCCTGAAGTCAGAAGGCCGGCTGGAATTTGCCTTCTTGGGAATGAAGATCGTTCTGGACACCAGAACGTCTTCCGGGAAGCATCCTATATAGAGGATCATGTTGTAGAGGAGTGCGCGTATAAGGACAGGGCACTGTCTCCAGACCGCGGGTGTTATGCGGTCTGGGCCAGCGGCTGAGCCGCAGGGAACATTTACCGATCGCACCTCCTTGACGGAGATGGGATCAGCCAAGCTGGCCTTCTGCCGGTGTTCTGGCAGAACGGGATGTTGAGCGACGGGAATGGAGGGATGGCCGAAAACCGGAGACCAGTAATCGATCATGTCTCGGAGGCAAGGTGTTGCTGCCTCAATCTCACCGTCCAAGACCAGCTTAGCAGCTCTGCTCATGTTAGCCTTGAACAGAGACTGCATACGAGCATATTCCCTGCGCCTGATCTTCTGGCGGCTCGGCCGGGCCTCGACGTCGACCAGGCGTCGCTTCGGCGCCATGCGCTTCTTCCGAGGCATCGCTATTGCGACAGACTCTATCCACTCCGCGATGCCACGCATCACGTCTTGGCCCTCGAGAAGCTGGTGCGCCAAGAGAGGTAGCGGGTGATCCGCGAGCGAGCCACCCTCCGATAAAATGGCCCGCCTGAGCTGCAAAATTGCAGCCCGATAGACCTCTCGAGGGTCTCGAGGGGAAGCGCATTCCTCCGAAGCCACAGAAGCCGGTGGTGTGGCAGGGCTCTCCGAAGATGATGGTTCGGCACGAGGAGCAGGTGGAGGAGAAGGCTGTTCGCCATCAAGGGCACTAAGTGCCTGGCCAAGCAGATCTTCATATGCTTTGGTCTTCCTGGCGTACCTGATCCCACCGGAATTTCTTCCGGGAAAGTAGGGAGCCAGGAAGATATTTATAAAGCGGACAGGATTGCCCGCTCTATCGGTGCCATGCTTGATGACGTAGGCCTCCTCATGCGCAGCTAAGCGCAACTCCTCGCGCGAAAGCCCCCTGCGAGCGCGGTCGACGTCGACTTCATTGTTCACCGCGTCAGGATGGGCAGACCTACGGTGAACCCCCAGCCCGGATTTGGTAGTGAAGCTCCGTGGGCAATCGGGGCACGCGAACAACTCCCGCTCGGGTGACACCGAGTGCGAGGTACCAGCAGCTGATGTTGTCGGCTGCTGCGCGGCGATGACGGTGCCGCGATGAGTGCGCCGATGGTTGGCCAGTCCTCGTGAGGAATTAAAAGTCCTCGGAGGCTGGCACACAAAGCATGTCACTCCCGCGGATGTTGTTGCGGGCAGGACATCGGATTGCGCCAGGGAGGAAGAAGGGGCCGACGCATCCTCCGCAAGGGTAGTCTGACCGGGGGTCCGAGGCCTCCCCCGGCCGCCGGGATTGATACCCGGTAAATTTTCTGGCTCAACGGGTGCAGACTACAATTCTGCCGCCAGGTAGCAAGCCTGACGGCAGCTGGGGCTCTCAACCCCTGTGCCCCCGGCCTTTAATTCAGGGCCCCAGAAAAACACGAAAGACCGGCTGGCCACTTGTGTGGGCTGCACACTTCTGGAGCCCCTATCCCGATGGTAGAGGGAATTGCCATTGCCTGCTATTAGCCGTTCTCAAAGAGAACGTTGCCCGACTCTCACCACTAGGAGGTTGCAGGTTGGTCTTAAGAGGTCGAATTGTGTGGAGGCGCGCCATCTTGTTGATACCATAAGTCATTATGGTTCTGTACTAGCGGCTCAATTATTTGAGTCAATATGTCAGAATATCTATCTCCTAAGGGAGAACATTCTTTAAATAATGCAAACATGTGTAGTGTTCTATCTTACCAGTTAAAGTCCCATCGTAAATGTGAGCATCGAGAATTGCATTATTTTTGATGGCGCAAAAAACATTGAAACTCCAGGTCTCTTGAAAGTTCCATTGTCTGAAGTGGTGGTTGTTCTCTTCATCCCAATAATGACTGTTATGCCTATTGAAAGAACCATTCTTTGTGAATTTAGATTCATCTGTCCAAATTATACAGTCCAAAAAGTTTTCATTCTCTTGAAATCGAATCATCATAGCTTCGCAAAACTCTGTTCTCCTGACGAAATCAGTTTCCTTCAAATGCTGTACCCTATTGAATTTATATGGGTGCATTTTATGTTTTTTTAATGTTCTCCAAACACTCGATTGAGATAATCCCAGATCAATCTCGGCATCTTTGAGAGAATTTTGAGGATTCACACGAAAATATGCAAGAACTGTAATTTCGTTGTTCTCATCTTCTACTACACTTTTTTCTCTGTGTATAGTTTTCTTAACGAAAGATCCGACGTTTCTCAAGTTTGTTATGTTTCTGTTAATGGTATCTCTCGTTGGTCTGGGTCGGTCAGGAAAACTCTCAATGAACAGTCAAATCGTTCTATCTACAACTTTATTACATTCTCCATGAAGTAGAATGAGATTTAAATAATCTTCATTGGTAAAATTGGGCATAGTGATCGATTTTATAACTTAATACGAATTATCACCAAATTAATAGTAAACACAAAATGCTACTGAATAAAGAGGAATTTGGTAGATGTAATTAATGATATCTATCATTAAAAAAAAGAATGTAAAACATGGTAAGTTTTTGCATATGGTTCATAAGGAATTATTTATTTATCACTGGAGAGAAAACCGATGGCCGATTAGTTGAAATAAAGAGGTTTCCGATACAAATTCGAATCAAAATTCGCCATCTATTTAGGAACAACCTGTAACTTTTTTCTCTTGCATATTAGGGTAGTAAAATCTAAAACATGGTTTAAGTAACAGTTCCTGAAAATTTCATCTTTTTGGCGTGAAGGGAAAAGAAATAGCTGAAAATTCAAGACGAAAAACAGTTTTTTGTGAATAACTCAGAAAATATCCACTTTAGGGCAAGGGTGTGATGCATACACTCACATTATTTTTTAACGTAGATTCAATATCTGCCATAAAAAAATGGGGTTCTAATTTGAAAAAATCGGTTTTTCACGATTTTGTCATCCCTAACTTTTAAAGCGATTTTTTCACCCCCTGTATCATGAATCGCGCATTCAATTTTTGAAGTGGATACATCAATCTTACATCTTGAAAAATCCCAAAAATGAAAATTTTCCATCCAAAAACCTCGAAGTTATTCTTGTTTCAGCGGAGCTCTATTTTCGATTTTTTTTTCGAATTTTCCAGCTCAGAGAGAATTTTCCAACCAAAACTGAAAAATGTTACATCAAAATAACTTGAAATTTTCTAAGGAATCTATTTCTGCAATGAAAAAATGGTGTTCTAATTTGAAAAACGGAAGTTGACGTCATTTCCGGAAAAACCGGAGGTGCTCATGCCTTGAAAATATTTTAGATTTCATCAGCATCGTGAAGTACTTATAAGTGCTGAATTTCATGAAAATACGTTCAGTAGTTTCCCGTATAAATATGGTTGAGGTTCCTCGTGAAAGACCCTGTATATAGATACAGTATTTTCATAATGTTGCTAGCAAAAAAATGCTGAAATATTGATCTACATGCGTATCAAATATCTACAGAATGAATGTGTTAGTGGTATGAACAATTAAATTATGAAAAGGGGATTGTTGGCTCAGTGGGAGAGTAATTGACTAGGTAGTGGAAGCCCCAAGTTCAATTCCGAGGCTAGGAAAGAAATTTTCTAGTCATGGTAATCGCCACCATTCACTGTTGGGTCAAAAATTAACTGTGCTGTGCCTAAGGTGGCGTAAAGACACAGTAACAAAGCCTACAAAGAACACAAACTGGTTCTCCTTACTCGCTCAAGCTCTTCGACAGCTCATGAGGAGTCTCCTTGGGGAAGACCTAGGAGGATCAGTATAATAATATACAATACAATATATTTTGTCTCACAAAGAGTTAAGTTTTCGAATAAAAAAAGAATATAAAATAAATATTTTAGTTCAAATAAAATGGAATGAACTATGAAAATAAATTGTTCGTCAGCCTATACCTATTCAAATATCAGGAATGAGTGGGTTATCTGCTATGAGTGTCAGTCTTGCTCTAGACCAGGGGTCACCAAATGGCGGACCGCGGTCCAGATGCGGACCGCGAACCTTTTTTTTTGCGGACCCTTTTTCCAGAAAACATGTATTCACCTAAAACAAATTAGATAACTTGTCGTTTTATTTACTAATTATTGATATTGGATTCAGATTAACTGCTAGTCAAATGAAACTAATTGGTGACCCCTGCTCTAGACCTTACTATGATGCTTTCCTTAGGTATTTCGAGTTGTGGAAACTATGCACCGATTGTGAGTTCCAACAACAGTTAAATCATTGCTGATTGCTCAGTCTTGACAAATAAACTATTACTTCAATTTAATTTCTTTTATGATGTAGTTCTATCATATTGATATCATTAGCAACTCTGATAAACCAATTCTTTCGGAGCCAAAGCTCCTGTCCACAGGGCTTTCCCAATTTTTTGGCGCTCTTGTTTCTCGAAACAGAGTGCTTATGAATTTGCCCAAATGTCTGTAATTTTCGAATTGTTGGCTGAAAATGGTCTAAAATGATTTAATTCGACTCACTGATCAAGAATCCGTGGTTGAAATCGATTTTGTCCGGACGTCCGTTAACACAATATCTTTCGAACGGAATGAGCTAGACAAATGAAATTTTCAGAATAGGTTTGGGACATAAATATCTCTCTCGGATAAGTTCGTTACTGGGCAAAATCAGCCGGACAGTTTCCGAGTAACGAAAAAAAAATATTTTTTAACGTTAAAAATTCGAATACAATTTTTTTTAAAGCAGTTTCATCATAAGAACCAATTGATATTATTCTCAACTCTAACAAGCTAATACTTTCGGAGATATGATTTTTCAAAATTTCAATAATACATCGGACTTCTATGTTTTCACAGAATGCGAATTATATCTGTCTGTGTTCTATCGGTTTGCGGTAGCTGGCGTTTGGACCAGTTTGAAAGATAAACATCATTATTGTCAAACGAAACTGAGAGTGTATTTCTGGAGAGTTTGGTTTATGTAAGCATGAAGACGATGTGAGTCGAAGAAAATGAATGATGCAATTCCTTGCATCATTCATTTTCTTCAACTTCCGTTGAGCATAATTTGGAACGGGATTTCCAACTAATGTACAAGCAGTTATTCCTCATTAAAACTATTTAAGATTTCCTACATAACTATTCTGGTTTGAGTTATCTCTGGACATATTACATTAGATTCGTTTCATAAATAAAACTGGCTATCTCTTCTCCTAAATTTATCAGAATGACTCCTGATAGTTTTGAAATACTTGTAGCCAAAATTGGATGATGCAAGGAAGTCGAGCATAATTTACGAGTCATTCTCTAATTATGGAAGATTTAGAAAGGGATTTCCAACTAATGTACAAGTAGTTATTCCTTATTAATACTATTTAAGATTTCCTACATAAGTATTCTGGTTTGAGTTCTCTCTAGACTGATTACATTAGATTTGTTTTATGAATAAAACTGGCTATTTCATTTCCTCAATTTTCCAGAATGACTTCTGATAGTTTTGAAACACTTGTAGCCAAAATTGGATCGTCATATAAAGATAAGATGCAAAGGCATTTTAATTTCTTTTATGATTTAGTTCTTTACCCCTTTTTATTTTTGAAATAAAACGCCTAACTTCGGCTATGATACAATTATATTAGTATCCTCAAAGCATACCTATATCACTGCTAATATCCTCACATATCGCTGACACTTATTCAACATCTTCAACTGGAATAACAATACAAGGCGATCATTTATCAATGAGCCGAACATTTCTAACTTTGATCCTATTGTACTGTTCTCTATTTAGCTCATGGTTGTACGCTATACGCTATACGATTCTTAATCATTTATCTTTTGCAAACTCAGAAAAATATCTCTTTGAATATTTCTTGCCATTATCGAAGCGAACCTCCTGTAACTTCTTACCTGTAATATTTACAACATAGTTCATATCCTCGGCTGAGAACCAGCATCATATAACTCAATTTTTGGATAAAGTGAGTTGTTGACGCTTTTCCATTCGAATTTATGCGCCTGTTTCTCAGGGAACATCATTTTCCGGCTCGTATGACGTGGAGTGCTTCTATTCGCGATTGAGTCGTTACCTAATAATTCAAAATGTGCAGCAGCATAGCTGGATCGTCAGATCCTTAATTCTCCTGAAAAGTAAAAAATTGGTTCAAGCACTGACGTGAAGTCAGGTGCTTTTGCGCGTATGTTCTATTGTCCATTTTCCTGTATCGGACACCCTTAATCGAATTTACCATGGTAAATTATGTTGTCCATTCTCCTGTATTGGACACTCCTAATTCGAATTTACCATGGTAAATTCAATTGAGGGTGTCCAATACAGGTTAATGGACAATAGAACATACGCGCAAAAGCTCCTGACTTCACGTCAGTGCTTGAACCAATTTTTTTTTTCGTAATTTTTTTGAAATTTTGTAGGGGTACGGTTCTTACAAAAATTTTTTCTCGTAATTTTTTTCAAATTTTCTAGGGATACGGTTCTTGAAAAACTTGTTGATTTTCTATCAATAGTTACCAAGCTTCAATTCGATCGAATCTTCCAGTTTTGAGTTATCGAGGGAATAATATTCCAGGTGGGTATAACTCGGAAACCGTTAAACCGATTTTCCCCAAAAACGAACTCAACTCTCCCATTCGGATATGCAACCTACCCTGAAAATTGCAAATCCCGTTCTCCTTTTGTTCGAAAGTTATCGAGGCAACGGTCACCCATCTACTGAACTCACACAAGGCTGCTCGAATCTCCAACAATATTTAACCGATCGTGTTAAAACTTGGCAGGAGAGTTGAGTTCTGAAGGCTCTTGCAAAATTTCAGCAATTGCAGAGGAATAGTTACTGATATTTAGAATTTTTTTTTAAGTTTCAATGATTTTTTAAAAATTTTGTACAGATATACGAAATATTGCAAGAATTTTCGCGTTGGCATTCTACAATTAATAACCATGTTTCATTCAATCGGTTTAGTATTTTTTGAGTTAATGAGGAGAAAAAAACAACCAAATTTCAGATGGCTATAACTCTAAAACCGTTTGGACGATTACGCTTATAAACAAACTCAAATGTTGTATTCAGATGCTGTAACGTGCCAATCGTCCACTTATAGATGATTGTCGAGCATGAGAATCTACTTTTAATTTTCTAGGGGTGGGGGGCTAAACTGGCTTAATTCGGCAACAAAATTCCCTTCCAGGTTTTCACAATATATATATATTAAAATTGAAAAATTACAATAGGTCGACCCTTTCTTACTCTACACAGTCTTATACTAGTTAACTTAATAGAAAACAAAGTCTAGGCCAAGGTGCTATTGGGGAAAACGAACAAAGGAATTATAATACGAAAAACTTTAACAACTCCTTCTCGGGTTTCTGAACTTAAATCTTCAATTAATGAATCACACAATCCGCCGTATTCACGAAGCATTCAATCTCCGTTAAGTCCTAACTGAGGTCCTCAGTTAAGGATAAATAAGAATCGCAACCTCAGTTAACTTATGTAACTGTGCTGAAGCAGGCCTGTTTCACGTTAATTTTCACTTAAACTGAGGTTCCGATTTTTATTTATCCTTAACTGAGGACCTCAGTAAGGACTTAACGGAGATTGAAAGCTTTGTGAATACGGCGGTATATATCATAAATGAAACCTGAGAAGGAGTCCTGTTCAGAATATCAAACAACTTCTACCGAATTTACCAAATCTGAAATCGCTTCCACAAAATGGATGACACTGAAAAAACTATGATCTTTAAAATTGAATTTTCTTCCCTGGTGAGGATTCTGACCTATAATGATATCAAATTAAGCACTTACCGAGAATTTCAGCACAATTCTCGCCGATAATTCAACTCGTAAATCTAACGATAAAAATGCTGTTATATTGAAATCTTCCGGAATCGCAAGAAGAACAGCAGTACTTTTCAGCCTTTCATGAAACATGAAGATGCCGACGCTCTGGTTTATGCGCAGGCTCCCGTTATAGTGTTCGACGCGTCATAATTTAGGCCACTATCAAAACAGAGGCGGATCGTCCACTTGATTTAACCACAGACGTGCTATATCGTTGCAATGCACATCCTAACCTGAATAATTCAAGCCGCTATCTGTCCGTTCTCAAGTTATCGTGACAACAAAAATATTTTCTAATAATTTTCTAGCTATACGATTCGCACAAAATTTCACCTACGTGCATAGGTTCATAATCTGCAACTACTCACCATGTTTCAATTGGATCGGATTTATATTGGTTGGAAACAAAATTATTACTCGGAAACCATTGGGCCGATGATGCCCATTGACGAACTTGTCCGTCGTATAGAAATGTCGCTAGCTCTTTCCGTTCTCATGTTATCGTGGCAACTGCAGGACGACCGACCAGACAGAACCAAATATTTCCTCGAATTCTTCATTGGGAAGTCGAACCAAATCGTTTGAGACCATTTTCGTCAAAAAATTCGAAAGTTATAGACATTTGGGCAAAATGATAACGCGATGTTCCCCAGAACATACTCGCAAAAATTGAATTGTGTGATGTTGGCTGACGATATATGTTTTGAAACAACCGAAAACTTCAGCCTTTTACCTAAACAACAATCAAAGGAATTCACAAAGTGCTTTTCTCCTTTGTACCCCTCAATATCCATGTAATTTACGTCTGTGTGTACTACCTGACAGATGTATCTTGATCGTTTTATATTATTTTCAAATTTTAAATTAGACATTTGTTGAATCCTGATTGTTTTATTAGGATAATGTTGTTTGGAAGGATCAAATGTTGTTTCGAAGGAGCAGAATTTTACACCCTGATTTTTTTATCAGGGGGATGAATAGTTTGTTACTTGCAATAAGTTAACAATTACGAAGATAGGAAGTTGTGAAAGACTCAAACGCACTTTGAACAAACAATAAACTGTATGTTGCTTGTTATCGATACTTCGATAACAAGCACGAAGTAATTATGAAAATGTAATATCTATACAATTTAAAGTCTTCCTTCTATATGAAAATGTATAGCAAGGAAGAAGTGACTACTTAGTTGGTACGACAACAAAAAGGTAATAGTATTGTTTCGCGACAGATCAAGAATAATAGTGATGCTGCACTAGAGCAGTAGTAGTAGTAGTGCATTTTTTTCAGTGTATAATGTATATAAAAAACCAGATAGAAGGAAAATAGGAGGTTCCTTTATCTGGGTAAAAACGGAGGAAATATTAACATTAATTGGGGTTTCGATCTTAAGACCGCCCTGATATGTTACAACAATACTCTCATTTGTCGCTTTTGAAAAAGAGTGGAAATATTTCCGAAATTTCGGATGCAAGTACCGATGAGTGCCCTTCTAGGATATTTAATCTTAGGCATTCGAAATCTTAACTGATCTAATTACTGCAGTTTAGGGGTTTGAATGGCCTCTAGAGGAAACGAACACCAGCACTGGGCAATGTGTCGAGACGGTGATAAGTTTCTTAACGATTCAGTTGTTGAATAAATTCTAGCAGTTGTTCTGAAGTGTTTTACAGTAAATAGGCCACGAATTGCTGTAGTTTGGTCGATGGTTTACAAGAAATTTCACTTTAGGAGGGTTAGACCTCCATCCTCCATGGCACGAAAAACGATGGTGGTTCTTTGTTGAAAAGAAACCAAATATACGTTTCTTAACATGTGATGTCATGGGACATTACAGCATTCAATTTCTAAACGTGGCAACTCCTTCACAATATTATTATTTTTCATTATATATTAATCTCTAAAGTTTATATGACCCAGAATTCTATGCCGTTTCTTTAACTCGTTAAATTTACGCCTGAATAATTTGAGGTAAAAAAATGTTTATATCAATGATACATTTCACAGTATATGGGGATTTTTGTATGACTTACATAGATAGCAATTTTTTTTTTTATTATGAACTTATTTTTCGTTCATATAAACTGAAATAACAAGACTTGTTATGGTTGATAGACTCAATACATTTTCAAATATTGTAGTAGCATAAGTAATAATTAAAGGATACTTTGGGAGGTATATTCATTATTAAATAGTTCTTTTCAGAAAAAAATCAGGGCAATCGGTTCTAAGTTCAATATAGAAAGCATTTTCAAGGCACAAAATTATCTTAGGTCTTTATTAATAAAGACAAAACCGAACATGTACGTACAATCTATGGACATCACATGATGGATTGGAGTAAAACAAAGATTCTGATGAGATAGTCGGATTATATTCAAAGTCTGTAAGTATTCCGAATACATGTCGCTTGTATTTTGTTGAACAGAGAATTATGGAAATTGCTCAATTGGAATTGAGCATAGGTGGTTGAATTTGCTGAAAAAGGAGTTAGAACTTATATGCAAAGGAAACTATGTTGCTACGACCATCAAAGATTCTCAATAAGACAATTTTCGAATTTCTGAATAGCTATTGAACAAAAAATAATTCTGAACATTTTCGTTAGTTGTCGTACGAAAAGTCTAATCTAGTAGAGGTAGTAATCTGATTGTTTTATCATTGATCTTGTTTCATCATTGTTTGTTAGGCAAAATTTTTCTATATATTGCCTCAGACAAATATATTGTGTTTCTTGCGCAGAAGCAATTCACAAAATAATAAATTTTTTATTTTATGGATATTTTTCAGAGTTTGGGAGAGAAAATACAGAAAGGAACCATTTAAGATTGTAGGAACAACTTCTTGAATATAAACTTTGCGATCATATATTTTCCAAGAAATATTACCTATAGAATGCATGTTGCTTTAACTTGATGCAAATCCATATGAACTCAATGGCAAATTATATACGATTTACACTAATTTACTCATTATTGTGACGCGTTTTGACACTGCGAATTATAAATATTGCCAAACCAGTTATTTTGCCACAACCAAAATGAACTTGTTTTCTTCTGAAATATAGCTCCTCATATAGAGACCATAATCAATGACGTTACCAAATAAAAAATACTTTCTCTAGCTTCCCCACTGCCTTTTCTATACTTTGATACAGGAATAGAAGAAATTTATTTCTATGATATTATCATACATACATATATATCGATATTTAAATAGGGGTACTCTACACCATACTATAGTTGTTTTGATAACTAGTCTCAATGCTAAAGCGTTGATATCATTGAATTATGATGATTGCCTTTACTATCCTTCAGACAGAATTGGATTGTATTTGATCTTACTTGATCAAAGCAATAATGTACACATACAAATCCACAGGAAGGAATATCAATACCTTTAACCTAATTTTCATCCCTCTAACAGATGTAAACATACCTCCACATTTATCAAATCATGTTTCTGATGCACCTTTGACAATCTTCAACCCCTCGAGATGTAAGTGTTTATCTAAGGTGTCATAGTCCCTCTCTGTTCATTCACTTCATTACCACTGCTGGAAATATAATACCCCAGTTATGAAATCCGGGAAAACTGATAGTTCTCCCGTCTACCGTAAATCTTCCCTATGTCTTAATCGAATCATCCGTGGATTTAGGCATAATAATCTCCAGGTCGAAAATAAGATTACTTTCGGGAATATACCCTGCGGAATTAGATGGAGGCATACAGGCGCTGTGAAGTAGAAATCATCTCCGCAGTGAGAAAGAAGGCCGAGCAATGAACTGTGAAATTGCTTTGCTATTATGGCGTCTGCCTATGGATGGTTATGAATGGGGTGTTTGGGCTGAATTCTATAGTATCTAGAGCGACAATTTAGAATAATTTAACCGATGGTCAAATGTGACTATTACGTGATAAATATTCGGTCACATTGTCTTGATAACTGAAAAACAGGGCAGATATCAGAAGAACAGAGAAGTGGCGATGTGAGCACTCAAAATTATTATCCATCGTGAAATATCAAAGCTACGTTTTTGCGCGTATGTTCTGGGGATTATCGCGTTACCATTTTTACAAAATGTTTTTGTTTGATTCTGTCCGGCCATGGCCACGATAACTTGAGAACAGAAAGAGAAAGTGACCTGGAATGTTCAGGGTGGTGGCGTATCCTAATATGACAGACAATTTCGTTAATCGGCATGAACAGTTTCCGAGTAATAATTTTGTTTTCAATCAATACAGATCCGATCGAATTGAAACTTGGTGAGTAATTCTAGAACACAGACTGAAGATGTATGTGCAATTTTGTGGGAGTCATATCTTTAGAGAATATTTAAAAAAATCATCAAAAGATAGTACTCAGCTCACGATAACTCGAGAACGGAAAGATATAGCGACTCGAGATTTTCAGGGTGGGTTGACCATCCGAGTGCAACATTTGAGTTCGATAAAGGGCATAATCGGCCAAACAGTCCTGAAGTTATACCTATCTGAAATTGTGTTTTTATTCCCTCCTTAATTTAAAAAATATTAAACCAATCCAATTCAAACGTGGTGGTTAGTTGTAGAATGCCGACGCACACATTCTCACAAAATTTCATGAGGATCGTATAACCAGAAAATTTTTAGAAAATTATTGAAAATCTTAGAAAGAACTACATCTCAGAAACTATCCATCTGATATCACTGAAATTTCGCAAAATGCTTCAAAACCTAACTCAGCAAAGTTCCAAATTCAAATTAATTTCAAATACTCAAGCAATGACCTAGTTAACTTTCATCCAGCCCGACGAGTGATTCCAGTGTTTTCCCAATATCACGAAAAATACTGATCTGATCAAATTGAACCGTAGTAGTTAGATTTAAAAGAACCCCCACGAAGAATTATGCAAAGTTTTTTAACTATTGCATGACGGGAAAATTAAAGAAAAAATTGTGCGTGATTTCCTCGGCGCGGAAGGAGTGAAACTTCGTAATGTGGAAATGAAAATAGGAAGGGGTAAAAAACTACGTGCTTGCGTTCGAGTTCCATGCATTCATCACTCTCGCTCTGTCTCTTTCTATTCCCCCTCCTCAGGAGTGTCGAACGTTTAACGCAATAGTGTTTTCATACCCCCTCCATGGTAGCGTTAAACGTTTGACGCAACCTTGTTTAAGTCGCACTAGAAGTTTCACTTCAAAAACAAGTGAATTAAATAATGAATATTGTAAATTAAAATAGAACAACGAAAGGCGTGCCTGTGTTCGAGTACCACGCATTCACTTTCGCTCTGTCTCTTTCTATTCCCCACCCGGGAGCGTTGAACGTTTACGCAACAGTGCTTTCATACCCTCTCCATGGTAGTGTTAATCGTTCAACGCAACCTTGTTGGATGTCGGATTCGAAGTTTCACTTCAAAAGCAAGTAAATGAAATAATGAATATTATAAATAAGAATAGAACAACGTAATGTGGAAATGGAAATAGGAAGGGGTAGAAAACTATGCGTATGCGTTTGAGTGCCACGCAACTTATTTTACAGACAAGTTCTCGAGTCAAACTTGATAGAATAATATGTAACATGATAATTTTTTTCTGAAATAGAAATTTGGAAATAATGTATCAAAGGTCAGTAATAACATAAGTTCAAGTTACGGAATTCACATTAACTGTTGAGTTCTTCTGTGGCCCAGTGCAGTACTTCTTGGAAAGTAGATACCGGGATCGATTCCCCTAACCGTAAGTATTGATCTTTTTGGCGCTCTTGTTCCTCGGAACAGAGTACAATCAATTTGCCCAAATGTCGGTAATTTTCGAATTTTTGGCTGAAGAATGGTCTGTAACGATTTGGTTCAACTAACTGAACCAGAATCCGTGGTCGAAATCGATTATGTCCGGCCGGCCGTACTTCAGTCCGGCCGTCAACACGATAACTCTCTAACGAAATGAGCTAGACAGTTGAAATTTCCAGAGTAGGTTTGTGAGATAAATATCTCGGCTGAGTTTGTTATTGGGCAAAATCGGTCGAATGATTTCGGAGTAACGAAAAAAAAAAAATTGTTTTACATTACAAATTCCTAAATCAATTTTTTAAGATGAAGTTTCTTCATAAGAATTCATTGATTTACTTTTGAAATCTAATAAGATATCACTTTCGGCAATATGATTTATCAAAATTTCAATAATACATCGTACTACTATGTTTTCACTGAATCTGAATCTATCTGTGTTCACTGTTCATACATGTAATCCTATCTACATATAACAGACATGTCAAATGTATTTCTGTTCGAACAAACAAAGTATGATTGAATGTAAAATGACTAATTATAGAATATTATAATTAACCCTACCCTATATACCCTATGGATAATCCATATGATGATGGAAATATACCATTTAGTAAATTTATCTTATTGGGTTCAGAATACCTTCAGTGAAAGCAAAACTGGAATATTGGCTAAGTTTCGATTGAAATAATTCAATTTTCAGAGTAGATTTCAGGAATGAAAGTCTCGGATAAGTTCGTTATTTAATTTTAATTTAGTTTCTTTTATGAAGCAGTTCTATTATGAGAATCCATTGATATTATTCCCAACTCTGAGAAACCAATAATTTCGGAGATGAATTGTTAAAGTTTGAACAACAGTGCCAATGCTCCTGTTCATAGGGCCCTCCCACTTTTTCATTTGTGTTTCAATAATATAATAATAACTTTGTGAAAAGGATTACGGACGGAATTAAGTCGATAATTTCATAAAATTACGTGAGTTTTTCAGTATTTCATTATATATTGAAAATACGATTGCTATACAGGGCATTGTGGAGTAAATGACCCTTCATAGGTCCTCATGGCAAAACCGTTCGATCTGACTGATTCATACTGATTCATACTGTATCATACGAATAATTCTCGGAATAAATAAATAAAAATAAAACCACTGCTATACATTACGGTGCCACAAATAAAGCATTGTTTATTTTCGGTAAAATATAAAGTAAATGTATGTATTCGAATGGGTAAGCCACCACAAATACATCGCTTTTCATTTTTGACCCAACAGTGTATATACAATGTATGTATTTTAGTGGGTCCTTGCGCCACAACAAACAAATCACTATTTATTCTCGACCCAACAGTGAATGGTAGGTCTTTGAGTCGAAACTAATCGTTTGATACCATTCTCGGTCAAACATTGGAACAGTTTAGTTTGGACGTTTGTGTTCACAGTCGGATTTATGCGGCCCATACACATGCTACTTTTTGGGCGTTCTGGCAGCTAGCGATGCCGCTAGCGACCAAAACGCCCAAAAGTCGCTCGAAAAACGCCTGTGTATGTGTATCCGCTGCCACGCTGGCGATTCGCCGAGCAGAACGCAACGCCGGACGCCAAGATCAGACGTGTTTGATTTTAGCGTCAGGATAGCCGGCAAAACGTTTGAAAAACGCTTGTGTGTGTGTGCGAACGTCAACAATGGCTGAAAGTCGACGCTTTGCACACCTCTCGCGTCAGCGAATGGCGAGCTACTAAGACGCTTGTGTGTGGTCATAATTCCACGAGCGTCTAGGACGCTCGTAAAACGCCAGCTACCAGAACGCCGAAAAAGTAGCATGTGTATGGGCCGCATTATATTCTTGAAAATATTATCTTTTCCTAAAGTTAAGTATGTAGCTTTGGGCCAGTTTAGTGTACCTAGATGGGTGGCCGCTCGGGCTATACGGGGTGTTTCATTGGTAGATTAACATACGTTAACCTGAAGTAGATCTACTCTAGATAAGTCCAAAAAACCTAAATATAATAACTCAATGGAGAATTATATACGATTCACACTAATTTAGTTAACATTCAACATAAAAGTAACTACACTCTTGTCCACTACTGTTTTTTGTCCTCTGACATATGTTTCGGAAACTAAGTTTCCATCTTAGATGGACAAAAACTGTAGGTAGTAGACAAGAGTGTAGTTACTTTTATGTTGTTCATAATAAGTCCACAGTGAACTAAAAATAGAATATTAGTTAATATTGTGACGCGTTTCGTCGACACAGCGACTTCATCAGACACATCATACTGTCGCAGTGTCGACGAAACCCGTCACAATATTAAATAAATTGGTGTAAATCGTATATAAATTTTCATTGGGTTAATATGGAGTTGCATCAAGTAAAAGCCACAAGCATTACATTTCTAAATATAATAGGTCTAATCAGCCCCACAGCCGAGATACAGGGTGATATATGTATTCGCCAATATTTTCAATTGCTTATAACTTTTGAAACATCCAGTAGAATAAGTTGATATTTGGAACGTACAATACACTTTCATGGTTTCATCAATTAATCTTTAAACTGATTAAAAAATTCAGCTGGTGAACTTTTCCAGAGCTGAGATTAAAATGAAGGAATATTGGTATTTGATTAAAATTTTCGAAATGAGTATACAATTTTCGATGCGAATCAGTACTCAAAATTTTTTTCGAATGATTTAATTCGATAGTAAAATTCTCAAAAATGGTGTGCATTAACATTGAATTCGAAAAATTGTGAATTGCATGAATCGAAAATTTGTATTTCGTGATATTTTAACAAATTATTTCTAGCATTCCTCAAAGAAATATGGATTTTGAATAATTTATTCAAAATGATCAACGATGAAAACGGAGAAAAAAGTAAAACATTTCAAAGAATTAAAAAAAGTTGCTCAAAATTGCCACTGTTTTCTCTACGCACATTCCTGCACTTTTGATAATTAAGTCCGTCTTATCGCCTTTTTATTACTGCAGGGTCATTACGGATCTCATGTCAGGCAACTTCAATACGTTGCATAAATATCCTCACTTCTCAGACGCATTGACTAAAGATTTACCCAAACGAAATAATCAACAGGATTGAAATCTGGAGATCTAGGGGGCCACTCATGCGGTCCACCCTTGCCTATCCACATATTTGAAAAATGCATATTCGAGAAGTTCGGGAGGCATAATTATAAAAAATTATGGTCGATTTTCAAATAATAAGAGATCAGATCACAATACTGTCGATGCCAGTTTTCAAATTTTATATCATACATATTATTGTAGCATACTTGAATGGACACTAGTGGGACACAATACAAATTAATATGCTGATATGTTGTTCATGTATTTGTTCTGTGACAATCACCAATGTTTACGAGGGAGGGAGTCTTCAATTTCAGGAATTCGCATGGATAGGTTGAATAAAATCCACACACAGTTTTGTTCACTACTTATTCAAAATTCATATTTTTTTGAAAAATGATTTGTAAGAATATCGGGAACAGCTAATTTTCAGTCAGTGGAATCAGTGCAATCAATTTTTCGAATGATATCTTAATGTACAACATTTCTGAGAATTAAGTGGAATTTCACAAACGAATTATATCTTTCGACAAATATATTTATGAGTCAAATATCGTGCAGGATATTGATATCTACTGATTCCCATCACAAAATTTCTGCTTTTTCCGAAAATTCTAGACAAATTCCAATATTCCTTCATACAGGGTGTTGTATCAAGTGACCGAAAGTTCGGTTTCGGTTTCGGCCAAGAAATCTAGTTTCGGCCTTAGTTTCGGTTTCGGCCCAAAATGGCAGAAACTTAACGCCGGGCCGAAACTTGAATGTTCGTGAATTATCCTGGTCGTTTGGCCAGGAGTTATAAGTAGGTATACATACCTAATTGTCGTACGAGTTATTGTGATCTATCTATGTTAAGACTGCGAATTCATGAGAATTCACTTCAATGATTATTAATTAGATTACATAGGTTGATTCCAAATAAGACGTGAAATTTGGAGTATGACTCATTAGCTGTTGTTTAATCCATATTTATTAATAGCCGAAAATCAACGGTTTTTGGAGTTCGGGTGATTTTTAAGAGATTTCTGAACTTATAGTACATATTTCGTCAATTTTTTCTACGCTGACCAAATTTGGTGATAATTTTGGTTTATTCTCATCAGAAAAGAATATGATATGTACGAAAAAAGCAAAACTATGCTGTATAAGAGGTTGAAAAAGAATTAGTATGATTTGAAATGTGGTATATGAATAAAGGAAAAATCAATTCCTAATATCAATTTAAGTAATCATTAAAGGATACCGTGGGAGGTATACTCACAATTTTGTATGCCAAAATTATTTTAAAAACTTGCCAAATTCCTTCTTTATTCTCTAAAAGATTTCGTTGGATTGCTTAACTAGTTTCGTTTCAGCCGATTTTTTATAAGCAACCTCAATTGAGATTGATAGTTTCTGAGATACGTACACGTTTTGCTTTAGCTCTTAATTACATGTAATTAATCGCTGGTTGTTTGTGTTCTACATTGATATTTTTGTGTCGAATGGTACAGTTTCTGTGTTTTCCCAGGTAGGATTGACAATTTTCAGTTCACTTCGATGGATCAATGTATGAATTAGAATAATTTCCTTTTTTGTCACTGCTCATTGTTTATATTCATTAAGGTCCATATTAGCGTGTTCCAGCCGCGCAGAGAACTGTTGAACCGTGCGATCTTGCCCATCCCCCCTTTCGTTGAACGCTCAAACTGGTTTTCGGTTTTTGATTCTTCATCTTATCATCTTCAGTCTTCACGCATTTCATTCACGCACCGCTGTCGTCGCAAATGCACAGATCGCACTGGATCATAATATTTGCTAATTCAGCGGTCCGATAATCGTAGCGAATTGTTTCTTGGCCTGATTTCCATTTTCTTTTATTCCGTGGTCTTCCTTCTCTGTGAAAGTCTCTTGTAAGGACCCACAAGAGTGAAAAGTGTGTTAACCTTTCCTTTCCTATTTGAACTATTATTTTTTTTTCTCACTCACATTTAATTTTTTTTTGCTGCTAATCATGCCCTCATGTTGCTTTAGATGTTCAAAACCAGTCTACGAATCTGATAAAAATGTATTGCAGTGCTCTTCATGCCGCATACACTTTCATTCCTCGTGTGTCGATGTTTTGCCCGTCGACTTCGAATTTTTAAAGGAGTCTAAGGGTAAATGGAACTGCCCGCCTTGCTTCAGTAGCAAACGATTGCTGCGGAGTAACTCTCAAACTGATCAGCCTGTCACACTCCAACATTTTTCTCTCCTAATGAGCAAGATTGATTCTATGTCTGAGGACATGAAATTAATAAAATCCGATCAGTCTTTAATTTTGGCTGAGCTTGGTAGGTGCAGATCAACTCTTGATGAGCATACCTCGCAGTTAAGTAGCCATAGCTCCATTATCGACGAGTGTCAGAATAGGTTGTCACTTGTGGAGTCGTCGCAGGGTACTGTGGTTTCTAGAGTTGCGGAGATGACGAACGATATAGAACAAATTAAAGCTAATTTATCCACTGCTCCTGATGTGCCGCCATCTCCGTGTTCTCTGGATTCTGCTGAGATCTTCGAGCGAGTCAAACGGTCCTACAACGTTTTGCTTAGGAATGTACCTGAATCCGACCCGGAGGCGAGTGATGCCGAGGTGGCCGTTAAGATACTGGAATCTATTGATGATTCCGTCAGAAACGTGATTGCCATGGTTTCCAGGATTGGAAAACGTAATTCGTCTCACCCGCGTCTGCTTAGAGTTTCCCTTTCGAACAATGGAATTGTTAATCATTGTTGAGAAACAAGAAGAAACTTCTCAATTCTGGAGATTTTAGGCGCGTACTAGTTTCTGATGATAAGACTCCCCACCAGTTAACAACTCTGAGTCAACTCCGCCTTGATCTAAGGGACCGCGAGAATTCTGGAGAGAAAAACTTGACCATCAAGTATGTTAAAGGAACGCCAACTATTTTAACCCAGACTCCAAAAAACTGAGTAGTAGAATGTACGAATGGAGCTTTATTTATACGAACATCCAATCTCTCCATTCGAAATATGCTGAACTTCTCTCATTTGTCAGAGTTCATAATCCGTCGCTTATTTTCATTACTGAATCTTGGTTGCAGACTGATATATCGGATTCCTTGATCTACATTCCGAATTACAAATTATTTAGGGGGGACAGTATCACTACGATAGGTCTTGGTGGTGTTTGCATATACATTAGACTCGACATTTCTGAAGCATCTACTGTTGTATCCACTCAAATTGATGCACCGGGTATTGATAACATTTTTCTCCAAGTCACTTTTAGTTAGTGTAAATTTGTATTCGGCTGTGTTTATCGCCCAAGAGCTTGCAGTGGTGAAAACGCCCTTTACCGCTATATTTCTGACCTATCCTTCTCATCAAGTAGTGTTTTAGTAGTTGGTGATTTCAATCTACCCCATTTATCCTGGCCTCACATGTCTGGACATCGGGTTGGGTCTTCTGAGTACAGTTTTGCTGACATGTTTTCGAACTCCAAATTTTTCCAGCTGGTTGATAAGCCGACGAGATACCGTTCAGGTCAGGTTCCATCTTTGCTCGATTTAATGATGGTGAACGATCGCGATCTTTTGACTAATGTTGAATATCTTCCACCGTTTGGGAAATCTGACCACGTGACGCTCCAATCTTCTGTTCAGTTTCTTTCTCGGAAGCCTAAAGCAGCGCAAAGAAAATATGTATTGGTCACAAATGAAGTTGCTCTCAATGATGATCTTGCTGCTCTGGACTGGAATCATCTCTTGCAGGATTTGGATATGGATGCGATGTGCGATGGATTTATGAATATTCTCAATGCTTATATTTCATCCAATTCTTTTCGTAGGGAGATTATCACTAATCCTTCTAAACCATGGAAACTCGGAATATTTTCGGTATGATTCGTCAGAAGAGAGGCCTTTGGCGGAGGTATCTGGGTAGTGGTAGACATGGGGATTATATGATCCATCGTAGGTTTTCCAACACGCTTTCTGCTAGTATTGCTAATGCTAAGAAACAACACGAGCTGACTATTGCATCTTCTAAAGACCCAAAAAATTTCTATAAGTACGTTCGATCTTTTTTTGATACGAAAGTCTCCACTCCTGTCATAAGAAACTCTTCGAGGACTGTTTGTCAGAGTCATCAGGAGAGTGCTGAAATTTTTGCGGACTCATTTCACAATGCTTTCACAATTGAACCATCGGGAGCCCTGCCTGGAGTTTCAACAACCAGGCAATCTCTTTCTATTAACAGCATTACCTTCTCTATTGATGCGGTCACGGAGACCCTGAGGGCGCTCGGTGGCATTTCTGCACCTGGTCTGGACGGGCTTACCACAAGGCTCATTAAAGCTTGCGCTACCTCCCTTTCCATTCCATTGTCTATTATATACACACGTTCTTTGGAATCGAGGAAAGTACCCACAGCATGGAAAAAGGCAATAATTACACCAATTTTCAAGAAGGGTGACAAGCTTTCCGTTAATAATTACCGTCCTATCAGTCTGACTTCTGTTGCCTCCAAGGTGTGCGAGAGAATGGTTGTTGATCAACTGCAGGATTTTCTCCTTACTAACAGCATTTTACCGCCTTGCCAGCATGGTTTTTTGAAGGGGAGATCCGTGTTGACATGCTTAATGAAGTGTGTCGATGACTGGAGTAAATCTGTCGATTCTGGTGCATCAGTCGATGTAGTATATCTCGATTTCTCTAGGGCCTTTGACAGGGTCCCACTTCGTCGTCTCGCTAGCAAAATTGAACACTTCGGTGTGCGTGGTGATTTGCTGCATTGGGTTATATCCTTTTTTGGTGGGGGAGAATTTCAGGTCCGTATTCATGATAAGTTGTCCTCTCCCAGATCTATCAATAGAGGTGTACCGCAAGGATCTGTCTTGGGTCCTCTGCTTTTCCTTTTATAGGTTTCTAATTTACCATCTTTACTGAATTCCAACTTTTCCCAATATGCTGACGATCTCAAATTGTATGCCGATCCACTTCTGCAACATGACATCCTACAGAAAGATCTCGAGACGATTTCACATTGGTGTACTGAGTGGCTACTCCCCTTGAATATTGAAAAATGCGTAGTCTTGCACGTAGGAAAAAATAACCCAAGACATACCTATGTTTTGGAAAATAATATTTTAAAAACAACTGACAGCCATAACGACTTGGGAGTGATAGTGGCAGAGAATCTATCGTGGTCCAAGCAGGTCGAATACGTAGTTTCTAAAGCGAGACGAACCACTTACCTCATGAGCAAGGCTTTCCAGGGTTGTCACCCCGAGGTTTGTGCCAAGATTTACACTACGTATATTCGAACAATTCTAGAGTTTTCCTGTCCAGTATGGAACCTCCACCTTGTGCGAGACATCGAAGCACTTGAGAAAGTGCAGAGATGGGCAACAAGGATACAATATGGTCGGTCTAGACCCACCTATGAAAAGCGTCTGAAACTACTTCATCTACCAACATTTGCAGAGCGGCGCTTGAGAGGAGATCTAATAATTACATATAGAGCCACACACCAAGTGCTCTACGGACTGGATCATCTTAACACCTTCTTTCTCAATAAAAATCATCTACGTGGTCATGATTTAAAGCTTCTGAAGCAAAACTTCAGATCAACTACAAGACAACAGTTTTTGCCAAACCGAGTGTTCAACGTCTGGAACAGTCTGCCAGCGGATGTTGTTGGGGTCCCTTCAGTGAATGCGTTCAAGTCGAGATACGACACATGGTGTACGCGGCGGCGGTGACTGTGTTGTTTTGTGCGATTTACATTTATGTTTTCTAATGTATTATGCTTAATTTTCTCGTTTTAGTGTACTTCTTTTGAAATTATTATTTTTTTTATTTCATTTCTGGGCTTTTATAGGTTTCAAACCTCAGCTCTTATTACATGTAATAATAATAATAATAATAATAATAATAATAATAATAACCCCTCAGGGGCTCTGGGATGTGTCTCAGAGTACGGGCTTAGCAAAACCAAGGCACCTTAGCTACCTGGCAGTAGGTATAAAACAAAAAATCGCACGGGGGTACTACTTAGTAGCATACGGGTGTGACAAGCCTGCGAACCCCGGTTTATCTCAACCAATGATGATTACCCAACCAAGAAGCCTCGGAAAACAGCTGCTGCCTGGGGATCACCAGGGCACGTCTGGGGTTGGTGCTAGGCGTGACAGCATGCGAACCACCAACGGTAGGATGCTGAGGAGGCGGGCGCCTGTCATACAAGAAACTACAGCTTCCGACGAGGACATCGAGGAGGAGAGAGAAGTTGCCGGTCGCATAGGGAATCTGTGCTCGCAAGAGCAACCCGTAGTCGGACCCGGCAACGGGAACAAGACCACGCAAAGGGGACGCCACAAGTGGACACCCGAGAAACATGAACAACTATCTGTGTTATACCGAAGATCCAGACCAGAAAGAAGGGGATATATGGGTAGACTGTATGGTCTGTGGTGTGAAAATAATCCAGACCTCAGCTTCATGACGCAACAAAACCTGCGAGACCAGGTGAGCCATCTGAAGAAGAGAGGAATCTTGCAGCAGCTTCAAGAGCCAGAAGGACTAGAGGAACAAGCTGAAGAGCAGGTGAGAGATGCTCGGAACCAACAGCAACAATCCACGATTCAAAGGAGAGAAGAACGGGATGAGAGGCAGGTGAGAGATGCCACAAACATTCAGCCTCCAAACCCTGGATTGCAAGTCGAAGAACTGGACGTGGGGCAGGAGACAGCTGCCCCATTTCGAGTTGAAAATCCCGCACAATGCAACAGGCAAAGAACGGAACAAGTGAGAGATGTCCCGGAACCAGTCATCGACAGAAGGGAAGCATTTGAGGCTGCAGTAAGGAATACGAATAAAACGACCGCTCGGTTGAAAACGAGACTCCAGGCTGAAGACCTAGCCAAGATGAATGATATCATCGATGACCACCTAAAGGAGGACTGCTCACTAGAATATGTCGTGGCTGCAGTGAGAGCTGCTGCTTCACTTCTGTGCCCTCCAGGTAGAACAACAACAAGGGATGACAAATGTAGGTCAAGAATGAAGAAGCTAGATCAGAAGATAAAAATCGTGAGGCAGCAAGCATCTTGGTACCAATGTATCATAGATGTTATGAAAGAAAAACTGAAGCCTAGCAAGAAGATAGAGGTCGTGATGGGGGAGCTGCGTGCGTTGCACCGTACGATTAGCTTGCCCATCATCAACCTATTGAAGCAGAAAGCTGTCGATAAAATATGATCACTTGCGGCAGCAAGGCAGAAGCTGATTTGGAAGAAGAAATGGACAGAGGACAACAACATATTCACCGCTGAACCTTCAAAGCTATTTCAGCCCAAACAAGCAGAGGCAGAAAACCCGCCATCACCGGAAGAAGTCGAACGGTTCTGGAAGAAATTGTACGAGCGACCAGCAGAAACCAGGGATACTCCAGCACTTCACAGATTCCAGACATTATGCCATCAAAGTCTGCAACCGACAGAAGAAATGACTGAAGTAACAACCGAAGAAGTTAGACAAGCCCTAAAGAACAAAAATGATTTCACGGCACCTGGACTGGATGGGATCCAAAACTACTGGTGGAAGAACTACCAGCTACTCATCAACACGTAGCCAGATTATTCAGTGGGATAATAATTCACCTTGAGCCAATTCCATCATGGTTGGTAGAGGGCAGAACTGTACTGATACCAAAATCAGGCGATCTAGGACAGCCAAAGAACTACCGCCCTATCACGTGTCTCAACACGTTGTATAAAATTCTCACAAGTATCCTTCGAAACCGCATTCTGGAGGTTATTGCACCAGTGTGGAACCAAATCTACGAGCAAAGAGGGGCACGGAAAGGAGTACAGGGGTGCAATTACAACCTACTCATTGACAAGAGCATTTGTCAAGATGCAAAACACTACAAGCGCGATCTACATGCATCCTGGCACTAACATCGTCCATGTGATGAAAAACATCATGGCGCTATGGAAGACTAAGTTCGCCGTTCGATCGGAAGGTCGAACCACGTATACGGGATGGGTGAAATACAGGCGAGGCGTATTTCAAGGAGACTCGCTAAGCCCGTTACTGTTCTGCATAACACTCCTACCATTAACAACGGAGTTGAGGGAAAGCAGAATAGGGTACAAGGCCGGGCCACCAGGCAGAAGAGAACATCTGGTTTCACATCTCCTGTAAATGGACGACTTAAAACTGTACGCTCCCTCCAAGGCAGCGCTACAACAACTTCTTAACATCGTTGCGGAATACACCACAGCAATAGGAATGTCATTCGGTTTGGAAAAATGTGCTGTTTTCCATCTGAGCAGAGGAAGAACTGAAGAAGTAGGAGAAGACATCGAGCTGGAAGGAGGAATAATCATTCGGCACCTCGATGAAGAGGAAACTTACAAATTCCTTGGAATGCAACAAAGAGGCGCACTGGAGTCAACTCGAATCAAGGATGCCTTAACAGCCTGCTACAAAAAGAAGATCCGAGATATATGGAAATCACAGCTGTCTGGTAAAAACAAGGTGTCTGCTACCAACATCTTGGCAATTCCGATAGTCACATACTCTTTCGTAGTAATCAACTGGACAGTTAATGAGATTCTCGAACTAGACAGGGCCACACGTAAAGTGATGAACATGAATCGGAGCCTTCATCCCAACTGCTCGGTACAAAGAATATATCTCCCACGAACGCAGGGTAGCAGAGGTTTACAGTGTTTGGAATACCAACACCATCAACAAACGTTGGAAATGGCAATAAGGATATTGAGAAGTGAAGACCGGCTTCTGAAAATGGTAGCTCATCATGAAATTAGGAACCAAGGAGCTTTCCTATTTAGAGCTGGACGGAGAGCCTTGGAAAAACTCAGCATAACTGGAGTATCCATCGACTATGAGCTAGTGGGAACACCTATGACGCCAACAGACCAGAGAAGAGTAGGCAGAGAGATCAGACATGCACAACTGAAGACGTTACTCGAAGACCACATGAGTAAAAGTCTGCACTCTATATATTTCAGGAGTTTGAAAGATCAGGGCCTATCGGAGGAACTATCCTTTGCGTTTTTGAAGTCGGCTGGTCTAAATTCGTAAACGGAGGGATTCGTTATGGCTTGTCAAGATGGAGTGATAAATACAAGATGGTATAAGAAGAACATCATGAAAGTGGACACCCCAATAACTTGCAGAGCATGCCACAGTCAGCAGGAAACTGTCATGCACATCCTGTCTGCTTGCAGAGTCCACGCTCCATCAGGATACACAGAAAGACACAATGCGGCACTTCGGATTCTCTACTTCCATCTGAGAGACGTTTATGGTATAGACAAGGAGCCAGTGCTACCATTTGTGCCTCTGGAAATTGAATCAGTCATCGAAAATGATAGAGCTCGAATCTACTGGAACTATGCTTTTCCAACAACTCGGCAGATCCATGCCATAAAGCCAGATATAGTACTGGTGGACAAATATCTCAGGTAATTGTTTGTTGTCGAATTTTCCTCCCCGCTGAAAATAATGTGGTGATGAAAGAACAACAGAAGAGGGAGAAATACAAGGATTTGCTGTTTGAGCTGGGAACCCTATATCCAGGGTATAAAGTAAAATTGGTCGTTCTAATCATAGGATGCCTTGGCGGAATGAGAGCGAACTATGTGACAGAATTGAAGATTATTCCGGCCTGTACATTCTTGGCCGAGGTTTTGGCAAACAGAATGCAGAAAGCAGTGTTGCTCGGGTCACTACGAGTGATGAGGTCCCATCAACTATGAAGGCCACTTGCAGCTCATCTCTTTTGTTAAGGGACGCTGTAAGGGCAGGACGAAGAACAGTCCAAGAAGAGTGAGAGGTTTTTTAGTGAGTAACCAAATAACATCTGGAGTCTCACACTGCCGCTTGCGGCGCTTATAAAAGGTTTTTCCTCTTATGCGACAAAAAAAAAATAATAACCTTTTGAATGTCCGGCATTTAAAATAGTGAATGTGTTTCAAAAGACAGCGTGAGTACATTTCAGGAGGAAAATAACAACTGAAGACATCAGAAAGACGGCACGTGCTAGCCTATGGAATAGTGGAACATAATTTATGAATACATTTTCTAATGTAATTTCGAGCTTATTTGCAACAAAAAGATATTGAATTCGTTATTTTCCTCTATTTGCTTCTTATATCCCCTTTCAAATCATACTAATCCTTTATCAAAAGAACCAGTACTCAAATATCTCGGAAACCGTTGATTTTTGGTCCTCAATAAAAATGGCAAAAACCAAAGCAAATGATCCATACTAACACCTCCTCTAAGGTTCACGTCTGATTTGAAATCATCCTGTATACTTCGACTGATTATTTTGATAACTTGGTAATACCAGAATAATAAATAAAGATCTCAAAAAAAATGTTTTTTATTTTATTTAACACTCCTTAACTATTTTTATGTGTATGCGAATAAAATTGTAAAAAATACAGTAGATTTCAGTATGAAATATAAAGTTTCGGTTTCGGCAGAAATACCAGTTTCGGTCGGACACTAGTTGTATCTAGTACGGACTACGTTTTTTTATCAGTTTAAAGATTAATAGATCGTCCCATAGAAGTGTATTTTACGTTCCAAATATTAACTGATTCGATTCAGTGGTTCAAAAGTTATAAGCAATTGAAAATATTTGTGAATAAATAAATCACCCTGTATCTCGGCTATGGAGCTGATTAGACATATCAGATATTATAGGTTTTATGGAGTCGTCCAGGGTAGCTCTAACTCAGGTTAACGTTTGTTCATTTACCAATGAAAGAACCTATATATTTGAATAGTGCGCCAAAGCTCCTGACCTCAGTGTTTTTCCATCTTGTTTTAACCACTTTCAAAACCTGCCACAGCCACTCCCAACGCTACTTGGGAAGCTGACGTTCGATTCGCCTATTAGTCATATCAACTATCGATGTCAACAGCAGCCTTCATACTATGACATTTGTATTTACAACGCTACCTCCCAAACTATTACTTTACCCATCAAAATTCACCCCGAAACATTAACAACCTAATAAGGTATCCAACTGTTAATCTATTCAATTTATCACCCGAGCAGAAAGAGTTTCCCCGACGAAATTTAGTGCCGCTTTTATTAATTTAATTAATTAAGATGTGAAACGTTACGTTTACCCCGTATTTATATCATGGATAACGTCACCGAAATGGCGTATCTCATTAATTACTTTTATTTGCCCGTGTACCTGCCTTGCATGAACTAATTTGCGGACGGGCGCAGCCCCTGTTTGCCGATATGACGCGTGTCACACGCGATATGACTCCATCAAAGGGAGACCGAAACCAGTAATTTTGAGGTTATGCATTCGGAATTCATCGACTGTTTAACCTGAAACGTCATCAGGGATTCGGAAAACTGTGAGAGCGTGTCCGTGGTGTATTTCATGTGTGTCAGTGATTTCAATTCGAAATGATCCCTGGTGGGTAGTCGAAACGAGCTTACTTTTTAATTTGAGGTCTATTCGTTTTTCCCCGGGCAATTCCCACTGAGGTTTTTATGACAGAGGCAATTTAGAGCAATGTGCTTCCAAAATACCTACAATTGATTCTTATTACCCCCATGAATTATATTATTTCAGGCCATAAATGAAAAATTCGTGAACAACTACAAATAGTGGTGGGTAGTCAAAATGAGCTAACTTATTAATTTGAGGCCTATTCGTTTTTCCCCGGGCAATTCCCACTGAGGTTGTTATGACAGAGGCAATTTAGAGCAATGTGCTTCCAGAGAATACCTACAATTGATTCCTTTAACCCGCCTGAATTATATTATTTCAGACCATAAATGAAAAATTCGTTGAAAACTACAAATAGTGGTGGGTAGTCGAAACGAGCTAACTTTTCAATGTGAGGTCTATTCGTTTGTCCCTGGGCAAGTCCCAGTGAGGTTGTTATGACAGAGGTAGTTTAGCGCAATGTGCTTCCAGAACATTCATACAACTGATTCCCTATTACCTCCATGAATTATATTATTTCAGACCATACATAAAAATTCGTTGACAACTACAAAGAGTGGTGGGTAGTCGAAACAAGCAAACTTTTTAATTTGAGGTCTATTCGTTTTTCCCTGGTAAGTCCCAATGCGGTTGTTATGACAGGGGCAGTTTAGAACGATGAGCTTCCAGAACATATATAGTATTTCAGACCATGAATGACAAATTTGGTAGAAACTTACCTTTTTATGTCCCAAATACACTGTAATTTTTTGGATTAAAAATAATTTTTTTTCACTTTAATTTGACTTAATATCGAAAAAGCAGCCTAAATTTAAATCAAAAATTCCCACGTCAAAATATCTACTTTTTTAAAAAAGTAGGTGGGCTTTTTGTTCGTTGAAATATCTACTTCCTGACGGTTCAGAAAAACTATACATTACTATGGTAAATTTTCTCAGAAAATGCTAAGTTAATAAAGTTAATATTTAATAAGAAACTAACAATATTATGATAAAGTTGTAGAATATTCTCTAAATTATTTGCGTAGATACTTATTTATTGTAATTTTAATATAACTTATACACCTGAGTGACCTACGTAAAATTTTAGCCCATCAAAAGATATTTCATACAGTATTGGGCAAAGGGTTATTATTAGGGTCTGGGCCTTACTACCTATTATTTAGAAGCATTTTCTGAGGAAATTTACCGTAGTAATGTATATTTTTTTCAGACTATCAGAAAGTAGAGATTTCAAAAAACGAAAAGCTCACCTACTTTTTTTAAAAAAGCAGATATTTTGACGTGAGAATTTTTGATTGAAAATTAGGTTGCTTTTTCGATATTAAGTCAAATTAAGGTGAAACAAAAAATATTTTAAATCCAAAAAATTACAGTGTACCTATTAATGACATGAGAAGGTACGTTTTTACCAAATTTGGCGAAAAAAAAAAATTTTTAAAAGATTAAAAGAAATTAAATACCTACCAAAAACGTGGTTATTCGAATTTTTCACATAAATTTTGAGGGTATGTGAAAAAAGTGTGAATGAAAAGATTTTAGTTCTTTTTATTACCTACAACTTTTCCATTAACCTTTTTTCCATAGGATATGTAGTTTTGCCGGAAATCGAGATAAACCGTTTTTTACCCTTTAAAACTCACCATCTTCCCCTTCTCGAACTGAGATCGCCCGTAAATTATTTTTCCTATCATTTTTGTTATATTCTCTTCTTTTTCCAATGAATTTCATTCTACTATAATTTTTTTTCACTTTTCACCATTTTCGGTTTCGACCCTGGTCTAATGAGGTTGTTATGACGGAGGCAGTTTAGCGCAATTAGCTTCCAGAACATACAAACAATTGATTCCCTATTACCTCCATGAATTATATTATTTCAGGCCATAAATGACAGATTCGTTGACAACTACAAAGAATGGTGGGTAGTCGAAACGAGTTGACCTTTTAATTTGAGGTCTATTGGTTTTTTCCCCGGGCAATGACTAATGAGGTTTTTATGACAAAGGCAGTTTAGTACAATGTGCTTCCAGAATATACATACAATTGATTCCCTACTACCTCCATGAATTATATTCTTTCGGAACATAAATGACACCTTCGTTGACAACTACAAAGCGACTGACTACTTGTGGCTTTTACTTGATGCAAATTCCTATTAACAAAATGAAAAAGTTTAAACGATTCAGGGTCAAGGAGGGTAATTGTGAACTAATTCTATCAATTTGACATGGTTGAAGCTATCAAGAACCACTCCATGTCAAAATCCGCTGTATATACGTCAAAACCACTGTTCATAATTACCCCACAGTGTATGGGACATGTTAGGGTGAGGTGTCAAAAAAGAAGAAACTGTTACAAGCAACAGTTAACTGAAACATATTGCGCACTGTGTGTGAGGTATAGAAGTCGATGTTTATACATAATTTCCACCAAGCATATTTCACAGTTGCCCCAAAGGCCAATTAAACCAGGTCAAATGTTCTAAAAATATCATAACAAAAAAATAAATAAATCACCTTGGTTGAGTCATCAGGATTACAATACAGAAAAATCCAGAGAAGCACCAAATTTTATGGAACAAAGAAAATTAAAAAACAATATCAAAATGAGCAAAAGTTAAAAACCCTGGTTTGATCAACGGTAAAAAGGTCAGTTTTCGAGTTAACTGACCTTTTCTCCTTTGACTACTTGTTTGTTTTTATTTTCTTCAAAACTTGCCCTAGTTATACTGAAAATTCGGATCACAGCCCATCTTCGTACAAGTATAATGATCTCCCAATATCCAATCTGATCGATGCCCTAGACAGATACACTTTCAGTTTTTCTTCTTCTTCCTACTTCTTCTTACGACTTATTAACCATGTTAGCATAAGAACTAATAAGCATCATCACAGCTAACAAAGCAACAAAATTAGTTCTAATTATTCGAATCATTAATTAGCACAAAGGCATAAGTTTAACCCGGATACATAATTATAATAAATATGCACAACTTAATTATAATGAAATTATAGAAATAAATGAAGAAAAACATGAGGGTAATTCAGTTTCATCCAGGTCCATCCGGACCACGCTCCTGGCTTGGTCTAGTAGACATTCCATGTTTGCGGTGGGAGTGGGGCGTAAGGCTCCAGTCACCATCAAGCCCACAGATCTCTGGATTTTCGCAAGCTTGAGTTGAGACTCCATTTTCAAAGTGCAAAACCACCGAGCTTTACTACCATAAGTTATTTGTGGTCTCACCACCATCACGTACAGCTAGTGGATCTATTTCGGAGCCATTCGTTAATTCTTTTTCACAAGTCTACTGAACCTTTCGAGCCACCTTCGTAGGTACGACTTCTGATTCAGCTCGATGTCCAGAAGGAGAGATATATATTTAGCCTCATCCGCAGAAGGGATGTGAACCCCGTTCATAGTGAGGGAATTCATTTTAAGCTTCCTTTCCCTATTGAATGACACAATCAAGGTCTATGAGTGTTCACATTTACCTGTTCCCCCTCACATCAGCGTCGTGTTGCTGTTAGAGTCTCTGTAGGGTTCTCGATAAGGAATGTGTCATACTGGTACGTGGCCACAATGACTATGTCCGTGGCATACGCTTGAACATAAATATCCAACGTGCCTATTATGTCCAGTAGATCTTGCACTAGGATATATCATAGCAAAGTGGAGAATACCCAAACCTGTGGGCAACCTCTCATGGCCATGAATCTCACTTCATCACCACATAGGGATATGAAGATGAGTCTGTTGTTCAACATGGATCTTATCCGGTCCAACCAAGTTGTTCAGGGCCCGTTCGGTTGATATCCCATTTTGGAAGGCAAATGGGTACATACTCAGTGCATTCATTGATAGAACACTATCCCTGATGTAGCGATCCAGTATCTTCTCTAAGGTGTTCAGAACGAAAAAAGTAAGACTTATCGGTCCATATAAGTAATTTTGTGAGCAGACTCTGTCCACTTTAGGGATGTACCTATTCCTAACCTTACGTCAGCTTGTCAGGACAAAATTCCAGGCAACAGTGGCTTTGAAAAGCCTAATCAGATAAGGGAGGAGGTTAATCTTCCTGCTCCTGAAGCAGATCAGGAAAGACATCATCGTCTCCGGGCGCCCTCAGAGGTTTGTGCGAGTGAATCACCCATCTTAAGATTCCAGGGTTCATGATCAGTCCAGCAGTTCTCTAGTCATCGCCGCACAGCCTACAGCGCTGTTCTAAGGGAA
This sequence comes from Halyzia sedecimguttata, assembly GCA_937662695.2. Classification (NCBI taxonomy): domain Eukaryota; kingdom Metazoa; phylum Arthropoda; class Insecta; order Coleoptera; family Coccinellidae; genus Halyzia; species Halyzia sedecimguttata. Next base: position 31,212,938 of record OW569418.2, on the reverse strand, counting down.
CGTAGGGTGAATCACCATCCGAGTCATCAAGTAGACAACGTTCTGTTAGATGTGTCCTCTCAAGGATCTCTAACCTATATTTCCAAAGACCGTAAGAAGGCCATCGGGTCTATAAAAGATCCCAGAGGATTCTGTGAAGTCTGGCACGCTGCAGGGAGACTTGACTTCTCACACCTCCTCTAGAAACCTCTCTTTGCCCTTCTTATTTCTTTGTTATAGTTTCTAAGAGCATTTCTATAAATATCCCAGTTCCCGGATACTTCACCTCCGTTGAATAGTCTGCAAACTGCTTCTCTTCGTTTTTCAAGTGCTGGGTTCCACCTAGAGGATTTGCAAACACCATGAGATTGATTAACGGTTTCATTGAAGTATAATTGATTTTGACACTGACACTTCCAGTTCATAAATATACGCATTATGGAAATTTTGGAAACGGCGAGCTATCGCCTTTCACTTTTTTAATTTCCATATTTTCAATTAATAATTGGATATTTTATTGGCGGTAAAATTACGAATCATTCAGTGAGATTGAATTGAAACAGGATCCAAAAATTCAATTTGGTCCAAAATTAAATTTCATGTTCGTGAACTCCAATTATCGCTACGATATTACGCTGATATTATTACGATGAAAATGGGTTTTAACCAATATGCGAAATATTTTTCATAATATTAATAAATGAATAATTTGCCCGCACTCTCTGTGTCACAGTATTCTGTTAAACGATGGAAATTGAAAATCGGTATTGCTAATTCATTTAATAGAGGTTTTCACTCAACATGATCAGAATTTTACGGATTTTCAGGTCACATACCTCATGAATTTGAGTAATGAATCGCTTTACTAATATTCTTATTTCCAATTTTTCATATTGGCTGAACACGAATACAAGAATATTCTACATTTTTCGACTTTTTCCCGAAATTTACCCCTCGTTTAATCCCGTTTCAATCCGAACAACCCAGGAAAAACTATATTGGTGAAAAAACTATTAATAAGCTCGACGAAATTGAAATCTACTGCAAATATGTGTTGATCATCATAAAAGTGCCTTTCAAATAGATATTTTTCTGCTTAATGATATCACATTTAGTCATATCTCCCAGTCTCATTACATGAACTAGTGAAGCGACTGCAATAGCTGCAGTATTATCAGGAAACTACTGCAACTATTGCCGTATTATCAGGATAATACTGCAACTAATGCAGTAATAACAGGATAATACCGCAACTAATGCAGTATTAACAAAAAGACAGATACAACCCCCAATTTCTCAAATAGGATGTATGGACTTGTGATACATCGTTTCAAAAGTCAAAAGTCATTCTCTATTCAGAAATGTTATCAGTTTCATGTTTATTGCAGAACTCAAAATAGAAAAAATTTCAGCCATGCCGGACGAATAGTTTATGATATATGGAATTTTTTTCAATTATTTTTAATTATTTTTTTTTTTATTTTCTAGTTATACCATCCTCACGAAATTCTGCAAGAATTTTCGCGTTGGCATTCTACAACTAATAACCATGCTTGAATTCAATCGGTTTTGTATTCTTCGAGTTAATGAGGAACAAAAAACAACCAAATTTCAGAAAATTTCAGATGGCTATAACTCTAAAACCTTTTGGACGATTATGCTCATAAACGAACTGAAATGTCGCATTCTGATGCACAACCAAACCTCAAATTTTCAAGCCGCTATCTCTTTCCGTTCTCAGGTTATCGTGAAAACAAAAATATTTTTCAATAATTTTTTAATAATTTTCTAGCTATACGATTCTCATAAAATTTCACGAACGTGCTTAGGTCTATATTCTACAACTATTCACCAAGTTTAAATTCGATCGGATTCATTTTGGTTGAAAACAAAATTATTACTCGGAAACCATTGGGCCGATTATACCCATTAACGAACTTGTCCGTCGTATTTGGATGCGCCACCTACTCTGAAAATTTCAAGTCGCTAGCTCTCTCCGTTCTCAAGTTATCGTGGCAACGGCCGGACGGCCGTACGGCACCACAGAATTTCACATTTGGGCAAAACTATAACGCGATGTTCCCCAGAACATACGCGCAAAAAATATAGGCATGTGATTACCAAAATTCATTATAATATTCCCTCGAATATATCCAAATCATATTAGAATAATACTAAACTTATTTACCTTCAAGGTGTGATACAAACATTGTGTTTTCCAGATGGTACCATGAAAACTAGGTAAAACAATTTCTATGGCAATGTTAATTTCTTTAGAACGCTTTCGCAAAATGTTTTGTGCTGATGAGTTTTAGATTATAATCAGCCCATCTGTGATTATTATGAATGTTCATAATTGAATTTTGGGAAAGACATGCTTCATCAGTAAACAAAATATGGGATATAAACTTCATAGTTGATACTTTTTTTTGCAAAAGCCAAGTGCAATGAACAACTCGCTGGGGAAATACACAGGTATTAACGCTTGAACACGCTATATGTGGTAAGGATACAGTTGATAATCCGTTGAAATTTTCCATACAGTGAAGTGAAAAATGTTTAAGTGTTGTGCAATTTTGCGTGTACTTATGTCGGGGGTATGCTCAACTTCATACAGAACTGCTTCCTCCAGCTTCAATGTTCTTCCTGTTGCTGGTCTCCCAATAATGGCTGCAGACCTTTGAAAAACGTTCGTGATTCGCACAGCTTTTCATGTATTCTTACAAATGTTTGTCTGTTTGGTAGGTACAATGCGATGAGGATATCTCTCTGGGTAAATGCGTTTAGCCGCTCTTGAATTCCTTTGGGCCATTCTTTAGACAAAAGACACATATCGACCATTTCTGACTTTGTGAACTAAACCATTTCCTAACTTCAGTAACGAATTTTATAGCTTATGACTCTTAAAAACAGTTCAAATATATTGCGATCAAATAGTTACGTTTAAAATTAAGGCAGTTATGTCAAAGTCAAATTTACTTCAAGAATTCATGGTACTCTCAATTTTTTCAACACACTGTATTTCGTGTAGTTTTAACTGCTGGCTCATAAATAAAAGTCTCTAAATTACATGTTCATCGACAACAATAAAAACAGTTCTTGATGAAGATTTTTTAATTGCTTGCAATCAGGTGATTTTCATGTTTTTGGCGCTCTAGTTCCTCGGAACTGAGTGCTTATCAATTTGCCCAAATGTCTGTAATTTTCGAATTTTTCGATGAAAATGGTCTTAAACGATTTGGTTCGACTCACTGGTCAAGAATCCGTGGTCAAAATTCATTCTGTCCGGCCGGTCCGGCCGTCCGGCCGTCCGGCCGGTCCGGCCGTCCGGCCGTAGGCACGATAACTCTCGAACGGAATGAGCTAGACAGTTGAAATTTTCAGAGTAGGTTTGAGGGATAAATATCTCGGCTAAGTTCGTTATTGGGCAAAATCGGACAGATGGTTTCGGAGTAACAAAAAAAAATTTTTTTTTTACAGAACAAATTCCAAATTAATTTTTTTTTCAATAAGGAGTTTCACCATAAGAATCCATTCATATCATTTTTAACTCTAGCAAACTAATACTTTCGGAGATATGATATTTCAAAATTTCAATGATAAAATTATTCTGTGGCTATTCTATGAATTGTTATAACGTCAACTTTGACGTTGTCTCATTGTCATTCATTCCAGTAATGGTATCAATATGAGAATTATAATATAATATCATAGTTTTTGTTGGTTGATATTTTCATGTCCATGGTCAATCCATATGATGATGGGAATGGTAATGGTATGTTAATAATATTGAGTTCAGAATATCTCCACTAAAAACAAAACTGGAATTGAGGAATTAATATCTCGGATGAGTTCGTTGTTGGGTAGAATTCGTCTATTGGTTTTGGATTGATAATTTTTGGCACTCTTGTTGAATTTAAATTCTTCTATGATGTTTGAATTCAATTTCTGCTAAGATGAAGTTCTAAATTTCAATAATGAATCTTACTTCTATGTTTTCACAGAATGCTATAATTATTCTATCTAAGCTTTATTATATGATCTGTGTTCATACTCGTACATTTCATCCTGTTTTATAAGAGAGTGTCAAATTCATTTCAGCTATTTTAATTTGGTTTCTTCCATGGTGCAGTTCTCATTCTCAGATTGCTCATTTAATCTTGATAAATAAACTATTATTTGAATTGAATTTCCTGTATGATACAGTTCTATCATAAGAATACATTGATATAATTCTCAACTCTGAGAAACCAATACTTTCGGAGATATAATTTGTCTGTTTTTATTTAAGGTGCAGTTTCATCATTAAAATCCATCGATATCATTTTCAACTCCAACAAGCTAATACTTTCGGAAATATGATTTTTCTAAATTTCAATAATGAATCGTACGCACTTCTATGTTTTCACAGAATGCTATAATTATTCTATCTAAGCTTTATTAAATGATCTGTGTTCATACTCGTACATTTCGTCCTGTTCTATAAGAAGGAGTCAAATTCATTTCAGCTATTTTAATTTGATTTCTTCCATGGTGCAGTTCTCATTCTCAGATTGCTCATTTAATCTTGATAAATAAACTGTTATTTGAATTTAATTTCCTTTATGATACAGTTCTTTCACAAGAATACATTGATTTAATTCCCAACTCTGAGAAACCAATACTTTCGGAGATATAATTTGTCTGTTTGAACTAGAGCGCCAGAAAGCTCCTGTCCACAGGGCTTGAACCAGTTTTTCTCAAAAACGGAGAAAGATTCGTAGAATATAATAGAAATGGAAAGTTGCACTGTTAATAGCCTAAAGCAAAAAGATTTGAGAAATGGCAAAAATCCAGAGAGACATGCATTGTTTTTACTCGAACCGCTGGACTTTTTGGCGCACTTGTTCCTTGGAACAGAGTGCTTATCAATTTGGCCAAATGTCTGTAATTTTTAAATTGTTGGCTGAAAACGGTCTTGAACGATTTGATTTGACTCACTGATCAAGAATCCGTGGTCATATTTGATTCTATCCGACCTACCTGCCGACCGTCCGACCGTCCGTAACCACGATAACTGTCGAACGGAATGAGATACAGTTGAAATTTCTAGGGTAGGTTTAGGAGATAAATATTCTCAGCCAAGTTGTTTATTATGCAAAATCGGCCAAAGGGTTTCAGAGTAACGAAAAAAAAATATTTTTTCACATCACATATTTAAAGTCCAATGTTTTTCAAGATGCAATTATATCATAAGAATCCAGTGATCTCACTTTCAACTCTAATAAGCAAATACTTTCAGAGATATGGTATTTCAAAATTTCAAACTCAAATCGTAATTATGTGATTCCACAGAATACTGTGATCGTAAATATGAATTTGATCCGTGTTCATACATACATAACGACATACGACTGTTCCCAAGTCGCAGTGGTTAAGTTCGGAGCTACTAGAACTCAGGGATCCGCGCTCTAGCTCCAGTGGAGATGGGAGTGGATTCCTAAAACGGGAACCTAGTAAATGGGCGCCAGGTAAATTTAAGTCTCCCAGATACCCCCGCGTAATGTATTAATTCCTAAATTCACCAAAAGAATATTCACGCTAATAACAAACAGTTTATTCCAGTAGCATACAACCCAGGTCTTTCGACCCACCAAAATAAAACTACTGTGCAACCCTGAATGAGGGTGGCGGAAATTGTACGCAGATACTTCTCTTTGATTCAAATACGCGTCGCTTGAGCTCAGGTGCATCCACGTTTCTTATCTATGATCTTTTATGATTTACGCAAATCTTTTCCCAATTTCCGCTTTACAACAACAATAATTTACACAATTGATGACAATATATGTTCAAGTTATACATATAGCAGGTATAAGATGTTTCGAGATATGTTTTCTATAACTTGCGTGCTATTCCTTATTCCTGAACGTAGTACTGCGTCGATGGTCTCGCAATACTGCCCTCTTTCTCTCTGTGCTCGTAGTCTGCAACCCTCGATTAAATGTCCCACAGCGTTGCTTACTGACCACCTTGTATATACTCGGGATCTGCAACCCTCGTTGGCTGTCTCACAGCGTTACTTATGGACCACCTTGTATATACTCGAATGCCTCAGTGCTACTCCTCCTGACATAAAAATCCTGCCACAAAAACCCCTGATGTTCGGGGTTGTCCTGCACACGTTTGCTTCGAAACCAAATCTGGCCGTGCCTCAACCAAATAATCCTTCAAGCACACAGCGATATTCTGGATATAGAAAGATAATTACGACCTGAATTGTTTCCACTATAAATGACGAGAATAGAACATCTAACACATACCTGTCAAAGTCGCCAAGATCGTTCACGTGTTCAACTCTTAGATTTGCAGAAAGGTCGTTAGATTCTCTTTCGAGACGAGTGCAAGGTACCTGTTATCTTCCCAAATCAAACCAATGTAACCCTCACTCCTAATTCGATTTTCGAAACTATATCCAACTAAGAAGAAATCACCAATTCTTACTAAGTTCCGAAAATACGCCTAACCTACTGCTCCTCCGTCGAATGTTCACAAAATGGACGACCTCATGTCCCTGACTGGCGCAGACCCTCACAAATTTTCAGACTGTCACAATGAAACAATATTGCCAACTCATTCGGCTCTTCGAATGCGATATTTCTTTGTGCGTCGATTGGTACCACTGATACCCAACCTCAAATTTAGTGTCAACATAAACGACAACCTCATCGCAAACGAAACATAAACAAACCCTCGCCTGAGTTAAAAAGAAACGTTACACATATCCCGCAGAATATACCCTAGGTGAGATATATTCTAACTGTCTTCATTGTCATATATTTGTGTTCTGTGATTGTCATCTCATAGAGAAATAGAAGGTATAGTGTCTGTCTACATAAGAGATAAGAGATTTTAAACTGAGTATAATGTGATATTTATTTCTAGATCTATTAAAAATTTTTGATATAAAATACCTCATATGCTAGAAATCAAAGTATGATTGAATGCAATATGATCGATGATACAATCTCAGCTATCATGCATAGCTCTTGGATAATCCATATGATGTTGGAAATATATGCTTTGTAAGTTAATAAAATTGGGTTCAGAATATCTCCAGTAAAATCAAAAGTGGAATATTCGCACAGTTTCAATAAAATTGATATCATCTAATTTTCAGAGTAGATTTAAGGAATTATTATCTCAGATAAGTTCATTATTGGGTAGAAACCGTCTGGTGGTTTCGGATTAATAATTTTTGGGACTGTTGTTTTTTTTTCAATTACAATTCTTGAAGCATTAAATCATTAAAGATTGCTCATTTGGTCTAGATAAATAAACTATTATTCGAATTCAATTTCCTTCATGATGCAGTTCTATTATAAGAATCCATTGATATCAGACCCAATTCTGAGAAACCAATACTTTCGGAGATATGATTTGTCAAAGTTTGAACAAGAGCGCTAAAGCTCCTTTCTACAGGGCTCGAACCAATTTTTTTATTTTAAACAATTAAGGGATAAATTAGACCCTTACTACCCCATATAACACTGCCAAATTCCAACAAAAACGGCTAGGGCCTATAAAGATATTTAAGGAAAAGACAATTATTTTTAAATAGTTTGACATCCCTTATCTTGAAAACGAAGCATTACCGGACCTATGTTCATTTGAATTTTCCACCTTTGAATTATTCAAGGAATCTCCCTTCAAAGTTTGACCACGTAGGTATATTAATATAAGACCCTGTATATCTATCTATCCCAAATGAATCCTTAATAAGGATTCACACTTATTCAATGAATATTGAGACGCATTTCGTCATAAAGCCGTTATGTAATCTAAAGAAAACACGGTTTCGACAAAACTCATGTTGGTTATATAGGACTATTATCATTGCCTAGGTGATAATGATTCCACATTTACACTTTGGAATTAATAGAACACTGTATGCTAATATGAACAGGTTTATTTAGACAACTCTACAAATTTCACCTTCGCCATCAGATCAACCATGGATTACTGAGGTTCCTAACAGTCTCGAAACTATAAATTCGTACGTTCTGCGTTAAGTAGTATTTTCTCTCACGTCTAATGAGCTTTTACAAAACTCGTATGTCTAATCGGTGTTTCCGTCTAAGCAGGAATTCAATTTCCTTAACTATTCTCACGTCTGTCGTGCTCGGCTGAACACTTCGAACTTCCCCCAATTCTACCTCGGGTTTACCCTTTGTACGTTTTTCACCCCTTCCATGAGCTAAGGGCAGTACTACCATGGTAGTGGTCAAAGCTGATTGGTAGATCGTCTACCTTGCGATACTCCGCTGGAACCAATGGGGTTCCATGAGAACGATATCTGGAGGGTTATTGACTTCCAAGAACTGGTCACCCACAAAGGCCCTTCCAAGATTTAGGTGTAATCTAAACATGGAAATGGTATAAGGCACTTCCTTTTAAGAGAAAATTAATCGCATATCCAGATATTGGAGACTCAGACAGCTTAATTGACATCGAGGCGCCTACAGAGTCAATATTAAATATCGTGGGGATGTTTTAGTTTTTCTTCAGACAGGGATATAATCCAGAAATGCGTCTGAAATCTGTTCGAACGTCGGTTAACTCCATCTGCACCAGTAAAACCAATCTTAAGTCCACTATTTACAAGGGTGAAAAATATAATATTTCTTACAGTTACCTATTTATGCAAATCATAATAAATGGTTTTTTGTTTCATTTATATAGATTTACTTCAAGTACAGGCCATCAACACACAATTTTTGATGAAGGCTGAAACCAGCTTTTTGGCTATTCGGTACTCTCAACTATTATAAGTAGGTGCCAAAAATACGCAGTTTACTTGGTTCTTAACGAGTAGCGTGGAGATCAAAATCCCTAAATAATACTACGTGAAAATATATCATTTTTGTAATGAGGTAATCTCTTTCATGAAGAGATCAGTTAACGAAGTCTTCGAAATATAGATAGATATCGTGCAGACAATTATGGGTTGGGTTATAATGGACTCTTTCTTCTTCTCCAATAATCGATTCATTCTCAACATTCATTCAATCAAAACGCAGGTCCAGAAAATTGAAAATAAGTATGATATTCTGATTGGAAACATGAGAACATGCGATTTCCTCAAAGAAGGCAGGAACATAATGATTCGGGAGAAGGAAGTTGAGGAGGAGTCTCCCCAATTCACAGTTCCAAGACAATGCAATTGAGAATTTTTCTTCATTCCAATTACATTTTAGAGGCACTTGAACATCCGACCTTTTTTTTTGTGTCGGAAAAATTACTTGCTACTTGCTATCATCAAATTGATATAATACTTATAGGATTTTTTTTTAAGAGCGTGAGAACTTTAAATAATAATACAAGACACATTTATTGTTGAATTGCATTATTTATAGTTGTAATCTGGTAGATAATCTCATGGCATATATGTTTTATATATGATTTTCGGCATATGTCCACCAATGCTACGAGTTACATAGTCCATTCACTTGTTTTTATATTTTTCTAATTTGATTCTTGCATGAAAGTGATAACATTTCTGAATACAGAATTACGAGACCTTTCAAACGATGTATCACAAGCCCATACTTCCTATTTGACAATTTGGGGGTTGTACTCGGTTTTTTACCTGTCTTTCGGGAGTTTAAGGTAGGTTTCGCCTTTTTACGAAGAAGAATGACAATTTAAAATCCAAAGTTGACGTGATTCGCGATTTTCCATAAATATGTACAGTAACCGAGAAAATGAATTTATTCCATTTGGCTTTTCTAGACTGTATATAACAGGTGGTAATTTTTGAACAAGAGTTAAGCAACACCATCACAGCTACAAAAATCTTAATTCCTATTATTCCAAGCATTTATTATTATGACATAACTTCAAAATGAATTTTAAAAGTTTACTCAATTTGAATGAAGTTGCGCAACTAAATTATTGAAATATGTGGAGAGTTTCGGTATCGATGACTTCAATGCCTGGTAACGCGAAATGGTAGAAAGAATTGGTTCAAGCCCTGTGGGCAGGAGCTTTGGCACTCTTGTTCAAACTTTGACAAATCATATCTCCGTAGTTATTGGTCTCTGGAAATTATATGAATGGATTCTTACGATAGAACTGCATCATGAAAGAAATTGAATTCTGAACTCAATATTATTAACTTACCATTATCATTCCCATCATCATATGGATTAACCAAGGGACTTAAATATCAAAATTTCACATATCATGTCTCAGGAAAATAAGATCACATGAATCAACACAGATCAAATTATAATAATTCATAGATAGAATGATTATCGAATTCTGTGAAAGCACAGAAGTACATTATTAAAAGGTTTCTTTCTGGGTTTCCGCTCCCAAACTCAGAAAAATATCTTCAAAATAAAAACGAACTCAACTCTCCCTTTCGGATACGCAACCTACCCTGAAAATTGCAAGTCCCTATCTCCTTTGGTTCGAAAGTTATCGAGGCAACGGTCACCCATCTACTGAACTCACACAAGAATGCTCGAATCTCCAACAATATTCAACCGATCGTATTAAAACTTGAAACTTGGCAGTAGAGTTAGGTAAGGAACGCTCTTGCAAAATTTCAGCAATTTCAAACGTATAGTTACTGATATATAGAATTTTTTTTTTTATTTTCAATGATTTATTAAAAATTTTCTACAGTTGCTATCCTCACCAAATTTCGCAAACATTTTCGCGTTGGCATTCTTCATCTAATAACCATGTTTGAATTCAATCGGTTCAGTATTTTTCGAGTTAATGAGGAACAAAAAACCACCAAATTTCAGAAAATTTCAGATGGCTTTAACTCTGAAACCGTTTGGTCGATTATGCTCATAAACAAACTCAAATGTGGCATTCATATGCACAACATAACCTGAAATTTTCAAGCCGCTATCTCTTTCCGTTCTCAGGTTATCGTGACAAAAAAAATATTTTTTATTAATTTTTTTAAAATTTTCTAGCCATACGATTCGCCCAAAATGTCACAAACGTGCTTAGGTTCATGTTCTAAAACTACTCACCAAGTTTCAATTCGATCGGAATTATATTGGTTGAAAACAAAATTATTACTCGGAAACCACTGGGCCGATTATGCCCATTAACGAACTTGTCCGTCGTATTGCGATGCGCCACCCACCCTGAAAATATCAAGTTGCTAGCTCTTTTCGTTCTCAAATTATCGTGGCAACGGACGGCCGGACGGCCGGACGGACAGAATCAAATTTGACCTCGGATTCTTCATCGGGGAGTCAAACTTGAACGTTTGAGACCAATTTCGTCAAAAAATTCGAAAGTTACAGACATTTGGGCAAAACTATAACGCGATGTTCCCCAGAACATACGCGCAAAAATTAAGTATTTTGTGATTTGCTTCTGCGTAAGAAACATAAGATATTTGTCAGAAGCAATCACTTGAACAATGTTGCCTAACAAACAACAACGGAACAACATCAACGAAGGAACAACTATATCGTAACGTTTCGGAGTCTATATCAGACTCCTTTGTCAGACGAACGAAAATTATTTTGATGATAGTGACAATTCTCGAATAACTATCAACAAAAAAATTTTTGGAAAGCGTTTGATGAAGGAGTCTGATATAGACTCCGAAATATTACGATATAGTTGATATTCGTTGATGCTGTTTCGTTGTTGTTTGTTAGGCAACATTGTTCAAGTGATTGCTTCTAACAAATATCTTGTGTTTCTTACGCAGAAGCAAATCTCAAAATAATAAATTTTTATTTTATAGATATTTTTAGAGTTTGGGAGAGAATACCCAGAAAGAAACCTTTCAATAATGAGTATACCTCCCACAGTATCACAGAAGTACGATTTATTATTGAAATTTTGAAAAATCATATCTCCGAGAGTATCAGCTTGTTAGAGTTAAAAATGACATCAATGGATTCCTATTTGTTAACAATTTCAATTTTCATAAATCACAACACTAACGGGGAGATAGGTTTTTTTTGCTGAGGTTTTTTCCCTAAGCTCTGGTATCATATATCAAATTATATGGTACCATATATATGGTGAAACTGCATCCTGAAAAAAACTTATTTTGAAATTTGTAATGTAAAAACAAAATTTTTCTTTTTGTTATTCCGAAACCATCTGACCGATGTTGCCCAATAACGAACTTAACCGAGATATTCATCTCCCAAACCTTTTCTGAAAATTTCAACTGTCTAGCTCATTCCGTTCGGGAGTTATCGTTTAAACGACCAGCCAGCCGGACAGAATCGATTTCGACCACGTATTCTTGATCAGTGAGTCGAACCAAATCGTTCAAGACCATTTTCAGCCAAAATTCGAAAATTACAGACATTTGACCAAATTGATAAGCACTCTGTTCCGAGGAACAAGAGCACCCAAAATGGATTATTTTGACCTATCAAACCACTTTTCGATATTCCTGAAAGGGGAGAAAATAAATCCATCATTCCATAATCTTGACGCTCACTGTATGTAATTGGTAAGATGTCACATTCCTCGTATTAAATATTCGGTGTGCATAAATTCAGGTGGATCGACGGTGAAGAAGCGTCGATTTGAGCGAATCACCCCATCTGCAGTAGCTTGTATATTCATTACAAGCGCACGGGCCCACTTAGTGTTTTGCAGTCTTCTGCACAGTCCACACAGCCGTTACATATAAATACAGAACACTGCCAGACGTTCGAAAGCATGCAAAAGCATCAATATCCGTCTTGACATTATTAAACTTACCATCATCGTATTGTACGTTGTAGGGCTTAACGTTGCACTGTGACCTTAGGGTTAGGATAGGATTGCCAAAGGATACCCCGCTGGGCTATTTTCATGCCTCGTGCTAAGATGGCGACCTCGGGGTTCCTGCTTTTACCGTTACCGTACCCAGCATACTCAGGGACAGATTGACGCGCCTCGAGAATTCATCTTCGAGGGCTGTGACAGACCTCACAGCCGTCGAGAACAGATCTGGCCCAAAATAAGATCTCTTGGGACGAAAGGGTACTGTCCTTAGACTAAGACAGACCTTTCACTGCAGGACACCACAATAGATACTGGGTGTTGAGGTTATATAACTCCAACGATGGCAATGAGTTGCGGGAAAGTAAGAAGTCCTCAGCTTCCACTAGGTGGATTGATGCTGGCAGCACAGGCATACCCAGAAGGGATTATCGACAATACCATCAAGTCAATGTCAACAGTCTGCCTACCCGAGTACGCATGACTAGAGGCCAGATAACGGCCCTAACTATCATATCATGTAGGGCTGAGGACATAACCTCAGGTCAACCTGCGCCCATAACAACACAATTCGGTTGCAGGAAATAAAGCCGTGCTTACTCCCCGTGGGGAGTAGGAACAGGGGAGTTTTTAGTGAGTACACCCCCAAGTAATTGGAGGAACAGTCTCACACTACCCACGATCCGCTGATCGAGGGTGAGAGATTTCCTTCTCTAAATCAAAAAAAAATTAATCTATTGTGCCTCCCAGTCAGAGCTGTCGATGTCGTCACCATCTACAGCTCGCCTTCCAGTTCCAGAGTTCTGATGAACTTCAGTATCTAGAATGGCTTCAAGGAGGCTACGTCATCGCTCCTGAAGATTTCTTGGCCAAAGCATTCCTTGCATTGGTTTGAGATAGCCATACATTCCGTAATCAGATGATCAGAGAGTAGCCTGTGAGGAAACCAGTGAGGAGGTGCAGCATGTTTTACTGAGGTCCATATATTTCTTCGATCTGACAGTGTCAAAGTTAGAGAGGAACTTGTTGGAGTGATACGTCCCTGCGAGAGATCTCCAGAGTATACCTCTTTCAGTTTCTTCTTTCATCCGAAATTCACTTTTGTAGGTGTATCTACCAACCCCACAGTAGGTTTCCAGGTCAATAAAAGGGGTTTGTGCTCCTTTCTCGGCCTCCTCAATTTTTTTAATACCCTATTGACCTCTTTTCGATTCTTACTTCCTTCACTTGGAAGATTGGATGCTGAAATGTACCCACCTGGTAAGAGAGGACCAGGCTTTCTGGTTTTCAATACTCTCATAACCTGTTCCTTTCCTAGATATTCTGAAAATGGCTTGATGGGCTAGTATGTATTACTAGATGAAGAGGTATGAGATTTGTGATAATCTCCTGGTACCCTGGTAGGACAGATCCCCCTAGCTACAGTGATACAAACACAGGCCAGACTTTGTACTTTGGCGAGGGTTTTCGTCGTTCTATTCTGGGTTATTTTTATATACCAGACTTCTACCCCATATGTGATTATGGATCTCAAAATCATGACGTACATCCATCACAGTGTCTCAAGGTTGCAGTACTGCACGCCATTCATGCCTTTTATGCTTTGCTAGCAGTGATTTCAACATGCCTTCTGTGGAATACAGAGGTTCACTATCTAGTGTTACATCTAGATATTCAACTTCAGACTTTCATTCTATAATATATTCGTTCAAAAAGAGGGATCTCATAGCTGGAAGTTTCCTTGTCCGAGTAAACAGAATCAATGTGGTCTTGTTCGGCTTTATGCTCAGCACCACTGACAAGCACCACTACTTGATAATTCTAAGGTGCTCCTGTAGTAAGTCACACAAGGTACCCTCTATTTACCTCTGACTACTGGGACTATGTGATCGACTATATGATAGCCTATACACCCGAAGCCGGGCTCCAGCAGCCTGTGGAGGAGCTCATCCACTGCTAGGCTCCAAAGAAGTGGAGACGTTAGTCCCCCTTGAGTTGTTTCACGAGTGGCTGTGACAGATGTGGTCTCAATAGACACTTGTGTCTCAACAATCCTCGTCGGCAACAGCTCATACATCCATTTTATGATGGTTTTATTCAATCGTCATCTTTCAAGTACTTCTTTAAGAGACACATGTATTGTGTCGTCAAAGGTTCTAGATATATCCAGGAATGCGCACATTGCGATTTTTTTGTTGTCCAGAGTTCTCTGGATACCACCTTAGTAAGAAAAGTATCGTTTCTTTAGCCAAATGTGCCCTTGATAATTATTAAATATCGTCCAGCTATGACCCAAGACTGAACCGGGCAAGATATGCATATTGAAAATGTTCATCGGTTAAGGTACATGAAACTTCATTTAATTTATTTTACCAATTCTGATGTTGCGCAGTCTCTTGACTTTTGCACAGGAATATCAACGAAAATGCTTTGATATGCGTTCAAATTATGTATGCTATAAATCTATAATTTGATGTTGGGCGATTTTAAAATACACGACAATTCTCCAATTCACGAGATTATTGCGTGCAATTATGCTACAACATTAAATTAATTCAGCCGTTACTCCCGTTCCATCTGGAAAAAATCCTATCCACATTCTACGTAGTGAATATAAATAAATCCGGTTGAAGAATGCCGTTCAAACAACCACTTCCCTTTGAAATATTCCAACATGTAGTATGCGGTGCGATAATTACAAAGCATACAAACGCGGCGAAATAATTTCGACTCAGATATTCATACCGCAATCGTAGTTAGTTTGGAGGCACCATTCAATTTTAATTATTCCGAAATTGTTGATTCGTAATTGGTGACATTTCTCGGCAAATTTCTGGGTTCATAGAGTCGCTAGAAGTTCGGCATCCTTCATTTTGACTGGCCTCTTGACGCGTATTATGAATCCCGAATGTGTTTGAATGGGATCGTTATATTTGTCAGTTTTTTTCGTATTAATTATTAACACGATCTCCACGATAGGGATTCAAAGAAAACCTTGCTCACAGACCAACCTGCTTGAGGTCATTATTTGGAATAACATTGATGGTTGATTGTATTTGTGAACGTTTGGGAGAACAAGGCTGAATCATCATTACTTATAATAGTCAAAGAGTTCCGACTTTGGGCTACAAGAGTAATTTCCTAAAAATGGACCATACGTCACAAATATGACAGCAAAAAAATTCTCAGAAAGTATCATATTATACTACATTGATTAAAAATTTTGCAGACTATCATATAGATGTAGGATAACAGGAAGATGTTCAGGGTATACGTTCGTATATGCGTATATGTTCGGGACTCCAACGCTCAGGGACGGATCCATAAAAGTAGTGAAATTTCTGGAGTTTTCCATTTTAAAACATTCAATGAAGAATATCTC